>BTPG01000008.1:123839197-124364197 GCA_036245525.1 Semisulcospira habei
CGACTGCACTGGCAAAGGAGCGATTCTGGTGGCCTCGGATGGCAAGTCAGATTGAAGACTGGTGCAAGAACTGCCCCCGATGTTTACGCCGGAAAGCTGTTGGACAGAAGGCCCCGTTAGTCAACATCAGCAGCAGTCAGCCCATGGAGCTAGTTTGCATTGATTTCTTGAGCCTGGAGACGTCTTCCAGTGGCTTTCAGCATATCCTTGTGATTACTGACCACTTCACGAGATATGCCCAGGCCATACCGACTCGAAATCAGACCGCCAAGACAACAGCAGACACGCTTTTCAACAACTTCATAGTGCATTATGGATTTCCCAGAAGGCTCCACTCAGACCAAGGCGCGAACTTTGAGAGTCGTGTCATCAAAGATCTTTGTCAGCTGGCCAGTATTGACAAGAGCAGGACCTCGCCATATCACGCAATGGGGAACGGGATGACCGAGCGTTTCAACAGGACCTTGCTAGGGATGCTGGGCACTCTGGAGCCAGAGCGGAAAGTGCAGTGGCATAAATCAGTAGCACCTCTAGTCCACGCCTACAACAGCACAAGACACGAGTCCACCGGTCACTCTCCGTATTTCCTCATGTTTAGGCGAGAGGCAAGGTTACCCATCGATCTAGTATTCGGACTGGAACAAGGAAAGAACGCTAAAGACTACAGCAGCTATGTCACCGATCTACAGACGCGCCTTCAGGAAGCCTACAAAGTTGCGGCCAGTACAGCGGATGGGGCTCAACGACGTCAGAAGGAGCACTATGACATCAAAGCGCGAGGAGCAACCTTACAGAAAGGAGACAGAGTGCTCGTCCGCATACTTGCCTTCGAGGGCAAGCACAAGCTCTCGGACAAGTGGGAAGAGGATATCTACATTGTCAGTTCCCAACCAAATGAAGATGTTCCCGTGTACAGGATACACAAAGAGGGAGATGCAAGTCGTAAGAGAACCCTTCACCGGAATCATCTCTTGCCCCTTGCCGCGGCATCAAGTGACAGAAATGATGAGACAGTGACAGGCAGGCCACGGCCAGTTCCGGCACCACGGGCCAGGAGCAAGGCAGCCAAGCAGGAACAGGAACAGACTACACGTGATCTGACAGCATACTCAGAGGAAGGTGACGAATCAGACTCGGTCATCGTAGAAGTGCAGCTTGAACTCCAGAGTTCTGACCCAGCAGTTAAACTCGCTGCCGGAGAGGAGGAGGATGATAAGCAAGCTGAGGAGATGTCATCACAACCTTCTGAGGACGCTCAAGGAGCTGTTGTGGATGACGGGGCAGCCAGCTTGAGTGGTGACGACCACCAGTCCACCGTGAGTGTAGAAGGTGGAGAGCTGAGCGCGTCCACAGATGAGACAAGTGGTCGGACACAGGAGGAACGGACGACTAGAGACAATGAAGAGGACACAGGTCCAAATCAGGAGCAAGAACAGGCGGTTCTTCGCGTTTCTAGTGGACATCGAAGGCCTCCTACCTGGCAGACTACAGGTGAGTATGCTATGGCACAACAACCTGTTGGACCAGAATGGAAAAGGAAAATAGTTTTTCTATCAGACCTGATTAAGAGTGGAGAGGTACAGATGGATCCTGAAAGATTGTCTGAAACTGTATCATCCATCTTAACTCAGTAGGTCTAGCATAGCGTTAACATGGGAATAGTACTTAAAACCATGCCCGGACTTTACTTTGTTTTCACTCGGATACCAGATAAGTTGATTTAAAGAGTCAGAGTCTCGAATTAATGTTGTGATAAGCTCGTGAGTATAATTAATATTTCTTTGGTAGTTCATTCACACTTCACCATAATCTCTTGCATCCAGTGTACCGAGCCTAGCTAACCATGGCGCAGAATGTCATGCCAAAGTCGGGCGTATACTTAGTGGATACTTTGAGTTTTGTGTTGCAATAGTCATATTTCCTGTATTTTCTTTTCTATTTTGTTCCTATTATATTGTCCATGGTTTTGTAACGCTAACCATTTAATTAGTTAGTACTTAAACGGAAATGCCGAGGACGTCATTTCACTTGGCAGGGGTGAATGTGGTAGAGTGATCTTTGATCATGCGGTTAAATAGAGGAATGGAAGTGTTTAGTCTATATTTTCCACTGATTATGATTTGTAAGGTAAATAAATGTTAATTAATGGATAAAGCCAAATAAGTTAATTCCTAGTTAGTATTGTCTTCTTAGATCTTTTCTCTTTTAACTTGATCTACTTCATTCCGTTGTCTTGTTTTATAAGGTGGTATGGATAAACTGCACTGCATACCAGACAGGTTTCACTGTAAGTTAGAACAGTTTAGTCAGTGGAAGCATAGTTATATTGTGCCTAGCTCTAGCCTAAATGTATAAATATTGTTGCCTGACTGTGTTTGGACAGCATGTAGATGTAGCTATAAGTGCTCCAAGAATCCAGTGCATCTTGGGCGGTATGTTTTGTCATGAGTTTTCAGTCAGGTGCATGAGCTTTGACTGAACTGTATTCACCTATAGCTGCTGTGACATTTTTGGGCAGTCAGACACAGCAGTTTTGTTACTTGACTGCATCTGGTCAATGACATTCAGTCTACCTTGATGTTATCCACCTTTGACACTTTGCTAAGGTATGTTGAATAGCTAGATGTTTGGTTATTTGTTAAGGTAATAGAATATTGCATTAACTGAAAAATGTTGTTATTGCATTTTATGTTATTTTTACTTGACTGTCTGTTTTTATAATTCGTTGTTTAGAGCCGATTTGTACTGTACATTCTTTTGTAATTTTGGTTGCTTGACAATAGCTAGAATGTATGTTCAAGCTATAGCGGCGTATGTATATTTGTGGTAGTTTGATGATAGTAATAGCTAGAACGTACGTTCACGCTATATTGTATATGATATATACTTATGACCTGTAATGTTTGTTGCAGGGTGGCATCATTGACTTAAAGGCATTGATTAAGAGCCTTGATTTGATGCTGTGAATAAAAAGATGTTCTTCAATTAAGCCTCTTCTCAACCCTCACGGAAGCGAACCCCAGGGTGTGAGTGCGTGAGAAAGACCCTATACACCCCCCTCTACAACACTACCACAGCGCACATTACCGCGGATGGGGCTAGTAAGCTGCCCTTGACCGTGACGAAGTGGAACAGGACAGCTACCACTGCGCACATTACCTCGGATGGGGCTATTTAGTTGCCCTTGACCGTGACGAAGTGGAACAGGACAGCTACCACAGCACACATTACCGCGGATGGGATTTCTAAGGTACTCATGACCGTGACGAAACGGACCAAGCCTACTACTTCCGGGCAGACGTCGGCACCCGAACATACGACGATCTTAGCTCCGGGCCAGACGGCGGAACGCAGTAAGTTTCCCTTGAACGTGATGAATCGGACCAGTAGGACGGCTAATGCGCTGACCACGGATGGGGCTATTAAGTTACCCATGACCGTCACGATGGGACCAGTTTTACTAACTTTGCGCAGATTACCACGGATGGGGATTTTTAGTCACCCAGGGCCGTGCGGAATTGGACCGATCCTACTACTTCCGGGCAGACGTCGGCTTTCGAATTACGACGTTCTTAGCTCCGGGCCAGACGGCGGTTTGCAGTCTGAACAGAAAGAAGGTGTCGCGCTCGGAGTGTTGGTGCCTTGAGGGACTTACGCTCGGCTTCTCAATCACAGGTCGGTGATGGGCGTCCTCGTCCAGACAAGCTCTCTACACTTTTTGGCGCTAGCCCCCGACACAGGTTAGACAGGCATGAACCTGCTGCATCCAGGGATCGTGAGCACTGCAGGACTGCTGCACGTTCCACAGGTCAGGGATGTTATGCCACGCCCACACTCCCCCATCGTGGAGACCTGTACGCAGTTGGAAGGAAGAAGGTGGCACACGCGTTGCTTCGGAAAGAGAGGCACGACGCGCACACACGACAGAATCCCGTTCCTAGAGACGACGAGCGCTCGGCTTCCCAATCACAGTGACGAGCTTCCACGGACCAGTTCAGCTTCTACCAGGAAGACACCAGTACAGGCTTGTACGGTGGTCTTAGCCCCGGATCAGGCGGCGGAACGCAGAAGCGGAAGGACAGTGGCACGCCCAGTGCTTAGGGCAGAGAGGCATGAGGCAAACTCACGACGGGATGTCGCCTCCGTCTCGACTACCGAGCCGCTACTAGTGGGCCGACGTCAGCACTCGCGCCATCGACGGTCAAGGCCCCGGACCAGACGCTCCACGGCCAGATGAACGGACGGAACGGAAGAGCGCGAGCTCGCGCAGAGCCACGCGGCACTAGACTAGCGCACGCCGGGACCTGATACTCGTCAGGTCTCCGTATGTTTGTCATCCCACTCGCAGGTCAGTGATGAGTTTCCAAGAGCGCACTCAACGCACAAGGGAACCACGAGCCGATTGTACGACAGGCCCTCACTTCCCATCTTCCATGGGACGTAAGCAGGGCAAGAGGACCACTGGGGGTGGGAAGATCCGAGCGCACCACCGCTCTTGGGACAGGACGCCATTTTACTACAGACCGTTGAGTTGTTGCGGCAGGCACTGTGTGGAGTCTGTCCTTTCTCGCCGCCACCTCGGGCTCCTACATGTCAGCGGGACTACAGTACCGCTGTCCAAGAATACGATATTCTACAGAAGCGTTCTGCCTCTTACCAGTACCCCCAGCGACGTTGGCCTCACACTGGACTTGCCTTCCGCTTACATCGGAAGGGTTCAACTCCCGGGTGTTCCATGCCTTGTTCCCTATGCACCTCGGTGGAGGCCCATAGGAGGAGTGCGTGGGGAGGGGGGGGGTTCTAGGCTGTGTATGTTAACGCACTTACAGTGGGCAGGTAACTTAGTGCTATAGAGTTGGGCCGTTCTTGTTTTTTTTCTCCTTCTAGCTTCGGCGACCGACGCCAGGTTCCTGCGCTACTGCCTCGACCTCCTGATCGCCGGTACCAACTACGACAGTCAACTCGTGTTCCTGCCAGGTGGGCGTCTTGTGCTTACACTTCGCCGGCCCTAGATGTTGTTAGTGCGGATCCGGACGGAGCCTCCTGGGAGCAGTATGATTCGGCGCGTCCCCAGACAACCCATCGCCAGCCAGGGCCTCCGAGGGTTCTACCGCCGCGGTTCGTCGTGGTGGGCAGAACCAGTAGTGTGCTTCCGTTCTACTCGTTGACTTCTTCAACCAATCTTCCCTACCTTAGAGGTCAGAGCCCTCTTGATGACAGCTCGAGTTCTCTTCGTTTCCCTCGACAGGCGCGACTACTGGTTCTTCGCAAGCACTTCTGACGTCACGCCTCCTTGGGACGGTGTCTCGCTCAGTCTTCACGTACGGCGATCTCCGGAGCGGCGATTTCAGTGGAGGACGCACTCAGCGCGAGGGGTTTTCTATAGTAGGAGCCCGCCATGGACTGGTGTACTGCAGCAGGCCTCTTCCCTTGCTGTTTCAGTGTCTTCGGATGCGGCGGTTCCGGGTGCCCCGGGTGACGTTCTGCAGACGACCGTCACCTCCTTCGCTGGGCGACTCTCGCGACGGGAGAGTACCTCTACACGCCTTCAATCCTGTTGTCCCTTCGCCATCGCAAGTCTCGCCAACAGGGGAGTTCACCTGATTACGACAGACTTCTCAGCCTCCTAGGGATCCAGCTTCGGGTTTGTTGGCGACGTCTGGTCCTCCTCACTGTCTCCAACAGCACCGCAGTCTTCAACCGGTTCCTGCGGGGCGGGCCGCAGTTCCTCGTCCGTCCTCCTCGCCCAGTGGCCGCTGGTGCTGGATTGAGACTTTGCTGTCCAACCGAGGATCTTCAGGGACTTCTGCGGGACATGCCGACGCCTCTCCGCTTCGCCTTCCCCGTTCATCTCCGCAGCCCGGAGCGGTCATCGCCCTCCACCTCATGGGGACCCCACCCGGGTCTGCCCTGGGGGACTTGGGTGGGGTTAGGTACTTTTTAGTTCCCAGGGTCACCCTGGTCAGCCCCACAGGGTGAGTTTTTCTCTCTATTCTGGGGCATGTGTTTCTGTCTACCCGAGGTCCATTCACCTGTATTTGCCTTTTTAAAACTCTCCCTACTGTCTGCACTGCCTGTAGCTCTTGATATTGGATGTGTGTTGCTAAATGGTCTTAGCTTTATTTAGGCCCCATGTGTTAGGTTTATTTAATGTATTTGACCGGCTGGCGACATACATTCAATGTTCTGTTTTTTTTTTTTTTTTCACAAGCAGTGCAGGCACGTCCTGAGAAAGCCTTGTTGCTGTCGGGACGCTAAGCAATGTACAATCAATCCACCTCATGGGAAGAACTCTCGTCCCACCGGCCTTCGGTGCTTCAAGCTCCGGCTCCGGTTCAGTGGCGACGCGGACCTGGGCCTAGGGTTTTCTTGCTGCAGTTCCGGGGGGTCTGCCAGCTTCCTGGCCGTCGACAGACCACCAACACGTTGATGTCTACAGCCGAGACCTCTTCCTCTTCGCTGCTAGAGGTTCTCCACGCGGCTGGGTTACCCTTCGATATGGTTGGACACTCGACCGGACGAGCCTGCGACAGGAGGGATGTGTCCTGGTTGGCTGTTGGACCATTGGACGCATCTTCCTTGGGGATCAGGCGATTCCTTGGTGGTGCTCTTCGTTCTCCGGTTCTTCCCCTTCTTCCTGGACACCCTTGCGGTTAGGGGCTACTGGACAGGGTCGCCGATGAGGACCACCCCAGATCGACCGAATCAGGTGCCGGCAGCCATGTGTGGTACCAGACCCTCACGCCATGGGAGTCTCTCAGTTGGCACAGGAACTCCTAGTCTTGGCCGACATCCCCACCGTCGTCCACTGCTTCCGGAACAGGGCGGGACCGCCATCACTCGCTTGCTTCCTGCTCCACCAGGCGTTCGGCTGGGGCGAGGATCGTGGCTTCGAGATTCACGCGAGACACTTCCCGGGCATCTGACTGTTGTAGCTGACTCTCCCCTGCCTTGCAGCCAGCTTCTCCGCACTCTCTGGCCAGACATCTTCCAGAAGACTGAGACCATCTGCGAGACTCACATGTTCAACCTCTTCGCAATGAGGTGGGACTTCCTCTCCACGCACAAGTAAGCTCAAGCAACCACGACAGGCGCTGTACCAAGGACTTGGCATGGCAAGACCTCACCAGTAGAGGCTTTCCAGGGCGGCGGTGGATGCTTCGCTTTGACATGTGGACCCTTGACTGGACAAGTTCCGAGGTATGTGGCGAGCCCTGGGCGACTGGTGTGGCGACATCCTCTCCTTCCACACGGGTTGACGGTGCCCCTGCTGGCGCGGTTCCTCCTTGGCTCTTCACCACCAGAGTCGTCTGGCGCCAATCACCTTTTGGGGCTACCTCGCCGTGATCGCCGACAACTACCGGCTGGGGGGCCGGCCCTATCCTGGTATCTGCACAGACCTCGCCGATCTGACGGCCACTTCGGTCTGCAACGCCCGGTCCTGCGTTTTCTGGTACCGAGATTGGATCTACCTTGGGTGCTTCCGTGGATCAACTCAGACCGGTTGAACCTCTTCTGTTGGCACGCATGCCGGACGTGACGTAGAAGACGTGCTTCCCCTTGGCCTAGCCTCAGCTTTCAGCCTCAGTGAACTTCACGCGCTGTCGACACGCCCAGATTGCTTGCAGTTCCGGACGGATGGCTCCGTGCAACTGCTACCTGAACCGATCTTCTGGCCAAGACGCGGGCGCTTTGGCCGCCCCACAGTACTTGACTCTTCATCACTTACCAGTGACAGGCTCCGCCCGGGAGACCAGACTACAGGACCAGTGAGAGCCTTACGTGTGTACCTGTGCCGGACCAAGCCGCTGCGCAGCGGACGCACCCGCCTGTTTCTCCCTCTGTCCCCAGGTAGATGTGCCTTCTCAGACCAGACCATCTCCTCCTGACTCCGATGGGTGATTCGCTCGGCCTAGGATCTCGCCTCTGATGCAGCCAAACGTATGTACGTCAGGGCGCATGAGATCAGAGCCATGGCCGCAAGCCTCGCATTCGACCGCCACTGCGCTGTCAAGGACATTGTGGCGGCCGGGGGATGGCGATCTGAGACTACCTTGCCCGCCTCTACCTGAGGGACCTCTCCGCCCAGCGGCAGAACCTTTCGCTGGTGGGAGACATCGCAGCAGCGCAACACTCCCTCCCGGCGCCATAGGCACCGCAGGTATCTTAGCTAAAATTATGAGGAGTTTGCCTCGGGAGGGCGGGGCTGAGGGCCAGTGTCTTGGCTAGGGGCGCTATAGCGGCACCCACCTCCTCTTCGGGATTCTTCCTATTAGTAATACCATCTGTAATGTGTTTTGAGGAAACAAATGAATTTTTCTTTAAAATGAATTTTTTCGAAAAATACTTACTGATGGTATTACTCGAAGGTCCCTCCCACCTGCCCCGCTTGCCGCCAGTTCGCTAAGAAACGAAACTGAGGCATATCGGGTGAGTTCATACCGGATGGGACGTAAGGGAGGCTACTCGGGTTACTGCCTGTACTATTTTGCCCCTCACCTTCCAACACTCCCTTACACGGACACAACCAAATTTTGGCTAAAATTAGGCTAGCTAGGTAACATTTCCTATTCCTATTACTATTAGTAATACCATCGGTAAGTATTTTTCGAAAAAAATCATTTTAAAGAAAAATTCATATTTATTTCTTGTGTGAATGTGTGTTTTTATTGTGATAAATGACACATGCATATTTAGACATAAATAAAATACTCTTTTTTGCCTTCCCTGCAAAGGGAAATAGGACTTGAGAACCACACTCACACTGCTTTCTTTTGGTTGAACAGGGCATCACTACAGGCAGTGCTGAAGAGCGAACACTAGTATCACTCAATCCTGCAGCTCAGAAACTGGCTGCTTGTTTACTCAACTTCTCTTTCCAGTTGCAGCTTCCAGTAAGTGTTTGCTGTTCTCTGATTTTGGACCATACGGCTCAATTCTGTAGGGTCCAAAATCACAGATTAGTACACAAGTAATGATTCATAGCTCATCTCACAACTGTATCTTTATCGTAGGAATTGTTTCTGGAAATTTTGTGATAAATGTATGCTTCTAACACAAACAGAAGTTACTTTTAAATAAAAATGAAATAAATAACTCATCCATCTGCAAGACATAGATTCTCATAAGAATCTATGTCTTGCAGATGGATGAGTTGTTTAATCTCTTGCTAGCAAAGATTTGCTCAGTTGATTTCGTCAAACTGAAGGACATCATCCTTTTTGACGGAGTGAAGACTGCAGTTTAATTGTTAACTGATTTGTCCATGTGTCGATCACACCCCTGTCTGTGTTCGCATGCACAAGCATTTGATTTAAATTGTCCATTGTCTGACCTAATTTTTATTTATGACTGTCCGAAAGTGGCAGCTTTTTTTCAACTTCAGTTGCCAGCATGCAGTGAACTTCAGATATGAAAGCGGTCAGGGGACCACATTGTTGTTGTTATCTGGGAAGTTTGTTATAAGGGGTTTCATTCACATAGACAAAGGTGCAAGTGCATTGGGGACCTTAGAAAATGCACTGTTTGTTATAAGTGAGTTTTGTTACTACATGCCTCTTGCACTTTGTAAACTCCAGTTTGTTTATTTTAGCAAAAAGTACTAGTGGAGTCTCTGCTGGACTCGACCCAAGTCCGAGGACTTGCCCAGGGCATGCAGCACACACTCGGTGACCACTTCTTCACGCTTTTCCGATCCTGCATCTCTGTTCACATGGCTGAGAATGCAGATGTTGTCACTCTCCTTATGAAAAGTGCAGGGAAACATCCACATCGCGTTTGTGGGGTCTTGGTGGCCATGTTGGACCATGTGGCCAGAGATAGGAACCTCCGCAAAAAGTATGTATCCTTACACCCTGAGGACGAAATTATCAAATTTTTGTAGATGTCCTCTGAGGTCTATATCACACTTTTGGATGAGATCAACCATGGTATTTCAAGGTTGGTGTCAGAATAGCTTGGCGTCGAGAGGCGCCAAGCTATTCTGACACCAACCTTGAAATATCATGGTCAATCCACATCCTGTCATAGTCTTTCAGGGCTTTATTTGTTAAGAGACATTTCCTCCAAATTTTCCAGTCAATATTTGGGTGTTGGTATACCAGAGTGGAATCTTAGACAAAAGGTTATTGCCCAGTGACCAGAATTGCATGCGTTTTATCCCCTTCATTGCCGGTGGTATATCGTGTTACAATTTTTTTTTCATTCAATGCCAAAGTCAAAGAGACCTAGCTGTCCAAGGAATATGGATGATACTAAATGTTCTCAGCAAAAGGCATAGATCCTCATGAGCCCCCGCAACTGCGGAGGCTCTTGAGGATCTGTGCCTCTTGCATTTAGGTATTGCTTGTGTTCAGGTAGTAAAGGTGTTAATGTGAATAATCGTCCACCTTCGTGCCGCTTGCAAAGGCTGCCGTCATTGATTGACCTCAGCTGGAACACTGCAACTACAGAAACTAGTTATAGCATTCTTGTGTGAAGGTTATCTTCAGACACAGAAGAAGCAGAGTGTGGTCTTCTACAGCCACGTACCTCAGTGGGGCTGTTGAGGTATTGGTAATGGAGTGTTTTGACCGGGAACAAAAACATTATCGTCACCATTTATGGTTTCTCTTTTTCTCAGACAAGGGGAGGTGGTTGCTCAGAGTCTAGTTACCCACTGGGGTCTCCTGGAGACATGGTGGGTGTCGGGATCCACAGTCGATCTCCAGGGGCTTGCTGTCCTGCTTCTCACCAAACTACTGCTCATTGACAGCAAGGTTAGCACTTGGACTTGCCCTATGAAAATCACATAATTGTGGAGATTTGACCGTGATAGTTCAAGGGTTGTAAATAGCTTGGTGCCTATCAGCACCAAGCTTTGTTTCTTCAAAATTCATACCGATGGCATTACTGTATGGAATCAGGAAGTGTCTCGTCTGGAGGCAGACAGGAATGCACTTCTCAGCCTCCTACTTACTTACTTACTTACGCCTGTCACCCCTACCCGGGTATAGGCCGTCGACGAGAGACCTCCAGCAACTCCTGTCCTGTGCTTCTCCTTCGATTCTACTCCAGGTGGTTCCCAGTCTCTTGATGTCTGCTTGGAGGTCTCGACGCCAGGAGTTTCTCGGCCTACCTCTTTTCCTCTTTCCCTGGGGGTTCCATGACAATGCCTGCCTAGTGATACTGGAAGCTGGCTTTCTCAGACTGTGACCGATCCATCCCCATCTTCTTCGCCCAATTTCATTCTCTGCTGTTATCTGCTCTGTTCTCTCCACTGGCGGCCGTCCTCAGCAGCAGATGTAACTGGAGAGGTCGCGAGTAAAGTCTGCCTAAGGGTAACAGTTCCGCGGCCGCGCTGATCAGGCCTAAGAGCTGGAGCTAAGTCCTGGCCGGGACTGCGTCCGCTAGAATCACCCGATGAGCGAGTGTCGCCAACTTCTGGATTCATTCCAGTGGTAGTCGTACACGGTTGAGGTCGGTCAAGAACTCCATCCCGAGGTGAACAAACCTGCGTGACGGAGAGAGATCCGATTTCCCGTTGTTTACCACGAATCCAAGTCGGTGTAGGAGGCCGAGAAGTGCATTCCTGTCTGCCTCCAGACGAGACACTTCCTGATTCCATACAGTAATGCCATTGGTAAGTATTTTTCGAAAAAATATCTTTTAGAGAAATATACATGTTCTGACACCACCTTTGAACTAGTGCAGTTGATTTGTATCTTGAGTGTCAATGCTGAATGTGTTAGCAGAAAAGTACAGTGTATGGTGGAGTTTAACAGTTCTCTTAAATGTGGTAGCAGATCTAAAAAGATCTCTTGTAGTAACATCAATGCATTTCCACGACATTAGGAACAGAAATATGTCTGCAAAAAATAAGAACTTAGAACACGGTTCCCTGTGAACAAAAGGTCCTTTTGCTTATGGACTTTCTTATGTGTTTTTAGTGATTTCATTGCTTCATTCATTCATTTCATTATGCCTGTCACCCCTCCCAGGGTAAAGGCCGCCGACGAGAGACCTCCAGCGACTCCTGTCCTGTGCTTCTCCTTCGATTTTACTCCATGTGGTTCCCATGCTCTTGATCTCTGCTTGGAGGTCTCGACGCCAGGTGTTCCTCAGCCTGCCTCTTTCCCTGGGGGTTCCATGACAATGCCTGCTTAGTGATACTGGAAACTGGCTTTCTTAGACTGTGACCAATCCATCCCCATCTTCTTCGCCCAATTTCATTCTCTGCTGTTATCTGCTCTGTTCTCTCCCAGAGTCTGATGTTGCTGATCTTCTCTGGCCAGTGGATTTTCAAGATTCTTCTAAGGCAACTGTTAATGAAGATCTGTACTCTGTTGACTGTGGTTTTTGTCAATCTCCAAGTCTCTAATCCATATAGGAGAACTGCTTTTATGTTTGAGTTGAAAATCCGGACTTTGGTGTGTTTTGACAGCTCTCAGGAACTCCACACTTTTTTCAGCTGGAGAAAGGCTGCTCTGGCTTTACCGATTTGTGCTCTGATATCTGCATCAGTGCCACCTTTTTTGTCGATGATGCTCCTGAGGTAGGTGAAGGACTCCACCTCCTCCAGCGGGGTGCCAGCAAGCAAGACTGGTTCTTCCCTGGTTGCGTTCAGCCTCATTGTCTTTGTTTTCTGTTTGTGAATGGTGAGGCCCACCTGGGACGAGATGTCAGCAAGCCTCGTGGTCTTGTCCTGCATTTGTTGATGAGTGTGGGACAGTAACGCCAAGTCGTCTGCAAAATCGAGGTCGTCAAGCTGTGTCCACAGTGTCCACTGTATTCCGCTTCTTCTCTGCTCTGTGGTCATCTTCATGACCCAGTCTATGGCCAGTAGGAAGAGGAACGGAGACAGTAAACACCCCTGCCTGACGCCGGTTCTGACCTGGAGCTCCCTGGTGAACTGCCCTTCGTGGATCACACGACATGTCATGCCATCGTAGCTGCTCTTGATCAGGCAGACGAGCTTTGTGGGTACACCGTAATGTCATAGGAGTTTCCACAAAGTCTCTCGGTCCACGCTGTCAAATGCTTTCTCGTAATCCACAAAGTTGACGTACAGCGGGGAGCTCCACTCCAGAGACTGCTCCACGATGATGCGGAGAGTGGCATTCTGGTCTGTACATGATCGGTTTTTCCGGAATCCTGCTTGCTGATCTCTCAGCTGGGGGTCGACGGAGCTCTTCATTCTCTCCAGGATGATCCTGTTGAAGACCTTTCCTGGTACTGACAGCAAGGAGATTCCTCTGTAGTTGGAACACTTGCTGAGGTCGCCTTTCTTGGGAAGCTTGATTAGGTACCCCTCCTTCCAGTCAGCCAGCATCACCTCCTCTTCCCAGATCTTTCCAAACAGTGGGTACAGCATCTCTACTGTTGTTTCTAGGTCTGCTTTCAGAGCCTCCATTGGGATGCCATCTGGCCCTGCTGCTTTGCCGTTATTCAAAAATGCCACTGCTTTTCTGATCTCTTCCTGGCCGGGTCTGTCACAGCTGATGGGTAGGTCAGTCTCTGCTGGCTGGATGTCTGGGGGGTCAGTAACTCTTCAAAATACTCGGCTCATCTGTCAAGTTGGTCTGCTCTGTCTGCAATAGGCTTGCCTTCTTTGTCTTTTACTGGTCTTTCTGTATGGCCATACTTGCCTGACAATCTTCTGGTAATGTCGTAGAGCTGTTTAAGATTGCCGCTGCCTGCTGCCTTTTCTGCCTCTGCTACTAGGCCATCTGTGTAGGCTCTCTTGTCTGCCCTCATACTCCTCTTCACCTCGCGGTTGGCTTCCGAGTATTCCTCATGTGCCCTTGCTTTGGCCACTCTCGTGCGACTGTTGTTGACAACTGTTTTCTTCTGCTTCCTCACTTCTATCTTCTTCAAGGTCTGTGCCGACAGCCAGTCCTTGTGATGGTGTTTCTTGAACCCCACAGTGTCTGCAGGTTGAGTTCAGTGCCTCTCTAACTGCCTTCCACTGCTGCTCTGTGGTGACCGCCTCCTCTTCATTTACTAGTTCCTGTAGTGCTTGAAACCGGTTGGACAGCACCAGTTTGAACTCTTCTCTCACTCCAGTCTCTCTCAGAAGGCCTGCATTATAGTGCTGTCTTCTTGTTGTCCCTGTGCTGCTTTTCTTTAACTTGAGCTTTATTCTTAAGGTAAGCAGATGATGGTCTGAGGCGACATCTGCTCCCCTCCTCACTTGAACATCTTGAAGGGATCTTCTAAATTTCTTGCTAATGCAGATATGGACGTTTTCTTTAAAGACCTGTGTGGCATTTTAGCCTGACATATTTTAAGGTATATTTACATCATGTCTTAAGACCTTTCTTTTAGTCTGGCTGACCAGATTTTTACCCTTCCCGCCGTGAGATGGCCTTAGTTGCCTGCTCGGCGTTAAACCCAAATAACTAGCTAATGCAGATATGGTCTATTTGGTTCTCTGTAGTATGGTCAGGTGAGACCCACGTTGCTTTGTGTATTCTTCTGTGTGGGAAGATGCTGCCTCCAATGACAAGTCTGTTTAGAGCACAAAAGTCTACGAACCTCTCCCCGTTCTCACTCATCTCCCCTAGTCCCTGTCTCCCCATCACCTCTTCGTATCCGGTGTTGTCCTCCCCTATTTTGGCATTAAAATCACCCATGACGATGGTGATGTCTCGCTCCGCACATTTGTCCACAGCACTCTGGAGTCGGTCGTAGAACTCTTGTTTCTCTTCCTCGTCACTGTCATTGGTGGGTGCATAACACTGGATGACGTTCAATTTGATCTTTCTCCTAGTTCTGAAGGCTGCTGTGATAATTCTTGGCCCAAGAGGTTCCCAGCCAATCAGCGCTCTCTGTGCCACTGGTGACAGCATAAATGCTACACCTTCTGTATGGGGGGCATTCTCCTCCTCATGACCTGAATACAGAATCATCTCCCCTTTTCTGGCCAGACTGCGTCCATCTGGCTTCACTGATACCTAGCAGGGAAAGGTTGTACTTTTGCATTTCCGCTGCTATCTGGGCAGACTTACCGCTCTGGTACATGGTCTTGACATTCCATGTGCCCATGATTGTGTCCCTGGATAGAGAGAGGTGGCTCGGTCTGTGGCTTCCGAAGACTTCCGGCTTTCACCACACGACATCATAAATCTTCTGGTAGAAGAACCTTCCTCCTCCAGGAAAGGAATTGCTGTTTGTCTTTTTGTCGGCGTTTTTGTAGCTATTTCTTTATTTGCAGGGTGGGGAAGCTACCCCCACGCCCAACCCCCTTACTAGGAGGACCAGGGGTTTTCTGTCGGGGTCTCCTTCCCTTAGACCATGTTGGTTCACGGCACCTTATTTCATTCGGTGCACCCCTCTCGCTAAGGACCCCCTATCCACCACCCAGGGTACGCGCCTTAACGCCATATGGTCCCAGCGCGAGTTTTGTTTTATTGCTTATGTAATCTTTAATATTTCAGGTTGTGCTGAATGTGGAAAAGGACCATTTTGGTTCTCTGTTCTCTATGTACCAGTCTTTGCTCACAGAGAGGAAAACAAACTTGGCTTTCAAGGTTTGTGTCTTTTACTTGAACATTAGTTAAAGCAGTGTTTATAAAAGCAATTACATATGCACAGTTTTACATACTGGACTAAATTACAGATCTCTTTTATATGTAATCATTTAAAACTGATATTACAGCCGTTATATTTCTATGCATACTTCTGTTAATAATTAACAATTATTGTCTTTAAAATACAGTGCCTGTATGAGCTATCCTTGCACAATGTGATACTAGCCAGTGTGATTTCAGAGTATGTATGAGATTGCAGTTGCCAAATCTATAATATGTATTAGTATTATCTTAGTTAAGTGATTATGTTTTACAAGTATGTTTTATGTATCTGTGAGCCAAAGGAAATTTTCCATTTTATGCATATCATTTAGTGGACAATTGAGTTAATTCAGTTCAATTCAGATACCATTCAATAATGACATTGTTGGACATATCTATATAGAAATCTGATTTTAGTTCAGATTCTCAGCTTACCAAAGGACAGTTTAACCTTTTGGCTGTCAGTAGACCTTTTGTCGCGATGATTCCTGAAGGAATCATGAGAAAAACCACTACCAACAGCCAAGGGGTTAACCTCTTTATTGCTGCATAATGCTGTGAGATGCACACCAGGGAAGGTTTTAATCGTGTGTTAATTGTTTTCAGAATCGGGTGCTTGATCTCCTGCCCTTTTTTGCTGCTCTGCCAAAGCCACATGACGACAGGCTGAGGTAAGAATTTTCAGCTGATGTAAGATCAAATTATGAAGAGTCACCTTCGCTTAGAACAACATTGGATATAACAATGCTTTTACGGAGTTATTGACCACATTTTATATTATAAATTACTATGCGTATAACAGACTTCAGATTCAGCAACAAAATTTAGGTACACTGGTATTTTGTTAAGCCATATCATACTGAGGCTAAAAGCTTCAAATTTGTACACTGCCTTCTGCAAGCTACATTATAATACTTACAGATAAGGATATAGACCAAAGGCTTTAGCTCAAGGGTAGTGCCAGAATAGCTTGTGCCTATTGGCGCCAAGCTATTCTGGCACTACCCTTGAACTATTTTAGTCAAACTTATTTCACACACTGTTTTGAGCAAGCACCCTAATGAGAGATAACCTGTCACTGAAGATTGTCATTTATTTGACTACCTAAATGATGGTCCTTAGTAAAGGATGACACTCTCTGCCCTTTTAATTTAGTTCAAGTCTTCTGTTTTGAGAGCTCCTGTCTTTCAATACCTCTTTTTTGTTGCAAAGAGATAGTTGCTCAAAACAGGTTCTATGGTATGTCCAAAGTTGACGAGTCAAGGTCAAATTTCATGGGTGACAGTCTTCAGTCCTGGAGGCTGATTCTGCTTTATTTTCTCAAAATCATTACCGATGACGTTACTAATTGGAACCTTCGCTTAACTCATCAGTTTTAGCCAAAACACTTACTGTGTCCCTCATACTAGGGGAGGCAATCACTGGGGTGCCATAGCTCGGATGCCCCGAGTGGCCTCCCGTACTACCTTATCCGGTGGCGCACTCACCCTTTTCCGCCAGTGACTTCGCTTAGCTATGTTAGGATGGTCGTGTGCACCTCGTGCTCCGACCTTGGACTGTGTGAACTCTACTTTGCTGTGATTCTTGGTCCTATTAAGGAAGGAAAAAGAAAAGAAAGAAAGAGGATATTATTCTGTGCTTGTGTGGGTTGTGTGGTTCTGTATTCAAGACATGGACAGGTAAAGCTTCGGTTACTGCCTCAGCTGGCGTTTGACCGGGCGACGGCATTTTTCGAATTTTCTGAATTTTCCGAATTTGTATGTACACGACTGGTCGGGAACTCGGACCCTCCTTGAGGCTCCAAGCACTCGCAAGGCCTTTGTCTGTCTTATGTTACAGTGCTCAGGTGAGGACCTGCACCCTGTGTGGCGAATTCCAGTGGTCTAGTGATGTGCATGTCTGTCTTCCCTGCTTCTTCTTCTTCTCGAACGGCCTACCCGGCACCGGCCTCCACGTGGCGTAGGTGGGTAGTCCGCTCAGTCCCTGACTGAGTGGGCTAGCGGACGGGTGCCATCTTTGTCCAGGATTAGGACTTGATGTCAGCAGATATGTTGTTCAGCCTTTTCACTAGTCTGGTTTTTAAGGAGCTGTGCTAACCTAGGTCGTACCATGTTGGATTGGTCCTTAAAAATACTCGTGACTTTTTGGTCCTTTGGATCCCAAGTGTTTGCCGTGCTTGGAGACCCGTGTCGGAGGAGAAGAGGATCCTGGTGGCTGAGGTTCCCTTTGGGCTGCGGCTCACTGGTGCCAACACTCCACTTCGGCCTTGACTTCTACCTAAACGGGAGGCTAGTCGTACCGGCCTAGTCAATCGGCTCTTGTCACGTTGAGCCCTATCCCACTGTTGACATGCGGGTTGCTATACGGAGCACCATGCTATAGCTTCTGCTGCTGATTAGGTGCTTTACGCCAGTATTCCCCTGCATTCAACGGTGTGATAGAAGGCGGTGGCTCAAACGGTTCAATCGGGCTTACCCCCTTGAGTATATCTTTCGGGCAGTCTCCATTGTGCGTCGGCTGAAGACCCGCCGACAGTTGCACTTTCCCTTGTTGGGCTCGGTGGCGGGCGGGGACCCCCGGGGGATGAATATCTCTACTAATATAATATGGATAAAACCAAAAAACCAAAACTAGCACAGAAACGGCGCATAGACACCGACATTGCACATGACAGTGATTCAGACTGTGAGGAAGCGACGCCTCAGGCGTCGGCCGTATGGCCTCGCTTCCTCATTGTCCATAGCAAGGTGAAGGAGAAACCAGTTACCAAGCTGCATCCTTTTCTGGTGGGGGAGACCCTCAGGAGCCGTGTTGGCAGGCCTGACGCCCAGCGCCTCAGGTCTGGTGACTTGCTGGTGGAGTGCCGTACTCGGGCACACTCCAGCGGGCTACTGGGGCTCTCTTCCATCGGAGACACTCCTGTGGAAGTCACACCCCACAAAACTATGAATTCGTCAAGAGGCGTAATCAAAGATCAAGCTTTGGCAGAACTGTCAGAAGATGAACTTGTAAGGAACCTTAAGTCTCAGGGGGTGACTTGCGTCAGGCGCTTCGCTTCCAAGCGAGGTGGTGGGGAGATCCGTCTCCCTACCATCATCCTGACGTTTGGCACCCCCACCCCTCCTACTACCATCTGGGGAGGTTACTACTCCCTGAGAGTGAAAAAGTATGTCCCTCTTCCCCTCCGGTGCTTTAAGTGCCAAAAGTATGGCCATGGGCAGAAGACATGCCGTCAGGCAGAGGCTTCATGCGCCCGTTGCACTAGGCCCGGACACTCTGCTGAGTCCTGCACAGCCACCCCCCTGTGTGTGAATTGCCAGGGGGCGCATATGGCTTCGGATAAGAAATGCCCTCGTTGGATATCCGAGTGCAAGATTCAGCAGGTGCGTGTGGAGAAGGGGCTGTCCTTTCTGGATGCCAAAAAACTGGTTGAAGGCCCTGGTGCAGCTGCGGCTGCCCCAACCTCTAACACCTCAGTGTATACTTTTAGTGCAGCGGTGGCAGGCAAGCGCCCCACCAAAGACTTTTCATGTCAGACCCCAACTTCTTGGTTGGGGGCGGAGCCTCGGCTCATCTCGCCCCTGGAGAGTAACCCTCCTCCGGTGGTGACAAGGAGCCAGGGAACACAGAAGGCGGACACTGCCGGTCCGGTTGTGCCGCCTTCTGTTGCCCCTAAGCCTCAGCCCCCACCCAAACCTGTTAGTCAACTCCAAAGGCTTCTGGCTCTGGTCAGCCTTCTAAGGCCGCTAACTCTAGCGGCAGGAACGCTGCCCAGGACCAGAAGTCTAAGAAATCTATGGGACCGCTGTGCGCACGGGCCCAGAAGGGGAACACAGATGTGCCCCTTCAAAACAAATATGCTGCACTGGAGGAGCGGATGGAGGGAGTGGAAGTTGTTGTTGCTGATGCTGCGGCAGCTCCACCCCCTTCCTCTCCGAAGAACCAGAGGAGGCCCGGGAGCCGGCCCCCCTCTGTTTCTTCAACTCCTTCCAAGGTAAAGGAAAAAGGGGGGAAAAACTCCTTACCCCCAGATCAGACTTAATCATGGACTCTTTGCTTCAGTGGAATTGTCGTGGTTTTCGAGCTAACTTTGAGGAATTACGTCTTTTAGTCAAGTTCTATAACCCCTCAGTCATATCTCTTCAGGAGACTTACCTGAAGACTTCTGACCCTGTGTCTTTTAATGGTTTTAATGTTATACATAAAGGCTCTGATTCGGAGAGGCGCTCGGGTGGAGCAGCTCTTCTCATTAGTAGCCAAATTTTATGTAGCCCCATTAGCATCGACACCTGTCTTCAGGCTGTCGCTGCTCGGGTTACCTTAAAAAAGACCATAACCATATGCAGTATTTACCTGCCACCATCACTGCGGGTCTGTAGCAATGATATTTTTCACTTAGTAGATCAACTGCCCCCTCCCTTTATTCTCATGGGGGATTTTAACGGTCATGCTCACCTTTGGGGTAGTGACCACTATGATGGCAGAGGTCAGATGTTAGAAGATGTTTTTTCTCAACTTAACCTATGTGTCTTTAACGATGGCTCACCTACATACTCTAACTCAGGTTCCGGATCTAGTTCTGTTCTAGACCTCACTGTGTGTGATCCTTCTCTCATGCTGGACTTTGACTGGAAGGTTCACGACGACCTGTGTGGTAGTGACCACTTCCCAGTAGTCCTGTCATCGGTCAGCTGTGAGGAGGATTCGCCGGTGGGGCGCTGGAATCTCAAGAAATCTAACTGGTCTCTGTTTGCCTCTCTCTGTCAGTCTCGTCTTACAGAGGAGGTGGTCATGTCAGCTGAAGAACCTGTTTCTTGTTTTACTTCTATTTTGTTGGAGGTTGCAGGTGAAACCATCCCTAGAACTTCCACATCACTCCCTCGGAAGCCGAGAGTACCATGGTTCAATGAAGAGTGCCGCAAGGCCCAAACAATGCGCAAATCTGCTCAGCGACGTGCATTTCGTAATCCGTCGCAAGCAAATATTTTAACCTTTAAAAGACAGCGGGCGAAAGCCCGTTATATTTTTAAACGTGAACGCCGTGCTTCCTGGAGACGCTTCGTCTCATCTTTATCTTCTAGGACTCCGTCCCAAAAAGTCTGGAAGGCTGTTCGAAGAATTAGGGGCAGGGGTGGCTCGGCTTCTGTCGGCCATCTTAGAGATGGTGCCAGTTTGGTCACAGATAAAAAGGCTGTGGCCAATTTACTTGCCTCCACCATTGCCCATAATTCTTCAACAGAGCATTATTCACCTTTCTTCCAGAGAGAGAAGGAGAAGCGAGAATCTTGTGCTTGTGATTTTATATCGGATAACTTGGAAGACTATAATGCCCCTTTTACGTTTTCAGAATTGCAGCAAGCCATGCAGAAATGTACTGACTCTGCTGCTGGATTAGATACCATCCATTATCAGCTCATAACACATCTGCCTGAGGATTCACTCCTTGTACTTCTCAAGGCCTTTAACCATATCTGGATAACCGGTCATTTTCCGCCATCTTGGCGCCAGGCTGTGGTTGTGCCAATTCCCAAGCCGGGTAAGGATCCTTCCGACCCGGGCAACTACCGGCCAATAGCTTTGACATCATGTTTATGTAAAACTATGGAACGCTTGGTCAACGCCCGACTGGTGTGGCATCTTGAGTCACAGGGTCTCGTCACAGACCTCCAGTGCGGTTTCCGGCGTTTCCGTAGTACAACTGACCATCTAGTCCGCTTTGAGTCTTTTATCCGAGATGCTTTTGTCAACAAGCAGCATGTCTATGCAATTTTCTTTGATCTTGAAAAGGCATATGACACTACCTGGAAGCATGGTATAATGTCTGATTTGTCGGACATGGGTTTTAAAGGGCATCTGCCCGTTTTTATTCACAATTTTTTGTCCAACAGGTCGTTCCATGTCCGTGTGGGCTCCACCCTCTCCGACTCCTTTGAACAGGAGATGGGTGTCCCGCAGGGCAGTATTCTATCTCCTGTTTTATTTAGCATTAAAATAAATAACATTGTAAAGGCCGTGAAGGATGATTCTGAATGCTCTTTGTTTGTGGACGACTTTGCTTTGTGTGCACGAGGTCGAGGACTTGCGTCCCTTGAGAGGCGCTTGCAGCTGTGCGTTGATCGCATCCAGGGATGGGTGTCTCTCAATGGATTCAGATTCTCGCCCTCCAAGACAGTCTGTGTGCATTTTACTAACCAGACGAAATTTTTTCCAGAACCTAGCCTGAGCATTGCTGGAGTGCCAATTAAGGTGGCTGAAGAGGCTAAGTTTTTGGGGGTCATCTTTGACAAAAGATTGACCTTCTGCAACCATGTTAACTACCTTAGAACCTCTTGTCGGAAGGCCCTCGACATTCTTCGTGTCGTTGGTCGTACTGACTGGGGTGCAGACCGCATCGTCTTACTTCGACTGTACCGGGCCCTTGTTCGGTCCAAACTGGATTACGGCTCTGTGGTATATGGCTCGGCTTCCAAGTCTGTTCTGCAGCGTCTGAACACAATTCACCATCAAGGTCTGCGCATATGTCTGGGAGCCTTCAGGACATCTCCAGTTCCTAGTCTGTATGCAGAGGCAGGGGAGCCTTCTCTCAGGCTCCGCCACATCCGCCTCATGCTCAGCTACGTTCTGAAGCTGAAGGCCCATCCAGAAAATCCTGCCTATGATTGTGTTTTTAACCCGTCGTTTGCAGAGATTTACGATGCCCATCCGGGAGCTGTCCGTCCACTTTCCTTCCGTGTCCGACCTCATCTGCAGGCGGCCGGAGTGGACCTGGACAAAGTTTCGGAATCTCTGCAACACGTCACTCCACCCTGGCTACTACCAGTTCCTGACATCTTGCTGGACTTGACTGCCCACAAGAAGGATTGTACTCCACCAGCCATATACCAACAGAGCCTCAATGAACTCCTTTCAATTTTTCCTGGCTATTGTCGTCTTTATACGGATGGGTCCAAGTCTGAGGATGGAAGAGTGGCTGCGGCTGCAGTGTCCTCTCGCCATCCTAGACGCCCATTTAAGCTCCGTCTCCCTGACCATTCCTCTGTATTTAGTGCAGAACTGCAGGCCATTCTGCTAGCACTCAAGCATGCCTATCAGTCTCGGGAAAGGAACTTCCTGATTCTGTCTGACTCTCTTTCTGCCCTGCAGGCCCTTCAGGGCGCGGGAACAGACCATCCACTGCTGGTGCAGATTAGAGAGCTCTACGCGGACTTGATGAAGGAATATTATGACATCATTTTTATTTGGGTCCCAGGCCATGTGGGCATCGAAGGCAACAGAATCGCAGATTCTGCTGCCAACAGTGCCCGCAGTGACCCTGTCCCTGACACACAGACTGTCTATAGTGATTTTAAACCTGTTATTAGTGCGTACATAGCCCGCGAGTGGCAGTCCGAGTGGGACAAAGAGGAAGGGAACAAGCTTCATGAAGCTCTTCCTAAGTTGTCTGACAGTCTACCTTTCCGCTGCGGCAGCCGCCGTGAGGAGACTGTCCTTGCTCGGCTCCACATCGGGCACACATATGTTACGCACTCTTACTTACTTAAACAGGATGAGCGTCCATGGTGTTTTGCCTGTGATGAGCAGTTTTCTGTTCGACACTTTTTGCTGTATTGTGCTGACCTAATTGACACCAGATATAAACACTTCACAGCAGACTCCTTGAAGGTTTTGTTCCGGGATGTTCCCCCGGACAAAATCTTCAATTTTTTGAGAGAATGCAATATTTTTAACAAGATCTGAGCATTCATAGACTATGTGAATTTTTTTATTTGCCCTTTTTGAGAGTCTGTAGAGGTTTCTTTTCCAGACATGTGCGACATTTTAGCCTGAGATTTTTAATCTATATTTACATCTTGTCTTAAGACCTTGCTTTTAGTCTGGCTGACCAGATTTTTACCCATCCCGCCGTGAGATGGCCTTAGTCGCCTGCTCGGCGTTAAACCCAAATAACTAACTAACTAACTTCTTCTCGAACGCCGTCACACTTAAAGTTTGGCTCTCAAAATGAAATCTGTGGTCTTCTGTAGCGCCTCCACAGGCCCGTATAGTTTCTCTTGTAGAGTGGCGGGCTTCGGCCATATTTCCTCCCTCAGCAGCTGGTGGTTCCCACAGTCCTGGAGGATGTGGTCTGCTCTGCTTCTCCACAAGGGCACAGGGGAGATGGCACAAGGTGGAAGCATCTGTGCAGATGGAAATTAAGTCGGTTGTGCCCGGTCCTCAGACGGAAGATGGTCACCTGCTCTTGTCTGGACAGCAGATGGTAACTGTCTAGGGGCCGTTGTGTTGGTCTGTACACAGACTTCATGATGGTCTTCATCTCTGTGAAGCTGTCTTCCTTGCTCAGGCTGTTCCTCCAGTTGACCGTGCACCCTATGCGCTACGTGGAAGGAAGACCGTTGGTCACAACTATGGGCCTTATACAGGAGTGAAAGGCCGGCACGCAAAGGCGCGTCCGTAGCCTTGAATGTGAAACAGAGAAATGCAATTTCAGACATCATGTGTTTGTCGGCGCAAAAGTTGGTCCTGCTGCCCCCACCGGTGCCTCGTGCAGAGCTGCCTCGTCCTGCATGGACGATTGAGCCTTATAGTAGCCGATGGGATTCGCCATCCTGCACAGCATCAAGAGCTCATTTACACCCTTCGATCGACAGAAAGGGAAATAGGCCAGGCAGGGGTTTGCCACCCTGTGATTTGGTAAGGCCTTTGAGAGCTCCGTCACCCCTGCAGGGATTATGTTGGGTCGAACAGAAGCCTTCCTGGCAATAAGAGGACCCAGGCAGCAGAAGCGGGGGACCCCCCCTTGGAGTTGAGAGCGCCCTACTGCCGTAGGCTGGACCAGCGCCTGGACAGGGTCACACCTTCGGGACCTCTCTCAGAGGAGGAAAGGATTTCAATATGCCAACTTGATAAACCACATAGTAGGATTTCGGGGTCCAGAGATGGAGAGTGGCACCACAGGCGATCCACTGGCGATGATAGCCTCCTTCGGGAGAGGACCAATGTGGTCAGTTCGATGGGGGACAGCTGGTGGACGGAGACAACTTCCCGGTGGGACCGAAGCAGTCCTCTTTGACTTTCACGGCCCAGGATTACAGACGTCCAGCGGAGACTTCGTTCCGGTCGGTGCTTGGACCTACTACTGCTTCTGTTTCACAGCGCGCGGCAGATGAAGAGGAGGCTCTTAGTCTTCATCCGGAGGACTCGGTGTCAGTGCCGGGTGTCGATGACGGCGATGCACCGACCTTACCTGGACAGCATTCTCCTATCTTCAACATCTCTGTGGATGCGGCACCGATGTCTTCTACTCGTCGTGCCTTGAATGACCTGTCCCCGATCCTCCCGCCGATACCTGCTGGGTCTCGGGTCGGCGGGAGGTTAGTTCTTCACAGCGGAGCGTGGAAACAGCTGTTTTCGGACGACGCTTGGATCATCTCGACACTTGCGGAATGCGTGAGCATCTCTTTCCAGTTCCCCCCCCCCCCCCCCCCCCCCCCCCACTGAGACACTCCCCCCTTTGGACGCGAGTACCAACAGAACGAGACAGGGCGACAGCGTTGCAGGGCGAAGTGGCGGCCCTGTTACAGAAGGAGGCCACAGAGGTGGTTTCTGCGTTTCGACTCCCCAGCATTCTACAGTCGTCTCTTCCTCATCCTGAAACCAGGGGGAAATGGAGGCCGATCATCAACCTTTCGGCTCTAAACAAATTCATTGCGGCACCGCACCTCAAGATGGAGACTGCCAGAGCGCTGAGAGCGGCGTTGCGTCCTCAGGACTTTGCAGTGAGCCTCGACCTCGCGGACGCGTATCTGCACATTCCCATCCATCCGGCTTTGCGGCATTACCTACGCTTCGCCTTTCAAGGGATTGTTTACCAGTTTCGGGCCCTACCTTTCGGACTGAACCTCAGCCCTTGGGTTTTCACCAGGATTGTGGATGGCGTGATGGCAAGATTCCGACAAGCGGCTTCCAGTCCGACGTCCAACTACCTGGACGACTTGCTGTTACAGAACCAGATGGCGTGCGTTTTGGAGACCGACAGAGATGTCCTGCTCACTCTACTCCGTCGACTGGGATTCCTAGTCAACGGAGGCAAGTCTGATTTGGTACCGTCTCGCCAATTTGTCCACCTGGGCATGGAATTCTTAACCGACCTCAATCGAGTAAGACTGCCGGTGGGAAGGATTCAGACTGTAATGGAAGCGTCGCTTGGAGCGATACGCGCGGAAGCTCTACCGGCCAGGACCTGGCTTCGTCTGTTAGGCCTGCTAAGCGTGGCAGCGGATCTCCTTACGCTAGGCAGACTGTATGCGCGACCGATTCAGCTTCACCTACTCCTACACTGGCGCCCCTCCTCGGGTGATCTAGCGACCTTGGTTACGATGACGGAGTTAGTACAGTCTCATCTGCCTTACCTTTAGCACGGTTGGGAGATCTTACCAGGAAGACCTGTTTCCTACTTGCACTGGCCACAGCGTCACGGGTTAGCGAGATCCATGCCTTTTCGGTACGTCCCACCTGTCTCCAACGTAGGACTGATGGATCAGTTCACTGGCTGACGGACCCTGCCTTCTTGACTAAGAACCGCGTTCCTACTTCCACCCCACATGTCGTAACAGTTTGACCGCTCAGGGCGATGGATCAGACTCGGGACTCACGCCTACAGGACCCTGTTAGGGCCGCCCACTGGGCACCGGCCTCCACGTGGCGTGGGTGGGTAGTCTACCATGTTGGATTGGTCCTTAAAAATACGCGTGAGCTTTTGGTCCTTTGGATCCCAAGTGTTTGCCGTGCTTGGAGACCCGTGTCGGGGGAGAAGAGGATCCTGGTGGCTGAAACACTCTACTTTGGCCTTGACTTTTGCCTAAACGGGAGGCTAGTCGTACCAGCCCTGTCACGTTGAGCCCTATCCCACTGTTGACATGCGGGTTGCTATACGGAGCACCATGCTATAGCCTCTGCTGCTGATTAGGTGCTTTACGCCAGTATTCCCCTGCATTCAACAGTGTGATAGAAGGCGGTGGCTTAAACGGTTCAATCGGGCTTACCCCGTTGAGTATATCTTTCGGGCAGTCTCCATTGTGCACTTTCCCTTGTTGGGCTCGGTGGCGGGCGGGGACCCCCGGGGGATGAATATCTCTACTATAATAATATGGAAAAAAAAAAAAAAACTGGCACCAAAGCGGCACATAGCCGCCGACATTGTCATTGAGAACGATAGTGACTCTGTGAGGAAGCGACGCCTCAGGCGTCGGCCTCCTGGCCTCGCTTTCTCATTATCCACAGCAAAGTTAAAGAGAAGCCTGTTTCCAAGCTGCACCCTTTCCTGGTAGGGGAGACCCTCAGGAGCTGTGTTGGCAGGCCTGAGGCCCAGCGCCTCAGGTCTGGTGACTTGCTGGTAGAGTGCCGTACCCGGGCACACTCCAATGGGCTACTGAGGCTCTCCTCCATCGGAGACACTCCAGTGGAGGTCACTCCCCACAGAACAATGAATTCTTCTAAAGGAGTGATTAAAGATCAAGCATTGGCCGAACTGTGTGAAGATGAACTTGTACGGAACCTTAAGTCACAGGGGGTGACCTACGTCAGGCGCTTCATTTCCAAACTGACGTTTGGCACCCCCACAGCTCCTACTACCATCTGGGGAGGTTACTACTCCCTAAAAGTGAAAAAGTACGTCCCTCTCCCCCTCCGGTGCTTTAAGTGCCAAAAGTATGGCCATGGGCAGAAGACATGCCGCCAGGCAGAGGCTCTATGCGCCCGTTGCACTAAGCCCGGACACTCTGCTGAGTCCTGCACAGCCATCCCCCTGTGTGTGAATTACCAGGGGGCGCATATGGCTTGGGACAAGAAGTGCCCTCGTTGGATCTCCGAGTGCAGGATTCAGCAGGTGCGTGTGGAGAAGGGGCTGTCCTTTGCGGATGCCCAAAAACTTGTTGATGGCCCTGGTGCAGCTGAGGCTGCGCCAAACTCAAATAACAACTTTGTGTATACTTTCAGTGCTGCGGTGGCAGGCAAGCGCCCCACCAAAGACTTCTCTTGTCAAACCCCAACTTCTTGGTTGGGGGCGGAGCCTCTGATCCTCTCACCCCTGGAGAGTAACCCTCCTCCAGTGGTGACGAGGAGCCAGGGAACGCAGAGGGCGGACGCTACCGGTCCGGTGGCACCGCCTTCTGCTGCCCCTAAACCTCAGCCCCCACCCAAGCCTGCTAGTTTGTCAACTCCAAAGGCTTCTGGCTCTGGTCAGCCTTCTAAGGCCGCTAACTCTAGCGGCAGGAATGCTGCCCAGGACCAGAAGTCTAAGAAATCTGTGGGACCACCGTGCGCACGGGCCCAGAAGGGGAACACTGATGTCCCCCTTCAAAACAAATATGCTGCATTGGAGGAGCAGATGGAGGGAGTGGAAGTTTAGTTGTCGTTGCCAATGCTGCGGCAGCTCCACCCCCTTCATCTCCTAAGAACCAGAGGAGGCCCGGAAGCCAGCCCCCCCTCTGTTTCTCCAACTCCTTCCAAGGCAAAGGAAAAAGGGGGGAAAAACTCCGCACCCCCAGATAAGACATAATCATGTACTTCAGTGGAATTGTCGTGGTTTTCAAGCTAACTTTGAGGAATTACGTCTTTTAGTCAAGTACTATAACCCCTCAGTAATATCTCTTCAGGAGACTTACCTGAAGACTTCTGACCCTGTGTCCTTTAATGGTTTTAACGTTATACATAAAGGCTCTGATTCGGAGAGGCGCTCGGGTGGAGTGGCTCTTCTCATTAGTAGCCAAATTTTATGTAGCCCCGTTAGCATCGACACCTGTCTTCAGGCTGTCGCAGCTCGGGTTACATTGAAGAAGACCATAACCATATGTAGTATTTACCTGCCACCATCTTTGCGGGTCTGTAGTAATGATTTTTTTAATTTAGTAGATCAACTGCCCCCTCCCTTTATTCTAATGGGGGATTTTAACGGTCACGCTCACCTTTGGGGTAGTGACCACTATGATGGCAGAGGTCAGATGTTAGAAGATGTTTTTTCTCAACTTAACCTATGTGTCTTTAACGATGGCTCACCTACATACTCTAACTCAGGTTCAGGATCTAGTTCTGTTCTAGACCTCACTGTGTGTGATCCTTCTCTCATGCTGGACTTTGACTGGAAGGTTCACGACGACCTGTATGGTAGTGACCACTTCCCAGTAGTCCTGTCATCGGTCAACTGTGAGGAGGATCCGCCAGTGGGGCGCTGGAATCTCAAGAAAGCTAACTGGCCTCTGTTCGCCTCCCTCTGTCAGTCTCGTATTACAGAGGAGGTGGTCATGTCAGCTGAAGAACCTGTTTCTTCTTTTACTACTATTTTGTTGGACGTAGCGGGTGAAACCATCCCTAAAACTTCCGCATCAGTCCCTCAGAAGCCGAGAGTACCATGGTTTAATGAGGAGTGCCGCAAGGCCCAAAAAGCGCACAAATCTGCTCAGTGACGTGCTTTCCGTACTCCGTCGCAAGTGAATATTTTAACCTTTAAAAGACAGAGGGCAAAAGCCCGTTACATTTTTAAACGTGAACGCCGTTCTTCCTGGAGACGCTTCGTCTCATCTTTAACTTCTCGGACTCCGTCCCAGAAAGTATGGAGGGCTGTTCGAGGAATTAGGGGCAGGGGTGGCTCGGCTTCTGTCGGCCATCTTAGAGATGGTGCCAGCTTGGTCACAGATAAAAAAGCTGTGGCCAATTTGCTTGCCTCCACCATTGCCCATAATTCTTCAACAGAGCATTATTCACCCTTCTTCCAGAGAGAGAAAGAGAAGTATGAGTCTCGTATTTGTGATTTTAAGTCCGATAACTCAGAAGACTATAATACCCCTTTTACATTATCAGAATTGCAGCAAGCCTTGCAGAAATGTAATGACTCTGCTGCTGGCCTAGATACCATCCACTATCAATTCCTAACGCATCTGCCTGAGAGGTCACTCCTTGTACTTCTCAAGGTCTTTAACCATATCTGGAGAACTGGTCATTTTCCGCCATCTTGGCGCCAGGCTGTGGTTGTACCGATCCCCAAGCCGGGTAAGGATCCTTCCGACCCGGGCAACTACCGGCCTATCGCTTTGACATCATGTTTATGTAAAACTATGGAGCGCCTGGTCAATGCCCGCCTGGTGTGGCATCTTGAGTCACAGGGTCTCCTCACAGACCTCCAGTGCGGTTTCCGGCGCTTCCGTAGTACAACTGACCATTTAGTCCGCTTTGAATCATTTATTCGAGATGCTTTTGTCAACAAGCAGCATGTCTATGCAATTTTCTTTGATCTTGAGAAGGCATATGACACTACCTGGAAGTATGGCATAATGTCTGACTTGTTGGACATGGGTTTTAAAGGGCTCCTGCCCGTTTTTATTCACAATTTTTTGACTAACCGGTCGTTCCATGTCCGTGTGGGCTCCACCCTCTCCGACTCCTTTGAACAGGAGATGGGTGTCCCACAGGGCAGCATTCTATCTCCTGTTTTATTTAGTATTAAAATTAATAACATTGTAAAAGCTGTCAAGGATGATTCTGAATGCTCTTTGTTTGTTGACGACTTTGCTTTGTGCGCACGTGGTCGAGGACTTGCGTCTCTTGAGAGGCGCTTGCAGCTGTGCGTTGATCGCATCCAGCGGTGGGTGTCTCTCAATGGATTCAAGTTCTCGCCCTCCAAGACAGTCTGTGTGCATTTTACTAACCAGACGAAATTTTTTCCAGAACCTAGCCTGAGCATTGCTGGAGTGCCAATTAAGTTGGCCGAGGAGGCAAAGTTTCTGGGGGTCATTTTTGACAAAAGACTTACCTTCCGCAACCATATTAATTACGTTAGAACCTCTTGTCAGAAGGCTCTCGACATTCTTCGTGTCGTCAGTCGTACTGACTGGGGTGCTGACCGTACTGTCTTACTTCGTCTGTACTGGGCCCTTGTTCGGTCCAAACTGGATTACGGCTCTGTGGTGTATGGCTCAGCTTCCAAGTCTGTGCTACAGTGTCTGAACACAATTCACCATCAGGGTCTGCAGATATGTCTTGGGGCCTTCAGGACGTCTCCAGTTCCTAGTCTGTATGCCAAGGCAGGGGAGCCTTCTCTCAAGCTCCGCCACATCCGCCTCATGCTCAGCTACGTTCTGAAACTGAAGGCCCATCCAGACAATCCTGCCTATGATTGTGTTTTTAAACCATCGTTTGCAGAGATTTACGATACCCATCCAGGAGCTGTCCGTCCACTTTCTTTCCGTGTCCGACCTCATCTGCAGGCGGCCGGATTGGACCTCCACAGGGTTTCGGAATCCCTGCAACACATCACTCCAACTTGGCTCTTACCAGTTTCTGACATCTTGCTGGACTTGACTGCCCACAAGAAAGACTCTACTCCACCAGCCATATACCAACAGAGCCTCAATGAACTGCTTTCAATTTTTCCTGGCTATTGTCGTATCTATACCGATGGGTCAAAGTCTGAGGATGGGAGAATGGCTGCGGCCGCAGTGTCCTCTCGCCATCCTAGACGCCCATTTAAGCACCGCCTCCCAGACCACTCATCTGTATTTAGTGCGGAACTGCAGGCGGTTCTGCTGGCACTCAGGCATGCTTATCGATCTAGAGAAAGGAACTTCCTGATTCTGTCTGACTCTTTCTGCCCTGCAGGCCCTTCAGGGCATGGGAAGTGACCACCCACTGCTGGTGCAGATCAGAGAGCTCCACACGGACTTGATGAAGGAATATTATGACATCATTTTTATTTGGGTGCCAGGGCATGTGGGCATCGAAGGCAACAGGATCGCAGATTCTGCTGCCAACGAGGCCCGCAATGACCCTGTCCCTGACACACAGACTGTTTATAGTGATTTTAGACATGTGGCTAGTGCGTACATAGCCCGTGAGTGGCAGTCCGAGTGGGACAAAGAGGAAGCTAACAAGCTGCATGAAGCCCTTCCCAAGTTGTCCGACGGTCTACCTTATCGCTGCGGCAGCCGCCATGAGGAGACTGTCCTGGCTTGGCTCCACATCGGCCACACGTATGTTACGCACTCTTATTTACTTAAACAGGAGGAGCGTCCATGGTGTTATGCCTGTGACGAGCAGTACTCTGTTCAACACTTTTTGTTGTCTTGTGCTGATCTAATCGACACAAGGTATAAACATTTCACGGCAGACTCCTTTGAAGGTTTTGTTTCGGGATGTGCCCCCGGACAAGATCTTCAGTTTTCTGAGGGAGTGACATATTTTTAATAAGATTTGAGCGTTTATAGATTATGATGTTTCTATTATTTTGACCTTTTTGAGAGTCTTTCGACGTTTTCTTTAAAGACTTGTGCGACATTTTAGCCTGACATATTTTTAAGGTATATTTACATCATGTCTTAAGACCTTTCTTTTAGTCTGGCTGACCAGATTTTTACCCTTCCCGCCGTGAGATGGCCTTAGTTGCCTGCTCGGCGTTAATCCCAAATAACTAACTAACCTGTTAGGGCCCTTAAAGTGTATCTGTGCAGAACTAAGCCACTTAGACAAGGGTGTACACGCCTTTTCCTGCCCTTGGCTCCGGGCAGACGAGACATTTCGGCACAAACTATCTCGTCCTGGATATGTTGGGTGATCTGTTGAGCGTATAAAGAGCTCACCCCAGAACAAGTGAAAACGATGCACATCCGGGCTCATGAAGTCCAAGCAGTGGCAGCGAGTATCGCTTTTGACCGAAACTGTGCAGTGAGGGACATTGTGGCAGCCGTGGGTTGGCGGGCTGAGTCTACCTTGGCCCGCTTCTACCTAAGAGACCTATCCGGCCAGTGCACCAATCTTGGCCTTGTGGGGGACATCTTGGCAGCGCAGCACTCCCTCCCGGCGCCTCAGGCGCCATAAGTACGCCTAGCTAAAATTGTCAGGAGTGGGCGCATTGGGAGGGGCCTCAATAGTCTGCTCGCTTCGCGGGCTTTGGGTGGGGTTTCAAACTTGCGGCACCCTCCTCTTATTCTCAATTCTTCCAATTAGTAATGTCATCGGTAATGATTTTGAGAAAATAAATTAATTTTTCTATAAAATGTATTTTTTCAAAAAATACTTACCGATGACATTACTCAGAGATCCCTCCCTCCTGCCCCGCTTGCCGCAGTGGTGCTAAGGCTCGGTCACTGACAGGAAAGGGTGAGTGCGCCACCGGATACGGGAGGCCACTCGGGGTATCCGAGCTATGGCACCCCAGTGATTGCCTCCCCTAGTATGAGGGACAGTAAGTTTTTTTGCTAAATTGATGAGTTAAGCAAAGGTTCCAATTAGTAATGTCATCGGTAAGTATTTTTCGAAAAAATACATTTTATAGAAAAATTAATTTTTTTATCTCGCAGAAAGCTGAATTTCAGCTATTTGGTTCAGGCAGGACAGTCCTTCAGCCAACCTGTTCCATCTGCAAGAGGCATACATTTCCATGAGCCCCTGCATCAGCAGGGGCTCATGAGAATTTATGTCTCTTGCTGGCTTTGGATCATAGGGTACTTTTAGTCTGTGGACAGGTTTCAGTGTTTGTCACTGTCACTCATGAAAATTGTGTGTTTGTGTTTTTTTTCTCTGTTTGACAGGGAAAGCCTTGATAGGCTGGTTGCTGACAACTTCCCCCTGAAAAGCTCCGAGTTTGTGAAAGGAACTCCCAGGTTCAATGACTACATCACTGCCATAGACAAGGTGGGTTTACAGTTTTACTGGCACTTTGCATGTTTTCAAACTTGGCACAAAAGTTGTTGATAATGAGGTCTTCATGTAATCATGTAATCATGTCAGGAAAAATGACAGAATAGTCAGGTAAATGATATAGATTGGTCTTGCTCCTGATCGATGATGACTATGCCTATGCAATTCTTGTTTTGTTTCAGCTTCTGAGTGGCCTAGAGTTATCTGGCAGCCTGGTGTTGTTGGAACTGCTGATCAGTGTTTTCTGTCGGGAGGAAGGTCGTCATGTTCACGAGGATGCCATTCAGGATGCACTGGCTGTCTTCATCAGAAGGTACAATACATACCGGCATCTTGAAAGTGGGAGGGTGGGGAGATAGGTGGGTTTCTCCAACCCCCCTCCCCCCTCGCCCCATCCCCTCTCCTCCCCTCCCACCACCACCACCAAAATTTGGGAAATGCGACTGTGGGGTTAAATGGGTAATAAAAGAAAATAAAAATACAAAAACACAACCATAAAAAGACCCCAACACACACAGTGTGAAACGCCAACAGTAAGACAAAGAGAATTTTGTACTTTGTTTCCTTATAACACCGACAACAAGTGTACAACCTTGTCTGTGATTAGGACCTTACGACCTGCAGCTGTACGGTCCAAAATCACAGCCTAGCACACACTTTTATTTTTCAACTCCAGGCTGCCGGTGGACAAACAGAAACCTGCATTGGACATAACGTACAAGATTTTTGCCAGTGTTGGAGGCTACCCCAACATGATTCGCCGAGCGACGACAGAGCGAGTGTGTTTACCCATGCTTCGCATCGTGCACAAAACGGCTCTCATTGAGTTCTTTCTTGAGCATATCTTGGACCTCATGAAGACTGTTGATCTGCGACTCTCAACGGTAAAATATGCGATATATTGTCAACTTTTGTGCTGGTCTGTGATTTTGGACCTTATGACTTAAGCCATAAGGTCCAAAATCACAGACCAGACATTTAATTGTGTCAGGGTCTTGAAAACTGTTTATCTTTAACTGTCAGAGGAAAAATGTTTTACATTTTTCCGCCTGTGTGCCAGTCACTGTTTTGGACCTTGTAAATGTCTGAGGTAAATTTTGTGTGTGCTTATCTATGATTTTTAACCTTTTGGCTGTATGCTGTATGGTCCAGAAGCACAGGCCAGCACACTTTACATTATGTTTTAGTTATGAATCACCACCCCTCAAGATTCAAGATTTTCCTTTCTCTCTCTTTCTTTTTGTTGATTCTCTTCTAAGTCTGCATTGAAGGACCACAAGCATTTCACAGTGGAAGTTGCTGTGCCTTACAAGTGGACTTGAACTGGATTAGATATGTTGTTGTCTTAAAATGGACTTTTGTTTTCATTTGTGTGAAAAGATTAACATACAGTTTGTGTTTGCAAAACAGGGTCCTGAGAGCATTGTGGAAAGTCAGCTGACGAGCAAGCTGTGCTGCTTCCAGCTTCTAGAGGTGATGTACAGCCGACTTTCCCGTGATGAAGTCAACTCGCCCCAGTCGCTAATCAACAAAAAAGTCTGCTTCGGCAAGTCAGAAACGGGCAAAGAGATGACGCAGAATATCACAAAGTTCGTGGATTTTGGGGGGAAGATTTAAAAAAAAAAAATTATAGTGATAATTACATATTGTTGATGTCATTTCAAATGCATCGTATACCAGTTTCAAGCGTAACAGTTCCAGAACAGAAATAATTTTTGTTCTTTCAAGCCTGGCGCCAACACTCTCAGATTTGTGAGACACCCAGTGACTAATATGTACTGCTTGTTTGAGATGATGGACCATGATATTTCAAGGGTGGCACCAAATTAGGTTGGTGCCTTATAAGTGCCAAGCTAATCTGGCACTACCCTTGAACTGTAAGGTCAATTTATCTTCAGTAATGAGTCCCCAGTGTGCACCCCCCACACTTTGGTACCGGTTTCAGGCCACTTTACAAATTTCAAATACAAGCGATCAAAAATCTCTGTAACTTCAGTAGCTGAACTGACCCTTCGTCTGTCTTGTACTGTGTTTTTCTTAAATGGTGTAAATCCGTGTCTGTTACTTGAGTGTGCATGTTGGGTTTCAGTTCGCGGCGCTTTGAGTCGATTTGCCCCAAAATTGAGAAAAAGCGCCTATATAATAACGGTGGTATTATTATTATTATTATTATTAAAGGTTGTCAGGCTGACGTTGGCTAACGCATGGCCGTGTGCAGGCCAACGGCAGCTGATGTTGGCCTGATGGCCTTTTGCGCATTGGGTCAGGGCTTAATGAGTTAGAGTTAAAAGAATAATTTCAGTTTTAGGGTTGAGCATCCATAAATTTTCAGGAGCCCCTCCAGCTGCAGGGACTGTGATATATGCCTCTTGCAGATGGAACGTATTGGCTTAATCCACAGAATTTGTTTTCTCTCCATGCATTGTGTGTAAGGTTACAGTCGTTTTTAACTTTTCAGGGCGGTGAATGAAGCCAAGAGTGAAGACACTCGTGGAGACACGATGCTGGTTGAACTGCGACGAGAGTACCACTGCTACAGCTACAATCTGCTCATGTCCATCATTACTTGTGTACAGAATGATCCCAAGTTTTACCGTGGATTTCTCTTTCAGGACAACATCACCAAGGTAATTCCTGTGTTAGGGGTAAAGGTGAAATTAATTTCGAACCAATACAACAAGAGGCATAAACTCTTATGAGGTGTTTGGTTTCTGTATGTTTGTACTTAGCTTCATCATGTCGCAACTTCTACCATGCTTTTTTGTTGCAGGGCCAGTTTTTGCTGGACAACATGGTTGACAAAGATAGGAAGTATGAGTTTCCACTGGAATTCGAGGTATGTCAAGAATACTTTTGTTGGTTGTAAGCTTTGTTAGATTTTTTGGTTGTTAGTGCACATAATCACTTAACCCGTTCACTGCCGAGAAAAATTGAACAATACCCAACTGTAAAAGGTATAGATTCTCTTTAGCCCCCACAGTTGCAGGAACTCATGAATATATATGCCTCTTGTTGAAAAATGCAATCCAGACCAAAAAGGTGACTGCCAAACGTGTAAAATGCGAAGAAGTACCCAACGGAGAAAGAAACGCGCTTAGAAACGACGGGTACAACACAATTTATTGATATTTCGGGTAAATACCCTTTGTCAAAATAGACAAACAAACAAACGGAGAGATTAGCCGCTACTTATCTTCATTCGCAGAAGGAATGTGGCAACTCATTGTTAACATCAACATCAGCCCAGGGACTGTTTGCTTCCTGGGACATTCACCTTGTACATCCATTGTTGAAAACACTTTGCATCCATGTTCCTTGAGCGTCTTGGGATCTTTTACGTTGAATTTACAATGATTTCAAAAACGTCATCACTGTCCGTTGACTGTGATGGGGTTGAATGCTGGAGTTATTTATATCGTGTAATTGTACAGATATAGTGTTTCATTGTCAGCAGTGCACTGGTCTATTTCATTTTGCTTTCTTCCTCATCAAACAGGTGCGCTTTGAACGCAAGAAAAGGTTTGTGGCGATTCGCAGCGAACTGCATGAGAAGCGAGCGGAGGCAGGGGATGCATCATCGTCCGATTCCTCGTCTCTTCACCTGGCATCTCAGTACCTGACAGAAAGCAGTCTCAGTGAAGACCTGCACAAGTATGAGTTCTCCATGTCAGGAACTGCGCAGGTAATGGCTCAGGCAGCAAGTGGTCCTTGGGCCGGTGTCAGACTTTGTTGACCCGTACATGGGCGAACGTGGGCCAACCAAGGCTGACGCTGGCCTGAAAACCTTAGAGTTTATGATTATTACTGAGGTATGGCTCAGTAATACAGGGGACAACTGAAGCCAGCGCTGCCTTGAACTTGAAGACCTTTTGCATGCCGGGAAGTTCACATCAAATAATGCAATATGATAAAATCATGTATGGGTCAAAGAAGGCCAACATCAGCCCAGGGACTGTTTGCTTCCTGGGACATTCACCTTGTACATCCATTGTGGGTTGGCATGACTTTTTGCACTCAGAGGAGGTACTGAATGTTCAGTCTTACTTCACAGAAAATTTGCATGTTATATTTTGTGTTGCTGTCATATCTGACTGTAACAGCATGTTTGTGCAGGGTGCAAAAGACGGAGAGAGCAGATAGCAAGTCATGAAGCTGAGCTGTCCACATCATTACCATTGCATTTTGCACACACAGCCGCTTATTCAAATGTGATGTTTATTGTTGGCTCACGTGCAAAAGCACTGGGCCACTAGTCCTACGGCCGGCTGGCGTTGGCTGGCCGCCAGCAGCCGCGTTAAACTTTAATCTTGGCATTTTCTCAGAGACTATTCAAGCCACAGTCTTCAGACTTGGCCCAAAGATACTTTGTGGCAAGACCTTTCTAAACATACCATTGTTTCCTCAAAATACATTACCGATGGCATTATTTAGTGGAAGATACACTTAGCTTAATGATTTCAGCCTAAAAATCGTGTATACATACACAACCAGGGAGGCAACTCCCGGAGCCGTTACCAGGGTCCTGAGTAGCCTCCTTTCCCTCCTCATCCGGGCACATGTGCCGCTGTCAGGCCAGTTGAACGCTTAGCTTAGTTGCGATATGTTGTGTCTCTCGTGCTCAGCCTACCTTCTTTTTCCTTGGACTAACCTTTGATTTTTCTTGGATTTTCCTTGTTCTTCTCCACCGGTGCGTTGTGCTCGCATGAGTTCCTGGAATTACGTGGTGCCTTGTGCATTTGCTTGGACTTTTTGTGTTTGGTGTGGCGATGTGCCTTCATGTTCTTGTGGGACCACGTGGCGCCATTTTACTTCTGCGCCATTTTGCTTCTGTGCGGACTACCTGTGATTGGTGTGTCATTCCGAGCCTCCTTGCTTACCTTCCGTCGCTTGGGATATGGCCAGGTAAGGTCTCAGGGCATGCTTTGGCCCGTCCGGTTTCTGGCCGGCCAGCGAACTCTTCGAATACGGCTCGTTCATTCACAAAGACGACCTTGTGCAGCACCGGTCGTGAGTTTTGCTCACATGGCCCTTTCCTCGATCGGGCCACCTGCCTTATCTCTCATGCCTTTTGTTTTCTGTTCCAGCGCACAGCTTGGTACCTGCCAGCGATGTAAAGGGTTTCAGTGGCCCTCTGATTCTCACGCCTTGTGCCTCCCTTGCTCGGGCTGCTCCTCTGTACGGCCGTGCGAGAGATGCGCTTCGTGGAAGGAGGAACGGTCGTCCCAGTTGTGGGATTTCTACTGACGTGACCGCCCTTCTACCTCCCGAGAGCCCCTGCTTCCACCAGCTTCCCCGCCCCCTCGGCGGGTGACTTCGGATATCGTGGGACTCGCTTCCCACCATGTGCGGCCTGCCACGCCTGTTTTAGCCCCCACGATCTTGCCTCCTTCAAAATGCCGGGCTACGGAGACTTTGCCTGATGGCCGTCGGACCTCTGACCATCGGTTCGTTCCACGGTTTGCTTGATTCGACGCTCTCGCTCTCCATCGGTCTCGGTGTCTCGTTCCCCGGTCCGTTTGGACCCCCGGCACCGGGCGGCGGCAAGAGACCCCTCGCACCCGGCCCGCCTTCCGGACCCCCTGCGCTACGGAACGGATGCCGGAGTTCAACGGGACCCATTCTGGCTTGAGCACAGGTCAGTGCCCCGCGACTGAGAGCGGCCTGCCGGTCTTCAGACCAGGTTAGTGGTTGACGAGCGACGGGACTTGGCTGTGCTTCAGCACAGACCTTCATCCCATGACATGCGGTTCTCTGCCGTGCTTCAGCACGGTGCCGCCGCCAGCAACCAGTGATGGGACCCGGCTGTGCTTCAGACCTTCCGTGATGTCCGGCACTCCTCCGTGCTTCAGCACGGTGCTGCCGCCAGCGATCAGTGGGAGCCCTGCAGCCTTCAGGTCAGATCCCTGTCCCCCGTTCAGCGCCCTTCGCTTGGACCGTTCCGCATCTCCAGATTCCCCTGGCAGCGTCCAGTCCCGTGCATCCTCGTGTGGCCTTTCCTCTGCGCCAACCCCCCCCCCCCCCACCCCCACCCCACCCCACCCCCACCCCCCCCCCCCCCCCCACCCCCCCCCCCCCCCCCCCCCCCCCCCCCCCCCCCCCCCCGGCGGGCTCAGAGACTTCGCACGCCCTCGATGTGGCCTCTCGACTCATCGCCCGTTTTCTGCCTCCGGACTTCTGCCCCCCATCTCCGCTGATGAAAAGGATGGCTTCCACCCTTGTGGACACGCCGCGGTTAACCAAGAAGTTCAAGTCCCTTCCTCAACTCACCAGGTTTCGGGATTTGACGGACGCTTTCAACGCTTAGCTTCAGCAGGGTTGGCACTCGGACAAAGGCTCCTTTTCCGAAGCCGGGCGGTCGCTGGCGCCCTATCATCGACCTGTTGGCCCTCAACAGCTTCATCTCCGCTCTCTCTTTTTGGATGAAGACGGCGCGGGCCCTAAAGGCTGCTGTGCGCCTCATGGACTTTGCCGTCAGCCTCGATCTGGCCGACGCCTATCTTCACGTCCTTGTGCACCCAGCCTCTAGGTGGTTCCTACACTTCGCCTATTGTGGGACGGTCTACCAGTTCCGGGCTCTCCCCTTCGGCCTCAACCTCAGCCCGTGGATGTTCACCTGGATCGTGGATGCGGTGGTCGCCACGGCTCGCCAGACCTCCTCCAGCCCCACATCCAACTATTTGGACGATCTCCTTCTCCGGAACCAGGACTCCGCCTCCCTCGCCACGGGTCGGGATGCGTTTCTTGCTCATCTTTGTTGCCTCAGCTTCCTAGTCAACGGCGGAAAGTCCGATCTATCTCCGTCCCGCCAGTTCGTGCATCTTGGCATGGAGTTCTGGACCAACTGCAACCTTGTGCGACAGCCGGAGGCGCGTGTCATGAAGTTGGTGCAGTTGGCCCGCCGGGTCTCCAGCGCAGATGTAGTCCCGGTTACAACTGCTGGGCCTCTTGAACGCAGCCACGGACCTGTTGCCCCTGGGGCGGCTCTACTCGCGCCCTCTTCAACTGCACCTCCTTGCCCATTGGCGCCCGTCCTCCTGCGACCTCGCGGCCCCGATTCCTGTCCTCCCGCTCGTCCAAGGCCACCTCCAGCGGTGGGCGGATCCCTGCTGGCTTCGTTCGGGGGTCCCTCTCTCCTCTCCCCCGCCGCGACTCTCCTTCTGCACGGACACCAGCCGCTCTGGCTGGGGCGCGCACCTCCTGCCGGATTTCTCCGCTGCCTGGAGCCTGTGGCCCCCGGAGTTCTCGGACAGACACATCAATTGGCTGGAGTTGAAGGCGGTTTGGTTGGCCCTCGACCATTGGCAGTCTCGGGTTCGCCATTAAGAAGTCCTCATCATGTCCGACAACGCCACGGTCGTCGCGTATATCCAGAAGCAAGGGGGCACCCGCTCCCTGACCCTCTGCATGCTCCTTTATCAGCTGCTCCTGTGGTGCAGGGACCGCGACATCTCACTCCGGGCTCGCCACATTCCAGGCCATCTGAAGTCCTCGCCAATTCCCTCAAGTGCCAGCTCCTGCATACCGAGTTTTTGCTGAGTCCGGAGATCTTCCGCATGATTTGCGAGTGCTGGGAGACCCCGATGGTTGGCCTGTTCGCAACTTGTTGGAACAGGCAGCTCCCCATCTTCGTCTCCCGCTTCCCGGACCCTTTAGCGTGGGCGGTAGATATCGTCTCCGTGGATTGGGAGGGGCTGGTCGCCTACGTGTACCCTCTGTCCGTGCAGGTGCCCAGGGTTCTACAGGAACTCCGGGGGGTGCAACGCGATCCTTCTCCTGGTCACCCCCTTCAGCTGAAACAGGAGTTGGACCACCAATCTCCTCAGCCTAGCCACGAATCCTCCGCTCCCCTTGCCCACCCCCCGCATGATGCTGAAGCAGCCCCGGCAGCCACTCTTTCACCCGTGCCCGGAACAGCTCCTCTTACGCGTCTGGCGGTTGTGTGTCAAGCCCTCTCCTCCAGAGGTTTCTGGCGTGTGGCGGTGGAGGCTATTCGCTGCGGCCTGCAGATCTTCCACCCTCCGTGTGTATGAAGTGAAGTGGCGAGTCTTCTGGGATTGGTGCGAGATTGAACGACTTCCCCCCACAGTGCTGACATCGCCCCAGCTTGCAGATTTCTTCCTGTGGCTGTTTCGAGAGAAGAATCTGGTCCCCATTACCATTTAAGGATACCTTTCCATGATCGTGGACACTTACGCCATTTGGGCCTCCCAGACCCTGGGGCCTGCTCGGACCTTTCGGACCTTATGCGGAATTTTGAGCTGCAGCAACCAGTTCCACACTCTCTGATTCCTCGCTGGGACCTTGCCTGGGTCCTTACCTGGCTAAATTCTAGCAAGTTCGAGCCACTGACCTTGGCTAGCATGCAGGGGTCAAAATCTTTCGCTTTTCCGAGGATATCAGCGTTAATTTAAAAAAATCCGCTGTTTAAAAAAAGGCAATTCCGCGTGGAAAAAAAGAAAACGTAAAAAATCAGAAACGGTCGTGGTTCTTAAACGGCGCAGGTCCACAAGTTGTCAGATTCGTTTATCGTTAACTTTAGGCAAGCTTCGTTTTTCCAAGATGGCGTCTAGCGATGCAGGACACATTGTCGCTCGCTTGACATGTTTGAACGGATATAAAAGCACATTCTGAAGCTGGAATCGGTGGAAGTGAGCAACATTGTGTACCGTGATTCTTTGCGCCTACCCGCGCTGTTTGAGTTTTCGGCCCCCGGAATCAATGTCCCGCTTGCCCCCACCCCCCTGCTGTTTGAGTTTTCGGCCCCCGGGATCAATGTCTCGCTTGCCCCCCCCCCCCCCCTCCCCCCCCTGTTGTTTCCGCCTTTTTCCCCAGCACGTGTTTTGACCCCTGAGCATGGCGAATCTCACCCGGAAGACCTGTTTCCAACTAGCGCTTGCCATGGCGTCTAGAGTTTGTGAATTACACGCGCTCTCTATGAACCCAACCTGTCTTCAGCTCAGGGCCGATGGCTCTGTACACCTCCTCACGAATCCCGCCTTCTTGGCGAAGATTCGGCTCCCTTTCACCAGGGCTCCAGTCATCACCCTGCGTCCCCTCAGGGAACCCGACCAGACTCAGGACTCCCGCCGTCAGGACCCTGTCCTGGCGCTACGAGTCTACCTGCGCAGGACAAAACCTATCCGGCGTGGCCAGACCCGCCTCTTCCTGCCGCTTTCGCCTGGCAGGCATGACATTTCGGCGCAGACGATCTCCTCATGGCTGAGTTGGGTCATCTGTTCGGCCTACGAGGAGCTCTCTCTGGCGGGTGCTAAGACGCTGTGTATACTTGCACATGAGGTCCGTGCTGTCTCCACCAGTGTTGTGTTCGATCAGAACTGCGTCGTGAGAGACATTCTGGTGGCTGTTGGGTGGCGGGCCAATTCCACCTTTGCCCGCTTCTACCTCCATGACCTTACGAGCCAGCGGGACAATCTGGCCATGGTGGGGGACATTGCTGCGGCGCAACATTCCCTTAGGACGCCTCAGGCGTCCTAAGGTACGCTTAGCCGAAATCGCCAGGAGGTTGCTCCTGTTCTCGACCGTTCAGCATGAACGATGACGGGACCTAGCGGGCGGCACCCTCCTCCTTTTCGCTATTCTTCCACTAAGTAATGCCACCGGTAACGTATTTTGAGGAAACAAAGTATTTTTCTCTAAAATGTATTTTTTCGAAAAATACTTACCGATGGCATTACTCAAATGGCCCTCTCGCCTACCCTGCTTGCCGCCGGAGCACTTTAGCGTTCAACTGGTGTGACACTGGCACATGTGCCCGGATGAGGAGGGAAGGGAGGCTACTCGGGGCCCTAGTAACAGCTCCGGGAGTCGCCTCACTGGTTGTGTATGTATACACAATGATTTTTAGGCTGAAATCGTTAAGCTAAGTGTATCTTCCACTAAGTAATGCCATCAGTAAGTATTTTTCGAAAAAATACATTTTAGAGAAAAATACATATTTCATTGACCTCTCTCAAAGGTCAACTCAAGGTCTTAAGGGATCAGGAAATTGGTGAAAAAATAGCCATATTTTGACAAAATTGTTTTTTTTTTTCTCAAATACTATTCACAACTTCAAACTCAGACTTGGTACAGAGATACCTGATGAGAAGACCTTCCTATGCATACAGCTGTGACCCAACATTGCGGTCGTCGAGGTCCACAAAATGGGACCACAACATATCCATCTGCGAGATATCGGGCTGGGCCGGGGAGGGGGGGGGGGGGGTATTCGATGAGAATCGGGGCATGTGCGTACCTATCGCCTGTGCGTTTTTTCTTTCTTTTTTTTCTTTTCTTACAATCAGAAACACTTACTTCCACTGTTAACTTCACGGAAATGGAACGTTTTTCATTTTGTGAAGGATTGGAAATGGTCCATTTTTGCTGAACATTTCCTTCTCTATCTAGACATAAAATACATTCACGCATTCACGCAGTGTGATCATGCCCGCCATACGGATTGTGTTGTACATGATGGATGCCGGCTCTTCTAGGGTACTTTCACGTCGAATGTTCACTCTATCTTGGCAATTCACAAAACGTGCTTCATTTGCACTAGTAAACTTAGCATCCATGAAGATACGCAATGATTGGTTAAAGAAAACAAAAGAAAAAGAAAAGAAGTGAGTGTGCCGGCTGTTTGAAAAAAAATCTGTTCAATCTTTTCAAATCAAAGGCCAAGAGAGGAGGAAAAGACAATTCAGAAGTCAAATGATTTCACACACGCACAAAGGACAACTTCTGTTCTTGTTTATGTCATTCACACACATCAAGAGACAATTTCCGAGACAAGTTAGGTAGCCTTTATTCTTCAATGAATAGGTTGATCACCTCGCTAGTGTGTTTTGTTTGAAGTCGTCACGCACAGTGAGAAAATCCGATTACGATGACCGATGAGCACCAGCAGTAGGGTAGCATACCTCTCTTTAACTTCAACAGCAGAACGCCTAACTCTGCAGCAAGCATAGACATTCAGTATTCCTTGCAGCTGTGCCTAAGGTCTTCCTATCATTGCCTGTGTTCTTTGTTAGATGAGTCAAACTAAGGTTCAGCGTCAGTTTTCAAACCCTCCAGGTCATAACCACAGGTTGCGGAGCGTGGCGAAACTTGACAGCTGTGAAAAGCATAGACCTTGATGTGCATTGAATCAGTGTTTCCTATTAACACATTTACGTTTGTGGTCATATCGAGGAGGAGGTCACGTAGTCTGTGTGAAGCTGCTCCTCCACGCCCAGCAGCCAGTCAAGTGGGGAGACATGTCAAGTGCCATGTGCCAGAAGCCTAGACCCTAATTATACCCTGACTCTGTCTCCTACCCTCTTTATGTACATACATGTATGTATGTGTTCTTCATTTGGAGAAGGTTTGTGGGTATTCAGTGTGTTGACGCCCTCTCAGCTGTTGCGTCAGGCGTGTGTGCAGCACCCCATGGAGCGTGATACAGCCAAGGCTGGTGACAGTGACAAATTATTTCGCGGTTCACTGCCGTCCGCGGTCGGTCCGATATTTTACAGAATCCAAGGTACCCCCCCCCCCCCCCCCCCCCCACGTTATATCCGGGTTTGCGATTAACATTTCGCAATATGTCGGGTCAGAGCTGTACTAATTTGGATGACCATCAGAAAGGTCAAGAGATCAAGAAATAGATCACAAATAGGTGCTTCTTGACAAAAATAGTTGTTTGTTTTTTCAAAATACATTACCGATGGCATTACTATAAGGAATACACTCAATTGCCTGTAGATTTCAGCCCAAAGTTGTGTCCCCTACACAACTGGGGAGGAGACACCGGGGATCCAAGTATAGGCGCCCGGGTGTCCTCCCCCTACCAACCTATCCCGCCATGCGTGTGGAGAACTCACCTCAGTTTCACTCTTACCTCGACCGGGGACGGTCGGGCTTTTGCCTTGCTACGGTTTTTTGACCGTTTCTTCTGTGGTTTCTACTACTTGGCTTTTTGCCTTGTTTTTGACTTCTCCTTGGACTCAGTGTACTTCGTTAGTGTGTTCTACACTTCGACGTTTTTACTGTGTGTGGACTTGGCGCCGACCGGTTCCGACCGGTTTGACTTTCAGTGAACTTCGTCCTTGGCTGCAGCCTTGGGGTTTCAGCTAGTGACTTTCTCACGTGGCTTTTGCCTCGCGGTGTGAGTTCGTCGCTTGAGTGTGTTCCTTCCTGTGAACAGTGTACCACGAACGCTATGGCGGCTTCTGTTGAAGTTGCCCCCCTGTGCGAGGATTTCTGGGGCCCTCGTTCGCCCTCGTCGCCTGCCGGCCGTGCTCTTCCGACAGGATGTGTGACGTGTGTGCTGATGGGAGTGAGGACCGGCGGTCTCAGGTGGGGATCCTCCAGACGTGTCCTTCTTCCTGGTCTCAACGTTCTCCCCGGACTGCTCCGCAGGATGGCGTCGCTACGTCGGCTTCTCGGGCCCCGCTTCACTACGGCTTCCGGGCCTGCCAGCCCGCAGGTAAGTCCCCTTCTTTTACCTTAGCCGCGCAGAAACTCCCTCCCCTCTCCGAGTCTTCTGAGCAGGGCAGGCGAGTATCAGGGTCGTGCTTCCCACATGGGTGGACTTATATATTTACTCAGGTGCGGATTCGTGCGCACCATTTGTCCCCTCCCCGCTTCGCTTTTCCTGAGCGGGCTTGGCGTGACACCTTCTGTCCACCCCCCCGCCCCGAACTTTCCAGGCGGGCCCGGTGTGACTCAGACTTTTACTCACAGGTGCGGATTCGTGCGCACCTTTTGTCCCCTCCCCGCTTCGCTTTTCCTGAGCGGGCTTGGCGTGACACCTTTCGGTCCACCCCCCCGCCCTGAACTTTCCAGGCGGGCCCGGTGTGACTCAGACTTTTACTCACAGGTGCGGATTCGTACGCACCAGTTGTCCCCTCCCCGCTTCGCTTTTCCTGAGCGGGCTTGGCGTGACACCTTTCTGTCCCCCCCCCCCCCCCCCTGCCCCGAAGTTTCCAGGCGGGCCCGGTGTGACTTAGACTTTTATTCACAGGTGCGGTTTCGTTCGCCCCTTCTGTCCCCTCCCCGCTTCGCTTTCTGCTGAGCGGGCTTGGCGTAACTTCAGACTGTCCCCTCCCCGCTTCGCTCTTCGCTGAGCGGGCTTGGAGTGACTTTTAGACTGTCCCCTCCCTGCTTCACTTTTGCTGAGCAGGCTTGGCGTGTTGTTAGACTGTCCCCTCCCCGCTTCGCTTTTTGCTGAGCGGGCTTGGCGTGACTACTGGCTGTCCCCTCCCCGCTTCGCTCTTCGCTGAGCGGGCTTGGTGTGACTTTTTAGACTGTCCCCTCCCTGCTTCGCTTTTGCTGAGCAGGCTTGGCGTGATTATAGACTGTCTCCTCCCCGCTTCGCTTTTGCTGAGCGGGCTTGGCGTGACTACAGAATGTCCCCTCCCCGCTTCGCTCTTCGCTGAGCGGGCTTGGCGTGACGTTAAGACTGTCCCCTCCCTGCGTCGCTTTGGCTGAGCAGGCTTGGCGTCATTATAGACTGTCCCCTCCCCGCTTCGCTTTTTGCTGAGCGGGCTTGGCGTGACTACAGACTGTCCCCTCCCCGCTTCGCTCTTCGCTGAGCGGGCTTGGCGTCACTTTAAGACTGTCCCCTCCCTGCTTCGCTTTTGCTGAGCAGGCTTGGCGTGATTATAGACTGTCCCCTCCCCGCTTCGCTCTTCGCTGAGCGGGCTCGGCGTGACTTTAAGACTGTCCCCTCCCTGCTTCGCTTTTGCTGAGCAGGCTTGGCGTGATTATAGACTGTCCCCTCCCCGCTTCGCTATTTGCTGAGCGGGCTTGGTGTGACTTTAAGACTGTCCCCTCCCTGCTTCGCCTTCGCTGAGCGGGTTTGGCGTGACTTTAGACTGTACCCTCCCCGCTTCGCCTTTCGCTGAGCGGTCTAGGCGCTGAGCGGTCTTGGCGTGACTTTAGTCTGTCCCCTCACCGCTTCGCTGAGCGGTCTTGGTGTGACTTTGGACTGTTCCCTCCCCGCCTTGCCTTGCTGAGCAGTCTTGGGCGACTACGGTGGGTCCCCCCCCCCCCCAAGCGGGCCCGGCAGGACCCGGACTCTTGTCCCTAGACCGGTTCCGCTAGGGGAGCGGTCTTCGGCACCCGCGTTCGGATCTCATTTTTCTGCTGTCCGTCCATGTTTCGCGGTCCCTCCGCCGTATGATGAGCCGCCTGCGGGCTTCGCGGGCGGGTTGCGTCTTCCTCTCACGCGGCGTTTCGGCGCTCTGGGAGCCGCTTGCCCCTCCTTGCGCCTCGAGGGATGGACTGCCTCGCTTCTTCGAACCATATATTCTCAACCGTCTTCCTACGGATTCGGCTGTCGTCTTCTTCTTTCGAGACTCGACGACTGGTTCTTTCCCCCGGCTGTTAGCGGTCACATCTGTCTCCTCTTCGGACGACGTCGGCTCTTCGCTCAGCTCGCCGACTTCTCGCTTGGGTTTTGGTGTAGTTCCTCCCCCTCTTCTTCGGTCCTCCTTCATTTATGGAGAGACAGGCTTCCGCGGGGATCTACGCGCAGAGGCGGGCCTAGCGTCGCTAGTCCCTCCGTCAGCCAGCCGGCTTCCGGGACTTCACCGGTGCGTTCTTCGCCCTGTTACTACACGCCTTCGTCGGCTTGTGCCCTCTGGCGTCGCCTGGGCTAGTTGTGGACTTGCGTAGGCCCTGGTTGTTACCTTTGCCTCGCGGTGCTGTTCCATCTTCACCGACCAGTTGTGACGGGCGTCTCTGCTTCCTGCGCCGTTCGCAGCCCTTGGCCGGACGGGTATCGGTTTCGTCGCCATCTTGGTGGGACGCCGCCTGGCTACACTTTTTGTTACGTTCCTTTTTGCCTTTTCCTTGCATTCTGGCAAGGTTATCTCGGTCTCGGCTTCTGTCCGGCGCTCTTGGGACGGGTTATGGCGTCTTGTGTCAGCATACGCCGTGTTCGTCTCGTGCGGTTCCATTGTTCTGGTGTACCTGTGGGGGCGCTTGCGCTTGGTCCCTTGGTTCGCTATGTTGCAGCTGACAAGTCCAGCTCGGATCTAGGTCCAACTGTGGTATACCTCAGACCCGACTAGTGGTTTTTCACCTGGTGAGACTACAGTCTACGCCGCAGCTTAGGCCGCGAGCCCGTCCTCCTGCACCGGCAGCTAACACAGACCCGTCTAGTGCACCCTTCCGGCTGCTGCTTCTAGAGCCAAGCTTCAGATACAGACTCTCCTTCCAAGTACAAGTCTAACACGCTGGTAATCCCCTCAGTCCCGGTTTGGGGATCTACCAGGCGTCGGCACAGTCGGCGCTGCGACTTCGGTCGCGCGTCCGTTCTTACTCCGGCAGCGAAACTCAGACCCAGCTAGCGCGCTGGCTGGCTTCCTGCGACTTGGCGACACAGGATAATCTACAGTTACGCTGACGGTTAGTGGTTCTTGCAGGCGACAGAACAGTCAATGCCGCGACTTCGGTCACGGGCCCGTTCTCCTGCTCCGGCTGCTACCACAGTTCTCCTTTGGACGCTGTCCGGTTCCGCCGACTTCGGCGACTCGGATTCTTACAGGAAACAGTGGGCACGACTAGTGGACTCTACCCGGTTCCGCCGACTGCTTCGGCTCGTTTGGACGCGGAAACAGGTTTCAGCACCTTAGCTGGTGGGCCCTACGTTGCTGCTTCCAAGAAGGTGGGGCCTTGCCCTCTTTGCCCTATGCAGGAGGTCAGCGCTCCATTTAGGACCTTCCCAAGTGGTTCCTGCCCTGGGACGGTGGGTCGGCGAGAGTTAGCTACGAGAGCGAGCAGGTTGCAGGTACAGACCCGAGAGGACGGCTCTGACCACGCTCCTAGGGCTAGATCGCAGCACTTCAGTCAGGATTTCCGGGACCGTGCTCAGTGGAGCGCGCTGACCGGACGCTGTAGTCGACGCGCAGCTTGTCTTCGGTACTATGAGTCCCGTCTTCTTTCAGGGCGGACCTGCGCTGCCGCCTCCAAACAAGTCCGCGGCAGTATGCTTGTGGGGACTTCCTTGACCAGGCTGGAGACAGTTACCCTCGTAAGGACGACACTTCGATACCTGTCGGCTGCCTCTCTCCTTTTCGGGGAGTCAGGCGAACCCGACTTTGAGCGAGCTCGACCCGCCTTCTTCTGTCAACTCAGGCGCGGCTAGGACTACACCACTCTCTACCGGCCCTCCCAGGCGTACGGTTACAGCCTAGAGTCCTGCCCGTTACCCTGGGCTGGTTGGGTTATGGGGCCTTTGGCCTCTGGCTAGGCACTGAGAGAACCACGGGCTCTGCCTCTCGCCCGGGCTGCAGACGCGCTGCTCTTCTTGGGATGGTCTGTTCCCTGTGGCCTACCTCCTTTCGGTGTGGTGCCGAAGATTCGGCAGTATCTTCTTCCTGCTCCACGGTTCTCTTCCTGGTGGCCCCCCTGCTTTGGATTCTCGGAGGGGGCGGGACGGCTATGGCAGCAGCCCGCGGACTGTTACCAGTGTTGTGTGCGATGGCTAGGGGAGATTCTACCAGTCGGGGCGTGCCTCTCGGCGGTTCCGCCCCACGATCTCACTCTCCCTACGGGTGGAGTTCCCCTTAGGGCTCTTCGACGACCAAGGTTAAGCTCCTTTTTCCGTCAAGAGTTACCGCTCCGTAATCGTACTCGCTTCCCTCAGCCGGGGCCTTTAGGATCCGGCCCTGGCGAGTTTTGGGTCCTTGAGACCTTGAATTCAGATGTCCTCTCTCCGGTTCTCTCTTACCTCGGTGGGACCTCGTCTGGACCCGGACGTGGCTATTTACAGACTGCTTCGAACCCCTGCCTTGGCACGGTTCTCCGTCCTTTGCCCGGAAACATGTTCATCCTGGCGCTCGCCACGGCTCCCGCGGGTGCGAGCCGCATGCTCTCTCGGTCCACCCCGCAGGTTGGCAGACCGAGCCTTCACTCGTCGCAACTTCTCATTGACCCGGCCTTCAGGTCTTGAGCCGGCCTCTCTCGGCTGCACCCCAGTGGCTGACCTTACCCCCGTTCAGGGGACGACCAACCCACGGGGCGCGTCGTCAGGACCTAGTCCAGGTACTGCAGTTCCTGCACTGCCATCGGCCACACCGTCTTGCCTGCCCGCCTCTTCCTACCCTTCGTCAGGCAGGCCGAGTAGCTCGACCCAGACAGTTCGCCGTGGCTTCGGTGGGTGACTCGTTGGCCTACCCAACCTCTCCCTTTACGGGATAGAAGGTTACAGTTCCGGGCGCATGACGTACGAGCAGTAGCCCCTGAGCGGCTTCGACCACTTTCTGCTCGGTTATGACTTTGGGACGGGCGGTAGGCAGGTGTGCTGTTCCACTTGCTCCCTCTTCTACCTCCACGACCTATCTGGCCAGCGTGACTCCCTGGTTTGATGGGCGGTCTCTCCGCGGCCCAGCACTCCCTCCGCGCGCCACAGCGCCATAGACACTTCTTAGCTGAAATCGTCGGGAGTGCTCCTTGCGGGCTAGCGGAGGGCTCTACGTTAGGGTTTGGGTGTCGGCACCCTCCTCCTCTTTGGTATTCTTCCTTATAGTAATGCCATCGGTAATGTATTTTGAAAAAACAAATGAATTTTTTTTCTAAAATGTATTTTTTTGAAAAATACTTACCGATGGCATTACTCGGATGGCCCTCCCACCTGCCCCGCTTGCCTCCTTGGCTAAGCGTGAAACTGAGGTGAGTTCTCCACACGCATGGCGGGATAGGTTGGTAGGGGAGGACACCCGGGCGCCTATACTTGGATCCCCGGTGTCTCCTCCCCAGTTGTGTAGGGGACACAACTTTGGGCTGAAATCTACAGGCAATTGAGTGTATTCCTTATAGTAATGCCATCGGTAAGTATTTTTCAAAAAAATACATTTCAGAAAAAAAATTCATTTTTCTCGAATACTATTTGCAACTTCAAACCCAAACTTGGTCAAGAGATACCTTATGGTAAAACCTTTGTATGCATGCTAATTTGGGTGTCCCCTCGGAAAGGTCAAGGGTCATAATAGATCGGCAAATGATGTGAAAAAAGTTGAATTGTAGCTTTTATCAGCACTTTTGCAAAACTTTTCAACCAAATTTGGCAGAAAGATAGCTGATAAGACCTTTCTATGCATACTATTTTGGTTCACTACTCGCAAGGGTCATGGGAGATTGACTAAAGTGAAAAATGCATAAATTTTGAAAAAACATCGCGGATACAAACACAAACTGGATTGTACATGCACGTGAGCCTCAAGGGCTTTGACATTCTTGTTTTAATATCAGACAGGTGCTGGAAGGATAAAGGGCAGCCTTCGCAAGACTCTTAGCTACAACTCTCCAGATGATTCAGTAAGTGTTTGCGCAGATAGCAGGATGACTTCCAAAGTGTATGTGCTAGTCTGTGATTTGGACCTTATAACCCTAGAGACGTAAGGTCCTAAAGCACAGACATGTACACGTAAACTAGAGACATTGCATTATTGCATGATTTTAAATTTATGTTGTAGTTGTTCCCATTTATGATCATATACACCAGTCATATCATCAGTATGTATCATCTTCAGGTTGTAAAGCCATCGTAGGATTTGTGTCCCTTGCTGGACACTTCTATGTGTGTATTTCTTTTTCTTCAGCTAGGCATTTTCATTTTAGCATGCCAGTCAGTTAACCCTTTTCAACCTTATACACTACTGCTTAAAATACATTTGATTATGATAGTTTAAGGGTGGTGCCAGAATAGCTTATTCTGGCACCACCCTTGAACTAGAATATTTGATCTATCTCCTAATCTGTAATGTAATCAACCTCAGGATGTAATGGATTAAGTAATAATAAGTCAGCTGTTAATGACATTAGCAGTTCGTGTTGTCCACGCTTTTGATTATTAACGTTTTGCAGACAGCAAATATGAAGCTGGAAGGAGGTTTTGTAGATTTAGAGTTGGACGCTGTCAACACACATGAGTGTATGGTTGCTCATGTATGGCTCTGCTCATCACCCTCCTTATGCATATACAGCAGACTAATTTGTTATTGAATGTTTTGCAGGCAGTGGATGTGAGACTGGAAGGAGACTATGTAGAGCTAGAGTTGGATGCTCTTAACAAACACGAGTGCATGGCTCCTCTGATTGCCCTCCTCAAGCACATGCAGAGGAACAACATCTTCCCTCCTCCAGAGCCAGTGAGTCTTAATTGTCCCGTTGTTTTACCCCTTATGCTGACTCCTGGATGTGGTTGAAAGGCTTTGGGTGGTCACCTTTGTGGGAGGCACAACCTCCCGCAGCCCACTGTCGGGTAAACAACCTGCTGGCTTTGTGATGCTGATAACTTACATGCTGATAACTAAACACCAACTGCTGCTGTCTCTCACTGTGTGCGCTTTTATGCCCCTGTTGTGGGTTTAACCCCTTTAACCTTCTCAGAAGTGCTTTTTAATCACACGGACAAAAGGTGCTACCAACAGCCAGAGGATTAACTTATTTAGCCCCAACGCCCTACAGCAGGTGATGGATTGTCCATGATAATTCAAGGGTAGTGCCAGATTAGCTTGGCGCCTGAAGGCGCCAAGCTAATCTGGCACAGCCCTTGAATTATCATGGTCAATCCATCCCCTGCAACTGGTACATAGATTACACTTCCAAAATTTGGGAAGTGCGGCCGTGGCGTTAAGTGGGTTAACTTATTTACATTTAACCTTTTTCCTGTCGGAGGCACTTTTTGTCTGCAATCATATGGAAAAAAAGTACTACAGACAGCCTAAGGGGTAATCATGGCTCACAAGTTTACTCATCCAAGGCTCCCTGCATCAAATAACTGTGAAAGTGTTGTATAGCATTGCCAGTGGCAGCGCGCTATAAGTCACTTTCGCAGCTATTTTGATGGGGGGGGGGGGGGGGGGGGGGGGGACTCGTCGCCTTAAAGGAGTTAAGGAAGTGTCTATAAAAACATGTTCTATGTGTGTGAAAATGAATGGACCATGATTGTTCAAGCGTATTGGCGGATTAAGGGTATTGGCCTTCTGGCTGCTGTGTCTTTGGGTGAATTTGATAAAAGCGTTGTTGCCAGCCAAATCCTTAATTGAAGATGCACAAATAAGGAGCTTAACTAGCTTCTTTTTTGTTCATCGCTGTGAGATGGCCTTGGTTGCCTGCTTGGCGTTAAAGCCAAATAACTAATCTTTTTTGTTCATCTTCATTTTACCCTTTGGCTGTTGGCAGTGCTTTTTGTGGAGTGACGAAAAGTGCTACCAACAGTCAAACATTGAAACAATTTACATAATATTTTTCTAGGGTGTGCCTCCTAGAGAAATGCCTGCATGGATGGTGTACCTGCATGACAAAATGAGGAGTACAGCTGAGGACACGCTGAATACCAAGCTCTTCATTGCTAAACTGATCGTCAACACAGCCGAGGTTAGTCATACAGTTGGCGTATTTTGCGAGGATGTTACATCCCCATTGCTTCTCCACAATATTTGCTGATCTGTGATTTTGGACCTTACAGCTGATGGCTGCAAGGTCCAAAATCACATACCAGCACCCATGGGTGCATGGTAGACTAATTTACTTCCTCTAACAAAATTGTTGTGTAATTTCTTCATGTGCACCCACAAGAATCTGTATCTGTTGCTGTGAGGACTGTGCCTGTGTGTCTGGCCTCTCATGAAAGTATCTATCAAATTAAGATTTTCATTTGTATTTTCAGATTTTCAAGCCATACGCAAAATTTTGGCTGCGTCCCCTCTGTCAACTGATACTGTCGACAAGACTTTGCGAGGGAGGCTTAAACTACTTTATCGTTGACCTTGTGGTCACCATGCTGTCATGGCATGACACTGCCATCCCTCAGGTGAGTATTTTTGGCTCACGTGCGAAGCAAAAGTGAGTCTATGTTTTGGGCCAGTGGTCGTCCGTGCATCCGCCATCGTCCGTCCGCAGTCGTCCATGGTAAACTTTAACGTTGGCATTTTCTCCGAGACTATTCAAGCCACAGTCTTCAAACTTGGCCCAAGGATACTTTGTGGCAAGACCTTTCTAAACATACCAATTTAAGGGACCTCTCACAAAGGTCAAGGTCACAGGGGCTCAGGAAATAGGTCAAAAGTAGCTATATTTTGACATAATTTATTTTTCTCAAATACTATTCACAACTTCTAACCCAAGCTTGGTACAAAGATACCTGGTGGTAAAAAACTGGGTCAGGGATCACTTGCCAGCAGATTTGAGCGATCTCCAGCTCCGTTTCTGAGTGACTGTTTGAGTGGTCTACAGTGTGTGTAGGGGGCTGTATTTTGGATTATTGCATCATGATGCTCGAAGCTCACCTTTGGTGGACATTTCTTGCCTCCTTTCAACTTCGTCTTCTAGCACTGGCCGTGCTATTTTCAACAAGGTTAGTTACAGTGCGGCATTCGCCATTGCTATCGCCTGGTGCCAGCGTACTGCCTGCACAGGACTGTTTACAGTCTGAGTCAGTGGGTCAACCAGATGAGCGTTCTGTCCGGGGCGGTCCGTGGCGTGGTGGTTAAGGCGCCTGCCACCAATGCCAAAGGTGCGAGGTTCGAAAATGGGTTCTGGCATCGGACTTTTCTCCTCTGGTAAGTGTCACCGTTAATTCGGGCGGACCGTCGGGGGTTCTTTCTCCAGGTACTCCGGTTCTTCCACCCCCCTCCCACCCCCCCTACCCCCACACTTTGGTACCGGTTTCAGGTCACTTTACAAATTTCAAATACAAGCAATCAAAAATCTCTGTAACTTCAGTAGCTGAACTGGCCCTTCATCTGTCTTGTACTGTGTTTGCCTTCGTTGTAAATCTGTGTCTGTCACGTGAGTGTGCGTGTTGGGTTTCAGTTCGCGGCGCTTTGAGTCGATTCACCCAAAAATTGAGAAAAAGCGCCTATATAATACCGGTATTATTATTATTATTATTATTATTATTATTATTATTATTATGTACCTATAATGTACAATCGCGCTCAACTGCTGGCTACCATACCGTCACGCTTGACAAAAGACTTGACCTCTCGACTGCGCTTGCTTGAAATTGGTGTCGGGCTACTGCGCAAGCGATACAAACGCAAAGTGAGAGAGAACAATGAATTAAATATCATATGTTTGAATGCTCAGTCATGCCAACAAAAAACTGCTGACATCCATGATTTGATTGTTGACAATAGACTTGATGTTTTGATGCTCACAGAAACCTGGCTGTATCCACAAGGTCATGATGCATACATTAGTGCCTTGACCCCTGCAGGCTATGAGTGTCACTCCTTCCCTCACTTGGGCTCGAGAGGGGGGGGGGGGGGATTGCCTTTATCGTCAGAGCCTGTCTGTCATCTTGTGTAACCTTCAGACCCATGAACTTTTCCTCCTTTAAATGTGTGGAAATGAAGATGACTGTAAAACAGATGTCAGCCTCGTGTGTGTCTCTATCGCCCGCCACCAAGTAAATGTAACAAACTGTCCAGCGCAATCTTCCTTCGGGAATTCCCGGAACTGTTGTCCCAGTTTACTTGCAGCAGTGCCAATGTTTCTGTATTTGGAGACTTTAATTTTCACTTTGATGATTGTTCTGATGGTCAAGTGAACTACCTAAAGACTGCTCAGTGACCATGGACTGTCGCAGCTCATGACTGTCCCCACACACCGTCATGGCCATACTTTAGACTGGGTGGTAGTGCGCAGTGAAAACAGTCTTGTATCCCTTTTGGGTGTACGAGAATACCCGGACCTGTTGGACCACTAAGCTGTTTTGTGTAAAGTGGCCGTTGCCAGGCCACCCCCACCCACACGGCTTGTGACGTCACCGAAACTTGGAGCCATAGATCCTGCAGTTTTCCAAGAAGACGTGAAAGTGTTTGCCGCTGATGTTAGTAGCCGGACCTCTGATCTTCTGCTGGATAATCTGGTGGACCTGTACAATGACGGTCTTTGACAACGAGGCGTGTCGGGTACCGTCCCTCTGCCCCATGGCTGTCTGAGGATGTGAGAGATGCACGGCGTGAGAGGAGGCGTGCCGAGCGTCAGTGGAGAAAGATATACACGTGTAAAAGACATGTGGCCTCTCAGCACCTAAATGCTGCCAGATGACATTTATTCATGGACAAGCTCGACGTGGCTGCCTCTTCTAGCAAGCTGTTCTTCTCAGTGTCAAATGAACTGCTGGGAAAACCCAAGTCTACTGCTCTTCCTGCTGATGTCCCCTCTTCTGAACTGCCGCAGACATTTTGTGATTTTTTTCACTGACAAAATCAAACTGCTGCGTGAGAACTTAGATGCTAAGCAGTGCAATCCATCCATTTTTGCTGTTTATGATGGTCCATGTTTTGCAAAGTTCAAATTTGTTACAGAAAGCGACATTACTGCCAGTCTCCAACAAAAAGTTGCATGTTGGATCCTGTTCCGACTTGTTTTAAAAAGCAGTGCATCAACGATCTTGCACCGTTGATTGCTGCTATTGTAAACAAGTCTGTCAGCCGGAACTGTTCCAAAATCTTTCAAACAGGCTGTTGTTACCCTGTTGCTAAAAAAAAACCAGGCTTGGACAGAAATTGTCTTACAACAGCTCCTGGAACACTGAATGGTCTGTTGGAAGTGTATCAGTCCGCCTATAGGAAAGGTCTGCTGAGTGTTCTAAATGACTTGCTTTGTAAAGCAGATGAGAGACTTGTCTCCCTTGTGGCCCTGTTGGATCTCGGCGCTGTTTTTGATACGCTGGACCATTCCAGTCTCATGAAGAGGCTTGAAGTCACTTTTGGCCTGCGTGAAATGGTTCTCTCTTGGTTTAAATCTTATGTTTCCGATCTGTACCAGTTTGTAGGTGTGTAAGACAGTGTCTCTAGACCTTCCATTCTGGAGTTTGAAGTGCCTCAGGGCTCTGTCTTAGGCCCTGTATTGTTTACGTTGTATTCACAACCGCTGTCAGATGTTATTTCCAGCCATCAGTGTTCTTATCATAAGTATGCAGATGACACTGAAATCTCTCAGAGTAGTCCACCTGGGGAATTTCAGTCTGTTGAAATTGGCATCAAGTCTTGCGTTGACGATGTCACAACATGGATGGACAGTAACAAACTTATGTTAAACCCAGAAAAAAACAGTTACTGCCCGTTGGCTCAGCATCCCGGCTTCAACAAATTCACACTGAGTCTTTACGCATAGATGACATTGATATTCCATTCCAGTCTTCGGTAAAATATCTTGGTGTCAAGCTCGATAAGACTTTGAGTATGCAGGATCACGTCGGTGAAATCTGTTGTGGTGCTAATACTCCCTGAGATGCATCACATCTGTCCGACACGGGCTTTCTGAATCTGCCACTGCAAAGTTAGTGAATGCTTTAGTCACGAGCCATCTTGACTACTGCAATTCTCTGCTTTTTGGTCTTCCATCTGAGCTGATTAGCCGCCTTCAGTGAGTTCAAAATAATGCCGCAAGGCTTGTGAACGCAGGGGAAAATGAGACCACATAACCCTTATACTGAAAGACCTTAACTGGCTTCCAATCCAATCCCGCATACAGTTTAAGATTGCGACCCTTGCATACCATCACTTTGATGGTAGTCTTCCGTTATACCTTTCCTCCAGCCTAATTACTTACCAGCCCTCTCGCTCACTGCGTTCATTGGGAGAGAAACTTCTCAAAGTTCCAAAGTACCATCTCAAATCTGCCGGTGAACGCTCTTTCAGATGTACTGCTCCTTTAATTTGGAATTCCTTACTGGCTGAGCTGAGAAATGCCTCCCCCATTACGCAGTTCAAAGCAAAGTTAAAAACTTACCTTTTCTCGCAGACTTTCCTGTAATCTGTATGGTTTTCTGTACACTCCCCCCCCCCCCCCTCCCTCCTACAGACTGTGTGTGTTTGTGTGCGTGCGTGCGTGTGTGTGTGTGTGTGTGGTTTTCGCCTGCGCGTTGAGTTCTATTATAAATATGAGAAATGCGCCATATAAATACCATGTATTATTATTGTTTTAAGACCTTTCTATGCATACTAATTTGTTTGATTCCTCTCAAAGGTCACAAGAGCTCAGGAAATAGGTCCAAAATAGCCATATTTTGACAAAAGATGTTTTTTTTCTCAAATACTATTCACAACTTCAAACCCAAATTTGGTACAGAGATACCTAATGGTAAGACCTATCTATGCATACTGATTTGGATGACCATTCTGAAAGGTCAAGAGTCACAGGCTGGCAAATGTGTGTAAAATGCCAAATTTTGATAAAATTGTAGGTAATTTTATTATCAACATTTTTGCAAATTTTTCAATCAAATTTGGCACAAAGGTAGCCGATGATAAGGTCTTCCCGTGCATACTAATTTAGTCGACTCATTGCAAAGTTTAAGGGGGGGGGGGTTGACAGATGTGTGAAAAATACTTACATTTTGAGAAAATATGGATTTTGCTGGTGCGGAAGCCAGCCCTTTACTTACTGTCACAAAGGTCACACATATGTATATCAGTCGTCCATGTTGAGCCATAATGGCTTTGCCTTTCTTGTTTGTTTAATTCAGACACGAACAATTTGAAGTGTAAAAATTCAATTTGTTTTTATTTGCTTTTTGATCCTTTAAAAAAACACACAAATCAGCTTGTGAGGTTGTTGTAGTTGTAGAGAGCTTACACCACAAGACACGTCTCCTTCAGCCTGATCAGTGCCAGCTGACGCAGACTGTGTTTCAGGAGTCTTAGTTAATTGTATACAGGACTTGACAGAGGAGAAAGCTATGGCATCCCGACTGGTGGAGTTCCTTGTGGCCAGTGTGTATCACGAGACGCGCAGCATTCTGCGTAACAACTTGGAGATGATCAAAACTCTCCTGCAGTGCTGGAAGGGACGTCTGGACATACCTTACCAGTGAGTGAAATAATAGATTTCTGTCTCAGTCATCAAGTTATATCAAGTGTGTGATGTTTACCAGCAGACATACAGTCGGCTTTTTCTTTAATACAGTACAGCCTGTTTTAAGACAGCAGAGCCTGTCTTGAGTGACCACATTTATGGGAGATCACCTGTTATTAAAGACCATCTGTAGCCACCTATATGATGGTCTTTAATGACAGGTGACACTTTTTGCTGTTCAATACTTTTCTTGAGAGAGCACCTGTCTTTTAATACGACTTTTCCTTGTGCAAACAAATTGTACTGCATTAGGTTTGATATAACAAAGTGGATCATCACTTTTCTGGACATTCTGGACACAGTGTGTATGTGAAAACTAACCCATTTGTTATTGACTTTGGATATATATTGGTTAGCAACAAAACATTAAAATGTGATTACAATTTAGATTGTTGCCTTCTGTTCTTGTGGCTACAACGCATAGAAATGTTCCATGTCTCTCTGATATGTCATTTGAGTTTGTACGTTTTGATTTGCTTGTTACAGACAGGTCTACAAGCAGCTGAAGATGCCGGACCCTGGTTCCAAGAGCAGTTTGACAGGTATCCAGGTGCTGGGAGTGATTATGGCCTGCAAGTTCCCTCCCTATGGACCCTCAGCTGAAGTCGACAGAGACAAGTAAGCTTAATGTGCTCATTCAGCTGAGAAACTGCTGCCTAATTAACCCTATACATCCTGAGGCCGAATGTTTTACAAATTTGTTTATTGTCCAATGAAGGCTACATTACAGATTAGGAGACAGATCAACCATTTTAGTTCAGCGATGGTGCCAGAATAGCTTGGCGCCAAGCTATTCTGGCATCACATGTGAACTATCATAGTCCAATTTATTTCAAGCAGTAGTATATCAGGATGAAAAGGGTTAATGAGGAGTTAAATTAAACCAATAACAGATCTGCAAAATGCATACTATAGTTTACTTCATTTAAGACAGGTTCAGATATAAGAAGGGTGGAGGTAAAAAGGGTGGGGGGGGGGGGGGGTGGAAATACTATAGTCTACATCATTTAAGACAGGTTTAAATATATGGGGTAGAGAAATACTATAGTCTACTTCATTTAAGACAAGAACAAATATAAGGGGGGGGGGGGGGGAATGTGGCGGGACAACACTTTTTGATATGTCCCAAGCCACCTTATTTTGTATAAAGTACTCCACTTGTAACAGACTTTGGATATAATAGCATGTGTCATATCCATATTTCATTACATTTGCTATGTTATCGAAGGTACTTCTCTACACTGGCCGTCTCCATGACCAACAACTACAAGATGATATATGCCGCTGCGGCCGAGGTTGTTGGGATGGTGCTAGTGCATTTAGCTGACAAAGAGAAAGAGGAGGAGGGACCTTTCCACTCGTACATCGAGAAGTGCCTGGACAAAGTCAAACCTGACAACTTTATCATCTCTGTACATCACATGCAACGCCACTATCAGCCTATTGCTGACAGGTTTGTAGAGCTGCACTCATTCTCACCTAATAAAATAAAAGACCAGATAAAATTAAGATGCATAACTATATATATCTTTTATGCTGAAGAATATCAATAGTAGCAGTCCTGATACATTATTGCTTTAAATAAATTCTGCTTATTGTTCAAGGTTGGGGCCAGAATAGTTTGGCACCTTTGGCACCAAGCTATTCTGGCACCGCCCTTAAACTAAGACCAGACCCGATGATATTAACTCCCTAAGATGCGTAACTATATAATTATCTTTTATGCTGATCTGTATCATTAGTAGCAGTCCTGACATACTATTGCTTGAAATAAATTTGACTGCCAGAATAACTTGGCGCTTAAGATGCCAAGCTATTCTGGCACCTTCTTGGCTTGACTTCGCGAACAAAGATACTATAGGAAAAAAGTCTATGGGTGTTGCCCACGACGTTTGCAGGCATGCTCGTGACTGCGGAGGCCAATCCGGGACAGGCAGGTTCGACCGCAGTGGCTGCAGAGGGAGGTCTGGCCAGGGTTCTGAGTTGTGGCACCTCTGGTTTTTCTCCTGAGCCGCTTGTCTTTAAGGCTAGCTCTGCACGAGTCCACAAAGGAGACAGCTGCCTTGTAAATGGTGGAGCGCCAGGTGTCACGGTCCGCAGCAAGCGAAGACCACTGACGGTGGTCGATTTGGCAGGCACTAAGTGACTTCTTGAGACAGTCTTTGTATCTCTTCTTTGGTGCCCCTCTGTCTCTGTGTCCAGTGGCGAGCTCGCCGAACAGGGTGATCTTGGGTAGGCGATGATCCTCCATCCTGGAGACATGCCCCGCCCAGCAGAGCTGTGTCCGCAGCAACAAAGCCTCGATGCTCACAGTTTCTGCCTGTTCAAGGACCTCGACGTTTGTGACATAGTCACTCCAGTGAATGCCAAGGATTGTACGCAGGCAGCGCTGGTGGAAGCTTTCAAGGAGTCGTAGTTGGCTCCGGTAGAGGGCCCATGACTCGGAACCATACAGCAGGGTTGTGAGGACGACAGCTCTGTACACGCTGATCTTGGTGCCTGTTTTCAGCTGTTGATTGTGCCACACCCGCTTATATAGACGCCCGAAAGCACTGTTCGCTTTTGCCAGCCTGCTGTCCAGCTCCTTGTCCAGCTTGGCGTCTGATGTGATGATGCAGCCAAGGTAGGTAAACTGGTGCACTGACTTCAGTTTAGAATCGCCGATGGTGATGTGGGGAGGGCGATGCTCTACCTTGGGTGCCGGCTGATGGAGGACCTCTGTCTTTTTCAGACTGACCTCGAGTCCAAAGAGCTGGGCAGCGTCTGCGAAGCAGGATGTGATACGCTGCAGGGCTCTCTCTGTGTGTGCAACGAGGGCAGCGTCGTCAGCAAAGAACAGCTCATGAATCAGTTGGTCTAGGGTTTTGGTGTGGGCCTGCAGTCGTCTGAGGTTGAACAGACTGCCATCGAGACGATACCTGATGTACACTGCATCGTCATCGTCGAGGTCCACTGTGGCCTGCTTCAACATCATGCTAAAAAAGATGGTGAAGAGGGTCGGTGCCAGCACACAGCCCTGCTTCACACCGTTGAGAATGGGGAATGGTTCCGAGAGGTCATTGTTGAGTCTGACCTGGCCTTGCTGGTCCTCGTGCAGCTGGACGATCATGCTGAGGAACTTTGGGGGACAGCCAAGTTGCTCCAGGATCTGCCACATGCCTTGCCTGCTCACAGTGTCGAACGCTTTTGTTAGGTCGACAAACGTTACATACAACCCTTTGTTCTGCTCGCGGCACTTCTCCTGAAGCTGTCTCAGCACAAAGACCATGTCGGTGGTGCTCCTGTTGGCTCTGAAGCCACACTGGCCCTCTGGGAGGTGATCTTCTGCGATGGCAGGTACCAGCCGATTCAAGAGCAGCCTTGCGCCATTGCAAGAATTTTCCCAGCAATGGACAGCAGGGTAATTCCACGATAGTTGGAGCAGGCAGACTTCTCTCCTTTGTTCTTGTACAGGGTGATGATGACTGCATCGCGGAGATCCTTTGGTAGTGTTCCTTCCTCCCAGCAGCAGAGAAAGAGGTCATGGAGCTTGTTGTGCAGTGCTGGGCCTCCATGTTTCCAGATCTCTGGTGGGATTCCGTCAATGCCTGCTGCTTTGCCACTCTTGAGCTGGTGGATGGCTGTGAGAGTCTCTTCAGCAGTGGGCGGTTCATCCAATTCAACCTTTACTGGGAGGTGTGGGATTTGGAGGATGACTGCTTCTTGAACAGTGCGCTCAGCACTGAAGAGGTCCTGAAAGTATTCCGACCAGCGGTTCAAGATGGAGTTATTATCTGTGAGGAGTGCCTGTCCATCAGCGCTTCGCAGGGGACTTTGTATCAGGTGCCTGGGGCCATACACTGCTTTCAGTGCTTCGTAGAAGCCCCTGTAGTCACCGTTGTCAGTGCAAAGTTGGGTCCTCTGTGCGAGTCTGGTCCACCACTCGTTCTGGAGATCTCTGAGCTTGCGCTGGAGACTGCTGCAGACAAGGAGGAAGGCAGACTTCTTCACAGGGCATGAAGGCTGGGCTAGGTGGGCCTGATGGGCGGCTCTTTTTTTTTCCTAGGAGTTCCTGGATCTCTACGTCGTTTTCGTCAAACCAGTCTTTGTTCCTCTTTCTAGCGAAACCCAAGACTTCTGCAGAGGATTTTGCGATAGCCGTTTTCAGTTGTTCCCAGAGTGTTTCAGGGGAGGAGTCTGCTGGGTCACCTGTGTCTGTGAGCCTGCGCTGTAAATCTGTCTGAAAGGCAGCTTTTACGTCGTCACACTGAAGGCTGGCAACATCAAGCTTTTTCTTGGGGGGCCCCCTTTTCTTGTTTTTTGGCTTGAAGTGGAGCCTGAGTTTGCAGCAGACAAGGCGGTGGTCAGTGTGGCACTCTGCGCTGGGCATCACTCTGGTGAGGAGGACGTCACTGCGGTCCCTCTGACGCACTAGGACATAGTCGCAGAGTGCCAGACGTCCGTTGTGCAATTCTGGCACCACCCTTGAACTAAAATGGTTGATCTACCTCCTATATCTGTAATGTTTCTTTCATAGGACACTAAGTAATTTATTTTAAAAATCAGCTTCACCATGTGATGGGTTAACTGCTTTCAGATAAATTTGTGTCGGTCTTTTGGGTGATAAAGTGAAGCAGCAACATATATTAATTAAACTTGATAGTGACTTTTGCAAAGTTTGTTGGAATCAGTGTGTAAGGACTGTACCATCTGCAGCAGGATTGGCAATGATAGTGTTAGGGTGGTAACAGATTAGTTTGGCAAATGCATTTGAAGAATTCCAGACTCCATCCATTTTACTTTACCTTTCAGGTTCTTGAACAAGCTGCTGTATATGTTGCCGAGCCTTCACGGCGAGTTCCGCTCACTGTGTCTGGAGGTGATCCTGGGTCGTGTTGACACCATGACTAACGCTTTTCTGGAGCTGCAGAGCAAAGGACTTCTTACCTTCCTCACGCACAGGTGAGCATGAAGTTGTGTGCTGGTGTGCAGTGATGTTGCTAGAAATTTTCAGCATAGGCCAATTGGCCGATTCAGTCACAAACCTTTAGGACATTTTGAAAATCTTTCGGCCACCATTTTAATTTACAAAAATATTGCCACTAATACCACACACAGAACACTGAAGAAAAAAGCACGGAAGCACGCCGTTAGCAACAAGGGGAGTTTCTCTCTCTCTCTCTCTCTGCTGATGCATTTGTCGTCTGCTTGGCGCTTCCGATACGCGATGCTCGACAATAACTCGTAACTCATAACACCTTTATTTATCCGATAGGAAATTCAGGGCTTCCGTTTTCACAACAGTTTAAAGGGTCTGTAGACCCCCAGGTATAAATTTTAGAGGGTACACAGACCCCCATCTGAGCATTATAGAGGGTCCGCAGATTTATTTAAGAAAAACTGCATCATCTGTATGTTCCTTAAAATAAATTAACTCATTTCGCTCTCTCCTCTAAATGTGTTGTGACAGTGTGTGTGTCCTTTCCATGATACTGATTCTTTAACTGGTGAGCTATCGCGCAAAATCCTGTCTCCCTCGCTCTCTCTCTCACACACAGAAAAACATATCTATTTATTTATTTGTATGATCGTTTGATAATGTATTGTAATGGAGAATATAGCGTTTTCTGCTGAATGCGGCAGATTGACAACCAAAGTATGACTTCTCTAAACTTTCTCTCTCTCTCACTGTGTGTGTGTGTGTGTGTGTGTGTGTGTGTGTGTGTGTGTGTGTGTGTGTGTGTGTGTGTGTGTGTGTGTGAACTGATGTACATAAAAGTTTATTTCAACCCATTTAACCACTCAGAAAGACGTGTTTCTCTAATTTTTGCCTAAAAACTGTGTACCAGAAGATGGATCGACCACGATTTTAAAAAAAAATTACAAACTTATTTGTGTTAAAATTTCTGGACTTGCTTTTTGAGTTTGCCTCAGTGTACATTGCGCATGCCATTCGTGTGCCGTCGTGCTTTAGCCATAAAAATACACGCAGCGCAGCCACGAACTCTTAAAACTGCGTCGTAGCGGCGGTGCCACACGCGGCCCATGTGTATCATATCTGGTACTATCGCTTGTCGATGGAGATGGCGGTGTCGAAGTGCAATTTTCTTCTTCGTGATTATCAAGATCAGACGGTGCTGAATTGAAGAATCCGAAGCATTCCAGCTTCCTTTGCTTTTTCTCCGCCATTTACAACTTCGTTCAAGATCGAAAGCGAAACGCACGATGCCGTATCCCATAATAGTATGTATGGTGACGTCACAGCAAGTAACGCGTTCAACATGTAGCGCGCACTTTGTAATAACACGCTGACACCACACATAAACTAACAGTTTGCCCGCCCAGTTACAATCGCACGGACCCCGGAGTCGGGTCGATTCTGAACGCAGCCGCGACTGAGCGAGCCGCCAAACGAACCAACTCATCACTAAAAATAGAAGACTGTCACCGACCTCTGTTATGGTACCAGGGCTAGAAATTAACTTTTCTCTTTGGGGGCCACCGGGCCCCTTGATTGAAAAATTTGAGGGCCCACAAGCAACTTTCGGGGCCCAACTTTGAAAAATAATGCAAACAAAAAACAAAAGAATTATTGACAATATAATAAGTAGAAAGTACAATTTGTCTGATAATCTAAAATAAAAACAATTGAATTTCCAATTTTGCTGAGTGATGTCATTTTTATTTGCCTTTTCTTTCACTTTCAAACATTACCAACAAAAAAGGGGAAAAAACACACACACACACATTCAGTGACACACATATTCCAGCGACTAGTGAGCCTGAAATGGCCATTAAACAAAATAGAAAAAAAATCAAGTGAGTCTCTTGTATAATACTTTTCAGTTTTGTGACTGAGTATTGCACAATACACATCATTAAATTTTTAATATGAGTAACCTAACAAAAAATCTGACCTCAATGCACAAAAGTTCAAAACAAAACCATGAAAGAGAACTAAACTTAACAGTACTCTTCCTGATAAACTAAAGTTAAACAAACAGATTTTGCCTTTTTTTTTTTTTTTTTTCAATCATCTATTCATATTACACTTATGTGCACTTGAGTTAACAGAAGTAAACTAAAAATACAATAACAAAAAAAAACAAAAAAAAAAAAACAACACAATACTATTACTGTGAGTGAGGGCACCGGTGTGGGTTGCTTCCCTTGGCCCAAATACGAAACTGCCGAGTAGAGCTAGCTGTAGCAGACGAATTATTTTGCGGGCCAAGCGGGCCCTTCGTTTTTCAACTTTCCGAGCCCGAAATCAACTTTGCGGGTTTTTGGCCCCGGGCCCCCGCTAATTTCGAGCCCTGGGTACGCACGGTGGCGAAAGGATATTGCGTCTCGGACACAGATGCACTGAATTTTAGTGCGTCTGACTACCCCTTAGTTACATTTTCAGTACGTGATTTTGAGTTTTAATGCGTCATAGACGCACAGACGCACTAAAACGGAAGCCCTGAAATTAATATGGCCAGAAGCAATAATAACGAAACAGACATGAGACAAGCAAACAAAAAACGGACAAAGGGTGGCCGAATGAGGCGTAAAACCTTAGGACAGCGGGCCGATCAGAACGTCACTCTTTCGGACATTTTGGAATTTTATCGGTGAATGGCCGATTTGCCGACGAAAACGACATCACTGGGTGTGAGATTTTGGACCTTATGGCTATAATTTATAAGGTCCAAAATTACAGACCAGCACAATGTATGACATGTTGACCAGTTCTAATCTATAGAGGATTTCATAGAAAAGCACTAAATTAATGTGTGTGAAACTTGCCATTTTGAAATGCCCCCCCCCCTCCCCCCCCACACACACACACACACTCACTCACTCACACACACACACACACACACACACACACACACACACACACACACACACACACACACACACACACACACACACTCACTCACACACACGTTTTGTTATTATGTACAGTTTGTCAGAAGCATAGTAATTTACATAGAAAATGTCTGATCAGGACTTCTGAGCAAGTGTTGATATATCTGACTTGTATATCTGGCAGTGTTATGAGAGAAGTATTTAACCCATTCAGTGCCGAGAAAATGTGAACACCAGCCAACTGCAAGAGGTATAGATCCTCATGAGCCCCCGCAACTGCGGGGGCTCATGAGGATCTATACCTCTTGCTGACGCCACTTTGAATCCATGTTCCTTGGAGCACAAGCTATTTCAGAAACACAGTCTGCGTCAGCTGGCACTGAATGGGTTAATTGGCTGTAATTTCTTCTGCCAGGGATGAGGAAACACAGTTGGTGTCGCTGCGTATTGTCCAATCTCTAGCACCCCGAATTTCGGCCAAGGAGCTGTCGTCACTGATGGTGGCCATCGTGGGATTCGGGAGCCATCCCAGTGCTGCCTGCCGCCACACCATGTTTGACATCCTCATGTGGATCTATGACAACCATAGGTGCAGTGGCACGTTCAGCACATTGACCCTTAACCCCTTGACTGCTACTGACAGTACAGCTCTGGAAAAGTTAGGCATCCGTTCCACTCAGCATTGTCGTCAGTAGCAGTCAAGGTCCTAACACGTATGGGACGATTTCACCCTTACCCCACCCTGATTATGCAGTTAATGGTACTGCATAGCTGCCAACCCTCCCGATTTTTTCGGGAATTTCCCGATTTTTTTCAAGCCTTGATTCTCCGGTTTTTTTTAAACATTTTTCCCGATTTTCATATTTTCAAGCTTTATTTTAAAATTCGCCTGTAGTTGAGAACCTACAGCTATACTGTACCGCTAAGCTTTCAGAGACCCACAGCCAGTCTTGACTACGCATGCGCAGTAAATTTGCATTCATTCTGTGTTTGTTCCGGTTTCTTCGAAATTGCCCTGGTCTGGAGCACATGCTTAGCGATTTTCACAAATCATGCCTCCAAAGAAGCAGAAGTGGTTGGTGAAGTTCAATCCATCCAGACTACAAGAGTCGGTGAATCAAGATAGGGCGAACACTTTGCCTTTCGTAAAATGTGCTGGGCAGACATAAACTTCGGCTGCGCAATGGCGCTGTTTTGGATTATTTGGGCGGAGCAAGGTGTCGCGTGAGTACCCCCTCTCCCCCCACCTCTCCCCCCCCCTCTCCCCCCCTCTCCCCCCCCTCTCCCCCCCCTCTCCCCCCCCTCTCCCCCCCTCTCCCCCCCCCCCCCCCCTGCCCCCCCAGGTGGCTAACCCATTACATCCCGAGGCTGATTTTTAAAACATTTGCTTATTGTGAAGGCTACATTACCGATAAGGAGATAGATCAAGCATCAAAGGTAGTGCCAGATTAGCTTGACGTCTGAAGGTGCCAAGCTAATCCGGCACTACCCTTGTTTACAGTACCAGTGGCTGAATGCACCAGGTGGCTAACCCATTGCATCCCGAGGCTGATTTTTAAAACATTTGCTTATTGTCCTATGAAGGCAACATTACCGATGAGGAGATAGATCAAGCTTCAAGGGTAGTGCCAGATTAGCTTGATGTCTGAAGGTGCCAAGCTAATCTGGCACTACCCTTGTTTACAGTATCAGTGGCTGCATGCACCAGATGGCTAACCCATTGCATCCCGAGGCTGATTTTTTAAAACATTTGCTTATTGTCCTATGAAGGCTACATTACCGATAGGGAGCTAGATCAAGCAACAAGGGTAGTGCCAGATTAGCTTGGTGCCTTCAGGCGCCAAGCTAATCTGGCACTGCCCTTGTTTACAGTACCAGTGGCTGCATGCACCAGGTGGCTAACCCATTACATCCTGAGGCTGATTTTTAAAACATTTGCTTATTGTCCTGTGAAGGCTACATTACCGATAAGGAGATAGATCAAGCATTTTAGTGCTTCCAGATGCCAAGATATTCTGGCACCACCCTTGAACTATCATAGTCAAATTTATTCCAAGCAATGCGTGCATCGGGATGAAAAGGGTTAACAAACAATGGGGGAGGTTGATCAGTCATCGGAGGTCAGGAGTATGTGCCTAGGATGCAATGTACAGTTTGCAGTGCACAAAAGAGGGCAAATGACTGCAAGTCCTTTTTGGCTCACATGCGAAGCAAAAGTGAGTATGTTTTGGGCCAGTGGTCGTCCGTCAGTCGTCCATGGTAAATTTTAACATTGGCATTTTCTCGGAGACTATTCAAGCCACATTCTTCAAACTTGGCCCAAGGATACTTTGTGGTAAGACCTTTCTAAACATACCAATTTGAGTGACCTCTCACAAAGGTCAAGGTCACAGGGGATCAGAAAATGGGTGAAAATAGCTATATTTTTACATAATTTATTTTTTCTCCAATACTATTCACAACTTTAAACCTAAACTTGGTACAAATATACCTGATGGTAAGACCTTTCTATACATACTAATTTGTTTGATCCCTCGGAAAGGTCAAGGGTCACAAGAGCTCAGGAAATAAGTCCAAAATAGCCATATTTTGACAAAGATGTTTTTTCTCAAATACTATTCACAACTTCAAACCCAAACTTGGTACACAGATGCCTGATGGTAAGACCTATCTATGCATACTAATTTGGATGACCCCTCAGAAGGATCAAGGGTCACAAAGGCTCAGGAAATAGGTCCAAAATAGCCATAATTTGACAAAAGATGGTTTTTCTCAAATACTATTCACAACTTTAAACCCAAACTTGCAACAGAGATACCTGATGGGAAGACTTTCTATGCACACTAATTTGGTTGATCCCTCGGAAAGGTCAAGGGTCATGAGAGCTCAGGAAATAGGACTAAAATAGCCATATTTTGACAAAAGATGTTTTTTCTCAAATGCTATTCACAACTAAAAACCCAAATTTGGTACAGAGATACATGATGGTAAGACCTATTTATGCATAATAATTTGGATGACCCCTTGGAAAGGTCAAGGGTCACAAGAGGCTGGCAAAGGTGTGTAAAATGCTGATTTTTGATAAAATTGTAGGTATTCCCAAATTTTTGCAAATTTTTCAACCAAATTTGGTACAAAGATAGCTGATGATAAGACCTTCCTATGCATACTAATTTAGTCGACTCATCACAAAGGTCAATGGTCATGGTGGGTTGACAGATGTGTGAAAAATGCTTACATTTTCAGAAAACATGGATTTTGCTGCTGCAGAAGCCAGCCCTGTGTGTCACAAAGGTCACACATGTAAATTGGTCATACACGTGAGCCATAATGGCTTTGCCTTTCTTGTTCACGAATATAATGAAAATAACCTTCCACATAAAAGGACTTGCTGTCTCTTACCAAACGAACCAAACGAGGACAAAGAAGATAAGGATTTCATCCCAAAGTCTACCATATTGTTTGGAGCTCAGTTGCGTTTATCTTTTAGGAACATTCTGAGTTGTTCATATTTTTAGGCTTATAATGCTGATCCATTTTCCTCCTCTCTAAGCCAACCTCTGATCAACACACACATCGGCGTACACAAATAAAGATGGATACACGGCGCTTCCTGCCATTAGTACGCTCGGTTGGCTCGTGTAACGACAGGAAATCCATCTCTTTCTACTCTGACCCACTCTCTGATCCACACACACTGACACAGAAATAAAGACGGACACATGGCGATTCCCGCCATTTGTAAGCTCTGTGATCTGGCTTAGCATAGCTATTCTGAACTAGCACGAGCAGCAAAATGACGTCACTTCAAGCTTCACGTCATGGCATCATTAGTCCCATGATGCCGTGTTTATAGTGACGACTTGATGTTATACGTCACTCATCGCAGTACTAACATTTGACATATCAGAGGATCAACTTTGCAATTTTTCTTGTTGATCTTCACGCCTAGAGCTTACAGGTCACAATTTGACCTAACCCTACCCCAGGGCCAGGACAAACAGCAGGCTTATGCAAACACTGTTTATGAAAAATCATGTGAGTATTAATGAGAAGATAGCTTTTTTCGTAAAAGGAAAATTAAAGTTATGTTAGCTGTTTTACTAATGACTCCGAAAAAGTGGTGCAGAAAATAGTCTGATTTTCACACCTAGGGCATGCAGGTTGCAATTGACCTAATCGTACCCGACAGCCGAGACATACTGTAGGCTTATGTAAATACCGTATATGCGATTATTAATGAGAAGATTGATATTTTTCATTAAAAGATTCAATTGTTTTAAGATTAACCCATATAATTCGTGAAATTAATCCCCAAAACGTGAAAATATATTTTTAAAAAAAAATAAAAATTAATTATCACTCAAAAGGTTCTAGAGGTACAATGCTGGTTAACGAACTCATTCAATATATCTCCTTTTTATGGAGCTATATGTAAAATATCTAGTAAAAATAAGAAAAAATTACGGACTCCAGTGTGGATCAACCGGTTTTTGTGAAACGGCCATTTTCTCGCGAATGAGCATCTTAATAAAAACAGTCGAAAAAAAGGTCTCAAGACAATTCTTTTAGGGACAATATCCTAAAATTCCAGGCTTGTCTGTCTTCAAACGTGGGCTCTAGTCGCTGTCACATATGCACACACACATATGGCGCTTTGGCGCCAAAAAGACGTTCTCTAGCAAGGTTTGCGTAGCTAGTCGTGACGTCATTTTTATCTTGTTACTTCTTTGCCAGAATCTCTGCCCCGCATGCTAAAAACGTCATGTGCATGCTCCGGAATGTGCTCAGACCAGCCCCATTTCAAAGTCTACCGTATTTTTTCAATAGGGTAGACAGAAAGGAAATTAACTTTTAACACCTTGGTCTGATAATGCAAACTGACCCAATGTCTGCCAGCAAGAGGTCAAATTCTCATTACCCACTGCAGCTTAACCCTTTTAGCCCCAACACCCTGCAGCAGGAGATTGATTGACCATGATAATTCAAGGGTAGTGCCAGATTAGCTTGGCGCCTGAAGGCGCCAAGCTAATCTGGCACTACCCTTGAATTATCATGGTCAATCCACCTCCTGCAGCTGGTACATAGTCGTTAAGTAACACTTCCAAAATGTGGGAAATGCACCCGTGGGGCTAAAAGGGTTAATGTGCTCATGAGAGTCTGAGCCTCTTGCAGATGGACCAGTGGGCTAGCTAATGTGGTGTATCTTTTGTTTTTTCAAAATACATTACCGATGGCATTACTATGTGGAATACACTCTATAGCCTAACGATTTCAGCCCAAAGTTGTGTCCTCTACACAACCGGGGAGGAGACATCGGGGATCCAAGTACAGGAGCCCGGGTGGCCTCCCCCTATCACCCTATCCCGGCATGCGCGGGGCGACAGTTCACCGGTTTGCACTCTTTGCTCGACCGGTTCGGTCGGGTGTTAGCCTATGCTCCGTGTGACGAACTTTACTTGGTTTTGGCCTTGTTTCTGCGTTTGACCGGTGTCTTCATTCTTCGTAAATTAGCCTGGCTTTGCCGAGTGGACTAGGGCCTAGTGCTCTGCTTGCGTTTTATAGTATCCTGAATTGTGTTCAGTGAATTCATCTTGGACTTAGGGCCGACCGGTTTGCCGGGAGTTGGCCTTTTTTGCCACGGCTAGTGACTGTGTCTCTAACTCGTGACTGTGCCTAAGGGATTGAGTTTTCGGTGCTTCGTGTTCCTTCCAGCTGGGACCGTGACAGTCTGTTCTTAGAGCTTAGGCTCTTAGCACCTTACGGTTGGACTCTGTGCACTTTCGTGGACGCTGCTAATAACTTTGACTGCCTCGTGTGAAGTGTTTTTTCTTTCGGCGCTTGGGTGAACTTTTACCTGTGTGCTTTGGGCGGCGGACGCTATGGCGGCTTCTTTGAAGTCTTGTCTTCGGTGTGGGGAGTTTCAGTGGCCCTCCGACGCTCACGACGCCTGCCTCCCTTGCTCAGGATGCTCTTCAGATAGAACCTGTCGTCTGTGCTGATTGGCCGTTGGTCTCAACTATGGGACTTTTACAGACGTGACCGGCCGACCCGTCCCCTACAGGATACTCGGACTTCTCCGCAGGTGGGCGTCGTTCCGTCAGCTCTTCGGACCCCTCTTCGCTCTGTCGTCCAGGCCGTCCGGCCCGTAGGTAAGTCCCCTTCTTGTACCATAACCACCCAGGAATCACCCCCCCCCCACCCCTCCTCCTCCCCCTCCCCCCCCCCCCCCCCCCCCCCCCCCCCCCCTGCTTCAAGTCTTCTGAGCGGGGCAGGCGAGTATTAGAGTCACGCTCCCCACGCTCCGTTTCTTCTGAGCGTGGCTTGAGCACTTTGAGTTTGCCCCCCCCCCCCCCCCCCCCCCCCAACCGCTCTGCCTTGTCTGGGTGGGCCAGGCGAGCCGAGTGTTCTTACACGCCGCCCCGCTCCTTGTTTCCTCAAAACACATTACCGATGACATGACTGTCTGGAAATAGTCTACTTGCTTACCAATTTTAGCCTAAGACCCAAAGGGTCCCCCCACGAGGCTCTCGGGGATCCCTAACAGGGATGAGAGTAGCCTCCCCTACCCATCCGGTCACGTGCCCGGTGGTGTCTCCTTTAGCCAGTTGTCTACTTCGCTGTTAGCGTACGCACGCGTTTACCTGAGCCTCTGACCCTTCGTAGACTGTGTACGGTTCGACCGGCCTGTCTTCGCCTAGCCTCGTCTCTGCTTCTGGCGTCGCCTTCTTCTCTGCTAGCCCTCGTCTGCGCCTCGTGCTGTTTGCTGGGCCTGGGGCCTTCTTCTGCTTCTCGGCTTCCATCGCTCACGGTGGTTTGTGCTTCGGCGCTCCGCCATGGAAAGGTAACGTCTCAGTCGCCGCCTACGTCTCGCCCGGCTGGGCCGGACGTCGGTCTCGTCTCGAACTTTTTGGTTCTCTCTCGCGTTTCGTCGTGAGCTTCACTCGTTTACCGGGTTCGGAAGTTATGTAGGTGGGTTAGTTCCCGCCGCCGGTCGCCTTTCATCTTTGGGTTTGTGTTGCAGTCATCAAGTGCGCACCTGTCCCCGATGCGGCGACTTTCAGTGGCCTAGTGACCGGCATGAAGTCTGTCTTCCGTGTTCTGGCTGCTCCTCGGACCTCGCCTGCGCTGTCTGCTCTTCGTGGCCGGAGGTTCGTTGGTCGGAGCTTTGGAGGTTCTACCGGCGCGAGCGACCTGTCACAGCACGCCGGGACCCAGTCAAGCTCCCCTCCTCGGAAGTGGAGAAACGCACGCCTCGTCTGCCTGGTAAGACTATTCCTGCTACGGTGTCCGCACCGCCCTTGCCCGCTGACTCCTCCGGCGAGTCGCCAAGCCGGCATGGTGCCCCCCTCCTTGAGCCCCGGGCACCGCGACTGTTGTCGCCTGTTAGTAGACGCGTGGGCCTTGTGGCCCCCCCTAAGCCCGCTGACTCCTCCGGCGAGTCGCCAAGCCGGCTCCGTGCCCCCCTCCTTGAGCCCCGGGCACCGCGACTTTTGTCGCTCGTCGATACACGCGTCGGCCTTTCGGCCTCTCCGCCTAGTTGTGCCCCCCTCCTTGAGCCCCGGGCACCGCGACCCCTGTCGCCTGCTACTAGGCGTGTTGGCCTTATGGCCCCCCCTCCTAAGCCCGCTGACTCCTCCGGCGAGTCGCCTAGCCGGCTACGTGCCCCCCTCCATGAGCCCCGGGCACCGCGACCGTCGTCGCCTTCTACCCTTCACCGTGGCCTTTCGGCCCCAGCTGCTAGTCCGCAACGTGCCCCCCTCCTTGAGCCCCGGGCACCGCGACGGTTGTCACCTTTTTCTCCTCCTCGGGACGGAAGAGACCGTCCCCGTTCTTCCAAGCGCCATGAGGTCGACCGTCGGCTTAGCCCTCGTCGCGTGGATAGGAGACGTAGCCCCCGGCATTCGTCGTCCTCTCGCTCGACTTCCTCTTATGCCTCCCGTCGGCGCAGCCGTTCTCCGCAGCGCTGTTCCTCTCGGCGCCCCTCACCACACTCCTCTCGTAGGAGTCGTAGAGACGACAGGACTCCGCCTCGTTCTCGGCGCAGTAGTTCTCATCGGGATCCACGCTCTCATCGTTCCCAACGCCCTTCGCCTCTTACGTCCCCGCGCCGGCGTCAGCGTAGCCCCTCGGCTCCTCCTCCACCGCCTGCGCGCGTTGGCTTACCTACTGTGCTTCGGTCTTCCCCGCTGCCATCGCCGGCCATCGATGGAGAGACCTTAAGCCTGCTGCCGGAGGACTCCGTGTCGGCCTTGCTTGGGTCCGGCAGCCGTTCGCCCTCTCAAGCGGAGGATACAGCGTCTCCAGCTACCCTGTCCTCTCCTCGTGGCGAGACTCTCCGAGCCTTGGACGACGCCGCCCGGCTGATCGCGGCGTGCCTTCCCGCGGATTCCTGCCCACCTTCCCCACCGCTGAAGAGGAAAGCGGCCGCCTTTGTGGACACTGCTCGGCAGGTTAAGAAATTCAAGTCGCTTCCCCAGCCGCCTGCCTTCCGCGACCTAGCGGACGCCCTATCTGCGCACCTCCAGCGAGATTCCGCTTCCGACTCGGACTTTTTCTCTGACCGCCGCTGGCCTTCCGGTGTCGACATCGCCTTTCGGCAGTCCTGGTACGCCGGCCACTCGCAATCCTTCTCGTGCTCGCTGCCTCCGGTGGATCCGCCTGCGCTGGTGCTCGCCGGCGGCTCTTCCCAGCTCAACCGTGTCCTGCCTCGCGGCCTCGAACGTACCGCCTCTCTCGTCCGTAACGCCCTCGCTTGTTCGGGTTTTTTGGAGCTCCTCACTCAAGCCTTCATTAGCCGTATCGAGGCAGCCTGGCTTCCCTCCGCTCCTCCCCTGCTGTCGGATCTTCACACCTTGGCTGTTGCAGCCAACCGAGCGGCCTACCATTCGTCCGTCAACGCCATGGCAGCGGCCGCCAACTGTGACTTGATGCGGCGTGATGTGGTGCTCCAGTCCTGCCCGGGTCTTCCCCGTGATGTGAAGTCCCAGCTACGCCGGGCCCCGGTCGGCGCTCCGCTCCTCTTCGGCCCTTCCTGGCAGTCCCTGAAGGAAGCTAACAAGGACCGTTGGCCCAGCGCCCCCTCGTCTCGCTTTCCGCCAACCCGCAAGGCCTCGGGTCGCGCCCTGCGGTTCGTCAGACCCTCCGCGACGGCCCCTGCCTCCGCCTCGGCCTCCCGTCCTCTCTCCTCTTCCCGTGCGCCCGGTCCTGGCCGCGCCCGTCCTGCCCGTTCTGCCCGACCTGCCGTTCCGGCCTGGCCCAAGCCCGCCCGCCGCCCTGGGCGTGGGAGGGCCCCCTGACTTCTACTCGCCTCCGCCCCCGCCGACCGCTTCGGGGTCGCCTGTCGGCGGGAGGCTCGCTCTGCACGGAGACGTCTGGCGCTCCCTGTTTCCGGACGACCCGTGGATCCTCTCCCTTGTCTCAGTCGGTCTTCTCATCTCCTTTCGTTCCCCGCCCCCGCTTCGGCGCTCCCCTCTGTGGACCGAGATTCCGTCAGACCCGCCCAAGGCCGATGCCCTTCGCGGAGAAGTCGCTGCTCTTCTCCAGAAAGCTGCTACGGAGGTCGTCGCCTGCCACGACTCCCCCGCCTTCTACAGCCGACTATTCGTCGTCCCCAAGCCTGGAGGCAAGTGGAGGCCGATCATCGATCTCTCCGCCCTGAATCGGTTCATCGCCGCCCCGTCCTTCCGGATGGAGACAGCCAGATCCCTTCGTGCGGCCGTCCAGCCCATGGATTTCGCCGTCAGCCTGGACCTGTCCGATGCCTACCTGCACGTCCCAATCCATCCTGCCTCCCGCCGGTACCTCCGCTTTGCCATCGACGGGACTGTTTTCCAGTTTCGGGCCCTTCCCTTCGGTCTCAACCTCAGTCCGTGGGTGTTTACGCGGATCATGAACGCCGTGGTAGCCAGAGCCCGTCGTTCTTCTTCCAGCCCGATCTCCAACTACTTGGACGACCTTCTTCTGCGGAACCAGTCGGTGGCCTCTCTTCTCCTGGACAGGGATGCGCTTCTCCTCCTGTTATCTCGCCTCGGCTTCCTGGTCAACGCCGGCAAGTCCGACCTCACTCCCTCTCGCCACTTCGTGCACCTGGGGATGGAGTTTGTGACCGACCGCAACCTAGTGCGTCTTCCCGAGCCGCGGATCCAGAAACTCGCCGATCTCGCCCGTCTGGTAGCTCAGGAAGCGGCTGTCCCCGCCAGGGTGTGGCTCCAGCTCCTCGGCCTGATGAGTGCTGCGGCAGATCTCCTTCCCCTCGGGCGTCTGTACTCTCGTCCTCTTCAATTGCATCTTCTCCTCCACTGGAGACCGTCCTCCGGCGATCTCTCCACCCTGGTGCCGATACCTCCTTTGCTGCGGCCCCATCTGCTTCGTTGGACGGACGTTTCTTGGCTCGGCTCCGGGATTCCCCTGACCTCACCACTGCCCCGTCTCTCTCTCTGCGTCGATGCCAGTCTCGCCGGGTGGGGCGCTCACCTTCTCCCGAGTTTTCGCTATGCGGCCGGCCGCTGGAACGAGGACCTAGCTTCGCGGCACATCAACTGGCTGGAGCTGAATGCAGTTTGGCAGGCCCTCCGCGCTTGGGAACCCGATCTTCGGACACAGGACCTCCTTGTCCTCTCCGACAACTCCACGGTCGTCGCTTACATACAGAAGCAGGGAGGGACCCGCTCGCCCGACCTCTGCATCCTTCTCTACCGACTCCTTCGCTGGTGCGAGGACCGCGGCATCTCCCTACGAGCCCGTCACATTCCAGGTCACCTGAACGTTTTGGCAGACTCCCTCTCTCGGCGGGGCCAGCTTCTTCACACAGAATGGACCCTGCGCCGGGACATCTTTCGCCTGATCTGCGAGCGTTGGGAGACTCCCCTTGTCGACCTCTTCGCCACCAGGTGGAACCACCAGCTTCCCCTCTTCGTCTCCCCGATTCCCGACCCGCTGGCCTGGGCGGTCGATGCGCTCTCGATCCCTTGGGACGGACTAGTTGCCTACGCCTACCCTCCGACGGTCCTGGTCCCCAAGGTCCTGCTCAAGCTCCGGGGGTGCAACGCAGTCCTTCTCCTGGTGGCCCCGTTCTCCTGGGACAGATCTTGGACCACCGACCTGCTCAGTCTCGCCACGGATCCGCCCCTTCCACTTCCCACCCCTCGCACGATGCTCAAGCAGCCCCGCCAGCCGCTCTTCCACCCCTGCCCCGAGCGACTTCTCCTACACGCCTGGCGATTGTGCGGCACGCCCTCTCCGCTAGAGGCTTCTCGAGTGCGGCAGTGGACGCTATCGCTTCAGCCCGCAGACCTTCCACCAGACGTGTCTACGAAGGAAAGTGGCGAGTGCTCCGTGCCTGGTGCTCTGACCGTCGTCTCTCCCCCGTTGATCTGACGACCCCGCAGCTCGCGGACTTCTTCCTTTGGCTCTTCCATGACCAAGGTTTGGCTCCCATCATGATCCGTGGCTATCTCTCCATGATTGCCGACACCTACCGTCACCTCGGCCGTCCCGACCCTGGTGCCTGCAAGGACCTGGCTGACCTTATGGCGCATTTCGGCTTGCAGCGTCCGGTTTCCCGCTCCCTCGTTCCACGCTGGGATCTACCCTGGGTCCTCACCTGGCTGAATTCAGACCGTTTTGAACCGCTCCATCTGGCCAGCTTCGCGGATGTGACTCGGAAGACCTGCTTCCTGGTGGCCCTCGCCACGGCAGCCCGCGTCAGCGAGCTCCACGCGCTCTCGTCTCGCCCTTCCTGCCTGCAGTTCCGGGTGGATGGCTCCGTTCAGCTTCTCCCGGATCCGTCCTTTCTCGCTAAGACTCGATCTCCCTTGACGGCGCCTCAGGTCATCGTTATTCGCCCGCTTAAGGGGCCCGACCTTCCTCGGGAGACTCGGCAGCAAGATCCGGTGCGTGCTCTCCGTATCTACCTGCGTCGCTCCAAGTCCGTACGGAGGGGACGGACTCGTCTCTTTTTGCCTCTGACCGCCGGCAGAACTGACATCTCTGCCCAAACGATCTCCTCCTGGCTCCGCTGGGTAATGCGGTCCGCCTATTGCGACCTCTCCCCACAGGGAGCCGAGGCCCTCAGGATACGCGCCCATGAAGTTCGCGCTATGGCCGCAAGTCTCGCCTTTGACCGCAACTGCGCGGTTAAGGACATTGTGGCTGCAGTGGGATGGCGGGCCGAAACCACCTTTGCCCGCTTCTACCTCCGCGACCTGACGGCCCAGCGCGACAACCTCTCTCTGGTGGGCGACATCTCGGCGGCACAGCACTCCCTCCAGGCGCCCCTGGCGCCTTAGGTATGCACTTCGCTAAAATTGTCGGGAGTGTGTGATCAGGAGTGACGGGCCGTCCTCGTCCCTAATGAGGTTTCAGAAAGGGATTCTGCGGCACCCTCCTCCTTTTTGGCATTCTTCCAGACAGTCATGTCATCGGTAATGTGTTTTGAGGAAACAAATTAATTTTTCTCTAAAATGTATTTTTTCGAAAAATACTTACCGATGACATGACTCGGAGGTCCCTCCCTCCTCCCCGCTTGCCGCTGGTAACTCCGTAGACAACTGGCTAAAGGAGACACCACCGGGCACGTGACCGGATGGGTAGGGGAGGCTACTCTCATCCCTGTTAGGGATCCCCGAGAGCCTCGTGGGGGGACCCTTTGGGTCTTAGGCTAAAATTGGTAAGCAAGTAGACTATTTCCAGACAGTCATGTCATCGGTAAGTATTTTTCGAAAAAATACATTTTAGAGAAAAATTAATTTTTCTTCTGAGCGGTCGCGGCGCGATGAGCGCAAACACAAAAAGAGGGTAAAAAAGAGTAAACGGAGAGACTCTCCCTCATGCTCCAGGTCTTCTGAGCGGGATCTGAGCTCTAGGCATGGGCCTCCGCTCCGATTTTTCTGAGCGGACCCGGCGCGCCACATGGACGTCCCCCCCCCCGTGCAGACCAGGCGGGCTGGGCGAGACTTAGACTCGCGCCCCCCTCGCTCCGTTTTTTCGGAGCAGGGGTCGCGTGTCCCACTAATGCTCCCTCCTCGCTTCATTTTCCCGCCCCGCCAGAAACTTTCTAAGCGGGCCCGGGCGGACTTTCTTTTTTCCTCGCAGGAACAGATTTGCCGGGTCGCGAACCCTCTTCCCCCCCGCTCGCTTCCTCCCGAGCGGGTCAGGGAAGCCAGGGATTCCCTTCCGCCTCCCCTTGTGCCTTTCAGGCGGGGTTCTAGGCTCCCGCAATCTACTACTCGGCGGCGCGACTTAGAGGATTCGGACAGCCCCTCTTCTTCCCCACGACGCCCTTCCCTTCAAGCCTCGCGGGCGGCTGCTCCGGTTCCTCCCTCACGCCGGGACCATTCGCCTCCGACAGACTGGCTCTCGCGCAACCGGGTCGCCTCTCCATGTGGTTTTACGTGATAGACGGGCTGTCGACTTAGATCCTGATGTTCTCAGTTTACATCCAGCGGACTCGGTTTTGGCTTTTTCGGAGGATTCGCCATAGACTCCCCTGCCCCTGATGGTTCGCAGGTATCCGCTTCGGGTGAAGACGTCCCTCCGATCGACACGCTCTAGTCCCTGGGAGAGGCCTCCCGTCTAATCTACTCCTTCCTACTGCCTGACTTCTGTCCGCCTTCGCCTCCCGCGAAGAGACAAGCTTCGGCCATGGTGGACGCGCTTAGACCTTCTAAGCGCCGCAAGTCTCTTCCTCAGCCGTCCGGCTTCCGGGACCTAGCAGACGCGTTTTCATCACAGCTTCGTCAAGACTCTTTCGGCGACAACGCTTTTTTCTCCAATTCTCGTTGGCCGGTGGGTATCAACATGAGCTTCCGTCAGGCATGGTACGCTGGGCACTCCCAAGCCTTCGCCATTCCTCTGCCTACAATGGACGCAGCTGCCATCAACCAGGCGGGCGGTCGCAGGATTGTCTTGAACTCTTGGCCTCGCCCACTAGACAGGATCGCTTCCTTGGTCCGAATCTCTCTGGCTTGTTCCGGCTTCCTTGAGTTAGCGACACAGGCTGTTCTGCGATGTCTGAGACACTTGGGACCTGGAGTCCTCCTCCCCGCTTCGCGACGTCCAAGCCATCCTGATCGCGGCTAACCGGGCCGCCTACCATTCCTCGACTAATGCCATGGCGGCGGCTGCCAATTGTGACCTCTGGCGACGGGACAATCTGCTGCGTCTCTGCTCGGATCTCCCCAAGTCGGTGAAGACTCAGCTTCGCCAGGCACCACTCGGAGGTTCGCAACTGTTTGGAGAAACTTGGCAGAACGTGAAGGAGGTCTCTAAGGACCTGTGGCCCCATCCGACCTCTACCCCCTCGTCTTCTCGCTTTCGCGCTAACCGCTTGGCCGGGGGTCGTGCCCTGCGGTTGCCCAGACCCTCTTCGCTTCCAGTCGGCGGTGCCCGCGTTAGAGCTCGCCCCCGTCAAGCCCCGCAATCCTTCCCCGCCTCCCGCCCCTCCTGGCCCCGCGGCGCCCGTAAGTCGGGGCGTGGTTGGGCCCGATGACTTAACCTACCCTCTGCCCCCGCTGACTGCTCTGGATTCGCCAGTCGGTGGGCGGCTGGCCCTGTACAGCGACCAGTGGAATGCTCTGTTCCCGGACGACCCATGGATCATCTCGACCGTTTCCGCAGGCCTGCAGCTTTCCTTCCAGTCCCCTCCACCTTTGCGCAGGTCCCCCGTGTGGACCCAAGCTCCAAACGATCGGCTCAAGGTAGAAGCTCTGCGCGGAGAAGTTTTAGCTTTGCTCAGCAAAGCCGCGACAGAAGTGGTCTCCCGTCAAGATACGCTGGCGTTCTACAGCCGTCTGTTTCTCGTACCCAAGCCAGGGGGCAAGTGGCATCCAGTCATCGACCTTTCGGCGCTAAACAAGTACATTTTGGCGTCCCACTTTCGGATGGAGACAGCCAGGGCTCTCCGAGCGGCCGTCCGGCCGATGGACTTCGCTGTCAGTCTCGATCTTTCTGACGCTTATCTTCATGTGCCAATTCACCCGTCCTCTCGCCGTTATCTTTGTTTCGCTTTCAACGGAATCGTATACAGTTCAGAGCCCTTCCCTTCGGCCTCAACATAAGTCCATGGGTTTTCACGAGGCTCCTCGACGCGGTGATGGCCAACTTTCGCCAGCGGTCGCTGAGTCCGGCCTCCAACTATTTGGACGATTTGCTACTGCACAACTTGATCGCCTCGACCCTGTCAACAGAGACGTCCTACTTTCTCTTCTTCACCGCCTCAGGTTCTTGGTCAACCCGGGCAAGTCGGACCTCACCCCCTCGCGCCGATTCATGCACTTAGGGATGGAATTCCTGACCGACCTCAACCTGGTCCGCCTACCTTTGGCGTGGAGGCAGAAGATAGCCGACCTTGCTCGTCAGATGGTGCGTGGGGTCTCCTTCATGGCCAGGGTCTGGCTTCAGCTCCTGGGTCTACTCAGCTCCGCAGCGGATTTGTTGCCCCTCGGCAGGCTCTATGCTCGGCCGCTGCAACTACACCTCCTCCTTCACTGGCGCCCTTCGACTGGCGTCCTGAAGGATTCGGTTCCGGTTACCCCGCTGGTCCTCCCACACTTGCAGAGGTGGGCAGATCTAGCGTGGCTGGCGACGGGCGTGCCCCTGCACACCCCTTCGCCCTCTTGGTCACTCTGCACAGACGCGAGCCTTTCCGGTTTGGGGGGCTCACCTGTTACCGGACTTTGTCTCGGCCTCGGGCCTTTGGCCTCGGACCTTTGCGGACAAACACATCAACTGGCTAGAGTTGAAGGCGATTGGGATTGCCCTCGACACTTGGCAGGAGACTCTGACCAATCAGGAGGTCCTCGTTCTTTCGGACAACTCGACGGTGGTGGCCTATATCCAGAACCAGGGTGGCACTTGCTCCCCCTCCCTGTGCATTCTCCTTTACCATCTACTCCTCTGGTGCAGGGATCGGGGCATTACCCTTCGGGCCCGCCACATCCCGGGCCACCTGAACGTGATAGCAGACGCGCTTTCCCGCCGAGGACAGCTTCTCCACACCGAGTGGACCCTTCGCCCGGACATCTTTCGACTGATCTGCTCACGGTGGGAGACGCCGTTGGTCGACCTGTTTGCCACCAGATGGAACAACCAGCTGCTGGTTTACGTCTCTCCAGTCCCGGATCCCCTCGCTTGGGCAGTGGACGCACTCTCCATCCCTTTGGACGGTCTGATCGCTTATGCTTACCCTCCGTCGGTGCTGGTGCTGAAGATCCTGCGAAAGCTCCTGGGATGCTCAGCGATTCTCTTATTGGTGGCCCCTTTCAATTGGAACAAGAGCTGGACCACGGACCTGCTCGCACTGGCTACGGATCCGCCCCTGGAGCTCCCCTCCCCACCCACGATGCTCAAGCAGCCCCGCCAGGCTGTCTTCCACCCGTGCCCGGAGTGCCTCCTCCTTCACGCCTGGAGGTTGTCCGGCAAGCCCTCGCCGCTAGAGGTTTCTCAGATGCGGCAGTGGCGGCGATTGCAGGAGCCCGCAGACTGTCCACCAGAAATGTGTACGAAGGCAAGTGGAGGGTCTTCCAGTCGTGGTGCTCCACCCACCGGCTCCCCTCAACGAATCTGACGACCCCCCAACTGGCGAATTTTTTCCTCTGGCTCTTCGAAGATCAAGGCCTAGCTCCCATCACCATCAAGGGCTATCGCTCCATGATCGCAGACACTTACCGCCACCTCGGGCCTCCCGGATCCGGGGACTTGCAGAGACCTTACGGACCTGTTGGCTCATTTTGACCTCCGACGCCCGGTCTCCCGTTCTCTCATACCTCGGTGGGACCTCGCCTGGGTACTGACATGGCTAAATACGGACCGTTTTGAACCCCTGCCCTTGGCACGATTCGCCGACCTGACCCGGAAAACGGTTTTCCTCCTGGCCCTTGCCACGGCTTCTCGCGTGAGTGAGCTTCATGCACTTTCGGCACGACCCGCGTGCTTGCAGTTTCGGGCGGATGGCTCAGCACAGCTACTCACTGACCCGGCCTTTCTAGCAAAGAACAGGCTTCCATCGGCCGCACCCCAGATACTGACCGTGTGTCCACTAAAAGGAACGGACCAATCCCGCGCCGCACGTCAACAGGACCCGGTCCGGGCACTGAAGATTTACCTGCGTCGCTCAAAGCCACGCCGGCTCGGGTGCTCCCGCCTCTTCCTGCCGCTGGCTCCCAGGCAGGCCAGATATTTCGGCCCAGACAGTTTCGTCCTGGCTGCGGTGGGTGATTCGGTCAGCATACCAGGACCTCTCCCCTGACAGGGATAGAATTTTGCAGATCCGGGCGCATGAGGTTCGAGCAGTGGCCACCAGCGTGGCACTTGAACGCAACTGCTCAGTTAAAGACATTGTTACGGCGGTAGGCTGGCGGACAGACTCCACCTTCGCCCGCTTCTACCTCCGAGACCTATCCGGCCAGCGTGACTCCCTGGCCATGGTGGGCGACATCTCCGCGGCCCAGCACTCCCTCCGCGTGCCTCTGGCGCCGTAGGTACGTCTTTGCTGAAATCGTCAGGAGTGCTCCTTAGTGGGCCTTTGGGGGGGCGTTATGTTAGAGGGGGTTTTGTGTCGGCACCCACCTCCTATTTGCCATTCTTCCACATAGTAATGCCATCGGTAATGTATTTTGAAAAAACAAATGAATTTTTTTTCTAAAATGTATATTTTGGAAAAATACTTACCGATGGCATTACTCGGACGGTCCTCCCACCTGCCCCGCTTGCCTCCCTGACTATGTGATTGGCTAAGTGTGCAAACTGGTGAACTGTCGCCCCGCGCATGCCGGGATAGGGTGATAGGGGGAGGCCACCCGGGCTCCTGTAGTTGGATCCCCGGTGTCTCCTCCCCGGTTGTGTAGAGGACACAACTTTGGGCTGAAATCGTTAGGCTATAGAGTGTATTCCACATAGTAATGCCATCGGTAAGTATTTTTCAAAAAAATACATTTTAGAAAAAAAATTCATTTTTCAACAGGGAGAATGAGAGGGCAGAAGGCCAGGAGATCATGAAGCTGACTAAGGAGACACTGCTGCAGGGACTCTGTGATGATGATCTACACTGCAGGTACGCTTGCGTAACATTTTTGCACTTAAAATGCTGTATGTACACTTGTAACTTTTTGTACCCTTTTACTCTTTCACTCTCTGCACCAACTACTGAAGATGAATTGGAGCATGATAGTTCTAGGGTAATGCCAAATGGGCTTTGCACCAAGGAGTCACGGTAAGACATGCCTGCACATTATTATAACCAAGCAGTCAGTCAGTTTCTATGTGCCAAGCTTAGGGGCATTGGCCATCTTGAAACTGTGCCCAGACACACTAAAAGATATGGATCGACCACGATAGTTCAAAGGTGGATTCAGAATTGCTTGGCATCTATTGGTGCCAAGCTGTACTGGCACCATCCTCAAACTATCATGGTTGATTTATTTCCTGTATGTAGTCTTCAGAGGACAACTGTATGGTTTAATTCATTAAAAGTAACAAGACTTTCACTGTAACACACTAGGCCCTTAAAGTGTTGATACATTTACCTTAGGGCCCAGTGTGTTACAGTGAAAGTCTTCGTACCTTTACCTTAGGGCCCAGCGTGTTACAGTGAAAGTCTTCATACCGTTACCTTAGGGCCCAGCATGTTACAGTAAAGGTCTTGATACATTTACCTTAGGGCCCAGTGTGTTACAGTGAAAGTCTTGATACATAAAGCTGAAGGTAACTTTTACAGGCTGAAAGTACAGAATTTCTGGAGCAGTGAGACACGTCTGCCGGTGGGCACACTTGACCGCACAGTAGCCATGTTGGAGGCCATGTACTCCCCCGGCAGTGAACGACACTACCTTAGTTACGCCACCAACCTCCTGTTGGAGATGACCTCCAAAAGTCCTGACTACCAGCGACAGATCTTTGAACATCCGCTGTCTGAGTGTACGTTCAGGGTGAGTACTTTCTGTGGTGTATTCCACTAGCAGTGTCAATGTTAGGATGAAAGTTGGCTGACAGAGACAGAAATTTGTGAAGACTTTCCTGATGAACAAAGTGTACACAGTGTCGTGTACCTGTCGGTTGTGATAGTTTTTGTTGCTTGTTTAGTGTTAACCCTTTCAATGCCACACAGACTGTGTTTTTGAATCATTGTAAACTCAGTATCATAGACCACTAGCCATCCAAGGAACATGGATACAAAGTGGTTCAGCAAGAGATATAGGTCTTCATGAGCCCCCACAGTTGAAGGGTTCGTGAAGATCTATGCCTCATGCACTTGGTTGTGTTCACTTCATCTCAACAGTCCAGGGGTAAAACCAAACAATCCATCAATCAGCTACTTAACCCATTATGTCCTAAGGCTCATTTTTAAAAATTTGCTTATTGTCTTGTGAGGGCTCTATTACAGATTCGGAGACAGATCCACTATTTTAGTTCAGGGGTGGTGCCAGAATAGCTTGGTGCCTCGGGCAACAAGCTATTCTGGCACCAACCTTTAACTATCATAGTCAAGTTTATTTCAAATAATCGTGTATGACTATGAGGATGAAAAGTGTTAAAGATAAATCTTTACATATTTCTCAAAGGATTACTCGGTGCAGTCATCCTGGCGTCAGCGCCACGCTGTGATGACCCCACTGTTTGCAGTGACTCAGATGAGTCAGTCGATGGACACGTTAGAGGACAGTCTTGACGGAGGAGTTCGAGCCACACAGGATGTGCAGCAGTTCACAGCCACTATGGAAGCAGGTATAACATTTAAGCATTACATTGTTTCACTGTGTTGCTTTATTCATAGAAGGGACTTTTTACAACACGTTGAGGTGGGGCGAATTCATTAGCATGCCCATGACTTTATAGGCGTGCAGGCCTCAACCTCCTCGCGCTGGGACCATATGGCGTTGAGGCGCGTCCCCTGGGTGGTGGATAGGGGGTCCCTCGTGAGAGGGGTGCACCGAATGAAATAAGGTGCCGTGAACCAACATGGTCTAAGGGAAGGTGACCCTGACAGAAAACCCCTGGCCCTCCTAGTAAGGGGGTTGGGCGTGGGGGTAGCTTCCCCACCCTGCAAAAAAGGAAATAGCTACAAAAACGCCGACGAAAAGACTCTGTGGAAACTCCTACAACACTACGGTGTACCCACAAAGCTCGTCCGCCTGATCAAGAGCAGCTACGATGGCATGACATGTCGCGTGATCCACGAAGGGCAGTTCACCAGGGAGCTCCAGGTCAGAACTGGTGTCAGGCAGGGGTGTCTGCTGTCTCCGTTCCTCTTCCTACTGGCCATAGACTGGGTCATGAAGATGACCACAGAGCACAGACGAAGTGGAATACAGTGGACACTGTGGACACAGCTTGACGACCTCGATTTTGCAGACGACTTGGCATTACTGTCCCACACTCATCAACAAATGCAGGACAAGACCACGAGGCTTGCTGACATCTCGTCCCAAGTGGGCCTCACCATTCACAAACAGAAAACAAAGACAATGAGGCTGAACACAACCAGGGAAGAACCAATCTTGCTTGCTGGCACCCCGTTGGAGGAGGTGGAGTCCTTCACCTATCTCGGGAGCATCATAGACAAAAAAGGCGGCACTGATGCAGATGTCAGAGCACGAATCGGTAAAGCCAGAGCAGCCTTTCTCCAGTTAAAAAAAGTGTGGAGTTCCTGAGAGCTGTCACAACACACCAAAGTCCGGATTTTCAACTCCAATGTAAAAGCAGTTCTCCTATATGGAGCAGAGACTTGGAGATTGACAAAAACCACAGTCAACAGAGTACAGACCTTCATGAACAGTTGCCTTAGAAGAATTTTGAAAATCCACTGGCCAGAGAAGATCAGCAACGTCAGACTCTGGGAGAGAACAGAGCAGATAACAGCAGAGAATGAAAGTGGGCGAAGAAGATGGGGATGGATCGGTCAGAGCCTGAGAAAGCCAGCTTCCAGTATCACTAGGCAGGCATTGTCATGGAACCCCCAGGGAAAGAGGAAAATAGGTAGGCCGAGAAACTCCTGGCGTCGAGACCTCCAAGCAGACATCAAGAGACTGGGAACCACCTGGAGTAGAATCGAAGGAGAAGCACAGGACAGGAGTTGCTGGAGGTCTCTCGTCGACGGCCTATACCCGGGTAGGGGTGACAGGCGTAAGTAAGTAAGTAAGGCCTCAACCTCTGACAACTGAAGTAACAAGATAAAAATTGTCATGTTTAGCTACGCTAACCTCGATGCAGAATGCACTTTTGGCACGAAAGGCTGTGTGTGTGTGTGCGTGCGTGCGTGCGCGCGCGTGAGTGTATGTGTAGAAAAATCTCCGATGTTTGTTTACATACAAGCTTGAAAATTTAGGACACGTTTTATTTGAGGGGTGCCTAAGAGATCCTCCGAGCATATTAAAATTGGATGTCTCACCGAACAGTTAAATGACCATTTATAAAAAGTCAGTTGTCCCACATTAGAGTCTGCAATTTTTCTCATATTCACTGTAAATTTGCTTTGGATATAGCTAGCCTGGAGAAAGACTTTGGACATTACATTTGTTAGGCAGCTTCGTACCTTTTAAATTTTTACAGTAAAAATTAATCCATTGCAGAAAAAAAAAAGTAAAAAACCTTGACAATGACGCAGTACTCGAGATATGTAATGATGTAATTTCTCGCTCACACACTTGCACGCGCAAACCATCAACGCACTGACGGAAGACCTTGCGAGTCTACAGTATTATATCATGTATCTAGGTAAAGTCAACCTGACTTCACATAAATTATAGCAAGACTGAAATTGTACTATGAAATTCTAGTTCTGTCACCATTTGTCTCAAACATTAGAAGCCAATGTGAAACTAATGTAAAAGCTAAAATTACATCATGACAAATATGTTTTTTCAAACCAATTGACACGTGTGCAGTGTGCCCCTTATAAAATCCCTGAGGCATTAGCAAGTCTGCTAGGCTTTATCAGTAGGAGTTCTTTTCACATTAAAGTCAGGTCAGTGACAACAGGTAGAGACTCTTAACAGTGAGGACCACTCTCATGCATAGAAGGGACTTTGTGGGTTATGGTTCATCCAATTTTGTTTTGTTGTTGGTATAACTGATCGTATATTGGCGTGATATAGGGCTGTCCAAAAAACTAAAAACGAGAGAACCAAAACTGTTGGTGCTTTCTGTGGAATGGAATGAAACAGTGGGTAAGAAATAGTGGCAAAGAAGGGAGAGTACACATACCAAGGAGAATTACCAGTGCTGGACAAATGGTTAGGACCCCTGCCCTTCCTATCAGGCACCCAATCTCCAGCCCACAGAAAAATATACAGATAAAGTTCAAGACAGTCATATGAATCCCTTATATTGGGTGCCTGATAGGCAGGGGCAGGAGACCTAACCGTTTGTCTGTCGAGCACTGAGTAATTCCCCTTGGTACATGTACTGTTTCTACTTTGTGCCTTTACAGACCATAGATGTAGTTAGGTTAGGTCTAGTTACTGGTGGGTCTGATCTTTTATGACACTTCACTCCCTGACTAGCACATTAAAAAAATTTCCTATCTTCTTTTTTTTTCCCCCAGGCTCCAAGGCCCCCTTTAACTGGCTGACACAAAGCAGTCTGGACACATTCGCCGACTACAGTCTCCCCTTAGGGACATCAGAGTCTCAGTCATCTCTCCTCTTCTCCGTTGGGTTCTCCAACCAGGGGAAAAAGCCCAAAGCAGGAGGAGTCGCAGGGTCACATTCCACAGGCCCTGGGAGCGGGTTTGGACAGAGGATGTCCAGGCCGAAGACTGCTGGTGCTGCTGGCTTTTCCAAAGATGAAGGTTAGTTCACATTTTTACCCTCTTGTTCATGCAGCCACTAGTATTGTTGACAGGTGCGTGCACGTGGGGTTAATTTTTAGGCACGAGAGGTCACATGGTGGCAGTGTCTGGGCGCTAGATGGGTTTTAGATGGTTTTTTCCCTCTCTCAATAGAGGGGGGGAAAAAAAACATCAAAACTTTGTAACATTGAGCTCCAAGGTTGAAATTCCTGAATTCCCAAATTTTGGGAGCTGTTTTTGAAGACTGTTTTAGGAGATGGACATTCAAGGGTGTGTCAGCATAGCTTGGAGACCATTGAAGTTCTAGGGTTGTAAGGAAAATACATTTTTTCTCAAATACTGTTAATAACGTTTGTGGCTTCTTCTTCAGTCTAAATGTGTGAAATTTCTGTTTTGCTGTTAGCTTAAGGAAAGAGTTCAATTTTAAACATTTTGTACAAAAGATTTTAATTTACAGATTCCATCAGCATTCTTTAACCCATATTTAATGGTCATTTAATCAGCCAATCATTTCCTTCAGTTTCTGCTTCTTGTTCATGTTCTCCATTGTGCTGTATTTGCAGATACAACAGATGGGGGTGACATGTGGCGATTGAAGCGCCGATTTATCAAAGATACACCGGCCTCAAATGTCTTTCATGCCCGCCGACAAATCAGACTGAAAAAAATTAGGGAGGTCAGTACTTCAATTAACTCTTAAACTCCCAGAACTAAATGACTTCCATTCAGTGGAATGGAAGTCATTTAATTTTGGGAGTTTAAGAGTTAAAAACTGGGAAATATGATAGATTTATTTGTTTATATTGTTATTGTTGTTTTATTTTGCTTGTTGATTTGTTTCAATTTCATGGATAGCATTTTTAGACCTATGATAATATCATATAATATATGATTATTAATTGTAATGTTGATATTATAAAACTGATAATTGATATTAATTATTTGAATAGTTATTTCTCAGAAGAACTTTGATATAATCTTCTTGTATTTTCAAGTATTTATGAAGCAACAGAGACAGACATTCAGATCAGTCATTACGATCTTGATCATCTTTAGTGTGCTGGTCTGTAACTTTAGACCTTATGTCAAAGAGCTGTAAGGTCCAACATTACAGGCCAGCACAGATGTTTACTGTGATAAAATTGCAGGAAACAACGAGGCAGCAAAGAATGCGCCGAGAAAACCAAGTGACCCTGTACCGCAAGTATCGCATTGGGGATCTTCCTGACATTCAGATCAACTATTCCTACGTCATAGCCCCTTTACAGGCTCTAGCTCATGTGAGTATTGATCGGTACTGGTTTAGCTTCTTTTTTCACACCATTTACCTTTTGCTGGCTCTTGCTAATGAAAATAAGACTAGACAGTACTGCTCAGCAGAAAGCTTGATCCATCTGCGAGAGACATAGATTCTCATGAACCCTTGCAGCTACAGAGGCTCTTAGCCCCTTCACTGCTGAGAAAAAATGGACAACACACTACTGCAAGAGGTATAGATCCTCGTGAGCCCCCGTAACTGCGGGGGCTCATGAGGATCTATGCCTCTTGTTGAAACCATTTTGTATCCATTTTGTTCATGGGACGTCTGGAGCTCTTTCGCGTTGAATTTACACAGATTTCAGACGTACAGTGTACGATCAGTGGCGGTGAAGAGGTTAAGAATCTGTGCCTCTTGCTGGCAACGATTGGCTAAGTATGCAAGAGCAAATATTTAGCTGCGCTTCTTTAGGCTCAGTCTGATGTAAGTAAACCCTTTTTACCCCAAGGCAGCACTTCTCAAATGTTGGAGGCGTCACCTACCTACTGTTTACAAGCTGCAGGAGATAGATCATCCTTCTGTCTCATAAGACAATGGAGTATATGCGCTTGCTGGGCCAATCCGTTTTAAGATTTGCAGTGCCTGCTGTGATAATCAGTCCAATGCAAGAGCGGCAGAGTCTGTTGCATTTGCTACAGGTGAAGCCTGTGACTGTTGCTGTGGGCACTGGCTCTTCTTTCTGTCGTCTGCGCTGCTCCTCCCACTGGTTTTCTCTCCTTCCCTCGCTCAGCTTTATGCTGATCTTTACTGCGAGCCGCCAGCTGGCACGATGTGCGGTGGCGGCTTCTAAGTTTGCGGGATTCAGGCTTCCAGCTTTTAGATCACGCTTGCAGACATCTTTGTATCTAAGCGCTGGTCTGCCTGTTGGTCTGGTGCCGGAGGCGAGCTCACCATACAAGATGTCCTTAGGAATCCAGTTATCCTGCATGTGGCAGACATGACCGAGCCAGCATAGGCGTGGAGATGGATCAGTCATGACAATTCAAGGGTATTGCCAGATTAGCTTGGTGCCATCATGCGCCAAGCTAATCTGCCACTGCCCTTGAATTGTCATGGTTGATCCATTTTCTGCTGTAGTGCGTTGGGGCTTACTGGGTGAAGGTTCATAGCTTTCATCTTGAAGCTGTCTAACCCATTTAACCCCTATTGCAGGAGATGGATTGACCATGATAATTCAAAGATAGCATCAGATTAGCTTGGCGCCTTCAGGCACTATCCCTGAATTATCTTGGTCGATCCATCTCTTCAACTGGTACTTAGTCGCTAAAACATTTGTGAAATGTGGCCATGGGCTTCAATAGGTTAATTTTCTTTTGATATTAACAGCGAGACAGCACAGTGGCGAAGCTGCTGTTCAGTGCAGTTTTCAAAGCCATACACAAGGAGATGGACAAGGTGAAGACGGAACGAGAAATGGAGGATGTGATGACTCAAATCAACAACAGTTTATCACAGATGTTGTCTACATCAACCCAGTATTTCCCTCCCTTCATGTCCTGTATCATGGTGAGTGATGTACATATGTGTCCTTGTTTTAGATCTGTGTACATGTGATAAAAATGTGAGACAAAGGGAAAACAGAACAATAAGTGGTAAACATTTCACATCTGAGTGAGCATAGAAACACGTTTGTCTGATGCGGTTTGCCTTTTGCCTGTGTGTGCAGGACATTCTGTACAACCTCAAGTCCAGTGTCAAAGTGGACAGTGGGGAACTGGCCACTGCTGCTGTTGTCAGCAAACTACAGCCTCTCGGTACATCTTAGAAAATGTTGTCTACATTAGATTAGCTTGACATAAACTGACGAGCAAGAGGATGCGATATTTTTCGAATCAAAGCAAACACTAAAAGGTTTTTTGATCATTACAAAAATGTTGCATTTCTTTTGCTCGCCAGTATAGAGAGATAATTTGTGTGTTGGTCTGTGATTTTGGGCCATAAGATCCAAAATCATAGACCAGTACACATGTGGATATCTAACTGCAGCCATTGTGTTTCTGGCTGAACAGATGTAGTTATACTTTTTGTGGCATCGATCAAGGAGAGGGTATCTGTAAATCAGAATGTCAACTAAGTTATGTGGTCTGGATGGTGTGCTAATTTCACCATCAGACAGTGCTACAGTTTGAGGACTTATCATTCTCTCTCTTGGCTTGACTTCGCGAACGAAGATTTTATAGGAGTTGCCCATGACGTCTGCAGGCTTGTTCGTGGCTGCGGAGGCCAATCCGGGACAGGCAGGTTCGACCGCAGTGGCTGCAGGGGGAGGTATGGCCAGGGTTCTGAGTTGCGGCATCTCTGTTTTTTCTCCTGAGCCGCTTGTCCTTAAGGCTAGCTTTGCGAGAGTCCTCAAAGGAGACAGCTGCCTTGTAAATGGTGGAGCGCCAGGTGTCACGGTCCACAGCAAGCGAAGACCACTGGTGGTGGTCGATTTGGCAGGCACTAAGTGACTTCTTGAGACAGTCTTTGTATCTCTTCTTTGGTGCCCCTCTGTCACGGTGTCCAGTAGCAAGCTCGCCGAACAGGGTGATCTTTGGTAGGCGATGATCCTCCATCCTGGAGACATGCCCCACCCAGCGGAGCTGTGTCCGCAGCAGCAAAGCCTCGATGCTCACAGTTTCAGCCTGTTCAAGGACCTCGACGTTGGTGACATAGTCACTCCAGTGAATGCCCAGGATGGTGCGCAGGCAGCGCTGGTGGAAGCGTTCGAGGAGTCGTAGTTGGCTGCGGTAGAGGGCCCAGGACTCGGAACCATATAGCAGGGTGGTGAGGACCACAGCTCTGTACACGCTGATCTTGGTGCCTGTTTTCAGCTGTTGATTGTGCCACACCCGCTCGAAAAGTCGCCCGAAAGCTCTGTTCGCTTTTGCCAGCCTGCTGTCAAGCTCCTTGTCTAGCTTGGCGTCCGACGTGATAATGCAGCCAAGGTAAGTAAACTGGTGCACTGACTTTAGTTCAGACTCGCCAATAGTGATGTGAGGAGGGCGATACACTGTCTTGGGTGCCGGCTGATGGAGGACCTCTGTCTTTTTCAGACTGACCTCGAGTCCAAAGAGCTGGGCAGCGTCTGCGAAGCAGGACGTGATGCGCTGCAGGGCTCTCTCTGTGTGTGCAACGAGGGCAGCGTCATCAGCAAAAAGCAGCTCACGAATCAGTTGGTCTAGGGTTTTGGTGTGGGCCTGCAGTCGTCTGAGGTTGAACAGACTGCCATTGAGACGATACCTGATGTACACTGCATCATCATCATCGAGGTCCACTGTGGCCTGCTTCAACATCATGCTAAAAAAGATGGTGAAGAGGGTCGGTGCCAGCACGCAGCCCTGCTTTACGCCGTTGAGAATAGGGAATGGTTCCGAGAGGTCATTGTTGAGTCTGACCTGGCCTTGCTGGTCCTCGTGTAGCTGGACAATCATGCTGAGGAACTTTGGGGGACAGCCAAGTCGCTCCAGGATCTGCCACATGCCTTGCCTGCTCACAGTGTCGAACGCTTTTGTTAGGTCGACAAACGTTACGTACAGCCCTTTGTTCTGCTCGCAGCACTTCTCCTGAAGCTGTCTCAGCACAAAGACCATATCGGTGGTGCTCCTGTTTGCTCTGAAGCCACACTGGCCCTCCGGGAGGTGGTCTTCAGCGATGGCAGGTACCAGCCGATTCAGGAGCAGCCTTGCAAGAATTTTCCCAGCAATGGACAGCAGGGTGATTCCCCGATAGTTGGAACAGTCAGACTTCTCGCCTTTGTTCTTGTACAGGGTGATAACGACAGCATCACGGAGATCCTTTGGTAGTGTTCCTTCCTCCCAGCAGCAGAGAAAGAGGTCATGGAGCTTGTTGTGCAGTGCTGTGCCTCCATGTTTCCAGATCTCTGGCGGTATTCCATCAATGCCTGCTGCTTTGCCACTCTTGAGCTGGTGGATGGCTGTGAGGGTCCCTTCAGCGGTGGGCGGTTCGTCCAATTCAACCTTTACTGGGAGTTGTGGGATTTGTAGGATGACTGCTTCTTGAACAGTGCGCTCAGCGCTGAAGAGGCTCTGAAAGTACTCCGACCAGCGGTTCAAGATGGAGGTGTTATCTGTGAGGAGTGCCTGGCCATTCGCGCTTCGCAGGGGACTTTGTACCAGGTGCCTGGGGCCATACACTGCTTTCAGTGCTTCGTAGAAGCCCCTGTAGTCACCATTGTCAGCGCAAAGCTGGGTCCTCTGTGCAAGTCTGGTCCACCACTCATTCTGGAGATCTCTGAGCTTGCACTGGAGACTGCTGCAGACGAGGCGGAAGGCAGACTTCTTCACAGGGCAGGAAGGCTGGGCTAGGTGGGCCTGATGGGCGGCTCTTTTTTTTGCTAGGTGTTCCTGGATTTCAACATCGTTTTCGTCAAACCAGTCTTTGTTCTTCTTTCTAGCAAAACCCAAGACTTCTGCAGAGGATTTTGCAATAGCAGTTTTCAGTTGTTCCCAGAGTGTTTCAGGGGAGGAGTCTGCTGGGTCCGCTGTGTCTTTGAGCCTGCGCTGTAAATCTGTCTGAAAGGCAGCTTTCACGTCGTCACGCTGAAGGCTGGCAATATCAAGCTTTTTCTTGGGGGACCCCCATTTCTTGGGTTTTGGCTTGACGTGGAGCCTGAGTTTGCAGCGGACAAGGCGGTGGTCAGTGTGGCACTCTGCGCTGGGCATCACTCTGGTCATAAGATCCAAAATCATAGACCAGTACACATGTGGATATCTAACTGCAGCCATTGTGTTTCTGGCTGAACAGATGTAGTTATACTTTTTGTGGCATCGATCAAGGAGAGGGTATCTGTAAATCAGAATGTCAACTAAGTTATGCGGTCTGGATGGTGTGCTAATTTCACCATCAGACAGTGCTACAGTTTGAGGACTTATCATTATAGAGTATGTTGATAACAAATAACTCGGTTAGACTTGATGGCTTTCTTGTTTTGTTGTGTTACATGGTTCTGATAAAAGTGACGTGAACTATATAATCTGGTATTATTTACAGGTATTGAAGTACTGGAAGAACAACTTATACAGGAGGACGAGGCTGGTCCACGCTCAGCCAAGCGTGGCCGACATGATGGAGCATCTGTCTCCCAGGATGTCCCTCTGTGGATTGAACTTGCGCGGTAAAGTTTGAAAAAAAAAAATCATTATTCTTTAACTGTATCTCTAAAATCATTGCCAGAACAGCACCTGAAAACTGTTTGGTTCATGAGCCCCGTCGTTTGCGGGGGCTTATTAGGATTTATGTCTTGCAGTTTGCTGGTACAGCAATTTTGTTTACTTCACATTTTAAATACATTCTTTTTATTTACATGGTAAAAATGAATGGATGTTCTGACTTTTTTAGCTACAATTTTAGCCTGTGGCATCTTTTTTGACACAAACATTGTCACACAATATCTGAGGCCTGTGGCAGATACAAAGGAGGCCAGCAAGAGGTGTAGATCCTCATGAGCCCCACATCCGCGGGGGCTCATGGGGATCTACGCCTCTTGCATTTGGGTGTTGTTCACTTTCTAATGTACAACATTCTTGTTCACTCCACATTTTGAACATACTTTTTGCGATTTGGAAGGTGAAAATGGTGTACCGATTTTTCTCTGTGAAATTTCAGTCTGTACAAAACTGTTGGGGACTACGACGTGCTTCACGGTATCTTTAGTGGTATGCTCGATACAAAGGACATCACACAGCGTGCTCTGGAGGCCGAGTCCAGTGGAGACTACAAAGCAGCCAAGCAGCTGTATGATGAGGTGGGAGGTTTGTTAGATGTGGAAATAATAATAATACCGGCATTATATAGGCGCTTTTTCTCAATTTTTGGGTGAATCGACTCAAAGCGCCGCGAACTGAAACCCAACACGCACACTTACGTGACAGACATGAATTTACTCTGAAGACAAACACAGAACAAGACAGACGAAGGGTCAGCTCATCTACTGAAGTTACAGAGATTTTTTGTCGCTTGTATTTGAAATATATAAAGTGGCCTGGAACCGGTACCAAAGTGTGAGGGTGGGGGGGGGGGGGTGGAAGAACCGGAGTACCCGGAGAAAGAACCCCCGACGTTCTGCCCAAATTAACGGTGACACCAGAGGAGAAAAGTCTGACGCCGGAACCCATTTTCGAACCTCGCACCTTTGACATTGGTGGCAGGCACCTTAACCACTGCGCCACGGAACGCCCCAAGAAAGAAAGACCAGCTTTATTTTTTTTAGTGGAAAATACTTGGGCTTGACTGGCACATAACTCGTATCAGTTCTCGGTCAGTGTCTGCCAAGCATGTAAAATGGTACAAATAGTTTGTTTTCTCAAAACACATTACCGATGGTATTACAACTAGGAAATGGTTCCTTAGCTAGTCTAATTTTAGCCCAAAATTTGTTGTGTACGATAATGGCGATGATGGCAGGCTAGGGGCGCCATAGCCCAGGCGGAAGCCCGCGAAACCTCCCTTCTGGTTCAACCGCGCATGCGCCCAGCGCTTCCTACTTCAGTCAGTTCTTTGCTAGTCAACGATCGGTTGTGTATGTCAGTAGCTCTGCGTTGGAAGTCTTCGTTTATAGCAAGTGCTGTTGTGAGCTGAAGTTCCTTTGTGTGACTTTGGAACTTGGACGCTTTCGTGCCCTTCTTAGTGTTGGGAGATACGCTGTCGAGAAGTTGTGAACTGTACTCACTGTGGCCGGTGCGCGCTGTTTCGCTTCTCCTTGACGCGCCTCGTGGTCTCGGTGCACGGCTTCTCTCCCTGGGTGTGTCAGTGCTCTGCCTCTTCGCCGGCCTCGAACCTTCTTCACAGGGGCTACGCGTGTTCCCCGGGCCTGTCTGTCCACAACCGGCCTTCGGCGCCATTTTGGTGGGCTCATCCTTTTCTTCCCCCTCAACTATGGCAAGGTAATATCTCGGTCGTTGCTTCCGTCCGGCGCTCAGGGGAAGGGTGGAGCGCCGTGCGTCAGCATACGCCGTATTCTTCGTTTCGTTTCGCGGTTCGTATTGCGTGCCTGCGGGGGCACGTTCGCTCACTTTCATTATACTCTATATTTTTGCAGTTGGCAAGTCCGTACATGTACTAGATGTGGACGTTTCCAATGGCCGAGTGACGGACACGAAGTTCGCCTTCCCTGTTCCGCCTGTACTTCCTCCAATCCGTGCTTGGTCTGCACTCCCTGGCTGGAAGAGCAGTGGACACAGTTGTGGAATTTTTACTGCCATGAACAGCCGACACCAAAACGGATAAGGGGTTACAACTCCGGTGAGTCCCATAGCGGCTATCTCCGGGAAACAGGACAGTCAGCGCTGCAACTGAGGCCGCGGGCCCGTCCTACTGCACCGGCAGCTTCCACGGTACCAATTAAAAGTGGCCAAGGTCCGGTGGCAGTTACTCAGACCCCGAAAGATAAACATAAACGTAAAGATCCCACTTCTCGGCATAAAGTTGTTCCGCTGGTATCCCGTTTTGGTTCTTGCCAGCCGACAGAACAGTATACGCCGCGACTTAGGTCGCGAGCTCGTTCTCCTTCGCCGAAAGCGGCCACAGAACCGGATTCTGTCTGCTCGGTTCCACCGTCGTCGGCAGTACGAGAGATTTTTAAGGAACAGGCCTCGGCACCGGTACCTGTCTCAGTCTCGGAGGGGACCGTGAACAAGAGTATGGATCCTCCTCCTCCACGCTCGCCTATCGGTAGGGATCAGCGTCCCGCAAAGACCATTAGCCCTCCTCGACGGGAAGAGCAGACTTTTCGTATGCTACCCCGCACCTCAGTGCATGTTCCGAAGGTGCCTGCGTTACAGCGAGAAGTGTCTCACCGCTCTCCTTCAGTGCGCCGAGGTTCGTCTCACCGTCGTTCTCGCTCAAGGCACAGGTCTCCGCATCGACGGTCTCCATCTCGTTCTTCGTGTTCCAGTCGGCCCTCTCGGACGTCTTTTAGATACGACTCTCCTTCGGTGGCTCGGCAGTCAAGGTCACGCGCCCCGAACTTGGAATGTTCTTCACTGAGAGCGTGCCCGTCTGAACGACCGCGCTCTAGATGTTCGTCTCCCTCGGTGAGCCGCCACTCACGTCATTGCTCCCGGTCTAGGAGTCCCCACTCTCGCCGCTACCGCTCGCCGCTAGATGTCAGGTCACGCCGTTGCTACACTCCCCGGTGTTCGTCTCCGGATCAGTCGCCTCGTCGCTCTGCCCGGCACCGCTCCCTGGCGGGGAGGTCCCCGCCCGAGGCTCCCGCTTCTTCCCGACCGGGCGAGGATGCTGGACGATCTCTCTGTCCTCGTTCAGGTTCCCGTCCTCACTCCTTGCTTTTGGAGGACGACACTCTCAGCCTGACTCCCAAAGGTTCGGTTTCAGCCCTGTTATGTGTAGACAGCCCCTCTCGTTCTATTCCTTCACAACCGGACGGTTCGGAGCAGGATCAGCTACCGTCGACCGGTGGACACAGGATGGAGACCCTTCGCGCCTTGGATGAAGCGGCCCGTATCATCTCTGCTTGCATCCCGGCAGAGGACTGCCCGCCTTCTCCACCACTGAAGAAGAGGGCCACGGCGTACGTGGATGCTGATCGACAATCGAAGACGTTCAAGTCGCTTCCACAACCCCCGGGCTTCTCCGCTCGCCTTGCTCAGGGCTCTCTGGGTTCCCACGGGTTCTTCTCGGACACCAGGTGGCCGGCAGACTTAATGTGTTTTCGTCAGTCCTGGTATGCGGGACACTCTCAGAGCTTCTCCTGCCCCCTGCCTAAGCTGGACCCCTCTGCCTTGTGCCCTGGCGGCTACTCCTTCTCGTCGCTTTCTTCTACCCGGCATCGACCAAACAGTGATTCTCATCCGCAATGCGCTAGCCTCGGCGGGATTTCTCGACCTCCTTACTCAAGCTATCGTTCGTCGCGTAGAGGAGGTTTGGCATCTGTCCCTGACTCCGCTTTTGGGAGACTTACTCGCCCTTGCCGTCTCCGGTAACCGTGCTGCCTACCACACGTGTGTCAACGCCATCGCAGCAGCTTCTAATTGTGACCTTTTGCATAGGGATGCTCTTCTCCGCTCCTGTCCGCTTCCGGAGGACCTGAAGACTCAGTTGCGACAGGCCCCCCTGGGTGGAGAGCTTCTCTTCGGTCCTACGTGGCTCGCTGTTAAGGAAGCAAACAAGGACACCTGGCCCAGCACTGCTGTTCCCCCCTTTCAGCCTTCCCGCAGGACTGGGGGTCGCACCCTGCGGACGGCTAGACCCTTCTCCCGTCCCTACACCAGAGGTGGTCGTCTTCCCCCCAGACCTCCCACCTTTACCCGCTCTCGTCCTGTCCTGGGCTCCGCCGCCGCGCCTCCCTCCAGGACCTGGCCCAAGCCTGCCCGTCGCCCCGGGCGGGGCAGGGCCCACTGACTGTCGCTCCTCTCGGCCCCTGCCGAGCGCTTCAGGGTCTCCTGTCAGCGGGAGGCTTGCCCTGCACAGCGCTGCTTGGCGGTCGCTGTTTCCCGACGACCCTTGGATTCTCTCTACCATTTCAGAAGGTCTGTGGATCTCCTTTCGGTCTCCGCCCCCGCTGCAACGCTCCCCGGTGTGGACCACGCTTCCTGCAGATCAGCTCAAGGCAGACGCGCTACGCTCCGAGGTAGCTTCCTTACTTCACAAGGCAGCCACAGAGGAGGTAATTGGACACGACTCCCCAGCCTTCTACAGTCGACTCTTCGTGGTACCCAAGCCGGGCGGGAAGTGACGCCCTGTTATTACCTCTCAGCGCTCAACAAGTTTATCGTCGCTCCTCGCTTTCGCATGGAGACAGCTCGGGCCCTGCGTGCTGTGGTGCAACCTATGGACTTCGCAGTCAGCCTGGACCTCTCGGATGCGTATCTTCACGTCCCCATGCACCCAGCTTCCAGACGGTTTCTACGGTTCACGTTCGAAGGGGTCGTCTACCAGTTGCAGGCTCTTCCCTTTGGCCTCAATCTCAGCCCTTGGGTATTCACTCGCATCATGGACGCCATAGTAGCCAGAGCTCGCCGGACTTCCTCGAGCCATACGTCCAACTAATTCGATGATCTGCTATTGAAGAATCAGGCCGTGTCCGCCTTGGAGGTAGACCGAGATGCCATGCTTCAGCTCCTCGAGACGATGGGCTTCCTGGTCAACTTCGGCAAGTCCGATCTCCTTCCGTCACGCCGGTTCGTGCACCTAGGCATGGAGTTCTGCACCGACCTCAACATCGTCCAGCTGCCGGAACCCCGCATCCAGAAGTTGGCGACTCTAGCCCAGCAGGTGTCTCGGTTGTCGTCGATCTTGGCCAGGCAGTGGCTTCAACTTTTGGGTCTGATGAGTGCTGCAGCAGATCTGATCCCTTTGGGGCGTCTCTACTCCCGTCCGCTACAGTTGCATCTTCTCCTTCACTGGCAGCCGTCGACCTCCGACCTCGAGTCCCAGATCCCGATCCCAGCTATGCTCCATCCTCACCTTCAGCACTGGACAGATCCCTCTTGGCTGGCGATGGGAGTTCCGCTGTTCTCGCCTCCCCCCCCACCCTTTCCCTCGCCGGGCGGGGAGCCCACCTTCCGTCGTTCGAGACTGCCTCCGGTCGGTGGCCCCAGGAGATGCTGTCCCGTCACATCAACTGGTTGGAGCTGAAGGCAGTCTGGCAAGCTCTCCGGGCTTGGGAATCTCATCTTCTGCATCGAGAACTTCTGGTCCTGTCAGACAACTCCATGGTCGTCGCCTACATCCAGAAGCAAGGCGGTACCCGCTCTCCCTCCCTCTGCATCCTTCTGTACCAGGTACTGCGGTGGTGCGAGGATCGGGACATCACTCTCCAAGCGCGTCACATTCCCGGTCACCTGAATGTCCTAGCAGACTCCCTCTCCCGACGCGGACAGCTGCTCCATACAGAATGGTCGCTACATCCGGACATTTTTCGAATGATCCGTGCAACCTGGGAGTCTCCCATGATAGACCTCTTTGCCACCAGATGGAATCGACAGCTTCCGCTCTTTGTCTCTCCGATTCCAGACCCCCTAGCTTGGGCAGTGGATGCCCTCTCCATTTCGTGGGAGGGTCTGGTAGCTTACGCCTTCCCTCCGACGGTGCTCGTCCCCAAGGTCCTACTCAAGCTCAGAGGGTGCAATGCGATCCTTTTCCTGGTGGCTCCATTCTGCTGGACCAAGTCGTGGACAACCGACCTTCTGGGTCTCGCCACAGCCCCTCCGCTGCAGCTCCCCACCCTGCGCATGATGCTCAAGCAACCTCGACAGGCGCTGTACCACCCGTGCCCAGAGCGTCTCCTCCTCCATGCCTAGAGATTGTCCGGCAAGCCCTCTCCGCTAGAGGCTTCTCAGGTGTGGCAGTGGACGCGATCGCTACAGCCCGCAGACCCTCGACCAGACGAGTCTATGAAGGCAAGTGGAGAGTTCTCTGCGACTGGTGTGACGACAGAAGCCTCTCCCCCATTGATCTGACAGTCCCTCAGCTGGCGGATTTCTTCCTCTGGCTGTTCAACGACCAGCGGTTAGCGCCCATCACCATCCGTGGTTACCTGGCCATGATCTCGGACACGTACAGGCATCTGGGACGTCCGGACCCTGGTTCCTGCAAGGACCTAGCCGACCTTATGGCCCACTTCGGTCTGCAACGTCCTACTCTACGTTCCCTGGTGCCTCGGTGGGACCTGCCTTGGGTGCTTACCTGGCTCAACTCACCTCGCTTCGAGCCGATCCAGCTGGCACGTTTACCGGACGTGACTCGCAAGACTTGCTTTCTTCTGGCCCTCGCCTCAGCTTCCAGAGTCAGCAAGCTACACGCCTTCGCGGCGCGTCCCGCCTGTTTACAGTTCCGGACGGACGGTTCGGTACAACTGCTGCCCGACCCGGCCTTCCTAGCCAAGACCAGATCCCCGTTAGCTGCTCTTCAACTGGTCACCATTCTGCCACTAAGAGAACCAGGCTCCACCCGTAAGTCCAGACGGCAGAACCCGGTGCGAGCTTTGCGTGTGTACCTGCGCCGGACCAAGCCGCTTCGCAGGGGACGCACCCGCCTTTTCCTTCCTCTGTCCCCAGGTAGAAATGACATCTCGGTCCAGACCATATCCTCCTGGCTTCGGTGGATCATACGATCGGCCTACCAAGACCTCGCCCCTGAGACAGCTAGACGCATGAACATCAGGGCACACGAGATCAGAGCCATGGCTGCAAGCCTAGCATTTGACTGCAATTGTGCTGTAAAAGATATTGTGGCGGCCGTGGGCTAGAGAACGGAGAACACCTTCACACGCTTCTACCTGAGGGACCTCTCCGGCCAGTGCCAGAACCTGTCGCTGGTGGGGGACATCGTGGCAGAGCAACACTCCCTCCCGGCGCCCTAGGCGCCGTAAGTATCTTTGCTAAAATTAGAGGGAGTTTGCTTGAGGAGGGGAATTTACTAGCTTTGATGGCAGGCGATAGGGGCGTTTTAGCGGCACCCACCTCCTATTCGGGATTCCTAGTTGTAATACCATCGGTAATGTGTTTTGAGAAAACAAATGTATTTTTCTTTAAAATACATTTTTTGGAAAAATACTTACCGATGGTATTACGCGAAGCTCCCTCCCCCCTGCCCCGCTTGCCGCTGTTCTACGCTAAGAAACTGACTGAAGTAGGAAGCGCTGGGCGCATGCGCGGTTGAACCGGAAGGGAGGTTTCGCGGGCTTCTGCCTGGGCTATGGCGCCCCTAGCCTGCCATCATCGCCATTATCGTACACAACAAATTTTGGCCTAAAATTAGACTAGCTAAGGAACCATTTCCTAGTTGTAATACCATCAGTAAGTATTTTTCAAAAAAATTTATTTTAAAGAAAAATACATTTTTCTTATTTTTGTCCTTTTTGTTATTTCAGTATAGTGTTTTATCCCTTTTAACCCCAACACCCTAAAGCAGGAGATGGATCAACCATAATTCAAGGGTAGTGCCAGATTAGCTTGGCACCATTAGGCGCCAAGTTAATCTGGCAATACCCATGAATTGTCATGGTTGATCCAACTTCTGAACTTGGTACACATTTGCTAGATGACACCTCCAAAATTTTGGAAAGATGGCTGTGGGGTTAAATGGGTTAAACAGTAAGTATAACTATGGGGTGCATGTGTTTTGGTGGAATGGGGTAGGAACAAGATTTTAAAGAAAAAAACGCAAAAGATGTTCCATCATGCATCGAGGCGGCCCTGAGTGAGAAAAATGTCTTGCGGAAACATTGAAACACCAAAATGTAAGACAGCGCAATATTTTTTCTGCAATGTTTAACTTTCAGTGAAGTATGTTTTTGCAAGAAGAGAGTTTTCTTTTTAACAGGCACTGGGTAAGAGTTGGGATGTGAGGCCGTTGGATGTAGAAATTGACCTATGGGATGAGAGTCGAATGGATTGCCTGAGTCGCCTGACTCAGTGGCAGGACCTGGAGAGAATTGCAACTGAGGGATTAGCGTCTGATGGGGAACTGTCACTTGCCTCCCTGTGGGAGGACACGTTCTATCAGGTGTGTTGTGTCATACGCATATTGTCAGATTAACACTTTGCTGTGACTTGACCTCCTTATGCATGCAACCACTGGTGCTCTTTACAGTGCCAATGATTGAATGTGCAAGGGGGTTAATTCTGCTGTTGTTTACATGTACAGTCTGCTTCACTTATAACAAGGTCGGCTATAATAAATGTCAGATGTAACAGCCCTTTTCAGATGTCCCAATGTTCTTTCTATGTAAAAACTTATTGCTTATGACAAACTTTGGATATAACAACAAGAAAAGTTGGGTCCCCTGGCGATTTGTTATAACTTAAGTTTGCTGTATATTGCCAATGTGTTTCAAGATTAAAACGATTTAAACATTCCATAAATGTGAAATTACAGTATCTTGTCTCAGTAAGATGTACATTAATCCTTTGACTGTCGGTAACATGTAGCGGCTGATGTCTGCAATACCTCTGAGCAGTTACATTTGGTCCTCACTCACTTCTGATTTTTTAATTTGGACAGGACACATACTTACCACACCTGTTACGAAGCAAGGTAAAACTGCTGCTACAGGGAGACGAGAATCAGCAGTCACTACTCACTTTCATTGACGCTTCCATGAAAGTTCCAGAACAGAAGCTCCACCTAGAGGTATGTTTCAGTTTCCAAAACAACATCAGCAAAACAAAGAACAACCAACTCCCACCTCCCCCACCCCCCACCCACCCCAAAGTGTCAACCCCATTGCTCCTAGAACACAAAGAGCAACACCCAAATGCAATAGGCATAGATCCTCATGCGCCCCCACAAAGCGGGGGCTCAAGAGGATATATGCCTCTTGCATTTGAGTGTTGCTCTTGGGTGTTGGATCTAAGCCTCTTGCTGTTATTTAAACTCCAGTCAATGTCACGCCCTAGAGAGGGGGGGGGGGAGGGGGGGGGCTCAAGAGGATCAAAGCTTCTTGCTGTTCTTCTTATTGTTTAACCATCTTCCTTGGACGAATGCTGATGCTGAATTAAAGATTTCAGAAACATAATCAGCATCTACTGGTAGAGAAGAGGTTAAGAGGGGAGGCGAAATGTTTGGGGTTGCAGACAGCAGTGTGGAGGACGAACAGGGTGTGTGCTGGTCTACGTAAATTGCCTCACCACGTCCAGTGTGTTGAGTGTGTGAATGTACTGTTTGCAGAGTCGCTACAGTGAGGAGCTGGCATTGATGTATGTGTGGCAGCAAGACTATGACCGTGCTCGACACTATGCCACTCAGGCCATGCACCGTTTTCTTCAGGTCAGGAACTTATACTTATAAAATCTGTCGAATGACTTTAGCAAGTTCAGGAGGTGTCCATGAAAACCGTGTAGGTACCGAGCTGATCGGGCACTTTACACACACCAAGTTAATCTGAAACTGCCCTTGACTGATCTTAGTTTATCCATTACCCACTTTGGTGTCTTGCAAGTGAATGTATTTATTCGGTAATTGAAGATTGAAAATAAGAAGACAGGTATGTGTTGGTTGTATTAACCCTTTGGCTGTCGGCACTTTTCATCATCTTAACCAATTTAACCGCAAGGCCACATTTCCCAAATGTTGGAGGCGTTGCTTAACGTCTGTGTACCAGTTGCAGGAGATACGTACCAGTTTCAGGACCTGATAATTCAAGGGTAATGCAAGATTAGCTTGGTGCTTGAATTGTTCTGGTTGATCAATCTCCTGCTGTTGTGTGATGGGGCCAAATGGGTTAAGAAAGAGTGCTGCTGACAGCCAAAATTGCAAATTGAAATGAAGGTATCAATGGACTACCTACAGGAATGGAGCAGTACAGACAGCCTGCTTACTGCCAGCCGTGCCTCCAGTCTTCGACGTCTGCAGCCTTTGGTTGAGCTGCAGGAATTCCTGGCTTTCATGGCAAATGAAGGCAAGTATAGTACAATTCTGTAGTGATATGATGATCTGTGAAGTCCATTCTACTCATTTTTGTAGTGAGGCTCTTTGATCCCTCGACTGCTACTGATGATACCACTTGGTGGAAGAGACGCGTAACTAGGCGCCTTTTCCACCAGACCGTATAGACAGTAGGTTACAGTGTCATGGTCACACTTTGCTGTCTGTTTTCACCATGTTAACTCATTCAGCCCTGACACACCACAGCAAGACATGGAATGAGCATGATAGTTAAAGGGTGGTGCCAGAATAGCTTGGTGCCCATAGGCGCCAAGCTATTCTGGCACCACCCTTGAACTATCATGATTGATCTGTCTCTAGAATTACAATACAGTCCTTCAGAGGGCAACTTCAAAATTTGGGGATTTTGGTCCAGGTGCAGAATGTCTATATTTTGTGTGTATTTTTTTCAGGCAATTTCTCATCGGAAGCGGCCAGTAGGTGTCTGACAGCCAAGTGGGATCAGCGATCGCCTCACCTTCAGCTAGATTCTGTTGACATCTGGGATGATATTGTCACCAACAGGTGGGAAAATAATGTTGGTTCATCCATCCATCCATCATCCGTCCATCCTTTTGATATATGACTTATTTTTCCACTGCCTGAGGCAAGTGGCTCACATTTTAATCCTTTGACTGTCAATAGCATTATTTCTCAAGGTGAAATCACTTTGATAAAGAAGTGCTACTGACAACCAAAGGGTTAAAATTATTTGCTAATCACACATCATTGAAGTTGTGGGAGACAAACTGACGGTTAAAGCTGAAGGAAATGTCTGATTAGCTTGGTGTTTTTCCAGGCCCTGCAAGTGGAAGAGCTATTTAACCCCAATACACTACCTCAGGAAATGGATCGACAATGATAGTTTAGGGGTAGGGCTAGATTGGCTTGGCGCATATGGCCAGCTATCATGGTGATCCATCTCCTGCAACTAGTACATATTCGTTAGGTGACCTCTCCAAAATTTAGGAAATATGACCATGGGGCTGAATGGGTTAAGCAAGCACAAGGTCCTTTTGCTAGCTGCTGTTGGCATCAGCCTGAGGATCTTATACTTATTTGGGAGAGCTTCAACACATTTAGTCCTCACCTTTCTGTCTCACCGCCGTGAGATGGCCTTAGTTGCCTGCTTGGCGTTAAACCCAAATAACTAACCTTTCTGTCTCAGCATCTTGAATTATTGATGTATGTTCTTCAAGAAATGTGTACCTGGATAAGATCTGTGAACGCCTGCAACCTCGTGACTCCATGGAGGTGGATGGGCAAGGGAACTTGTTTGCAGAGGAAAAACTACAGCTGCGACTGAGCATGGCGGAGAGCTGTAAGGAACAGAACAACTTTACGCTCACCCTTCGCATCCTGAAGGAAACGTTCTCTGTATGTTATGCCTTTGTCTGTAGGTGGTTTTAACACATTCTACCACAGGACCAAAATCCCCAAATTTTGAAGTTGCCCTCTGAAGGACTGTATTACAATTCTAGAGACAGATCTAGCATGATAGTTCAAGGGTGGTGCCAGGATAGCTTGGTGCCTACAGGCGCCAAGCTATTCTGGCACCACTCTTGAACTATCATGCTTGATCCATGTCTTGCTGTGGTGTGTCGGGGCTGAATGAGTTAATAATAATAATAATGAAAATGTATATGGCGCCTAACCTCCTAATGAGCTCTAGCTTATAGTCGCCTTCTCTTGTAACAAGGTTGAATACTGCAAGAGTGAGACCATGCATTTTTTATGCAAATTGTGTCCTCTTACAACAGCTCTGAGGTGTAGTATCAATAATTGGTGGATCTTGTGGCAGTTTGCAGTGTTTTCCCAGTCTTCCTCCATTCGGGGAAATGCTAGTGACTAATGAGGGTATAAGCTTTCAGTGTATTTTACACAAGGCTTTCGCGTTGTTTAATCAGAAAGAATGTAAATTATGAGTGTGTTTGGTCAAATTAATTGTGGCAGAGTAATAGTGATTATTATAATGGTCAACAAACTGCTTGGCAAACTTTCTGCCATAAATGTATAAGCAGCTGCCACCTTCTCAAAGTTGTAAGAAGGGGTGAAGCCACTAGGATGTGTGTCCTTATGACCACATGGGTGGACAGTCTTCAGTACTGGAGGCTGTCACCTTTATTTCTTCAAAAACATTACCGATGACATGACAAAGTGGGAGTGTCTACTACTTTGCTCAATTCTAGCCTAAGAACCCGTTGTGTTACCACACAACCCGGGAGGCACTCGGGGAACCCCCAGAGGGGCCGAGAGTTGTCTCCCGCTCCTGCCCCCAGCCGGTACTGAGTAACGTGTGACTAGCCAGTTAGCTACTTAGGCTCGTGACCGTCGGACGTGTCTCTCTAGCCTCCCGTTGTTGACCGGCCGTTCACGCCTTCTTGTTACCGGTGGACTCCTTCTTCACTATGCTAGCTCTCTCTCCCTTCCGTGCGCCCTCGCCGTTTGGCTCGGTGGATTGTTCGTCTCGGACGGGTTCTTCGCCGGCGCATTTGAGTAGCTGGCATGGACGTTTCTCCCTCCGTTCCCGCTTCGGCGGAGAGGTAACGTAGTTAGTCGCGCCCTCGGACAGGTCCCGGGCTGGGTACCGGACTGAGTGGCTTTTGTGTCGGCGTGGCAGTCCTTGGGACTGTCGGGCAGATTAGGATAGATGTGCTATAGGGAGAGGAAAAGAGAAGAATTTGGGGCGATACTCTTAGCTTAGGCGGAGCCCTGGGCTGCCGCCATTTTCACTCACGGTACGAAGTAGGTGAGCAGTGCTCACCTCCGACCTTTGTTTTCGTGTACTGCCCCCTTACGTGGGGCTTAAGCGACTCACACGTTCTTAGCTTGTCGGGAGCCCCTCGCGCTCCCGCACTTGGCTGGCAAGCGACTTTTGAGGCTTCGCTTTAGTGTGTTAGCCCCAGGCCCTTTCGGAGATAGCTCTATGGTTGTTGTTGTGCTAAACCCGCCTTGAGCAGGCCGGGTCACAGGGGACACGCACACGTGCCTGCAGTTGCTTTGTATGTTTCAGTGCCCCCCTGATGAATTGCACACAGTGTGGAGGATTCCAGTGGCCCTTGGATGTACACAAGGTCTGTCTACCATGTACGGGTTGTTCTTCAGAGCGTTCGTGCGATATCTGCGCCGCTTGGCCTGAAAGACTATGGTCTCAGCTCTGGATGTTTTACCGACGCGAGCGCCCGGCACCCGTGACTGATTCCAGATCGGCGGACGTGCCTGCTGTCGTTACCGATACCCGCTCCTCCAGGGGCCCCGACGACCCTGTGGAAAAGTCTCCACGCCGTACACGACTTTCCAGTACGCGGAGTGGGTTGATCGATGCGGTCGTTCCCAGGAGGGAACGCACCAAGAGTAAACCTTATGACAGACAGAAAACCAGCACCGGCACCGGCGCGGGGCGCGGTGCCGAGGGACGTGCCCCAATCCGTCCTTGTTCCAATGCCGATCCCCACTCGTCTCCTAGAAAGCACACTGGCTCCTACGCGGAGTCTCCTCGCCGGCAGCGAGCCCACCTCGCCGTAGACCTCGGTTCACGGAGACATTCCCGCACGCGTACTCTATCACGGCATGATGTGGAATCCTCTCGGCACGCAAGATTGGATCGACGCTCTCGCTCTACGGCTCGCGAGCGCAAGAGGGATCTTTCTTCTCACCGGCATAAGGATCTCCAGCCTCGTCGTTCTGCTGCTTCCTCACACTCGCCCGTTTCCTCTTCCCGCCGTTACTCTCGCTCCTCTCGTTCCTCCCCCCCTCATTCGTCCTCTCGCCCTTCCCGTCGGTCTCGTTCGCCTCCCCGCGGCCGTTCTCCCCGCCCTCGTCAACTGTCCCGCAGCGCTTGCTCCCCTGTTCGTTGTTTGGCGCCTCGCTCCTCTTCCCTCCCTTCGCCTTCCGCCGCCGCCTCTGCCTCTCGTCGAGTTCCGCGCGTCAGGAGCCCCCGGCTTCCTCGGACTTCTACGGCTGGCCGCGTTCGGGATGACGAGACCCTGAGTCTTCTTCCGGACGACTCCGTCTCAGCCCTGCTAGGAGCTCTCAGCCATTCGCCTTCGCCCGGTTCATCTCTCTCGGACTCTTCCGTTTCGCAGAGGCTGCCTTCTTCTTCCCGTACAGAGACCCTCCTGGTTTTAGATGAGGTAGCCCGCCTGATTGCCGCCACTCTTCCCATCGAGGACTGCCCTCCGTCGCCGCCGCTCAAGAGGAAGGTCTCAGCTTTCGTGGATGCGGGTAAGCAGGTGAAGAGGTTCAAGTTCCTTCCGCAGCCCCCCGGCTTTCGTGCTCTCGGTGAAGCCTTCTCCGCTCATCTGTCTTCTTCGGCACATGAATCGGATTTCTTCTCGGACCGTAGGTGGCCGCCTGGACTGGACATAGCCTTTCGGCAAGATTGGTACGCCGGTCATTCCCAAGCCTTCCTTTGTCCTCTTCCCCCCGTGGACCCCGCCGCGGTGGTACAAGCAGGTGGGACTTCAGTACTGCGGCGCGCCCTTCCGAGCGGCCTGGAGAAGACTGCTATCCTGGTGCGGAATACACTAGCTTGCTCTGGGTTCCTGGAACTTCTGACACAGGCTCTCATTCGTCGCGTGGAGGATTCTTGGCACCCCTCCTTGACTCCCCTCCTCGGAGACCTCCTCGTTCTGGGAGAAGCAGCCAACCGGGCGGCGTACCACTCGTCGGTTAACGCGATGGCAGCTTCGGCAAACTGTGACTTGATGCGCAGGGATGTTGTCTTGCAGTCGTGTCGAGGGATGCCTCAGGACCTGCGGACGCTGCTTCGTCGTGCCCCCCTGGGGGGCCCCTTGCTCTTCGGGGACACCTGGCAGTCGGTCAAGGACTCCAACTCCGACCGCTGGCCTCGCAAGTCTACCTTCCAGCGCTTTCCGTCAACCCGCTAGGCCCCGGGTCGCTCCCTGCGGTCCTCCAGACCCGTTTCCGCCTCTGCCGTCCCCGCCCGGGCGCAGGCCTTTCGTCGCCGTCGCCAAGCCTTCGGTCGCCCCGGCCAGTCTAACGCTCCCGCCACCTCCCCCGCCTGGCCCCGTCCCGCCCGTCGCCCTGGGCGCGGGCGGGCCACTTGACTCCTCCCTTCTTCAGCCTCCGCCGACCGTCCCGGGTCCTCCAGTCGGCGGGAGGCTAGCTCGGTTCAGCAAGGAGTGGTTCCGGCTGTTCCCAGACGACCCCTGGATTTTGGATACCATCACCGAGGGCCTTCGGGTCTCCTTCCGGGCCCCCCCGCCGTTGCGATCTACCCCGATGTGGACCAAGGTTCCCTCAGATCCTCTCAAGGAGCGCGCCTTACGCGGAGAGGTCTTCGCTCTTCTAAGAAAAGACGCGACGGAGATAGTGCGACACACGGAGTCTCCTGGCTTCTACAGCCGTCTCTTCGTTGTTCCCAAGCCCGGAGGCAGGTGGCGACCGGTGATCGATCTTTCCGCGCTGAACTCTTTCATCGTGGCCCCTTCCTTCCGGATGGAGACGGCCCGGGCTCTCCGTGCGGCCGTACGGCCGATGGACTTCGCCGTCAATTTGGATTTATCGGATGCCTATCTCCATGTCCCCGTGCATCCCGCCACCAGGAGGTACCTACGCTTTGCGTACGACGGGACAGTTTACCAGTTTCGCTCCCTGCCCTTCGGCCTCAACCTCAGCCCCTGGATTTTCACACGTATCATGGATGCGGTGATGGCCAAGGCCCGCCAGTCGTCGGCCAGCCCTATCTCCAATTACCTCGACGACCTCCTTCTGAGGAACCAAGTCGAGACCTCCTTGGTGGCCGACAGGGACACGCTGATACGACTTCTGTCTCGTTTGGGTTTCCTCCTCAACGTGGGCAAGTCCGACCTTACGCCGTCGCGTCACTTTGTTCACCTTGGCATGGAGTTTGCCACCGACCGCAACATTGTTCGCCTCCCGGATCCCCGGGTCCGGAAGTTGGTCTCTCTCGCTTCCCAGTTAGCCCAGCAGGAGGCGGCTCCCGCCAGAGTTTGGCTCCAACTCCTTGGTCTCACCAATGCGGCGGCGGATTTACTCCCCCTTGGCCGCCTCTACTCCCGACCCCTGCAGCTGCACCTCCTGCTTCTGTGGAGACCCTCCTCGGGCACGCTCTCCACCCTGGTCCCCGTGTCCCCCTTGGTTCGTCCCCACCTTCTCCGCTGGACCGACACGACGTGGTTGTCTTCGGGAGTCCCCCTCCACTCTCCTCCCCCTCACCTGTCCCTCTGTGTCGACGTGAGTCAATCGGGGTGGGGAGCCCACCTGCTCCCTCAATTCGTCACCGCCTCCGGCCTCTGGCCTCCAGCTTTCGCGGACAGGCACATCAACTGGTTGGAGATGCAGGCTGTCTGGCAAGCCCTCGTCGTTTGGGAAGACCAACTCCGGCACCAACAGCTTCTTGTTCTCTCGGACAACGCGACAGTGGTGGCATACATCCAGAGGCAGGGCGGTACCAGATCCCCCGACCTGTGCATGCTCCTCTTCAGGTTGATGCGGTGGTGCGAGGACCACAACATTGCCCTCCTGGCTCGACACATCCCGGGCAAACTAAATGTTCTGGCGGACTCCCTCTCACGGCGCGGCCAACTTCTTCATACGGAGTGGACCCTACGCCAGGACATATTCCGGATGATCTGCGCCCATTGGGAGACACCGTTAGTGGATCTCTTCGCCACAAGGTGGAATCATCAACTTCCCCTTTTCATCTCCCCGATCCCGGATCCCTCGGCCTGGGCAGTCGATGCTCTGTCGATCTCGTGGGAAGGACTCATAGCTTATGCCTACCCCCCTACAGTCCTCGTCCCCAAGGTCCTGAACAAACTTCGCGGGTGCAACGCGGTCCTCCTGCTGGTAGCCCCGTTCGCGTGGTCTCGTCCCTGGACCACCGACCTCCTCAGCCTCGCCACGTCTCCCCTTCTGCAACTCCCCATTCCCCGCACGATGCTCAAGCAACCTCGGCAGGCCCTTTTCCACCCGTGTCCGGAGCGCCTGCTACTACACGCCTGGAGGTTGTGCGGCAAGCCCTCACCGCTAGAGGCTTCTCGGGTGCGGCAGTGGAGGCTATCGCTGCAGCCCGCAAACCCTCCACCCGGCGTGTCTATGAGGGGAAATGGCGAGTCTTCTGCTCCTGGTGCCACGACCGGCGTTTCTCTCCCACCGATTTGACTGAACCCCAGCTCGCGGACTTCCTCCTCTGGCTTTTCGAGGACCTGGCGTTGGCGCCTATTACCATCAGGGGCTACTTATCGATGATTGCGGACACTTACAGACACCTTGGCCGCTCAGACCCCGGCGCCTCTAAGGACCTCGCCGACCTTATGTCCAATTTCAGCCTACAACGCCCTACTCACCGTTCGCTTGTTCCTCGCTGGAATCTCCCGTGGGTACTGACCTGGCTGAACTCTCCCCGCTTTGAGCCTCTTCATCTCGCCCGCCTACCAGACTTGACTCGCAAGACCTGCTTCCTCTTGGCTCTCGCCACGGCTTCCCGCGTTAGTGAGCTACACGCACTTTCAATGCGCCAGGATTGCCTGCAGTTTCGAGCCGACAGGTCGGTTCAGCTGCTCACGGACCCTGCCTTTGTCGCCAAAACCAGGTCCCCATTGTCCCCACCACAGCTCATCACATTGCGGCCGCTGAGAGAGCCTAACTCGCCGTTGGAGACTAGGCACCAGGATCCCGTGCGAGCCCTACGTATCTACCTGCGCCGTACCAAACCTATACGAAGAGGACGTTCCCGCCTCTTCCTGCCACTGAAGCCAGGCAGATCTGATATCTCAGCCCAAACCATCTCCTCCTGGCTTCGTTGGGTCATACGTTCGGCCTCCAGGGACCTTTCCCCGCAGGTGGCAAAGACACTGAAGATACGGGCTCACGAGGTACGCGCCATGGCCACGAGCGTCGCTTTCGACCAGAACTGCGCGGTCAAGGACATCGTGGCAGCGGTGGGCTGGCGCACAGAATCTACCTTCTCACGTTTCTACTTACGGGATCTGGCTGGCCAGCGTGACGACCTGGCCCTGGTGGGGGACATCACTGTGGCACAACACTCCCTCCTGGCGCCTAGGGCGCCGTAGGTACGCACCTAGCTAGGTGATGGGAGTCACGATGGAAGGACGGTCTTCAGCCCGTGGTTACGGTGCGGCACCCTCCTCCTATTCGGTATTCTCCCACTTTGTCATGTCATCGGTAATGTTTTTGAAGAAATAAATGCATTTTTCTTTAAAAGGTATTTTTTCGAAAAATACTTACCGATGACATGACCTGGAGGACCCTCCCACCTGCCCCGCTTGCCGCTGTGGAGCCTAAGTATCTAACTGGCTAGTCACACGTGACTCAGTACCGGCTGGGGGCAGGAGCGGGAGACAACTCTCGGCCCCTCTGGGGGTTCCCCGAGTGCCTCCCGGGTTGTGTGGTAACACAACGGGTTCTTAGGCTAAAATTGAGCAAAGTAGTAGACACTCCCACTTTGTCATGTCATCGGTAAGTATTTTTTGAAAAAATACCTTTTAAAGAAAAATGCATTTTTCGAAGATAGCTGAATTTCAGCTTTTGATTTCGTCCAGCCTGTTCCATCTGCAAGAGACATACATTCTCATGAGCCCCTGCGGATGCAGGGGTTCATGAGAATTTATGTCTCTCGCTGATCCTGCCATGGGCCATTTTCATTCTTTTTGTACTGTCACTCATGTGACTGTCTCCAGAAAAGCAAGAAAGATAGAAGCGGCTATCAGCTTGTGGAATGGAGCCATTTGTATGCCAGCACTCATCGCAGAAAGGCCTTGGCTTCTGGCATAAAGTGGACAGACGACACTCTCTTTAATGTCCTCAGTACTCTGGACCAGCTCGGTAAGTTCAGCTGTTTTCTTCTTCTTATTTAATTTAACCCTTCCACTGCCAATAGACTCAGACTGTCTTTGAAATCGTAAATTCATCTTCTGCTGTCAAAGGAGTTTCAGCAAGAGGCATAGATTTTCATGAGCTCCCGCAACTGCGAGGGCTCATGAAGATCTGTACTTCAAGCGGATGAATGGTGCTCTGTTTTCTTGGCAGTGAAGGGGTTAAAAGACAACAGGAGATGGATCAGCCATGATAATTCAAGTGTAGTGCCCTATTAGCTTGGTGCCTTCCTGGACACCATGCTAATTTGGCACTACCCTTGAACTATGATGATTGATCCATCTCCCACAGCAGGTACAGGCACTTTCTTAGAGGCCTCCCAAAAGTTATCAGCACACCTTTTAACCCTTTGGCTGTCGGTAGTTGTTTTAGTCGCGATGATTCCTGCAGGAATCATTGCGACTAAAACCACTCGTGACACCAAAAGAGTTAAAGATGTCACCTAGTCTGTTCTTGAACCCTTTTAGCGCCATGGGCGCATTTCCCGAATTTTGGAAGTGTTACTTAACGAATATGTACCACTTGCAGGAGGTGGATTGACCATAATAATTCAAGGGCAGTGCCAGATTAGCTTGGCATAACAGTGGCAAGATGGCGGCCAGGCACCATCTCAGTTCTGGCCGGCCGCTCCGGCAAAATCCGTCAACTGTGCTTTTAAGCAACTCCTGTTATTATTATTATCCAGGCAGTGTTGTGCCATCAATTTCTGAGGAAACAATGATGTATTTTATTTGACAACTTTATGTGATAGCTGTGGTGTACCGACTATAACATCATCTTCTCAGCTGAATATTCGGATTTTGGACTTCGGTTTCACCAGTCAGTTGTGCCAAAAGAAGAGCGTGCACATAAACTGTATAATTACTAAACATGTGCTGTTCCGGGCTCCATCCCTACATCTTTTTCACAGACTAACCCACTGCCGGCAGATTTTTCTTCATTCTGACTGACCCCACAGCGGCTGAAGAGCGTGGAACTGAGCACACAGAGAAGAATTTACCAGCGAGCTTTCCTACCACCGCGGCGGCCGTGTTTATGTATCATATTGCCCTGGCTCACCGACCTTCGCTGCTGACAGATTTATTTTCTCAAAATCATTATCGACGGCATTACTACTAGGAATACTTCGCTTAGCTTAACAATTTTAGCCCAAAACACTTGCTGTGTACATTACCACGGGGGAGGCAATCACTAGGGGTGTCGTTACCAGGACACCCGTGGTGGCCTCCCCTCCTTCCTATCCGGTGGCGTGCTCACCGTTTCCCGACAGTCTCTTCGCTTAGCTGCTCAGGACAGGCCGTGTGCACTTCGTGCTCCGGCTTGAGTTAGGTGGATTACTGTTGTGTACTGTGGACTTTTGGATTTATGTGTTGGGACTTCGTGGACGGTGGATTTGTGCTTTGTGTTGTCTTTGGATTACCTATGTGGTCTATGGATTACGTGGTGTTGGTTTTCTGTGGAATTACTGGTTGGCAATGGTGAGGTAAAGTAGCGGTGACTGCCTCTAATCGGTTTCGACCGGGCAGCGGCGGTGACCGGGCCGTGATGTTCGGCAAGCCGACCGGGAGCGCGGTTCTTCTTGGAGGTTCCCCGCTTTCACTTGGTTTAGATAAATTATTGAATTAGCGCATTAGATAGGCGCTTTACCCAAATGAATCGGCTCAAAGCACCGCAGCGAACTGAACCCGTCGAGCACGCTCACGTGATCACGCGCATTCATTTATACACTGTACATAAACACTGAGCATTCACATGGTGCTAAGGGCAAGCTCAAGCGAGCTACTGAAGTTTTTGGAAGTTCAAATTTTTTTATATTTGAAACTGATACTAGAGCGCACCTTTAGCATTGGTGGTAGGCACCTTAACCGCTGCGCCACGGACCACCCTGTTGTTTTTTTTTCTTCTGCCCTTTGTTACAGTACTTAGGTATGGACATGCACCAAGACATGCCTTCCAATGACCGAGTGAGGGCCATGGGTCTGCCTACCCTGGTCGGGCGGCTCCTCCGGCCGGACGCGCCGTTGATGCGGGACTTGGGAGGAAGAAAGATGGTCACAGCTGTGGGCGTTTACCGGAGGGAGTAACCGGCGCCGATCTCACAGCTGAAGTTGAGGAAGGCGCTACAGGAAGGCAGAATCATACAAAATTGGGAATAAAAGGGGTCTTCTATCCCCTCCCGTGCCTCGGGAATTCCCGCCTTCAGCGGATGATTGAGCCTAACATTCGGATCGGGGCTTGCCCCCCGTCCAAGCCCGGGCACCAAGAACTCCACCCCGCCTCGTAGAGGCCCCGGATATGCTCGACCGCCAACGATGGGGTACATCCCCTAGGCACGTGTCGGCATTGGAGCTCGGTCCCTCCCCAGTAGAGAGATTGGGCGAGATTTTCACCCCACAGGTGAAAGATGGAGAGAGAGCCCAAGCGGGGGACCCCCCCCCCCCCCCCCCCCCTCTGAGAGGAGTGTGCCCGCCAGCCTTAGGCCGGACCAGTGCCGTCACCGGGCCGCGTCTACAACGCACCTCTCAGACAGGGACAGGAATGAGAGACACAGAGTGAACTCTACACCTCCACCCCTCCGCTTTGAGGGCCCGGATTTGAGAGAATGGCAGAGACGAGAAGGGAAGTAAAGACAGAATTTGGTTGGCCGAAGCTGTCCATAGGAGGTCGGACATTCGGTCATTAGAGCCAGCCGACGGGAGGTGCATTCCCGTCGCGAGTGAACCACCAGGACACCTCCTCCACGCCAAAGGCACATGGAGATGACACAGGCTTTAGGGTCCCCGAGTCGAAGAGTGGAGCCACAGACGAGATCTAACGCACAGGGCGGATCCCCCATGACTGAAGCCCTATTGGGAAGAACTAACTCGGTCAGCAGTCGATGAGAGGTGGTGCAACCACACACCCACATTCCACCCTTGGAGGTAAAGAGGATCTCACAGTGGCCATGGACCTGCGTTACGCAGGGAGGAAACCTACATGTTCGGTCGGACGACCGCAGCAGCGGGAAGAAGGACGCTACAGATACCTATTGCCTGGGAACTCCTTCTTCCTTCTTCGCCTCTCCGACCAGCGGACAAGCGCAGGTACGGTGCAGCGTGGGATCTCTCGGTGAAGCCAAGCATCAGAGGCGCCCGGCAAGAGCGGCCGTTCTTCAGACCAGAGCTTTAAGGGCCGATTTCCTCGGGAGAACGACAGCCTCGACACCGGCGCCGGGATCACGGAGATGGCAGCGGCAGGACGGAATCGCCCTCACTTTCAACACTCGACCTCAGCCTGTTGGATTATGTAACGAGCATTAACGCAGCAACACAGTGGGTCCCGCTCTCTTCCGAGTGGGAGCAGCATCTCACGGGTCAGGATCCTCGTAGGGGACGAGGGATCAAGTGGAAAACACATCAACAGGCTGGAATTGGAAGAAGTGTGCTTCGCGTTCTGACCGGGAAGCAGCGGCGCACAGGTCAAGATATCCTCGCTGTTGGACGAGTCCGTCAAATACCTCAACATGTCGCAGATGAAGCAGGGCGGCTCGCGCTCTCTTCGTGGGAAGCAGCGTCTCACGAGTCAGGATCCTCGTAATGGACAAAGGATCAAGCGGACGAACACATCAACAGGCGGGAGATGGAAGCAGTGTGCCCCGCATTCTCTCCTGAGGGAAGAAGCGGTTCACAAGTCAGGACATCCTTGTACATGGACGAGGGATAAAGCCGTCTAACACTTCTACAGGCTGAAGTGAAAGCAGTGTGCCCCGCATTCTCTCTTGAGTGGAAGCAGCGGCTCACAAGTCAGGACATCCTCGTACGTGGACGAGGGATCAAGCCACTCTAACACTTCAACAGGCTGGAGGGAAAGCAGCGTGACTCGCGCTCTCTCTCTGGGTGGGAGCAGCGAATCTTGGGGCAGGAGTACGCGTAATCTCCGACAGCTCGACAGTGGTGGCCTACATCCAGAACCGAAGGTCGAGGAGGCGCTAAGTCTACACCCGGAGGACGTGGTTCGGAGTGGGGGTAGACAACGGACACGCCTAGCAGACGGTCGGTGCGCTCCAATACATCGCAGATTCGCTGCTCTTTGGACGAAGTGTCTGGGTTCGTCGCGTCATTCCGCTGGCCGTCATCGCCCTGAGAGGAAAGCTGCAATGATGACCGACGCATTGAGTGGCCCAGTGCGTCACGTCGCTCCCTCGCAGACTTCGGGATCTAGCGGAGGCATTGGGCGACCACTCGGCAAGACGGCGGCGGACAACAGAGGTTCTTCTGAAGACTCCCGATGACCAGAGAGGATAAACATCTACTTCCGCCAGCAGTGATGTGGAGTCTCTTCTGGGCAGTACTGTGCCAGTGGTGGATAAGGAGGCGTGGATGCTGTCGGCGGCTCCCCACAGACTACAGACTCGGGCGTGAGGAAGCGGAAGCGAGGCTTGGTCAGGACTGCGCCCGGGATTCGCTTCCCCCTAGCGGACGCGGGGTTTCATCGAGAGGGTGAAGCCTTCCGGTAGCAAGTGTCTGGAAAACATCTGGGACTTTGCAGCCTCGGTCTGTTGGAGCGGGACACGCACGGAGCTAGTTACAGCATTTAGGATGGCGTACCACCCCGCAGCCTACTCCTTGGTGGAGATCGCCGGCGACGACGGGATATCAATTGACTTGCTGTTGTGACAGGTTCCACGCTCGCCCGTCTTTTGGGGATAACACAGCGGTGGAAGGCTCTGTGCGAGGACATTCTTCGGTGGGACCGACTTGGCAGACGATAAGACGACAGCACAGGATCCCTTGTCACCTCGGCAGGATTGTCTCCATTCGCTCCAATCAGCGGTGGCAAGAGGGAAGCTGGCTACAGCGCGACTTGGTGATGCCCTGCCTAGAAGGAGACCACGGAGGTGAATCGAGATCATGACGCCTGACAGGTTACAGTAGGCCCTGACGGATCCCGGACCCGGAGACTACGTGACGTCTAGTGTCGGCTTTGACGCTTACTAGTAGCTTCGGCCCTGCGCTTGCAACTACTTGGACGGTCGGCCCTCTGGACCAGATGGCAAATCGTGGGAGGACCCGGACTCCTGGCTGACGCAATGCCGCCAACGCGGATTCCGGGGCTTCGGAGGCAAGTCCGACGTGGGACCAGCACCCAGTTTTACTGCCTAGGAAGGGAGTGCCTGACCGATAACAGCGGGATAGCAACGAGTGAACACACAGGCAGATACATCCGCTGGCTGGTGTGATGGCGGTGCAGCTGGTGCTCGTCAGATGGAAGCAATGGCTGACGCTACGGAAGGTACGGGTGCGCGCCGGCTCCTCGACAATGGCTTACGCTATGGAAGGTACGGGTGCGCTCCAGCTACCCGACAATGGCTGACACTACGGAAGGTACGGGTGTGCTCCGTCTACTAGAGGTCGGGGTTTCTTCGTGTAGCACTTCTGCCGGTCGTGCAGAGATCGGGCCAGCACTCATCGGACACGTCGAAGGTCAGCTCAACGTACGTGCGGATTCCCCTTGTGGCGGGGTCAGCGGCAGCGTAAAGAGTGTTACTACACCCGGCTGCCTTCCAACTTCTCTACGCGTGTGAGGAGTCTCCGATGATAGGCCGGTCCTCCGATGATAGGCCGGTCCTCCTGTAGTGGAACAGGAAGCTGCTTCCTCTGTCGCCTCCAGACCGGATCCACAAGCCTCGATGGGTTCCTTCGAGGAACGGACTCCTTGCATAGCCAATACGGATTCTCCGGCTCTTCTGTTCACTGAAGTTAAGCCGTTGGGGGTGGTTAATCCGTGGTTGGATAACCCCCTGAGAACAACAGGTATGGTGGAAGTCATCTTAACCCTTATCTTGTTCACCAGTGGGTGACATACGTTCGAATAAGAATAGTTAACGGGTAGCGCCGGAGTGGCTTGGCGCCGCTAGGCTTCACGCTAATCCGGGCTAGCCTTCAAGTAAAGCCGGTGGGCTATTTTCTTATTTCTATAGTATAACCTGTGTATGGCAGGGCACAATTGAAACTGTTAGCCTCAGACTGATATGGGTTAAGATGCGGCAGCGCGTTCCCTCCCCCCAGGACGGGTACATAGGGGCTCCACAAGCCCAGGAATGGCATGGGGATTAGGACTTTGATGACCGTTCAGCTGGATCACAGTCCTTTGGAGACACGCGGCGAACCCCTGCCTCAGCTCCGCGTCCGAGACGATCGCAACCCTGGCAGCAACTGTTTGTACAGACACATAGCAGGCTTCTCGGGTGTGACAGTGGATGTGATTGCAGCGACTCAAGGAGTCTCTGACAGTACGGATACGAGGGAGAGGGGAGAGTACTACAGGCCTGATGTGCAGCGGAGCAACTCTCCCCACAGACCGTACTAACCCCATTTTGGCCGAGTTCATCTAGGGGTTCCCAAGCAGATCGGACCCCTCAGCATCGGACGAATTTACCGGGTAGCAGCCACTTATTGACACCTAGCACGGACCAGCACCTGTACAGACCTCTCGGACCGGATCGAGCACCGTCGTCGGCAAGACGGCTGATTACGCTGACGTTGAGGGAAAGCCTAACAGGAAGACGGCTCGATACAGCTCTTCATAGACCTTACGTTCTGGCAAAGAAAAGCCTCCCAGCATTGGCACTCCAAGTATTGTCCATCTGTCCTCTCAGGACAACGGAACAGGATGGGGAATCCCGCCTACAGGACCCCGTCAAAGCGCTTAAAGTTACCTGCGCAGAACTAAGCCACTATTACAAGGTCGCTTGCGCCTATTCCTGCCCTTGGCTCTGGGCAGATGAGACATATCTGCGCAGGCGATCTGATCCTGGCTCCGCTGGGTGATACGGGAGGCATACAAAGATCTCGCCCTGCACAAACCAAGACCTTGCGTATCAGGGCACATGAAGTCAGAGCAGTGGCAACTGGCATCGCCTTTGACCGCAACTGCGCGGTGAGCGACATGGTGGCAGCCGTGGGTTGGCGGGCCGAATCTACCTTCGCCCGCTTCTACCTATGAGATCTATCCGGCCAGCGCGACAACCTGGCCTTACTGGGGGACATATCAGCAGCGCAGCACTCCCTCCAGGTGCCTCTGGCGCCGTAGATAACGCCTAACTAAAATTGTCGGGAGTGGGCGCGTAGGGTGGGACCCTCAATTTACGCGCAGAGGCGCTTGGGCGTGGGACAGGTGGCCCAGGAACTGCGGCACCCTCTTCCTATTCACCATTCTTCCTAGTAGTAATGCCGTCGGTAATGATTTTGAGAAAATAAATAATTTTTTTCCTAAAATGTATTTAAAAAAAAACTTACCGACAGAATTACTCAGAGGTCCCTCCCACCTTCCCCGCTTGCCGCAGTCGAGCTAAGACTCAGAGACTGCCGGGAAACGGTGAGCGCGCCACCGGATAGGAAGGAGGGGAGGCCACCACGGGTGTCCTGGTAACGACACCCCTAGTGATTGCCTCCCCTGCGGTTCCGGGACGGGCGAGATGAGGAGGGGGAGCTGGGGGTACCACCCTGTCGCGAAGAACGAAGGGGGGAGGGGTCTCCCACGTGGCGTAGATTATCTGGAAGACATCCAGTCGAAGTTCCTCTTCTCTTCGCATGTGGATACGCTGACCGCGCGGGGAGAGGACAAGGTGGCCGTAGAAGTATCTCGCTCGGAGAGAGACGCGGCAATCCTTGCACCAACGGGGGCGCTGGTAAGAAGTTGAAAGCTTGACCGCCAGGACCGGTGGCCAGCTGCCGAAAGCCGTGGCACGTTGGCAGCAGGAGTGCACCCCAGCCGGGATGGCTGGCGTCGACGCAAGGGACAACTGGGGGGTGGGGGGGAGGCGGAGGAGAGGGACTGCAGGCACGAGCCAGGCAGTGGCCGCCCAGCGGCGGAGGAGTGGAACGAGTGAGAGAGGAACCGGAACGGGAGTCTCGAAGTGTCCGGTCGAGGGCGCCAGTGCAGGAGAAGGTGAAGCTGGGCGAGCAGAGCCGACCAAGGGGAAGTAGATCCGCAGCGGCGCTCACCAGGCCAGAGAGCTGCAACCAGTCTGGTGGGGACCTTCTCCTCCTGCGCCCCAAGACGAGCCAGGTTCGCCAACTTCTGGATCCTCAGTTCCGGGAGTCATACCCAACGAGATCTGTAAGGGACTGCAACCACGGTGTGCGAAGCGGCGGGACGGTGCAAGATCCAACTTGCCTAAGTTGACTACGAAGCCGTGGGTGTCGAGGAGGCCAGGAAGGCGTCCCGTTGCTGTTCCTGGGAGGATGCCGACCGGTGGTGCCAAAGCAGATCGTCGACTTAGTTCGAGGAGGGGCTCGACGAAGTCCACCTGGCCGTGGCGAAGACGCCGACCAAGGAACAGGCGAACATCCAGTGGATGCGGGCGACGGGGAAGGCACGGAACGGTAACGCCATCGTCAAAGCAAAGCGTCTGGAAGCCAGAAGCACGTGAACGTGAGTGTAGGCGTCCGCTAGATCCAGGCTGACAGTGAAGCCCAAGGGAGGAACCATGGCACGAAGGGCTCAGGCGGTCCCCATGGGAAGGAAGGCACTGCTAAGAACACGTGCCAAGCTGAAGGTCGACGATCGGACGCCGCCTGAGGCCGAGTAGGCCAGGCGGGGTCGGGGGGCGGGCGGGCGCGGCGGGTGGCGGGACGCGCGGGGGAGGGCGGCGACGCCGGGAGGGCGGGTGCTGTGGGGGTCCGGAGATCCGCAGGGCGCGACCCAGTGCCTCGCGGCGGCTGGAAGCGGGAGGAGGTAACGCGGGCAGGTTCAACGCGTCCTTCACCGACTGCCAGGACTGAAGAGGAGGGGATCGCCGAGTGGAGCCTGTCGCAGCTGTCTCCGTAGGTCCTGCGGGAGGTAGAGGCAGACGACGAGCACAGCAGGGCGCGTAGCGGCAAATCGAGGACCTAAGCGTTGACACGCGGAACCACTGCGGGGAGGGCAGAAGCAAGGCCTGGGAGTGTCCGGCATTCAGCTGCACTGAAAGGCGATGTCCAATCCACCGGCCAGCGAACGACGGTGACGAAGAGAACCGCATCGGAGCCTGAATCCTGCTGCAGGGGCGGAGAGGACGACACGAACCCTTGAAACCTCGGGGCGTGGCAGGGACGAAACCTCTAGGGGGAAGGGCAACGTCCAAGCGGGCGACGGGGAAGGCATCTGGCTCGGGGAAGACGCGAGACTGCAGAGGCGCGGCGCGTTGAGTGAGGGAAGGGTCTCTGTCCTGGGCGTCCTGGACGCAGGGTCAAGGGCGTAGAAGACGGTGCTCGGAGGTTGAGCGGTGGAGAGAGCCGAGTCGGAGTCCGCCGGAGCGATGCTGAGGGCTTCTATCCACATTGACGGGCGGAGCAGGAGGCCGACGCACCAGGAGCTGGATAGGCGGGAGCCGCCACCAGATGGGGCGAGCGGCTGAGAAGGCGCGGGCGGCGAGACCGACGAGTGGAGCATCCGTGCGAAGGAGGGCGGAGCACGTGGTCGACGGCGTGAAGGGGAGGGGAGTGGGGAAGGTGGGGAAAGGGTGCCGGGGAAGGAGAGGGGAGAAGACAAGGCCGGAGGACGAGCAGTACGGACGACCCAGGAGGACATCGACCGGAGAGGGCGACTTGTAAGAAGAACCAGCGATGCCCGAGGGGAAGACCGATGAGGAGGGCGAGACGTCCGCGAAGCTGAAGCAGCGAGCGAAGGGGAGGCGAGAACCGAAGACGCCGGGCTGCGGGTCCGGTGTAGGACGCCGAAGTCCGAGGGGGCGTACGCAGGCGAGGGGCGAGGAGCTGAGTCCAGGCGGTCGCAAACCCGTAGTCGCATGTCGAGGGTCGTACGCAGAAGCCGAGGCTTCTCTTGTCTCTTATCTATCTTCTTCCGGCGTCGGAGAGAAGCGGCGTTCAGTTCTGCCGGAGGACTTGTGAGGCTTGGGTTCCGCAAGGCGGGGTGAGCTAGCTCGCTGCGGACCTGGCTCGAGTGAGCCGGTGCGCAAGGGGGGAGAAAGGCGTCCCCCAACGTAGAGTGTTGGGGTTTGTTTTCCGCAGAGCGGGGCGAGCGGACTCGCTGCAGACCAGACTCGAGCGAGTGGGCGCGCAAGGGGGAAGCCTTGTTTGCCGTCCCCCAACGGCAGCGAAGTGTGTTTCTGCTGGATCCGGAGCCGAAGCATGCTTGTGGCTGAGGGCGGTGCGGCGACTGTCATGCCGTAGGCTCCGCAGCTGGGTGTCCCAAGGTCCTCTACCCAGAGCGCAGACATCACGGGAGTGGCCCTAAGCACAACCAGCGCAGGGGAGGTAGACCGCATGCCTGTCACTTGGTCACTGCAAGTCGCCACATCGTGTGCAGGTGCGGACTTGACCACTGCAACATAGAGTGAACAACGAAGCGACTGGTCATAGCAGAAGGCCACGTTTCTCAAAACGAAAACCGCGCACCACTATTCACCTTTCCCCACCATCCTGTCCTGAGCAATATCGCTTTCTTAATAACAAGCAACGATATAGTAAAAGATGCCGGCGCACGCCGTCAGAGGCACGGCGCTGGCAAACATCGAGACCTTACCTGGACATCTCGCAAGGGGCAGGGGAAGGTAGCTCCTATAGTCGAAGAAGAAGAAGAAGCGCCCACGCAGCAGAAGCCCAGAAGCATCCAGGAAGAGGAAGGCTGGGTCCTTGACGAAGGTCCCGGCCGTCCAACCGGCGAACTTGACCGGCGAAGCCGAAGCACACCGGACGCCAGGTCGAAGGCTCTGAGAGGCACCGCACAAGCCGGAAGGCTCTCAATGCCGGAACCGGTGCAGGACAGCGCTCCCACGAGGGACGAAGGCCGGCCCACGGCCCGGGGACCTATCTTCCGGCAGCGACGCAAGAAGCACCAGTGACACTTATTCACTTCCTAAAAGTCACAGAAGGCGACGTGCAGGCCGGGAACGAAGTCACGCTAACGAAGTCGAAGGGCTCCAAGAACCATACACAGCCGTAGGCAGCACAGTAGAGGTCTAAGAACACGACCCTACGCTACAACACGGGCAGAAAAGTTCCAAGGCAAGCGACAGCACAGGCCAGGAACAAAGTCCACTGTCGAAGGTCCAAGTACTCTTGAACCATACACAGCCGTCGGTACACACAAGGCCAGAAAAGTTCCAAGGCAAGGTGAAGCACAGGCCGGGAACGAATTTCACTGACGAAGATACAAGTTCAGCTTGAACCATACACAGCCGTCGGTACACACAAGGCCAGAAAAAGTTCCAAGGTTAGGCGAAAGCACAGGCCGGGAACGAATTCCACTGACGAAGATACAAGTTCAGCTTGAACCATACACAGCCGTCGGTACACACAAGGCCAGAAAGTTCCAAGGCAAGGTGAAAGCACAGGCCGGGAACGAATTCCACAGACGAAGATACAAGTTCAGCTTGAACCATACACAGCCGTCGGTACACACAAGGCCAGAAAGTTCCAAGGCACGGTGAAAGCACAGGCCGGGAACAAATTCCACAGACGAAGATACAAGTTCAGCTTGAACCATACACAGCCGTCGGTACACACAAGGCCAGAAAGTTCCAAGGCAAGGTGAAAGCACAGGCCGGGAACGAATTCCACAGACGAAGATACAAGCTCGGCTTGAACCATACACAGCCGTAGAGGCACAGCAGAGGGCTAAGTAAACACGTCTATACGCTGCAAGCTAAAGGAAAGAACTGGTTTGGCGTGGCTGCTCGGGCTGTTACCCGTCATGGGTGGGAAGGGAGGCTACCTGAGTACCAGGTCACGGCACCCCTGGTGGCCTCCCCTGGCCCTAAAGGTACACATCGTAAGTTTTTGGGCTAAAATTACGCTAGCTATAGGTTGTTCCATTGTAGTAATGGCATCGGTAATGTTTTTGAGGAAACAATGACCTTGTGTGGGGGTGCTGTTTTTTTATTTCATTATAAGGACTCATGACTCAGTGTTACCATCATGATAATATGTGTTATAAATTATGTTGACGGACTTTGTCAGAGCTGTGCCCTCTGAACACCAGCGCGGTACTATAGCGACGGGCCTCCAGGTGCAGCTTTAACCATTGTTTTATGTTGCCTAGATGGGAGCTTATTTTCCTTTCGACGGTAATTTGTTTCTGTTGTTAACTTGTATTTTTGTGTACTAGCTTTAGTCAAGTAGGAATTTAACAAAAGAGCATATGCTAGTGTGTTCAGGAGACTTAGGGCTGTCTTAGCATTCTGTTTTTGTCAGGGAGGTTTGGGTCAGGATGAGGCCACTGGCGCCGGCCATTAGATGCCTTGGCGACGGGCTTCACCCGTCCCGAGTCATTGTCCATTTTGTAGCTGTGTTATTTGTAATTTGTGGAAAGTCCGAGTGAGTGAATGTGAGCAGCACCTGCGGTGGCAAGACAAGTTTTGCTGTGTATGATTATCTTCTATTACAGCAACAATAAAGTCATCTTGAATCTTGAATTATCATGGTCAATCAATCTCCTGCTATAGGGTGTTGGTGCTGAAAGGGTTAAGACCTTACGGCTAGCAGCCATAAGGTCTAAAATCACAGACCAGTACACCATCTACTTTGTTTTTGCAGGCAAAGTTGCAGAGAGTGAGCCACTCAGGGAGAGACCAGACCTGAATTTCCGCCAGTGTGTGCTGATAGGAGAAGCATGCAACGCTTTGGTGACAGGAATTATGGGAATGGAGTCACTCGCAAGCCTCAGCACCAAGACTAACGACAAACTAAAACAGTTTGCCAAAACTGAAAGTCTTGAGCGAGACCAGGTACTTGAACACAGCTTAAAATCACGAACAAAAGTAAATTGAAAATGAAGATTGAATTGTGAGTTTATGTGCTTGAGAATTGCTTTGAGACTGCCTAGGTTTAAATCTTGATATGCAGCGCAAACCTAAATTAAGTAGATTTACACCTTTGTCTCTTTATGTTGAGAAGATCCAGTGTGTATACTCATGCTGAGTAGATACGGCTAGATATAGCGAAGTTGACCCCTTCCATTGAATTAACTTATATGTTTTCAGGTGATGAACCAGTTGCTACAGCGAGGATTTGAGGCCATGAAGGGTGCGGTGTCAGGAACACCGGATGATCAACTACCAAACCCTGTCTGCAAACCACAAGACGTGCAACTTGCTCTGGCTACGTACTGCGACAGATACATTAGGATGCATGAGGATGGTTTGTATCATTTATTAGTTAGGTTTGGCACTTGGCAGATTTTCACATTTCAAAAATTGTTTTGAAAATGATAAACAAAGTTTTAATGAATGAAAATATTGTGTGCTGGTCTGATTTTTGACCTTACAGCTCATGGCCATAAGGTCCAAAATCACAGAGCAGCACCTGATCCTCTGATACGTGAAATGTTAGTACTGCGATGAGTGATGTATAACATCGAGTCGTCAGTATGAACACAGCATCGTGGGACAAATGATGCCATGACGTGAAGCTTGAAATGACGTCATTTCGCTGCTCGTGCTATTATTCTTCTTCAGAATAGCTATGCTATGCCAGACCATGAAGCTTATGAATGGCGGGACTCGACGTGTGTCTGTCTTTATTTCTGTGTGCAAGTGTGTGTGGACCAGAGGGTGGGTTAGAGTAGAAGGAGATGGATTCCTGTCGCTACACAAGCCCACGGAGCGTACTAATGGCGGGAAGCGCCGTGTGCGCAGACGTGTGTGTTGATCAGAGCTTGGCTTAGAGAGGAGGGAAATGGATCAGCATAATAAGCCTAAAAATATGAACAACCCTAAATGTTCCTAAAAGATAAATGCATCTGAGCTCCAAACAATACGGTAGACTTTGGGATGAAATCCTCATCTTGTCTTAAATACATCATATTGCACAGATGTAAACCAAATATTAACAATTTAGGGGGAGTTGTGTGACTTCGAGGTTGCACATGTATGCAGATTCCTTTAACACGGTTATTGTCATTCACCTAGAAAAAAATGTTTCCACTCTTTTTTTTCTCCAAACAGCTCCAAGCCTTGAAGAATGGACATGTGTACTGATTTGTAATTTTGGACCTTATTGGCCCAGGCTGTAATAATAATAATAATAATGTATATTTTTAAGGTGCCTATACTTTTGATAGAAAAGCTCTAGGCGCCGTACAAATGACATACTAACATACACAGACCTGCATCATACAGCACATATATCCCTAACATACACACTCACGCAACAAGATATACAGGGAAAATAAACGTAGCAGAATAAACACACCAACGAGAAATGCTCACAAACACCAAAGATATACGTGTACCATAAAACTAATAACAGATACACTAGGCAGCTCTCAATGACGGCAGCACCAAAAACAAAAATAATTATAACGGTGAATGCACGTCCAAGACCACAGAGCAGCACAAAGATGTTGATGTTTGTGATATTTTGAAGGTCAACAAATTTGTAAAACATATTTTCAGAGGAAATCAGTGTCAAAGAAGAATTGCTGGGCATGTTCCCCAGTATGGTGGTCAAGTGTCTGCTGGACGCGATGCAGCAGGGGTCCTCAGAGGCCAGAGAGCGTTTCCCAAGACTCCTGCAGATCATCGAGTATTATCAAGACACTGTGGATTTGTTCTGCAGAAAGGTACAGAGAAATCTTGTTTGTCTCATCTGTTTTAACAAGTATACTATAGGCTGTGTGCAGTGAAATTCAATTTTTGTTGTTCTTTTCAACGTTTGTTATAAGCTAAGTAAATTTATGTGGAAAAGGTGGGCTTTGGATCACAGGAAAAGTATTGTTAACCGTTTGACTCTCAGAACTAGATGACTTCCATTCCTCAGAATGGAAGTCATTTAGTTCTGGTAGTCAAAGGGTTAAATGCAACTTTTATCCTGCATTTCCAGAATGTCTGGATCACCATATATGACTTGAATAATCTATGTATATCAAACACCATCTGCAAGATGCATAGATATTTGAACCCCCATGAATTGTTGGGCTCATGAGGATCTATGCATCTTGCTGACTCGTGTTACATTATTGATTGAGGCTCGTGAGGACCTTAACTTTTTTGATTCAATGTTCGTTCATTTATTTGCAGAGCGAAGGTGTGGCAAGCTGGATGTTCATATTGTGGATCAGTCAGATGATGGCACTGATGGATAAGCCACAGGCACAGGCCGTTCGACCAGTTTTGCTGCGTCTGGCGCAAGATTACCCTCAGGTATGTGGGCTACATGGTGATGATGATGATGACTGTAATTGAGAAGTTGGTCAGAAACTGCATGTCTATTGACCCAAACATTGGATTAAAAGCCTGGACAAACATGCGATACCGCATGTTTGTCCAGACTTGTAATCCAATGTTTGGGTCAGAATGTGCAGTTTTGAGCTACTTCTGATTTCCGAACATCTGTTGTAATAATAATAATAATACGGAGTTTTTATATAGTGCCCTTCCCACAGACAGCAACTTAGGAGCGCTTTAGAGCACATAAAAATAATTAAAAATGAAAAAAAAGAAAGAATTAGAACAAAATAAACACGCACTCACTTTTTAAATGAACACCAGCTAACACCATGTAGGCACATTCCTCTCACGAAACACGCACGCACCTACACACGCACGCACGCAAGTGTGTGCGCACGCACACACACACACACACACACACACACACACACACACACACACACACACACACACACACACGCGCACGCGTGCACAATCTACATACATGGGCTACGCATATAACAAAACAGTAGACCTTGAGCCAAACCTTTCCAGGCAGCTCATCCAGACCAGGCTAATCCTGATATGCTGCCTGGAAAAGATGGGTCTTCAAATTTGTTTTGAAAGTCATCAGGGTTGGGGAGAGACGGACATGCAGTGGAAGTGAGTTGTGGACGTGAGGGACCTGATAACCAAAAGAACGTTCGCCAGCAGTTTTTAGGTTGACTCTGGGCTGAACAAGCAGTTTCTGTGAGCTTGAGCATAGACTTCTACTTGGATTGTGTGATGCAAAGGAAAAGGACAGATATGCAGGAAGCGTATTGTCATAGTGTTTGTATGCCAAAGTGGCCAGCTTGTACTCTATTCTCTGCTTAACAGGTGGAGATACTTCAGCAGTGGTGTGACATGATCAGTGCATTTTTTGCAAAGGACTAACTGTATTGTACAGTGTTGAAGACATGCATGCTGAACATGCCTGTCGTGTTGAAGATTTAAAATATTATTGATACATTTTAAAAGGATTAACCCATTGAGCCCTGATGCTGTATAGCAGGAGATGGCTTGACCATGATAATTCAAGGGAGGTGGCAGATTAGCTTGGTGTCTGATGGCCAGGCTAATCTGGCATTACCCTTGAATTAACATGATGGTTTCATCATCTGCAGCTGGAACCTATTGGTTAGGTGACACCTCCAAAATGTGGCTGTGAGGTTAAATGGGTTATTGGGTTGGCTTCTGTTTACAAGATGTGATTGTATTCGATCCAAGCTTTGTTATTTCCAGGCTGTGGTGTATCCTCTTCGAATCAGCCAGGAAGGGTTCAAGTTCGGGTCGACAGCAGCTGATAAGAAAAACAAGGAAGGGGTTGACAAGTAAGTTGTCAAAATCTATTGCTGCGTTCATCTTGCTGTGGAGATGTGTGTGATCAAAAGATGCTGTTTGTTTAGGATCATATAGTTCTGCTGTCTGGGAAAAATGTAAAAATTCATTTTTCTTTAAAAGGTATTTTTTCGAAAAATACTTACCGATGACATGACTGAATGGAAGTGTCTACTACTTACTCATTCTAGCCTAAGAGCCAGTTGTGTTAAGACACAACCCGGGAGGCACTCGGGGAACCCCGAGGGGACCAAGAGTTGTCTCCCTATACCCACCACCCGGAAGCCGGGTACCCATAATCCCTCAGTCAGGATACTTGGCGCACGAGCGGCAGGTGGGAGGGTCGTTTGAGTCATGTCATCGGTAAGTATTTTTCGAAAAAATACCTTTTAAAGAAAAATGAATTTGTTTCTTCAAAAACATTACCGATGACATGACTGAATGGAAGAATTGCGAACAGGAGGTGGGTGCCGCGCTCCAGCACACCTTAGGGCCCAAGGGCCGTCCTCCCTAACGCAAACTCCCGACGACCCTAGGTAGGTGAATACCTACGGCGCTGAGGCGCCAGGAGGGAGTTGTGCCCCCCGCAAAAAGGCCTCCACCAGAGCGAGGAGTCTCTCTGGCCTGGCAGAGCTCTGCAATCGAGGCGGGCGAAGTCATCCTGCCCGCCAGCCTCCAGTAGCCACGAAGTGCAAGACAGTACAGTCCCTGACGAATGTGACGTTCGTGGCCCTGCAAGTGCCTTGATAACGTACCTGTAGCCTCTAACCTCCCTGAGGGAGGGGTCCTGTAATTCAGAACGTATGACTGAGCTTAACCAGGAAGAACGTCCGGCATGTAGCGTCAGTGCTGCCGGAACCGGCAAAGAGGCGAGCGCGTCCGAAGCGAACGGCTATGTCGTAGGCACCCGTGAGGCTTGTACAGGGATTTGCTACGTGGTCTCCTGGTGGAATAGCGCCCCGTAAGCGGGCGCAAGGTGAACCTGTGGACCAAGGCGCGGCGGTCCAAGTAAGGTATGGTCCGAGAGGAGCTGTACGTAATTGTTCCCTCGAACTGTAGGCAGACAGGGTGAGGCGTAGCTCCTGAAGCTCGTTAACCAATCCACCACGGCAACATCCCTCAGGCGCCGTTGGCTGCAAGGGCAAGACGTAGCATTCGATGACTCCTCCCGAGGGGAGTCGACAGGAGGCTCCGGACGAGCGCGTGTAAGTCTCTCCGACCCGGGCTCTGAGGAGAGGCGGGTTCCTGCCGGCAAGTGGACCCCCAGCAGGATCCCGGCGGCTTACTTGGAGACGAGTGGGTACCGAGATTGTACGTGGGACGTCGCCAAGCGCGACTCTCTGAACTGGGCTCTGTGAGGCGAGTTCTCTGCTTCTCAAAAGCTGTGTCCGGGCTCGCTCCGTCCGGGTAGCGGCCTCGGTCAAGGCCCCATCCTGTGCCCCAGTCCACTGAAAACGTAGGATCATCCTGGTCTCATGCGCCGATCCTCCGAAGGTGTCCTGGTGTATTCCGTGTGTAGCCACTGGTCCCACCGGGGAAGACTGGCCCAGATCTACCGTCGGTCCAGGTAGCGTCACGCACGGAGGGAGATGAAGTTCTTTCCCCAAGCACCAGGGTAGGGGGTATGCACTGGTCGGAGGATCGCCAGCTGCCCTGATCCTGGAAGTACACCTCCGCTGTCGCGTAGCCGAAGAGGAGAAGTTCCTGTGACCTATCCTTCCCCCCACGAGCAGAAGAAGCAGGCCTAGTAGTCCGCGTCAGATCCAAGCTAAGCACGCTCTTGTCCGCGAAGTCCGAAGGTCGGAGGGTTGGACCTCGAGAAGAATCACGGAAGTAGGAAGCGTAGCTTGAGCAGCCGGGCTTAGAGACGACTAAGGTGAGTAGATTCGACTCCGTGTAGTGGCTAGGCCTCCACCCCGAGCACAGCCAAGCGGTACCACCTGTCCGAAGTACGGCACCCCCCGGGTGCCCAACGAGAGTTGTCGAGATGGTTAGACGTCAGGGAGAAGGGGCTGCGCCTTGGTTCCCCAGTGTCCACGATGGATGAGAACCCCCGGTGAGTCAAGGGGCGATGCCGGGCAACTTCCGCAGCATGGCGGCGGCGATGAGCTTGGATGTCCCGTCCAGCGCCGGCCGAGTGTCCATCCGCGCAGAAGAACAGGTCTGATGGAACCGCAGCACTGGAAGCCGAAGAAGAGGAAGAGGAGAAACGGCTGAGACGTCCGAGCAACCAGTCCGAGGGGTCGTCAGCCGTCAAACTCAGGGTGTCAAAGTCCCGCTGTCTGGAACCGGCGACCGAGGAGGGCTCCGAGGGAGGGAATCCCGCTGACGGCGAACCGCAGGTCGAAGACTCCCTCCGAAGGGGAGAGCGAAGACGGAGCGACGCGGCGAGGTTCTCCCGTTTGCCGAAGGCGGGTTCCGACGAGGAGAACGGCTGCGACGAGGAGGAACGGAACGGAGAGGACGAGGGAAGGGGAAGTGGCCGGTCGATGGGAAGAGGAACGGGACGAACGGGAGTCCGAACGAGATGAGGAACGCGAAGAAGGCGAAACCAGTCGAGGGAGTCCTGATCCGTCGAACGATGAGTGGAGAAGGTCCTCCTACGATCTTGCGAAGCAGAGCGATAACGGTGAGTAGAATCCCAGCGCCTCCGATCCTCGCGAACAGGAGGATCCGGACGAGTGCGTGTAAGTCTCTGTGAACCAGGCTCTTGGGAGAGGCGGGTTGCTTGCCGGCAAGGGGATCCCTGCGGCCAGAGATGAGTGGGGAACGAACCAGGCTCTTGGGAGAGGCGGGATTCTGTGCACTAATCCGTTGAATACTCAAGTGGCGTCTTCTGTGTCGGATCAAGTTGGTTTCGCGCGTCCGGTGCCGGGGGCACAGCGGAAGGCGTCTTGGGCAACTCCAAGCACCCGAGCGGGAAGGTCCTCTTATGATCTTGCGAGGGAGAGCGATAACGTCGAGTAGAATCCCTGTGTCTACGCTCTTCACAACCAGGAGGTTCCGGACGAGTGCGTGAATGTCTCTGTGAACCAGGCTCTTGGGAGAGGCGGGTTTCTTGCCGGCCAGGGGACCCCCAGCGGGATCCCGGCGGCTTCTTCAGAGACGAGTGGGGAACGACGGTGGAGGAGGGACGCCACGAGCGTCCCACCAAACCAGGCTCTTGGGAGAGGCGGGTTCTTTTCACCAGCTGTATCCGGGCGCGCTCTCTAACGGAGGCGGTCTTGACGGTCGAACTCCCACACTGCACTAATCCCTCGATTACTCAGTGGCGTTTTCTGTGTCGGATCCAGCTGGTCTCGCACGTCCGGTGCCGGGGGCACAGCGGAAGGCGTCTCGGCAATCTTCAAGTACCCGAGAGGGTAGGAGTCTCCCTCCTCTAAAGTTCCAGAGATTAGACCATCGCAGCTCCGGCCAGGTAGCACAGACGTTACAAGAGTGGTCGGAAGCACACCCAGCGCACAGGAGACAGACTGTATGGTTATCCGACGGCCACTGGAAGCCTCCGCATAGCTTGCATGTCCTCAGCAGTCCGATAGTGGTCCCTACTCTGGCGCCGCGCAGAGCGAGCGGGACGAGAGGTGGCCCGGAACTGTGTTGATAGTAGTCTCCGCTTCCTTGGAGACGAGCATTCTTACTAGAGTCCCTGGACGTGCACGTGAATGTCTCTGAGCCGGGCTCCGAGGGAGGCGGGCTTTCTTGCCGGTAAGGGGGACCCCCAGCGGGATCCCGCGGGCTTCTTGGAGACAAGTGGGGCAGATAGTGGACATGGCTTCTTGGAAGTCTTAGTCCGGGCGCGCTCCCTCCTGGAAGCGGCCTCATCGATCCAGGCCCACTTCGTGCACTAGTCCACTGAATCCGGTGTGGGGATTCCCACAGGGACGTCCTGGTCTCAAGCGACCGGTGCCAAGGATACGTTGTAAGGCGTATCCACATCCTGCGCATAGGAGACCCGACCCAGTGGTTGTCCGACGGCCACCGGAACATCTGCCTTGCGTGAAGGACATCGGCATGCCCCTCTTCATCGGGGCGGAACGGGATCCTTCAAGCACCAACAGCATAGGTCGCTCCCGCCTGCAGACGCTTCAATGCTGCCATCCGCGCTGCTGAGGCCAGGTGACGCAATCATCCCAATGTGGTAGGAGGCACCTCCCGTGTCGGAAGACAGGCCTAGTCCCAATGGGCGCTGCCTGGACATGAAGAACACACCTACCAGTAGCAGCCGGGCTGGGGCTTACAGCCGAGAAGCTGCTTGTCCTCTCAAGGTGGTAGTGTACTGCAACGTCCTAAGAAGTCGGACGTGTGCGTAATTGTCTTTCCGAGCGGGCCTTGCCAGAGGCTGTTCCCGTGCGCTCCCCCTGGCAGCGGCCTCCACGATCCATGTTCGCGCACTAGTCGCGACATCCGGTGTGGCTTCTCTCCCAGGGCAGTCCGTTGTCGTGCGGAAACCCGCAGTGTCTGGAAGGCGCCTAAACCGGTGCCGATCGCTTGCAAAGCAAGCATGGTCGGTGGGGCATCCGGTGCAGTGGCGAAAGACCCCTGGGGGCTGAACTAGCCACTGTCATCTGTGTGAATGGGTAGCGCATCCCTGCAACAGATAACACCCGAAGGCCTGCGGGCGAGTCCTGTGGGACTAAGCCACGAAAGGTAGCCTTCGTAACAACAAAACACACAAGCACCAAGCGGGGTAACAGACTGTCAAGCCTGCACGCCAGCAGTGCAGCAAGAAGGTAGACTCACTGCCCTCAAGCACTAAGGTGAGCAACCAACATATGTAGCAAAAGTCAAACATGTCATGACAGAAGCGAGGTACCAAACTCAGACCTGTTTTACCCCCTGGGTGTAGTCAGTGTACTTTCAACTGACTAATTGTGTACTTTGGACCTCACATGTGTAATTATTCCCAAGCCAGTGAGTTGTCAGTTTCTCCAAAAAGTGTATTCTTGGGTAAACAGGTCTGCAAACTGCATGCCGACAACTAGCCGTGCAGTAAGCAAGCAGGCCCACTGCCGCCAAGCGCTAAGGCGAGGGAACAACATATGTACACAAAAGACGAATACGTCATGACGGAAGCGAGGTACCAAACTGCACGTCTGCAATCTAGCAGTGCAGTAACGAGGTAGATTCACCGCCGTCAAGTGCTAAGGTGAGCAACAACATATGTACCAACCCCTGTGACAAAAGGAGTCAGGCCCCCAAACATTATTACTAAGGGTGACCGTGTGTGGAAAAAAAAAAAACCAACACCGGCCGCATGCTGTACAACTCAATACGCAATGACAATCAAGACAAGAAAAACATCTGGGGCAGAAAATCACCACTTTATGTGGACATGCCATGAGGGGCCCGCCCAGCCAAGGAGCGTAAACCCCCCAGCTGCCCGCCGGAACGTATATCCACTCTCTAAGGTACGTGAGCACTTGTCTACCGCGTATGCCTGCGTATGCGAGTGTGCGCTTAAATCCATCACCCGTGAGCGAAAACAGAACAGGCGCTGGTCCCGAACAAACCACACGATGACAAGGCGTGACTCAAGCTGTGCCACTCAGCTAATCAGGCCATGGAGTAAAAGAATTCTCCACACCCAAGGTACAAAAGCGTAGGAAACTTCTCTACGATTCACCGAAGGTGAGTGGGGGCGCAATTACAGTGAGAAGAAGACGAAAAACTTCGTACCTGCACAACCAGTGCCCAGCCCGGGAACCAGCCGAGGGTCAATCCCGCTACCTTACCTCTCCGCCGAAGGGGAACGGGGGGAGACGTCCAAAAACCCGCCTGGCACGACCGGCGAAGATCACCGGACAGCTCACCAGAGGCCGAAGCGCAGGCGCCAAGCAGTGGGGACGAGAAAACCACGCAGCAGCACAGGCAGGGCCGACGAAACGATCCTATCTCCCGCTCTTCATTCCAACAGCAAGTCCGAACCCGAGAACGGTCGAAAACCAAAGTCCGTAGGCTAGAGCCGAGCGCAAGACGACCGAATCATGCGCCTAAGTAGACTAGACTGGGGGATTATGGGTACCCGGCTTCCGGGTGGTGGGTATAGGGAGACAACTCTTGGTCCCCTCGGGGTTCCCCGAGTGCCTCCCGGGTTGTGTCTTAACACAACTGGCTCTTAGGCTAGAATGAGTAAGTAGTAGACACTTCCATTCAGTCATGTCATCGGTAATGTTTTTGAAGAAACAAACACACAGCATTGTGAAATGCCACATTTGTATGCTGGTCTGTGATTTTGGACCTTATGGCCTTGAGGCTGTAAGGTCCAAAATCACAGACCAGCACACATTTGTATCAATTATGAATCGGAGCACTACAATGCTTTTTCAAAATGATTATTGACTTTTTCTTAGCAAGGTTGGTGCTAAGGATGAATGCACTCTTGAAAACCAGTTTGATATAATATTTGATTCGAGATTCACTATACAGTCTGTTCTGCTTTTAACAAAGTTGGATATAACAAAAGTCGATATAACAACACATTTTTTTACCGTCCTGAGAGCTATCTTTGTACGTACATCACTTCGCTTATAACAAACTTCGGATATAACAAGAAAAACTGTGTCCCCTGGTGATTTGCTATATCCAGAGTTTACTGTATATTTTATTTTTTAAAAGATTCTATTGCATCATTATGTCAGCTGTATTCTAAAATAGCTTATCTAAATACAGCCTACTCCGCTTATAACAAGGTTGGATATAACAAATGTCGGACATCGCAAAACTTTTTCAAAGGTCCAAACAACAGTTTTTCAATGTAAATTGCTTTGCTTTTAAATAACATCGGATATAACGAGAAAAATTGGGTCCCCAGGTGATTTGTTATATCCGAAGTTTACTGTATATACATTTTGCATAATTTTTCATATAATAAATAACATACATGTAAAAATACATATAAAAAGGTTATTGTTTGTTTGAATAACTTGTTTGGCTTTGAGTTTAACCCCATTATGCATGCAGCCACTGTTACTGTAAACTACCTGTTGCTGCATGCAAAAGGGGGTTAACTTTGATATTTATTTTCATTTTGCATTATGTATTGTTTTCAGATTGGCTGCCCTAGTGTCCGAAGAGAGGGTGCCCCTTGTGACGAAATTCATGTCAGCTCTGGATCAGTTTGGCCAGCCATATCAGCTTTTCAAAGTAAGCAGTTCATTTATTTCAGAAATATGCTGACAAGCAAAAGAAATGACATTTATGGAACACTAAAGTGTTTCCAATGATTCAAAAAATGTTGCATTTCTTTTGCTCGTCAGTATAGATTTGTAGCATTCTAGAAGCTGTAGTTACACTGTAGCACCTAGTAATGACCTTCACAACTTTAGCAGTTGTCTATAAAGATTGTATACCAGCCTTGGGAGATGTGTCTGCTTTGATCAACAATGATTAGTTTAACTCCTTAAGCCCGACGCACGTATTTCCCACATTTTGGAGGCATCATCTAACGACTATGGACCTGTTGCAGGAGATGGATAGACCATGATAATTCAAGGGTAGTGCCATATTAGCTTGGTGCCAACAGGCGCCAAGCTAATCTGGCACTACTCTTGAATTATCATGGTCGACCCATCTCCTGCTGTAGGGCATCAGGGCTGAATGGGTTAACTCCTTCACTGCCAGTGGACGCAGATCGTGTTTTTGAAATCATAAATTCAGCGTCAAAGATCCCCAGCTGTCAAAGAAAGAACAATACAAAGAGCTGTCGTCAAGTGGCATAGATCCTCATGAGCCCCCGCAACTGTGGGGGGCTCCTGAGGATGTATACCTCTTGCAGTTGGATTCTGTTCAGTTTTTCTTGGCAGTAAACGAGTTAAAAAGTTACCAACATGTCTGAGAGAGAGTTGTATATTTTCACATCCTTCTGAATTTACAAGTCACAGTGGTTAGCATATTTTGGACATTTTTAGGCAATAAAAATATTATATTTTCTTTTTCTTTCTGTGTTCAGGACTGGGCAGATGACATGAAAAAACTGCTTGCCTCCAAACGTTACACAGCTGCCGCCTTGAAACAGAAGTACCAGGAGATTTACAGCATCCTGTTTGATGTGCCAGCCACTCAGGACGATGTCAACTCCACCCAGCGATCCGAGGCATCATCGTTTAGCTCCCCTGTTGGCATGGGAGATTTCAGGAGAAAGTTTGCACAGGTAATTTATAGACAGTGATGTTACGATGTGAAAGACTGACATAATATTTGCTCAATTAAAAAAAAAAAAAATTCTGAGCTGTCATTTTAGTTAATGTGGAATGGTCTTCTTTACCCTCTAAACCCCATGGCCGCATTTCCAAACGTTTGGAGGCATTGTCTAACGACTGTGTACCAGTTGTAGGAGATGGATTGATCATGATAATTCAAGGGTAGTGCCAGATGAGCTTGGCGCCTTCAGGCGCCAAGCTCATCTGGTACTACCCTTGAATTATCATGATCAATCCATCTCCTGCTACAGGGTCCCGGGGCTACATGGGTTAACCCTTTCACTGCCAGTGGATGAAGACTGTGTTTGGAAATCATTGTAACTTCAACATCAAAAATCCCCAGTATCAAAGGAACCTGGATACAAGGTGTTTTCATCCATTTCACATTGTCCTCTTTGCTTTGTGCTGTGCAGGCTTTCAAGAAGGATGTGGATAATCTCTTCGGTAAAGACGGACAGAAGCTTCAAACCATGACTTACAAGGTGAGATACTTATACACACACATAAAAAATCTATTGCACTGTGCACTGCCGCCCCTCCCCTGCCCCCCCCCCCCCCCCCCCCCACACACACACATATCCAAAACCTCTAATTGGAAGGGACTAATTTTTTTAGAAAAACAAGGACAAACTTCTCAAGCTTTCCTTGTATCAGGCTGAGCGAATACTGTTCATGGATGGCCAAGTGCAGGAGGCAAAGATCATAACGAGCCTCTGCAGCATCAAGGGTTCATGAGAATCTATATCTCTTGCCATCATTAATCGTCCCCATTTACATTCATGTTTAACCCCTTTGCTGCTGAGAAAAAGTGAACACGATCCAACTGCATGAGGCCTTAGATCCCCATGAGCCCCCCTTAGTTGCGAGGGCTTATGAGGATCTATGCTTCTTGCTGAAACCATTTTGAATCTATGTTCCTGGATGCTCTTTGGATGGCAAAAACACAATTTGCATCAACTGACAGTGAAGGGGTTAACAAAATATATATGGATTGTGATTTCCTGTGTCTTGTGCAGGAGTTTTGTGCGGCGCTGAAAAAATTCCAGGAGATATTTGAAACGCACAACGTCAAAGACAAGCGAACTATGGTCCCTCCCACCAAGCTCAGTGAATACTGCTTGTGGATGGCCAACTTCAACCCCAACCATGAGAGCAGAGCACTGGAAATACCTGGTAAAATAACATTGATATTACTAACAAGTTAAAATACAGTGAAAATTATTAAAAAAAAAAAAAAAAAAAAACCCAACACTTTGATATGACCATTTGTTTCTTGTGTGTTTATTGTACATTGAATGCATTATGAATCACTCGGTCACAAGTAGGTGAGCAGCATATGAACAAAAGTCACAAGAACTACAATTCCTTTACCTTCTAAACACCACGTCAGCGTACACAGATACTTGTCTAATTTCTATTTGCTCAGCATTAACTTTGCTTATGTTCACTACAAATGGCTGCAAAATCACAGACTCAACGCCAAATTCTTTCCATTCAAGGAACTTGGATATAAAACAGAGCCAGCAGCAGGCATCGAACCTCATGAGCCCCTGCATCTACGAGACCTCGGAGGTCGAATGCCTTTTACATTTAGGTGGTGTTATTTTTTTCTGAACAGTGAAAAGATTAACTTGATTGGCAATGTTGGTGACATTATTTCTTTTCTTTTTCAGGGCAGTATGATGGACTGAAGAAACCCATGCCTGAATATCATGTGAAGATTGCTGGTTTTGATGAAAGGGTTGGTATGATTTCACAATTGACCACAATTCACAATCTTCACAATTTAGAGATTTGCTCATTTCAGAATGTGCACGCAAATTGTATGATAGTTCAGTTTTGTGACACCGTGGTATGTATCCAACATCGTAGTTAGCCCTTTCGCTGTCAGTAGCGCTTTTGTCGTGATGATTCCTGCAGGAATCATCACGACAAAAGCGCTACTGACAGCCAGATGGCTCAAAGGAAATGCCTTTCTGGGTGCCTAGCTAATCTGGCACTGCACTTGAACTGCCACTGTCAACCCATCTCCTGCATTTAGTATATTGTCACTAACAGACACCGTCCAAGTTTCGAGAATCAGCTTTAAAACAGACTATACAATTTGGCTTTTGCTTTCTAAAATGATTCATATTTCTTAATCAGATTTCTAGCAAAACATCTTGTGAAACTAAGAAAGCACACTTTTCTTTGAGAGAAAACAAATATCAACAACTCACAGACTCAAAAGAGCTGATAAAACCATAAATGAATAACCCACACTTCTTTTATCAGGTGCTAGTGATGACATCTATCCGCAAACCAAAGCGTATCACAATCCGTGGCAACGATGAGAAGGAGTACCACTACCTGGTAAAGGGAGGTGAGGATTTACGACAGGACCAGCGAATCGAACAACTCTTCGTCCTGATGAATCGCGTTCTGGAGAAGGATCCAGCCTGCCGAGCTCGAAACCTGCAGCTGAAGACCTATCAAGTCATCCCCATGAACCCCAGGTGAGTTTTTGGACCTTACAGCTCCAGGCTGTAAGATATATAATCACAGACCAGCATACAATTTCTGTTGCATTCACTGTGTCTGTTAGTCCACGTTTTTATCCAAGTTACTGATGCAATATATAGCTGTTTTCCTTAGCTCTAAATCCTGAAGTCATGTTTTCCCTGCATTTCCTTCCCTGTTTTCCCTCCTGCTTGTGCAATTTTAGCCCTTTTTCATCACAACAGAAACTGCTACAGACACGCAAAGGGTTAAGAAACAAATTATGTATTTTGCATGAGTTAGTTTCTCCCCTAGTAAGTAAACACTTAACTGTGCCGATGTTGTGCAGGGTTGGTCTGATTGAATGGATGAACAACACTTGTCCACTGAAGGATTTCCTGTTTGATGCCTTGACAGACTCAGAGAGGCAGTACTTCCATGGAGAGTAAGTGTTGAGCCCAGTGGCACATCGCCAGTGCGTCTGAATTAATCAGTGTTCAGGTCATACTCCTTATCCCTTCTCTCATAACTTGACCTTAGGGACGTCCATTCTCACTCTGGTGCCACGAATGTTAAACCCCGAACTAATCGATCAGTCGAGCCCATCAAGACCTTTTCTGTCAACTTTAGATTTTGTGTAACCTCTCCATTTTTCACACCCTCCTGTCTGGTGGCCTTCAACTACTATTGTTTGAATGAAAATGGAATAGTGCTTTTGTTATTGTTGATTGCAAAGCAGGTCTTTGTTTTCAATACTAAACAGAAGTTGTGTAAAGTTTTGTATTGCTTCAGTCCTTCAAATCTCTTCTTTTGAAAAATAACTAACACCTTGAGGTCAAAATTCTAAATTTTGAAATTATCTAAAGTCTACTACACTGGAGGACAGATCGACCATGATAGTTCAAGGGTGGTGCCAGAACAGCTTGGCGCCAATAGGCACCAATGTATTCTCGCACCACCCTTGAACTGTCGTGGCTAGTCTCTTATAGTTTATCAGGGATAGTTGGTTTAAAGCTGATTGCACAGTATCTTATCTTGTTCTAGTCACAAGTTTATCCATTTTCTGTGCAGTCAAGGCCCATCACGACAGCACCAGAAGTGGACAAGCAAGTTCTGGGATGCAGGCAAAAAGACACCAGGTGGCATGTACTCCCTGGTTTTTCAGAAGTACAACAAGACTGAAACTGTCAAAGAACACCGGATCAAGGAGGGAAAAGTTCCATGGAATCTATCAAGGTCAAATGTTTTAAATTTTTACTTTTATTCAGGTACTTAGGGACTCAGGATTAGCTTTAACATCTCTCATAAACATAAAAATATCAGGGGCAGTTTTATTAAATTATTACAGATTTTGTTATCAGTGGAGTTGATATTACTACTGATTCATGTACTAGAAATTTGGTTACAACTCAGCCTCAGTATTACGTGCATCAAAAGGTCACGAAATCAGTATCAAATTGACTTTGTCAGGTCTGTGGCTCCCTAGTAGACACCCAATGAGCAAAACATCCTCTGGCAGACTCAAGCCATGGTTGACCTGCGCACAGCAGTGCACAGGCCAACTAAGGCTGGAGTCAACCAGAAGACTTCTTGCTTTCTATGTGTTTTCCTTCATAAGACTAAGTTTCCTGGTATCCCCACATTAACCAGTTTAGCCACCGTGCACTACAGCAGGAGATGGATCAACATTGATAATTCAAGGGTAGTGCCAGATTTGCTTGGTGACATGAGGCGCCAATCTAATCTCGCACTACCCTTTATTATCATGGTCAATCGATCTCCTGCATCTGGTAGACAGATGATACCAATAAAATATGGGAAATGCGGTGGTGGGGTTTAATGGGTTAGAGCGAACGCCAATAACATGGCCTGACATTATGGCTCCCAGGTATCACAGTATGAGGCTGATCTGTACAACCATTTGTGTGCTAGTCAGTGGTTCCAGAGCTTACGGCCTAATGCCATAAGGTCCAGAATCTCAGACCAGCACACATTTCCTATTACTGCAGACGTGCTTTGCAAAGGATGAGCACATCCCCAGAGGCTTTCCATGTGCTGCGAAGCACCATGCTGACGTCCCATGCAGTGGTTAGCGTTTGTCAGTACCTGTTGGGTATCGGCGATCGTCATCTGTCTAACTTCATGATCAACCTGAAGACTGGAGCCATGGTGGGCATCGACTTTGGACATGCCTTTGGCACAGCAACGCAGGTATGCAATGAGGTGTTTTATTAAGGGAGTATATGGTGTTTGTTTTCTCAAAACACATTACCGATGGTATTACTATATGGGATTAGTTCTTAGCTAGTCTAATTTTAGCCCAAAATTCGTTGTGTACGATTATGGCCGTTATGTCAGGAGAGGGGCGCCATAGACTGGGCGGAAGCCCGGTTAGCCTCCCTTCCTGTATCACCACGCATGCGCTCCGCGCTTCCCACTTCAGTCAGTTTATTTGCTAGTTACTGAGCGGTTGTGTACATCGTGAGCTCTACACTTCGTTGTTCTCACTGAGCCGTTAACCGGTCATTGGTCTGTGGTTTGCCTTCGCCTTGTGGCTTAGGCTTGGACGCTTTCGTGTGGGACTGCTCTGCAGTTGTGTTTGTGACTTTAGGGCTAGCCTTCAGTGGCGCCGGTGAACTGTTTTTATGTGTTTGTGGCCACTCGGACTTGTAGCTTCGCCCTTGTGGCCCGGTTCTAGCCTGCGCTTGCTCGCGCCGGTTCAGGCTTGGTGGTGTGTGTTTGAGAACTGTGTCTGGTGTGTTCGCTCGTTGTTCGACCCTTGGCTTTACGCAGGACGAGCCCTGGAGTGTTGGTTCATGGCTGGCGTCTTCCTGGCGATTTCCGTCGACCCTGCCGTACCTGCGTGGACTGGTTTCCCGACCGGCGACAGTTCGAGCCACCTCTACGCCTGGTCATCTATCTTCCACGTGGCTGTTGGTCTTGGCCGGGTGGTTGGTCCTTCTTCTTCGAATGACGAGGTATAGATTTGGTTTGAGCCTACGCCAGGCGCTCAGGGGTGTGGGTAGAGCGCCGGGCCTTGGCATAAGCCGTTTTGTTTTTGTTTTCGAAATTTCGCTCAAACGAGGTTCGTTTTGCGTGCTCACGGGGGCACGCTCGCTCGATTGTCTTTGTACCCTTTGTGTTGCAGTGGGCAAGTCCGCACCTGCACGTGATGTGAGCATTTCCAGTGGCCGAGTGACGAATTTCCTTGCCTGATCTGTTCCGAATGTGCCTCATCTAGCCCGTGCCCGGTCTGCGCCCCATGGCCGGAAGAGTAGTGGACAGAACTACACCGCTTCTACGGCCGAAAGCGACCGACCCTAGCACGGAGTTCCGATCCATCTCCGGTACGCGCCACAGACCCGCCTAGTGGCCCTTACCGTGCGGTAGCGCCTCCTTCACAGCAGCCTCGACTGAGCTAGAGCGCTAAAACCGGCAGCCACTACAGTCCCGCCTAGTGGTCGTTGTGCGGTGCAGGATCGGCGAGCGCCAAGGGAATAAAGAATGAAAGAATAGTTAAGCCTCTTGTGGAAGCACCGGTATTCGATCCTTCCCCGGTAGGCGCCACAGACCCGCCTAGTGGCCCTTACCATGTGGTATCGCCTCCGACGCAGTAAAAAAAAAAAAAAAAAAAAAAGCTAGGAGCTATACCGGCAACCACCACAGTCCCGTCTAGTGGTCGTTGTGCGGTTCCGGATCGGCGAGGCCCACCAGCTAAGCCTCTAGTGTTTTCACCGGTATCCACCACTGTCCCTTGGGTGGACGCTTCTCGGTGGTGGCTTCCAAACAGTCGCTGAAGACAAACAGGCACTTGCCACAGCTCCGGTAGACGTCCGGGTAGAGACGCCGAAGGCTGCAGCCTACCAGGTCAGCAATCGGCACGCTCCGCTACATGGACCTTGGGTGCCCCCCCCCTCCCCCCCTCCTCGTCAGCCACTAGTGAACTTCTCGTTGCCTCAGCGCTCCGCCTATGACTGGCGACACGGCGCCTAGATCGGACAGACTTACTCGGCGTTCGCGCTCCCGCTCCCGGACACGCAACCTGAAACGCGGCCCAGCTTGCCCCGAGTCGGCCCGCCCCGTATTCACCATGAGCACTCCCTCCTTCGTCGTTGGTCGCACTCCAAGGACAAGTCGACGTGCCGGAGAGCTCTTCCGACTTAGCTTCTAGCTGACTCCTCAGGAGGGGTCTAGGTGACTCGCCCACAGTTCAGCGTCACGACGGTCGGTGGTTCTCGTCGCCGCCACCGCGCCAGACAGCGCAGCGCTTCCACGCTACGACCGTGTGCAGCGACACTGCAGACCGTGTTGTGTCTTCTCGTCGCCTAACTCTTGCGGGACTGTTCTACCGTGCGGCTCCCTCGACTTCAACCTTCGGTGAGAAGCTCGTCGCCTAGGGCTGCGGCCTTCTCCTGGGACGACAAGGCGGCGATTCTTGCTTCTTATCTCTCAGCCTGTACCCTGCGGAGTCCATGCGGCACGCCTTTGAGAGACCAGCCCTGACCTGCCCTTCCTTGCACCTGACCTGGAGGAGCTACAGTCGGCTTCCTTGGGACCCTTGGAGTCTCTTCGTGCACTGGATGCAGCGGCGCGCGTCATGCTGACTGCCTCCCCACGGATCCCGTCCACGCTCAAGAGGAAGGCCTCTGCTTGTCGGTGCCGATCGTCAGGGCAAGTGGTTCAAGTCGCTCCCCCAGCCACCGGGCTTCAGGACCTTGTTCGCTGCGGTTCCGCCAGTTCTTCTCGGACTCAGGAAGAGGAAGAAGAAGCAGGTGACCGGCAGGTTGTGCTCCTTCGGCATCGTGGTACGCGAGGAGCTCGCAGTGTTCTTCTGCCCCTGCCTCATTTCTTCCCGGCCGTACCTTGCAGGTTCGCCTTACTTCAGTCTTCTTCCCGCCGCGGAACGGACAGCTACACTCTTCAAATCGCCCCGATTGCAGCGGGTTCCTTCCTTCTGGAGTCACTAGCCTTCGTCCTTCGGATAGATGCCTGGCACCCTTCCTTGTCTTCTCGGCTTTGGGACCTGCTAGCGCTGGCTGTACCTGGGAAGCGCGTGGCCTACCACACCTCCGTCAACGCGTTGGCAAGCGGCGGTCCACGGTGTCTTGTGGCGACGCGATGCGGCTCTTCGCCCCTGTCCCTTCCGGCGGATCTTTAGACACTTCTTTGCCAAGTTCCCTCGGCGAAGAGCTCCGGTGCGAGCCCGCCTGACTCGATGTCGAGGAAGCGATTAGGACGCCTGGCTCAGCTGCGCCGGCTCAGCTCCCTTCGGATCCTCCGCAAGCTCCGGGTCGCGCCCTGCGGGCTTCCAGTCCCAGCCCTGCCCCCTACCAGAGGTGGACGTCTCCCCCCCCCCCCCAGGCTCCAGCCTTCTCCTGCACCCGCCCTTCTTCAGGCTAGCGCTCCTCAGCTACGTGTGGCGAGCGCTTCTACCGGACGGCCCGTGGATTCCTTCAACGATCGCTGATGGACTCCTCATCTTCTTCGGTCTCAGTTCCCCTGCCCCGCTCTCCTTGTAGACGGCGGTGCCGTCAGACCAGCCAACGGCCATACCACTTTGAATTCACCGGTTCTCGTCTGTTCCGAAGTTAGGCAACGTTGGGCTCGGTTAGTACTTGGATGGGTGACCGCCTGGGTACACCAAGTGCTGTTGGAAAGAGAAGAAAAAGCCCGGAGACGAGGCCCTCAGCGCCGAAGTAGCCGCCTTGCTGCTGCAGCGACCGCGGAGGTGGTTATGCGACACAACTCCCCTGCGTGCTACATCCGGCTCGTCGTGGCTCCCGATCCTGGCGGCAGGTGGCGCCTATTCTTTGACCTCTCGGCGCTCCACAAGTTCTTCGTGCTCCATCCTTCCGCTTGGAGAACGCCCGGGCTCTTCGCTCTGCCGCGCAGCCGATCAGCTTGCTTTCAGCCCGGACCTCGGATGCATGACTTCACCTTGCTTTACACCCAGCCTCCAGGCGTTACTACGTTCGCCTTCCAGAGAGGAGTCTACCAGTTGCGCTCCCTTCCCTTCGGCCTCGACTTAAGCCCTTAGGAGTTCTCGGATTTGGATGCTGCGGTAACCAGAGCCCGTCGTACGTCCACGAATCTCTCCTTGGACTACTTAGACGTCCTGCTCTTGAGGAACCAGTCCGAGTTGGCCCTGATGGAGGACCAGGATGCCCTTCTCTGCCTCTTCGAAGTTCGAGGCTCCTTGGCCTACTTCGGCTAGTCCTATCTCGTCCCAGCGCGTCACTTCGTGCGCCCAGGTATGGAGCTCCGCACCGACCTCGACATCGGCCGGAGCCCGGAGTAACGCTTCCAGAAGTTGGCGAACTTAGAACGGCAGGTTCTCAGCCGACTACGCTTCTGCCAGGCACTAGCTGCAGCTTCTGGGACTGATGTACGCAGCGGCGGATCTAGTTCCCTTGAGACGTCTCTATGCTCGGCTCCTGCAACGGCGCCTCCTACAGCTGGCGTCTGTCGATGGCTGACCTCGACGCTCCGGTCCCGGTCTCAGCCTTGTCCCGTCTTCACCTACTGCGCTGCGCAGATCCATCCCGGCTTGCGACATGAGTGCCGCGGTTCTCGCCGCCCTCCCTCTCCTTGTGCATCGACACGCGCCTCTCTGGTTGGGGAGCTCGCCTCCTGCTGTCATTTCGAGGCTACCTCCGGCCTGTGATCCTGAGAGTCGTCACCCCGACACATCAGCTGGTGGGAACTGAAGACGGTCGGGCAAGCCCTCCTTCTGTGGGAACTTCGCCTCCGACCTTAGGAGCCTCTAGTACAGTCAGACAACTCCATGGTCGTCGCCTACTTCCAGAAGCGAGGCGGGACCTGTTCTCCCCCCCTCTGCTTTCTTCTCCACCAGGCGCTTCGCTGGTGCGAGGACCGGGATATCACTCTTCGCGCGCCTCACATCCCGGGTCATCGGAATGTCCGAACCGACTTAATAATAATAAGCGCATTAAATAGGCACTTTATCCCAATTGAAAATCGGCTCAAAGCGCCGCCGCGAACTGAACCCAACAAGCACGCTCACGTGAATCACGCGCATTCACTCACACACTGTACATAAACACAGAACATTCACGTGGTGCTAAGGGCAAGCTCAAGCGAGCTACTGTAGTTTTTGGAAATTCAAAATCGTTTGTATTTGAAATTTGATTAAGTGGGCTGAAACTGATACCTACTGCTTACCGTGTGGTCACTGCGTCCAGACAGCTTCGGTTGATCGGCGCAGCCGGGGAGTCACCCATGCCTTCACCTTGAGTTGGAATCTGAAGCTCCCTCTTGTCTCTCCACTTCCAGTTCCCTGGCCTGGGCAGTGGACGCTCTCTCCATTCCCTGGAACGGCCTGGTCGCTGTACCTAACACGCCGACGGTGCTAGTCCCAAGGTTCTGCTCAAGCTCTGAGGGCACAACACGATACTGTTCTGGGGGCGCCTTTCTGATGGACCAGGTCGGGGACCACCGACCTCATGATCCTCGCTACGACCACCCCGCTGGCACTCACCTCCCCAGTGCGAGGCTCAAGCAACCACGTTGTGCGGTTGCCACCCGTGTCCAGAGCGTCTCCGCCTCCTAGCGCGCGGCAGTGGATGCGACCGCTACAGCTCGCAGAATCTCGACCGGATGAGTTACGAAGGCTAGTGGAGGGTCCTCTGCTCCTGGTGCGACGACAGACGCCTCTCCTCTACCGAAGTGACAGATCCACAGCTGGCGGAGTTCTTCCTTTGGCTGCTCTCCGACCAGCACCTAGCGCCTTTCACCTTGAGGCTTCTTGGCCATGATCGCGGACGTGTACAGACATCTGGCACGGCTCGACCCCGGTGCCTGCAAGACCTTGCTGACCTGATGGACCAGTTGGCCCACAATGTTCCACTCTACGCTCCTGGGTGCCTAGATGGGACCTGCCTTACATGCTTACTCGACTCAACGCACCTGGCTTCGAGCCCATCCAGTCGGCTACACTACCAGATGTGATGCGGAAGACTTACTTCCTCTCGACCCTCGCCTCTGCTTCCAGGGTCAGCAAGCTGCACCCCTTTCGGCACGCCCCGACTGTCTGCAGTTCAGATCGGATGGCTCACTTCAGCTGCTGCCCTAACCGGCCTTCTTAGTCAAGGCCAGATCTCCTTGGCTGCTCCTCAATTGGTTATGTTTCAGCCATTAAGAGAACCAGGTTCTACCAGTAAGTCCAGACACAGACCCGGTGTGAACCTTACACCATTAAGAGGCCCAGGCTCCGCCGTGAGTCCAGACAACAGGACCCAGTGCGGGCCTTACATGTGTACCTGCGCCGGACCAAGCCGCTACGCAGGACACACTCTCCTCTCTCTGTCCCCAGGTAGAATGACATCTCAGCCCAGACGATATCCTACTGGCTTCGGTGGATGTCACGTTCAGCCTATCAGGACCTGGCTTCTCACACAGCCACTCGCTTGCACTCCAGGGCGCATGAGATCTAGTCACGGCTGCAAGCCTAGTGTTCGACCGCTACTATGCTGTCAAGACTTCCTGGCTGTGGGCAGGCGAGCAGTGACCGCCTTCGCACGCTTCTACCTGAGGGACCTCTCCAGCCAGCGCCAGAACCTTCGCTTGGGAGAGACATCGTGGCGCAACACTCCCTCCAGGCACCTTAGGGCGCCGTAAGTATCTTTGCTAAAATTAGAGGGAGGTTGCTTGGGGAGGGCCACTAGAAGTAGTGCGATGGCAGGGGTAGGGGCGTCTTAGCGGCACCCGCCTCCTTTTCGGAATTCTCCCATATAGTAATACCATCGGTAATGTGTTTTGAGAAAACAAATGTATTTTTCTTTAAAATGAATTTTTTTGAAAAATACTTACCGATGGTATTACTCGGAGGTCCCTCCCACCTACCCCGCTTGCCGCTGTTCTGCTAAGAAACTGACCGAAGTGGGAAGCGCGGAGTGCATGCGTGGTGATACAGGAAGGGAGGCTAACCAGGCTTCCGCCCAGTCTATTGCGCCCCTCTCCTGCCATAACGGCCATAATCGTACACAACGAATTTTGGGCTAAAATTATACTAGCTAAGAACTAATCCCATATAGTAATACCATCGGTAAGTATTTTTCCAAAAAATTCATTTTAAAGAAAAATACATTTTTGCTGTTCTGTGATGGTGGTTCCCTGGTGCTTATTGAGGTCAGGACATCGTCAGCATTGACTTGGGGCAAGCCCTTTTAAGTCCCTTCTATTTATAGAAGGGACTTTTTAGGATGGGTCGCGGTGGGGCGAATTTAATAGCATGTCCATGATGTCAAAGGCGGGCAGGCCTAAACCTCTCTCAATTGAAGTAACAAGATAAAAATTACGTCATGTCTAGTTACACTAACCTCGCTGCTGAACGTACATTTGGTGCGAAGCGCCGTATGTACGTATGTATGTGTGTATGTGTGTGCGCATGTATGTAAACAAGAGAATCTCCGATATTTCTGCACACACAAGCTTGAAACTTGGCAAAATACCTTCTTAAGTGGGTGTCTAAGAGAGCCTCCAAGCATATTGTAATTGAATATCTCATTTAAGACATAAACAACCGTTTATAGGAAGTCGGTTGACCCAGATTAGAGTCCATAATTTTTGTCATATTTACTTGAAATTTTGGATATAGCTAGTTCGGATAAAGACATTGGGTGAGTTCGTTAGCCAGCTGTGTATCCTTTCAAGTTCTTTAGTAAAAATTAATTTTTCTCTAAAATGTATTTTTTCGAAAAATACTTACCGATGCCATTACTTAAGTGGAACAACCTATAGCTAGCGTAATTTTAGCCCAAAAACTTACGATGTGTACCCTTAGAGCCAGGGGAGGCCACCAAGGGTACCGTGGACTAGTACCCGGGTAGCCTCCCTTGCCCCGCCGACAGGTGAGCGCCAGCTCACTACCAATCCAACCAGTTCTTTCATTTGACTGAGGAGCGGCTAGCGGGGCAGGTGGGAGGGTCATCCGAGTAATGGCATCGGTAAGTATTTTTCGAAAAAATACATTTTAGAGAAAAATTAATTTGTTTCTTTAAAAACATTACCGATGCCATTACTTAAGTGGAGAATGGCGAAGAGGAGGAGGGTGCCGCGTAACCCAGTAGCCAACCGAGCTAGCAAGACCCGTCCTCCTCGGCGCGCGCTCCCGAAAATTTTAGCTAAAGGTTTACCTACGGCACCGAGGGTGCCGGGAGGGAGTGTCGCGCCGCCGTAATGTCCCCCACCAGGGCCAGGTTGTCACGCTGGCCAGCCAGGTTACGTAGGTAGAACCGGGTGAAGGTAGACTCGGTCCGCCAGCCAACGGCCGCCACGATGTCTCGCACAGCGCAGTTGCGGTCGAAGGCGAGGCTTGCAGCCATGGCTCTGACCTCGTGGGCCCGGATGTGTAGTCGCTTGGCAGCGTCCGGGGAGAGGTCCTGGTAGGCGGAACGTATCACCCATCTTAGCCAGGAGGAGATCGTCTGGGCTGAGATATCTTGTCTACCTGGGGACAGAGGAAGAAAAAGGCGGGTGCGTCCCCGGCGGAGCGGCTTGGTACGGCGCAGGTACACTCGTAAGGCTCTCACCGGGTCCTGTTGTCTGACTTCCTTGCTCGGGTCGACCGGCTTCAGCGGTCGAATGGTGATCACCTGGGGGGCTGTCAATGGAGACTGATTCTTGGCCAAGAAGGCCGGGTCCGTCAGCAGCTGCACGGATCCATCCGACCTGAATTGCAGGCAGGCGGGGAGCACGGAGAGCGTGTGCAGCTCACTCACTCTGGAGGCTGTGGCTAAGGCGAGAAGGAAGCAGGTCTTCCGCGTGAGGTCGGCCAGGCTTGCCAGGGGAAGCGGCTCGAAACGCTCAGTGTTCAGCCAGGTGAGTACCCAGGGAAGGTCCCAGCGAGGGATCAGGGAGCGGAGGGCTGGTCGCTGAATGCCGAAGTGGTCCATGAGGTCCGCGAGGTCTTTACACTTGCCCGGGTCCGCTCGGCCGAGGTGCCGGTAAGTGTCGGCGATCATAGCAAGGTAGCCCCTGATGGTGATCGGCGCCAAGTGCTGATCGGCGAAGAGCCAGAGGAAGAACTCAGCCAATTGGGGGGAAGTCAGAGCAGTAGGGGAGAGGTGATGGAGGGCGCACCAGGCTCCTAGCACTCTCCACTTTCCCTCGTAGACTCGGAGGGTCGAGGGTCTGCGGGCTGAAGCGATAGCTGCTACTGTCTCACGCGAGAAACCTCTAGCGGCGAGGGCTTGCCGCACAATTTCCAAGCGTGAAGTAGCAGTCGTTCGGGGCACGGATGGAAGAGCGGCTGCCGTGGCTGCTTGAGCATCGTGCGAGGGGTGGGAAGCCGCAGAGGGGGTCCCGTGGCGAGGTTCAGGAGGTCGGTGGTCCCAGACTTGGTCCAACAGAACGGCGCCACTAGCAAGAGGATCCAGTTGCATCCTTTCAGCTTGAGCAGGACCTTGGGTACTAGGACTGAGGGGGGGTAAGCATAGGCGCAAAGACCGTCCCAGGGGATGGAGAGCGCATCGACCGCCCAGGCTAGAGGATCCGGTACAGGCGAGACAAAAAGGGGGAGCTGGTGGTTCCACCTTGTCGCGAAGAGGTCGATAAGGGGGGTCTCCCACTGTGAGCAGATCATCCGGAAGATGTCCGGGCGAAGCGTCCACTTGGTGTGGAGAAGCTGACCGCTCCTGGAGAGGGAGTCCGCGAGGACGTTCAGGTGTCCGGGAATGTGTCTCGCTCTGAGGGAAATGCCGCGATCCTCGCACCAGCGGAGAAGTCGGTAGAGAAGGATGCAGAGGGACGGGGAGCGGGTCCCGCCCTGCTTCTGAATGTAGGCCACCACAGTAGAGTTGTCGGAAAGGACGAGGAGCTCCTGACGTCCGACCGTCGTTTCCCATGTGAGGAGGGCTTGCCACACCGCCTGAAGTTCCAGCCAGTTGATGTGCTTGTCCGCGAATTCCTGTGGCCAGGGGCCGGACGCCGTGGCAAACGTCGGCAGAAGGTGAGCGCCCCAGCCGGAACGGCTGGCGTCTACGCACAGGGACAACTGCGGGGGTGGGGTAAGGAGCGGGACTCCAGTCGCGAGCCAGACAGGGTCTGCCCAGCGGCGAAGGTGTGGAATGAGCATGGGAAGCACCGGAACGGGGGCCTCGATGTCGGAGGTCGCAGGACGCCAGTGAAGAAGCAGGTGAAGTTGGAGCGGGCGCGAGTAGAGGCGGCCAAGGGGAAGGAGATCCGCAGCCGCGCACATCAGGCCTAAGAGTTGCAACCAAACTCTGGCGGAGACCGTCTCCTCCTGGGAAACTGCAAGGGCCAGGGCTGCCAGCTTCAGGATCCGTGGTTCTGGTAGTCGCACTAAGTTGAGGTCCGTGAGGAACTCCATGCCGAGGTGGACAAACCGGCAGGACGGGACGAGATCCGACTTGCCTAGGTTGACGATGAAGCCGAGGCTGTCGAGGAGGGCCCGCAGGGCATCTCGATCCGTCTCCAGGGCGGAAGCCGACTGGTTGCACAGGAGCAGATCGTCGAGGTAGTTCGAAGAAGGACTCGCTGAAGTCTGCCTGGCCTTGGCGACGACGCCATCCATGATCCTGGTGAACACCCATGGGCTGAGGTTGAGGCCAAAGGGCAGGGCGCGGAACTGATAAACGACGCCGTCGAAGGCGAAGCGAAGAAAGCGTCTGGACCCCGGATGTACTGGAACATGCAGGTAAGCGTCCGCGAGATCCAGGCTTACGGCGAAGTCCATGGGCCGAACCGCGGCGCGCTGAGCTCTGGCAGTTTCCATGCGGAAGCGCGGAGCCGTGATGAACGCGTTCAGCGCCGAGAGGTCGATGATGGGACGCCACCTGTTGCCGGGTTTGGGGACGAGGAAGAGGCGACTGTAAAACCCGGGAGAGTCGTGACGCTCCACTACCTCCGTGGCATTCTTTCGCAGCAGAGCGGAGATCTCCTCGCGAAGCGTCGCAGCCTTGGAGACATCCGAAGGAGCGGCCGTCCAGAGGGGGGAGCGGCGCAGAGGTGGGGGGGTCCGAAAGGAGAGCAGGAGGCCCTCGGAGACGGTGGAACAGATCCACGGGTCGTCGGGAAACAGCGACCGCCAGACGTCGCTGTACAGGGCCAGCCTCCCGCCGACTGGAGACCCGGAAGCGGTCGGCGGGGGGGCAGGAGGTAGATAGTCAACGGGCCCGACCCCGCGCTGGGCGGCGGGCGGGCTTGGGCCAGGTCGGGGCGGAGGCTGGGTCGGGAGGGGGGGGGGGGGGCAGCGCGGCGGGCAGCGGGGCGACGAAGGGGGGGGCGGCGACGTTGCGGGCGCTGGGCCTGGGCGGGTCTGGAGGACCGCAGGGCGTGACCCAAAGCCTTGCGGGCTGCTTGAAAGCGGGCGGAGGAGGCGCGGGAAGGCCAAAGGTCCTTATTCGCATCCTTCACCGACTGCCAGGTAGGACCGAAGAGAAGGGGATCCCCAAGGGGAGCTTGTCGCAGCTGTCTCCGCAGGTCCTGTGGAATGTCGGGGCAGACGGAAAGCACAGCATCTCGGCGGAGCAAATCGCAGTTCGCGGCAGCGGCCATGGAGTTGACTGACGCATGATACGCAGCCCGGTTGGCGGCCGTAGCTAAGGCGAGGAGGTCCCCAACGAGCGGCGAAGCCGAGAGGTGTCCATGCCGTTCCAACAGTCTGACAATCGCTTGCGTGGTGAGGTCGAGGAAACCCGCGCAGGAGAGGGCGTTGCGTATGAGAATCGCCGTCCGTTCCAGTCCGGGGGAGATACAACGGCGAGACGCATGCAGACCGCCAGCTTGCAGTTGGGCGGCCGGATCCACTGCGGGCAAGGAAGCAGCGAAGGCCTGAGAGTGTCCGGCATACCAGGAGTGCTGAAAGGCGATATCCAAGTCAGCCGGCCAGCGAGCATCGGTAAAGAAGAAGGGAGCATCCGAGCCTGAACCCTGAAGAAGGAGCGCGGAGAAGGCGTCACGAAGGCCAAGAAACCCCGGTGGCTGAGGGAGGGACTTAAACTTCTTGGAGGGGCGATCCGCATCCACAAACGCCGAGATCTTCCTCTTGGGAGGTGGCGACGGGGGACAGGCGTCCGGAGGAAGACACGAGGCAACAAGACGCGCGGCTACGTCCAGCGAAGCAAGAGTCTCCGTCCTGGTCGTCCGTAGAGAAGGCGACAAGGGAGCTGAAGGTGAGCGCGGAAGCGAGGAAGCCGAGCGGTCCAAGAAGGAGCCAGAGTCCTCCAGGGCGATGCTGAGAACATCAACGGGCGAAGGAGGAGGTCGCCGCACAGGGGGGCGAGGAGCCGAGCGCCGCCACGAGGAGGAGCGCGAGCGAGGAGAGCGGCTGCGATGGCGCGAACGGGAGCGGTGAGACCGACGAGTGGCACGTCCGTGCGAAGCGGAGCGACGGCGATGCCGACGACAGGATGGGGAGCGGGGCCGGCGGGGGGAGGGGAGCCGGGGAGGGAAGGGGGGAGAGGACGGCCGGCGGCGAGGAGACGGCCGGACGAACGAAGAAACCTCCCGACGGGAAGAGCGCCGCACGGACGCAGGCACCTCCCCAGGGCGCGGAGAAGGACGACGAGAGTGGCGAGAAGTCCGGGAACCCAAAGCCACCGAAGAGGAGAGGCACGAAGAACGCTCCAGGCGGGAAGGCCGAGAAACAGACGAAGGGCTCCGGGTCCGAGGCCGAGAAGAGGCAGTCCGAGACGGAGGGCGCGGAAGAGGGCTGCAACGCGACCGGTCCTTCCTAGGGGCGGACTCCCGACGATCGAGGGCATGGGGACGAAGCTCCGAAGTCGAAGGACGAAGCAGAGGGTCCCGAGGGTCCTGCGACGGAGGAGCACGGGGTCCAACAACGCCGGTGGTCTTGTGAGGCTTGGGGTCCGCAAGGCGGGGCGAGCTAGCTCGCTGCGGACCTAGCTCAAGCGAGCTGGTGCGCAAGGGGGGAGAAAGGCATCCCCCAACGACGAGTGTTGGGGCTTGTTTGTTTTCCGCAGAGCGGGGCGAGCGGACTCGCTGCGGACCAGACTTGAGAGAGTGGGTGCGCAAGGGGGGAGCCTTTGACTGCCGTCCCCCAACGGCGACGTAGGTGCGTGTCGGGTCTTTCTTGGCCGGAGCATGCTTGCGGGTGCTGGAGGGCGGCGGTCTAGTGTTGTCACGCCAATAAAAACTCCACAGCTGGGCCCATTGTTCCTCCACCCAGAGAGCGCAGACATCACAGGTGCGGCTCGAGGAACAACCAGAGCAGAGGAGGCAAACTGCATGCTTGTCCGACGGCCACTGGAAGTCGCCACATCTGGTGCAGGTGACTTGAGCACTGCAACATAAAGAGACACTACAAGGCGACTGGTCGAAGCGGCATTCCACGAAACGAACGCGCACAGACCCCTCCTACCACGTCCTCACGCCGTCCCAAGTCCCTGTCTTTTCTTTTCTTTTTTTTTTTTTTTTTTTTTCTTGTTGGTCGAAAACATCAAGCAAGAAGGCAAACCGCCGACGCACGTCGCCAAAGGCGCGGGCGCAAAAAAAAAAATCAAGACCTTACCTGGCCATGTCGCAGGGCAGGGAAAGAAACACCTGAGGTCGAAGGAGAAGAAGCAGCGGCGCCCAGGCACGGGGAGCCAGCCGAACAGGGACGGAAGTCCTGCAACGGGAACCGGCCGGCCGACGGCGAACACGACCGACGAGGCGACAGAAGAACAGTCGAGAAGCGAGGCAAAGTCCGAGCCGCCACACACAACCGCAACAGTTCAACCGGTCTAGGGCAGAGCCCCCAGCGGCGCGAAGCCGGCACGACGCCTGAGCTGGCACTCTCGCGCACACAAGAACCGTCACTGCTAAGACAGACGCAGAGACTAACTTAGTCGAACACTATCCTCTTCCAACGAAGGCTCCACAGCAGAAGTCCAAAGATACACAGGCTAGGTAGCAAGCTCTAACCAAGCCTACCATACACAGCCAAGGAGGGCTACGCAGACACGTCTGCATGCTTTAAGCTAAAGGAAAGAACTGGTTGGATTGGTAGTGAGCTGGCGCTCACCTGTCGGCGGGGCAAGGGAGGCTACCCGGGTACTAGTCCACGGTACCCTTGGTGGCCTCCCCTGGCTCTAAGGGTACACATCGTAAGTTTTTGGGCTAAAATTACGTTAGCTATAGGTTGTTCCACTTAAGTAATGGCATCGGTAATGTTTTTGAAGAAACAAAGTAATTATTTTCAGAAAACAATTAAAACAGTAAAAAACCTTGACTTCTAGAGAAAGTCAGACAGTGGCGGTGACGTAAAAGAGGCAACTCCGTCACCTCGCAGACATTGACATAATACTCTAAATATGACGTAATTCTCGTGCGTGCACCGTGCTCTCTCTCTCTCGCTCACACAGACATGCGTGCATCTCCAAGAAACAGATCCTCATGTGCCTGGAGAGCGCATGAAGATCTATGCCTCTTGGAGATGTTTGGAGCATGCATGCACTAACATCGCACACACACACACATCATCGCGCTTTCAGAAGAGCATTCAGGTGACCCGATATAGCTAGTTTGGAGAAAGACATTGGATGAGTTCATTAGCCAGCTTTGTACCCTTTCAACTCCTTCAGTAAAAATTAATTCTTTTCAGAAAAAAAATTAAAACATTAAAAAATCCTTGACATCTGGAGAAAGTCAGACAGTGGTGGTGACATAAAAGAAGCAACTCCGTCACCGCACAGACATACTCTAAATATGACGTAATTCTCTCTCTCGCTTGCTCTCTCTCTCTCTCTCTCTCTCACATATGCGTGCATCTCCAAGAGGCATAAATCCTCATGTGCCCGAAGGGCGCATAAACATCTATGCCTCTTGAGGATGTTTGGAGCGCGCGCATGCACACACACACACAATATGCTTTCAGAAGAGCATGCAGGTGTACTTAGTATAGCATGTAGCTAGGTAAAGTCAACCTGATTTCACACAAACTATAGCAAGACTGAAATTGTACCGTGAAATTCTAGTTTTGTCACCATTTTTGCAAGTCTTGAAGTGAAAGCGAAAGACATATCACGTTAAATATAAAATTACGTAAAAACAAAAAAATACGTCATGACAAATGATGCTTGACAAACCAATGATGTGTATGCACTGCACGCGACCCAGAAGGAGATATTTCAACATCAGAATCAAAGTCAAAGACAAAAGGTAGAGACCCTTGACAGCGAAGACAGCTCTCATATAGAAGGGACTTTGTGGGTTATGGTTCATCCCATCTTGTTTACATGGTAGCGCAGGTATAGAAACAGGTGTTTTTGTTGCCACTCCCCATTTCAGCTGTAAGGAGGGGTAAAATGTTGTTCTTTGATAGTTGTTGTGAACTGTTGGTGAGGCTAGAACACTAGGGACATTTATGTCGGACATGGCACACACTGAGTTTGAACCATGCACCCCTGACACACTGCAAGCTACTCTGGCTACACCATTACCTCATTCACTGACGAGAAATACTGAACACCACTCAATTGCAAGAGATATAGATCTAAGCCTCATGCTGATACTTTGCGTCTTTGTTTCTTTGATATCTGGCTTTTTAATGTTGAATTTACAGTCTCAAACACAGTATTACGTGCATCTACTTCCATGGGCAGTGAAGTGGCTAAACTATTTGGGTTGATCCATCTTCAGTCATAATATATCAGAGCTGATTAGGTTAAATTCCTTATTTTTGGGCTCACATGCGAAGCAAACGTGAGTCTGTTTTGGGCCAGTGGTCGTCCGTCCGTCGTCTGTCGTCAAGTCCACCGTCGTCTGTGGTAAAGTTTAACGTTGGCATTTTCTCGGAGACTATTCAAGCCACAGTCTTCAAACTTGGTCCAAGGATACTTTGTGGTAAGACCTTTCTAAACATACCAATTTGAGTGACCTCTCACAAAGGTTAAGCTCACAGGGATCAGGAAATAGGTAAAAAATAGCTATATTTTGACATAATTTATTTTTTCTCAAATACTATTCACAACTTCAAACCCAAACTTGGTACAAAGATACCTGATGGCAATACCTTTGTATAAGTATTAATTTGGTTGATCCCTCGGAAAGGTCAAGGGTCACAAGAGCTCAGGAAATAGGTGAAAAATAGCCATATTTTGACAAAAGATGTTTTTTCTCAAATACTATTCACAACTTCAAACCCAAACTTGGTACAGAGATACCTGATAATAAGACCTATCTATGCATACTAATTTGGATAACCCCTCAGAAAGGTCAAGGGTCACAAGGGCTCAGGAAATAGGTCCGAAATAGCCATATTTTGACAAGATGGTTTTTCTCAAATACTATTCACAACTTTAAACCCAAACTTGCTACAGAGATACCTGATCGTAAGACCTTTATATGCACACTAATTTGGTTGATCCCTCGGAAAGGTCAAGGGTCACGAGAGCTCAGAAAATAGGTCTAAAATAGCCATATTTTGAGAAAAGATGTCTTTTTTTCTCAAATACTATTCACAACTTCAAACCCAAATTGGGTACAGAGATAGATACCTGATGGTAAGACCTATCTATGCATACTAATTTGGATGACCCCTTGGAAAGGTCAAGGGTCACAAGAGGCTGGCAAATTTGTGTAAAATGCTGATTTTTTTTTATAAAATTGTAGGTATTCTCAAATTTTTCAACCAAATTTGGTACAAAGATAGCTGATGATAAGATCTTCCTATGCATACTAATTTAGTTGACTCATCACAAAGGTCAAGGGTCACGGGGGGTTGACAGATGTGTGAAAAATGCTTACATTTTCAGAAAACATGGATTTTGCTGCTGCAGAAGCCAGCCCTTGTCACAAAGGTCACACATATAAATCAGTCATACACGTGAGCCATAATGACTTTGCCTTTCTTGTCTTTTCTAGTTTTTGCCGGTGCCAGAGCTAATGGCGATTCGTCTGACTCGACAAATTGTGAATGTAGGACTGCCACTCAAAGTGAAGGGGCTGCTGGAAAATACCATGATCCACGTCATGCGTGCACTCAGGCAGAACAACGATCTGCTGCTTGCCACAATGGACGTCTTTGTCAAGGAGGTTTCAGTTGATTGGATGGTACGTCAGTGTGTACACATAAGGGTAAAGTTGGCCGCGGAAAATAAGTCGAAAATCCGTAAATTGAAATAATTTTGGGAAATTACCTTTGTTTCAAAAGTCAGACATAAAATATAATTTCTAGATTGAAGGAGAAGCCAGAGGCTTTGAAAGTGGAGAAGAAAATATATGTGTAGGTAGAGGCAGGTTGGGGTCCAGAGGCCAGCTTGGGCACCATTGTACCAAAAATGTTTTTTGTTTTTAAGCCATAGGCACCAGCAGGGTAGCCAAAAGGCTCGGAAAATGAAGAGAGAGAGAGAGAGAGAAGAAAAAAAGAGAGAGAAGAAAAAGCATTATCAGTACCTCACTGGCACCCATCCAACTTCTGGAGCCCAACCTGCCTTGATTTTTTTTCACAGTTGTCAATCTTCACTTGTGTGTCCGTTTGCATCATACTGATTGATGGATGTTGTAATGTCTTGTAGCAGCCTTACAAAAATAAACAATGATGTATGCTTGTACATGAATCTCTGGCATGTAATTTCTTTGTGTTAGCAATTTGCGGACAAGCAGAAGCAGGAAGGCATGGAGCCTGAAGATGCTGAAGAAGATGCGGCTTGGTATCCCAAACAGAAGATTCAGTCCGCAGCGCGTAAACTGAGGGGTGACAAGCCCTGCTGCATCACCAGGTTAGAGATTCCTCATAGAGCTGTATTAGCCCTTATCATTTGGAATACACCAGTTTGTGAAATAAGTTCGACTAAAATAGATCAAGGGTAGAACCAGAATAGCTTGGCGCCTCTAGGCGCCAAGCTATTCTGGCACCACCCTTGTACTAAAGCCATTGGCCATTATCCTTATCCATACGTTCTATAATGTAGCTTGCATATGACAGTGTACAAATTTTAAGCTTTTAGCCTCAGTATGATATGGGTTAATTAGGCCTTTAGAAAGTACAGGCCATCCTCAGTATTAAAGGGTCAGGTTAATCAGCAGAGCAGGCGGTGCTGTGTTTTTGCGCTTCTGGCTAAGATTTGACTCATCGGCATTGCACATGCGTTTATATAGGCTGGCGGGTGTTTTAAAGACTCCAGTATACTGCAGTATTGGATATGATGCGCTCAGTTCTCTGCATGGCTCCCATGGAGATGCCTAATAAGCAAAAGGTTCTTGGACCAATTTAAGCCTTAGTTAGACAACAGCCCTCAGCATTTTCTTACGAGGTGTTTTTCTTGAGAAGTCTACATAGATTTAGCATTGTAAAATAACGTGATTGCAAGTAATGTGGTCTGACTTTGCGGCTCATGGGTACGGTGAAATAGTCAAACTTATCAGGGCGACCGCCTGTGTAATGTAACTACCTGTCTAAGCAGACCACCCAGTTTTGGTCCCAGGATCTTCTTTCTGTAACTGACAGAGTGTCGGGAGGCTAAGTTTTGATTGTCCCTTGGATGGTTGCCTTGCACAGGTTTCACTGTATACTGAGACTGATCAGTAAAGCCTGCTCATGGTACTATGACTTGCAACAGTTCAGCAATTTCGTGAAGACTGGTATTTTATGAAGTGTTTAATCCATTTAGCCCCAACACACTACACCAGGAGATGGATCGACCATGATGGTTCACGGGGCAGTGCCAGATTAGCTTGATACCTGATGGCAACAAGCTAGTCTGGCACTACCCTTGAATTAATAGTCGGTTTATTCCTGCAACTAGTACATCGTGGTTAGGTGACACTTCCAAAATTTGGGAAATGTACCCTTGGGGTTAATAGTTTAATGTTTCCGTTCTTTGCAGGGATGAGTTGAGACTGGGCCACTCGAGAAATGTGGGCTTAAAGGCGTTTGAGAGCGTTGCCATGGGAGACAAAGACAATATCCGTGCTCAGCTTCCCGAGACTGGTCTGACTCCAGAGGAACAGATTGCAGCCCTTATTGATCAGGCTACTGACCCCAACATCCTAGGTCGCACATGGGCTGGTTGGGAGCCGTGGGTGTAGAGAACTATTCATGCTTTACCCTGGGTTGCAGTTTTTGGAAGTTGGACAGAAAGTTTCTCAAACTGGTTTTGTTTTTGTTGATATATTAGCTAAAACCGGTAAACTGACTGCAATGCATGGAACCACTTCTGTTACGAATAAGCATGCTTTTTTCATGTTACCAAGTATGAATGCTTACCTTCATAATTTTTTTTTAAGGTGCATATCATTAGCTATGACTGTTGACAATCACAGTATTTTTTGTAGAATGAGGAGAAAATCCAAGCATTGGTATAAAACCCTTGACTGGACGACACAAATGTTTCTACAGCAAAACCTTTTTTTAGCAACCAACATTTTTTCAAGGAAGAATTGGTCTGAAAAGTAGATTTTCTCCCTCAAGAGTGCTTGAAGGGCAAGCATTGTCACCTGTCGTTAAAGACCATCATTTAGGTGGCTACAGCCGCCTAAATGATGGTCTTTAATGACAGGTGATCTCTGGTAAGGGTGGTTGTTCAAACACTGGTTCTGCTGTACATGATTTGAGATTTAGACATTGTCGTCATTCTTCAGCACCAGTGGTAAACTTTTGTTTCATGTTGCTTGTCGCACTATTGACACCCCTCCTCCACAACATCCCCTGTAAGTAATGAGTTACAGATAGCACACATGTACTGTCATTCAGCTGTGATGCAGTGTCTGCACCTGTATCAGTCCTATGCTAATTAATCTTTTTTTTTTTTTTAAACAGTGCAGTTTGTGTTGTCAGACGTTGTATTATGTTGATTGCACATGTTGATCGACTATGCAGTGTGTAGAGCTCTGCTGTTATTTCACAAAATCCAGTATATCCATTTTAGATAAAAGTGAGGTTTTCATCGTTTCATTTTCATTCAAAGAAAATTGGAGGTGTTGCCTAACGACTATGTACCAGTTGCAGAAGATGGATTGACTGATAATTCAAGGGTAGTGCCAGATTAGCTTGGCACCTTCAATGTACCAGTTGCAGGAGATGGATTGACTGATAATTCAAGGGTAGTGCCATATTAGCTTGGCGCCTGAAGGCGCCAAGCTAATCTGACACTACCCTTGAGTTATCATGATCAAACCATCTCCTGTTGTAGGGATCCGGGGCTAAACAATGAACATACTCGCAGAAGGGCAGAAATATTTTGTTTGCAAGTCTTTTTCATGAAACGCCAATTGCTGATTTTCATCTTTTTATACTTTTTTTTTTTTTTTTAACCCTTTGTCCCTTCGGCTGTCAATGATTGTTCTTTTTGGAATCGCCTCGACAAGCACTACCAACAGCCAAATGGTTAAATGTTTACATATTTTGTCCAAGCAAGTTTCATTACTTTTTTGTTTGTGCGCTTGTATACAATTTTTTCATTCCATCTTAGGTTGTGTGGTGCAATGTGTAATGAACAAAGACTTAGATGTTCTGTATGTGTAGCACTACTGATGAGGTCCTATAAAACCGTTTGTATTGCACACTCAACAATGTCATAATGGCTCATGCATCTGTGAAGCCTGACTTACCAGCACATGCATTATGTATTGTGTGCTGTGCATGACCTCTCCACCTAAGGGAACACAAAATGATTGCTTTCATGTGTACAGATTTTTATGGAACAAACCTTTTCAATGGTCACAATTGCATAGATGAGTCACGTCTTTTCTGATGAGCAGTATCGTCCGTAGCAGTCATGGGTTGACCTGTATACTTTACTAACCTGTTGCGGGTCGATAGAAGTTTTTGTCACGATGATTCATACATTTTAACAAAAACTGCTACCGACTTGCAAATGGTTAAAATTGTGCAAGCGCAAATTTGTTCAAGCAGGAGGCCAAGATTCTGCAGGGGCTCATGAGAATCTAAGCCTCATGCAAACGAGAAGGTGCTTATGCAAGCAAAATGTTTTGGTTGTTTTTCATTTTCATTTTGTTGTTGCACTTTCATTCAGAACAAATTTTGTTAAATGAGAAAGGCTGCAATGTGCTAATTTTGTCACATGAAAGCATTTTGTTTGAAATGGAACTCCAGAATTGTGATTTTTTTTTTCCCTATTAAATGAAAGGACTTATTTTTTTATTTCACCCTTGTTGTGGTGTACCATATCACCTGTCTCTCTTTTTATCTCTCACACACACACACTATTACCACTTTATTCATATAATCCCCATACAATTATTTAAATCACAGTTTAAAGTATTGATGATGAAGCAGACAATTGAAATGTGAAACCAGTACTGGTCATTTCAATGAAGAGTGCCACATACACGTGAAAGACATAAAAGATGTACACATTTTGAGTGAAATACATGACAGAATCAATTTCTATGTTTTGCCATAAGGTGAAAGCAATAATAATAATGTGCAAAAATGTATTTAGCCCCAATAAATATAGTGACTCATCCAAAATGACTACTGGCACAAACAGGAAATCTTTAAAGTGAACGTGTTCTGTGAAATTTAAATGCATGCAAATAATCCACTAACCCTTTGGCTGTCGACAGTGCTTTTTGTCATAATGACTCTTACAAGAATCTTTCTTACATTATCTATCTGCTTGTACCATGGGTGTTGCATGGAGAAAGAGCCGACAGTCCGCTTCAAGCCAGAGGACCTGTAGAAGTGAAATGCAGTGCGACGTGTCTCCTTTACGTTCACAGTCCAGGTCTTCCTTGGTCTGCCTCTTGCCCTGAAGCCAGACATCCTCACATGACAAGAATACCCGATGGGCCAGTTGGTGGGGTGGCATTCTTCATTGGGTGCCCAAACCCCCCCCCCCCCCCCACCCCCCCACCTCTTTGTTGATGGATGTAGTGGAGGACTAGTGTTGCTCCTACCATTTCTCTGATCCTGGTGTGTCTGATCATTTCACGTCTGGTCTTGTTGACAACCCGTCTCAAACATCGCATCCCGCAGGTGGTGATTTTGTGCTCAAAGGGCTTGGTCAGGGCCTAAGTTGGGCACTTGTATGTCAAGGTAGTGGAACGAAGATGGAATTGATGAGCCTGGCTTTTGTCTCTCGATGGGGATAATGGGGCGTCTCAAGAGTGAGGCAAGATGGCAACCGATGTTATTTGCTTTCTGGACTCAAGTTTCAGTCTGTCGAGTCTCCAGTTCTCTGTGAAGATGCTGCTGCTAAATGATGAACAGACTTGGTGACAAGACGCATCCCTGTCTTTAGATGAGATTTCAAACAAATCTGCGAGTCCCTGTGGTGTGCAGAATCATTGTGACAAAAGGCACTACCGTCAGCCAAAGGGTTAGTATCTGTCGATCCTCAACATGAGGTCCACATTCGGGGCACTTCACACAGCAAAGGACAGGAAGTCGATTTTCAGGAAAATTTAGATTTAACCCCTTCACTCTTGGGGGAAGCAGACTGTTTCTGAAATCTTTTTTGATGCCGAAGTTATCCAAGGAATGTGGTGTCAGCAAGAGGCATAGATCCTCATGAGCCCCCGCAAGTGCGGGGGCTCATAAGGATCTATGTCTCTTGCTTTTGGATAGTGTTCAGTTGTTTTTTTCGGCAGTGAAGGGGTTCCTGAAGTTTAAACTCCAGGCAACAATTCCTGGCTTAACCCTTTTAGACCCACGGGTGTATTTCAAACAATTGTGGAAGTGTTACTTAATGACTATAATTGTACCAATTGCAGGAGGTGGATTGACCATGATATTTAAAAGGTAGTGCCAGATTATCTTGGCACCTTCATTTTGTAGTCAATCTCCTGCCATAGGGTGTTGGGGCTAAAAGAGGTAATGGACTTCACAAGGCAGGGATCTTGCTCTTGAAGTGGGTTTTTAATCTTTATTACATGAGATATTTCTTCATATGTAGCATTGGCATCTTTGCTGTCGTGAGGATGTTATGCAAAGCACAATGACTTACTTGTGACCATGTCCAAAAAATCTGAAGAAACATGATTCTCTCCATCAAATGCTAACACGAACTAAATTGCCACATACTAACTCCTTTTCAAATGTGATATTTACACAATGATAGAATAAATGTGCATTTTTTACTTGAGAAAATAAAAATGTACTGTACCTTGTAGCACAAAACAAAGATGTCTGACCCAGGAAAGAAACATGACATTAATTTTAAGAAAGAAAGAACAAATCGCAGACACTGTAAATGCTGCAAAAAAGTCTCATCATATATCCAGCATATAAGATATTATGAAGAAATAAACAGGTAGATTTGGATGAGGGCAGCATCTGACATGTAATGCTATAATATGTACAAACAGGAAAGCACCACACACAAAACAATCTCGGTTGCCTGATTACCATCATGCATGATAAAATCGAGTATAAATGGACCTTTGGAAATCAGAAGTAAGTCGAAATTTTGTGTCTATTGATGAAAACATTGTATTAACCCCTTTCCTGCCACTGTACAAACATTTTTGTTTCTGAAATCTTGGTTCATTCAACGATAAAAAATCCACTACCATCCAAGAAACATGGATACAAATTTGTCTCAGCAAAAGGCATAGATCCTCATGACCCCATGCAGTTGCTGGGGTCTATGAGAATCTACGTCTTGCAGCTTGATCATGCTCACCTTTTCCTCAGCAATGAAGGGGTTAAAGCCCAGACAAACATTTTAATTCAATGTTTTTGTGGAAACGTGCAAATTTGACCTATCTCCGATTTCCTGAAATTGTCTGTTCATTGATCTTTAGCAATTGCACTGATTATAAATTTTTAATCCATTTACTACCTGAACACCCCACCCAAAAAACAACAACCAAACAAACCAGCCCAGGACAGCAGGAGATGTATTGACCTTGATAGTTCAAGTATACTGACTAATATAATACGCCTGCCGCCTTCCAACTCTCATGCCATCTCGTAAAGCAGGCACGTAGTGTTCATATGACAGACCCCAAACCTAAAGAAAACTCAAGCGTGTGCATGTAAAATGCCCTTTCATGATATGCAAAATGGGCAAAAGAAATTGGCAACAAAATGCAAATTACATATTTTAAATGACAATACAAAATACAATTTGCTGATTGGTTAGTGTTACACCAGTTTGTCAGATGTGTGCTTGTCTGAATTTGGAACTTACTGCCCTCGGCCGTAAGGTGTAAAATCGCAGACCAGCACACTCATGGGCTCATCATGTACAGCAAATTAACAAAGTCTGAAGTATTTACATATGGCACTCAATTCTAAAGAATCGGGGTGCTCATCAAGTCTGTATTTTTTCCTCCTCCAGCCGCCGGCGGGGTAAGACGTGTAAGTCTTAGCTCCGTCGTGCAGCCAACCGTGACGCTTTGGATTGCTTGATATACTGTGTACTATGTGTTTTTCTATGTAAGCTGTGGACTTTCTTATACTTTTTAAACATTATTCCAGTGGACGTGCATACTAACTATCATCACACGGATATCCTAATGCTTGTGTTGTGAGTGTGAGAAGTGTGCAGGACAAAGCACACTATTTTCCCCGGATGATATCATATTGTGTACGTGTGATGCGAGTTGTGCCCAGACTGAAGCCAGTCTTTGTCCGTCGTGCAAGGTAAATCCGATCATACGAACTATCACTTTACGATATTCTTCTCGTAATTTTGAACGCATCGTCATCCACTTTGTTTTCTGGAACTCATTGAATATAGTAGAACTTACGCCTGCCATTGTCTATATTTTTCGTTCAATTATATATTTCATCCCTTGCACTGTCAGTAACTGTGAGGAGTTAGACTGTGACTAGAGCAGTCTATTGCTGAACTTCAGATCTAAGCAGCCAATGTTTGCTTTTCGGCTTACTGACTCTGTGACACGATGCTGTATCGTCTCCACCAGACTCCACTCCTGTCAGCCCTGCAGACACGCTGGCACTTCCTGAGGGGTGTCACAATGTTTGCTGATCCCACCACCCTCCACACCTACCCTTGTTTCTAACTTTCTAAAGTTGGCGCTGAGTGCCCGGTTACAGCATACCACCAAGTCCGAGTCGCGATGGCATCTTCATCCCTCTCTCTAAGTGTCGTGACGCAAGACCCCACCCTCGCCAATCCCTTTAAGAGAGAAAACCCGGTGCTAAAGGACACTGCGTGCGGCCAGCAAACGCGTTTCTACAGCAACGGCCCCAATGGCGTCATCACCCTCAAGCGCTGGCGAACTGCCCTCTACCACCGCTACGTCAACCTGCTCCAGGCAAGAGGCGGTTACACTGTAGTCTGGAGGGACACAGACGCCAGAAATGAACCTGTAGAGTGTGGTGACTCCTACCTGGATTGTTCCAATCCTGACATTCCCGATGACTTGGGAAAAACATTCATACAAATCAGGGGGAGAGCAAAACCAAAAATCACCATCACCCTCTACTTCCACGTGCGTCGCAAGACTGGCGGCACCTGTCTCATTCAGGGACACAACAAGGACACGTGGGTCCTAAGCGAATATGACTCTTTGTGTACATTCGTACAACAGCTGAAAGACGGCTGCGCAGACCCTGCTGACAATGTCCCTGTTGACATGCCGCGTGACCAGTCATGCGATCCCACCATCTCCCCGATAGTATCATTCCCAGACACCCCTCCTCGGGCAATTTTGGACTCATCCCTCCCCTTAATCGGATTGGAGGCTGACGACTCTACCTCCCTATCGCCGATTGTTCAGTCCTGTAACCCTCGGAACAGCTCCGCTAATATTGTCCCCGAGCCTCTGACCGTGACCACCGTCAGCGCTGTGAGTGACATGACCAGTGACGGCCCGCCTACCCCACCCTCCATCCCACACCCCTCCTCCAGCGGGCCACATCTACGGGATGATCTCCACTCCACCCTCTCTGATCACTCTGATGTTCCTGCCAGTCAGTCCCTTGCCACTACCCCCTCCACACCCGAACCTGCCCCCTCCACACCAAGTCCTGTCAGCCATATTGTTACCCAAGTGGCGTCTACGGGTGACGTCACCACCGAGGACTTGACCTCGCCCGGGTTACCCGTCTCGTGCACTCAGGTGGATTCTGATTATAGCGAGCTGGTGGTGTCCGGTGTCCGAGACGAAAAGCCGCTTATCATCCTAAAGCTGCAGACCCAACTCTGCAACAGCCAGGCCGCCGTCGAGGCTCTCCATCAAGAGTTGTGTCAGCTGAGAACTGTCACTATGCTAAATATTAAGCAGATTGACAGTAAGGTGTGCGAGTCCGCGGTGAAGATGGCAAATGACCTCCGGATGTTAGAGTCTTGTATGTGTGGCAAGATGTCCCACTTACATGATCTTACATGATCAAATGACAAACATGGCAGAATTTCACTGTCTCGTCGACGACACTCTGCAAAGACTGAACTCTGAACAAGGGCTACCTCTGGCCTCTGGCCAAACCCCCCAACTACTAGTGTCAACAACGCCTGAAGGCTCTATGCCCGTAAACAGTGATACAATCATTAGTATGAAGCCTGTGTCCACTACAGCTGGTGATGTGATCCCAGTAAGGATTACCGTTCCTAAGAACAACCCTCCGAGTAGCCAGAAAGAGCAAGCCCCAGGGAGTGCGGTTATTACGGTCAACGTTGCCTCCCCTATCGCAGACAGCCACCGTGAGGGGAGCGGGCCGTCTCAGCCTGGCCAGCGGCAAGGGGGCGGTAATCGGATTGCCGGGAGCCAGCAGCAGCGCAAGGACTTTCTTCCGTGCGAGCGGGTCTTTGATCACAACGTAGAGGTAGACACAACCACGCTCGTCATCGGGGACTCCGTCGTGCGAAACTTCAAGGGAGAGAAGATGACCATGTACCAGGGCGAAAAGGTACAGGTCATCTCAATATCCGGCCTGCAAATCTCCCACTTGACTGACTGGCTCAAGCAGCAGCCGCAGTCACCCCGCGTCCAACTGGTCACCTTCCACGTAGGGGTGAACGATTGCAAGACGCATGAAATCACCAGTCAGCAGTGGGAGAGACTGGTCACTTCTTGCAAAGGCGTGTTCCCCAAAGCAAGCATCCAGGCCTCATCCATCTTGCCTGCTGCCCAGGGGAAAAACTCTCGCCTTAACCAACGTATTTCCCCCTCCAACGCAAATCTGTGCCACGTGGCAAAGAAGATGCGCGCTATCTTTGTTGACAATGCGGGCGTGTTCCTAGCCCCAAGCGGTCTTCCCCGGAAGGCGCTGTACCGTGTGGACAACAAAGGCCGACTTGACCCCATTCATCCATCCCACGTGGGAACCCGGAGGCTTGCCGGCAATATCAAGTACGGTGGTCCAGCTGTCAACCAGGCTGATGCAATTACTCACCAGCACAGAAGCTCTCAGGCGACCACTAAGACGAAACTCTACTCAGAGGCCTTAGCTGGTGGTAGCTTGAATGTACAGAGTGGCACTTCCACTTCTGACACTATTGTATCCGGTTCTGCTGGTCCCACATCACCAGTACAACTACCTCTACGCCAGGAGCCTCAACCACAGGACCATGAACAACTTCAACAGCAGGAGCAGCTGCAGCTACAACAGGCGCAGCAACAACATTTACAACAGGAGCAGCAACATCTACAACAGATGCCCTTCATGCCGGTTCCTGACTGGCAGCAACTCCAGTACCATCATCTGCTGCAAATACATACCAACTCTTCAACTGCAGCACCCTGGCAACAACCACAGTACCCGGATGGTTGCCATGGTGTGTGGTCGAATCATCGCCCAGCAACCAGTGTATCTGCTTATCCGGTTAATAGTCTGCCACCGTACCACCAGTTATGCCAGGTGCCCACAGCGAATGGTGCCAATGGATACGTCAGCTACTTACGCGGTTGGTAATTCAGTGTCGTGTGATCAGTGATCCTTCACCGTTGTGCTTCGCAGATTTCACCGTGGGTGTGTGAGGCAGTTCATTATTACGTCAGTGTTACGTGTGCTTCTTTATATACGGTTCTTCTGCGTTTGCTTGTGATTTATTCCAAAGCAGTGATTGACTGTGTGCCTCAAATTCTGTGATTTTCTCGCCTGGTTTGATTGCCAAAGCTCCGCTAAGTTTTCATTGTGACAGTACGGTTTCAAGTGTTCAGCCTACGATACTTCACATCGCAGGCTACACCATTTGTTCATTTATTTAGACAGCTTGCGCAGCATTAATACGTGGATACACTATTAATCAAAAGCGATCTTCATTTGATAACGCTGTGTTGGACACCATTTGTGACGTTTTGATACGAGGTGCTATAACTTCAGCCGCGCTTTACTGCATTGAAACTTTATTCCCTATTCCCTCTGTTTATATATTTTTTGTATTGTGTTGCACTTCATTTGGGAAAGTTAAAATTCAACATGACCCATAATGCTCAGACACACGGAAGCCTTCAAACTGGTCACTTGAACATCTACCATCTTTTTAACAAGGTGGCCGATTTGAATGTTTTTCTAAACTCGTCTGAACCATTCCACCTGTTTGGTCTTAGTGAGACGCGACTTAACTCCGACATAAGCGATGAAGCCGTTCACATACCTAACTTTAGCATCACTCGACGTGACCCTCGTGTACTTGGTCAGACTGGGCTTGCCGTTTACATCCATAACTCAGTCCAACATTTAGTAAAAAGGCGTGAGGACATAGAAACTCCGGAAGTTGAGTGCATTTGGTTGGAATTTAGGGCTCCAAAAACTAAACCCGTCTTCATCGGCTTTTGTTATCGTAACCCATCAGCCAAGTTTGAATGGTACGACGATTTCTTGCATGCAGTAGAAAAAGTTGGCCTACCTAACTGTGATGCGTTGCTACTAGGCGACTTTAACATAGATATGTTAAAGCCCCATACCGCGTGGGATTGCATCACCACACAAACCGGCTTAGAACAATTAGTTTCGGCCCCTACTAGGATCACAAAAACAACCGCAACACTCATTGATCACATTTACACCAACCGTCCCCTTAGTGTGTTCAATGTTAGTGTTCCTGACCTCAGCATCAGTGATCACTTTCCTACTGTGTGTTCCTGGTCAACAAAACTGCCAGTGCATCGTAAGAACGGGCACACAACTATAACGTACCGCTCATTTAAACAGTTTAATCAGTCTGCTTTTCTAGCAGACCTTGATCAAACACCATTTAATGTCGTTAATAACGAAACTGACCCTGAAAAGGCTCTGACTATTTGGTATCGACTCTTTACAAGAGTACTTAACAAACACGCCCCTTTACGGCAAAAGCGGGTAAAAAACCACACGTTACCGCCTTGGCTAACGCAAGGAATAATTGAAGCTATGAAATTGAGAAATGACTTAAGAAGACACAAGCTATTTAACGAATACAAAAAACAACGTAACCGTGTCAAGTCTATGGTACGCAGGGCTCAAAAGTCTCTCTTTGAACGAATGATTAAAGAAGACAGAGATACTGCCGCACTCTGGCGCGCAGTTAATCTCATCACCCGAGGTAACAGCAAGAAATCGTCAGCCATTCCTTCTAGTATTACTGCAGACATCTTTAACAAACATTTTTTGTCTGTTGCCGAGTCAATCATACCCTCAAGCGGAAAAACGTCTTACACATGCCCGGAGTCCCTGCTTAACTTCTGTAAGCAGAAGACTAAGGACAAACCCCCCTTCTCTATACCGCCTCTAGCTGTGTATGAAGTAGGAAAACTGATCGGGTCACTGAAAAACAAAAAATCATCGGGACCTGACGAGATCAGTCCTAAAATCCTGAAACTGTCCCTTCCCTATACAGTAGAATCGTTAACGTATATTTATAACTTATGCATCCAACAAAATATATTTCCATCAGAACTGAAGCAAGCCAAGGTTATCCCTTTGCCTAAATCAAAAGATCTGTCTGATGTTAATAACTATAGACCCATCTCAATATTATCCAGCCTTTCCAAACCTCTTGAAAGACACGTGCACAAACACCTTTATCAATATTTGGAGAGTCGTAGTCTATTGCACGTATTTCAGTCCGGCTTTCGCCCCAAGCATTCTTGCCACACGGCACTAACAAGACTTATTGATGCGTGGCTAGCATCCATAAATAACTCCCAAATAACTGGGTCGATCTTTATTGATTTTAAGAAAGCTTTTGACCTTGTAAATCATAACATTCTTTTGTCAAAACTTCAAGCATATCTTTGCAATGCAGGTGCTGTCTCATTGTTCACTTCATATTTAAGCGGAAGGAAGCAAAGAGTACTGTTAAATGGATCCTACTCCTCGTATGGTCACGTCAAAAGCGGCGTGCCTCAGGGCTCTGTCCTCGGGCCATTGCTGTTCTGCATATTTATCAATGACCTTCCACTACATATTAGTTGCCGCGATATTTCTTGTGACATGTTTGCTGATGACTGCACACTACACACTCCTCACAAAAATGTAGCTGCAATTAACACGCGTCTGCAGGAAAGCCTGCGCGAGGTCACCGACTGGTGTCATTCCAACTCCATGTCCCTGAATCCGTCAAAAACAGAATGCATGGTTATAACCACACGTCAAAAGCACCAGCTATGCCCGCTCTCTCTTAGTCTGTCTATAAACGGCAGCCCAATTGAGCAAGTATCACACCACCGCCTCTTGGGGGTCACTATAGATGATCAGCTTAAATGGCAACTGCATATTAATAATGTGTGCAAAAGAGTTTCCAGAAGCCTGTATATGTTGTCAAAATTGAAAACAATTACTGACACAGATACGCGTCTTCTTTTCTACAATGCTCATGTCAAGTCGCACATAGACTATGCATCAACAGTGTGGGATGGTTCTAGTGATGTACATTTGAAGAGGCTGAACTCCCTACATAGGAGAGCTGCTAAGCTTATATTTCCCGATCCCGAACTCTCAACTGACGAAAAGCTTAAAACTTTAAAAATTCTCCCTCTATCCCAGCACTTTCAGTTCAATAAAGGTGTATTGATGTACAAGCTGTACAAGCAATCATGTCCACTGTACTTGAGTTCTTTTTTCTCAGAACGGACATCTGTAGCTTCTAGACATGGACAACAATTCAAAGTACCCCTGCCGCGTATTGATTTATTCAAAACCAGCTTGTCATTCTTGGGAAGTTCATTCTGGAATTCTATTCCTGCAGAAATTAGAAACGCAAAGACGCTCACCTCATATAGGGACAGCCTCTTCAAACACCTAGAATCTCTGACGTAATCAAATCATTACAGTATTGGGATAACTTACACGTGTGTTCAGATGTGTACATGTGCGTGCTTGTGTGTGTGTGTGTGTGTATGTATGTGTGTGTGTGTGTGTGTGTATGTGTGCGAGAGAGAGAGAGAGAGAGAGAGAGAGAGTCCCTTTTTCCCATAGCCGTACCATAATATTTGAATGCCAAAGAGTACCTTTGAATACTGCATGTACTGTGTATAATGTTTTTGCCTTCATATGTGTGTGCTCGATATGTTGGGCGCGCGCTCGCGTATGTGTGTGTGTGTGTGTGTACTGTATGTGTGACTGTGTGTGTGTGTGTGTGCGCGTGCGTGCATGCTGTGTGTGTGTGTATGTGTGTGTGTGTGTCGGCGTGAGAGAGAGAGAGAGAGAGAGAGGGGGGGGGAGAGATAGCACCTGCATTCATATTTGCCCTTGCTGTATGAACTTTAATGTACTTAATGATTCTTTGTTTATTGCTTTACTTTGTATTTTTACTCATTTTATACTTTTGTGCGTACGCGTATGCGGGTAGGTATGTCTGGAGTGCGTGTCCGAGAGCGTGTGTTTGTTTTTGTGCGTATGTGCCTGAGTGCGTGCGTGTGTAAGTGTGTGTGTGTGTGTGTGTGTGTGAGTGTTCGTGCGTGTGTGCATGCGTACTGAATTGCGGTGTACATGTGTGTGTGTGTGCGTGCGTGCATGCGCGGGTTGCGATGTGCATGCGTGCGTACCTGAGTGCGTGTGTGGGTATGTGTGTATGTGCGTGGTGCGTGCGTGGTGCGTGCGTGCGTGAGCGAATGTAGCAGTGCATGCAGCAGTGTGTGGTATGTGTATGTTTACATGTCTATGTCACTTATGTAGTAGATGTAGCAACGGCAAGTTTGAAAACTGGTCCTGTTACCAATAACTTCTACCGTTGGAAAATAAAGGTTCATTGTTCATTGTTCATTGTATAAAAAACAAAAAAATATGTATATGCATAATGTACCCAGTCCATATTTTGTTCCCTTCTTTGACACATGTACTGATATATTGTATAACAAGCAAATTAATTATTCATGAGCTTGCTTGATATACTTTTTTCGACTGTGTACATGCCATCGCTGTCATGTGCTTCGGCACTCGCATTGAACGTGGAAACCCGTAAAAGCAATGTAAAGAGTACAAAAGGCTAATCTATAACCTGAAACCTTCATTTTTGTAGTAGGTATGTAACACAAACTAGAGTCGTGAAATGCAACATTCCAACTAAAAAAAACACACTGAAACTGTATTAGCGTAGGAGGTAGGCGGAATAGCCATCACTCAACACGGTTAGTTCCCTTGCGTCAACAAAACTATCGTCTGCTTCACATAGCACCTATAGTGGAGTCATGTTTTCTTGTTTGTTCGCTATTATTTTTTTTTTCTTTTTCAAGTTATTATCCACATTGGTGCTATGGGTGTTTCATTGCTAAACTTTGCTTATAAATTAAACTGAATTAAAATCATTTTGTGATATGCGTAATTATATGTTTCGTTTCGGCGTGCATTATAGTCTCGGTATGCAAACCTAAATATTTGCAGAGAGTGGACGGCACGAAGCGAAGGTAAAGTTTAGTTTTGGACTGGGTACATAAATGATATTGAGCAGCAATTTGCTTGATATGGTGCCGAAAACAGACAGATGTGATTACTTGACCCAATCAAAATGTCCTCGTCATACTGACTCTGACATTTTGATTGGGGTCTCGTAATCACATCTGCCTGTTATCGGCACTATATCAAGCAAAATGCTGCTCAATATAATATAATAAATGTTCAGCATTCACCTGAACCCATTTAGCCCCAAGGCTGCATTTCCAAAATATTGCAGACGTCACTTAATGACAATGTATCAGTTGCAGGAGATGGGTCGACCATAATAATTCAAGGGTAGTGCCAGATCAGCTTGGCGCCATCGGGCGCCAAGCTGATCTGGCACTGCCCTTAAATTATCATGGCCAATCCTTCTCATGCTGTAGTGCATCAGGGCTCAATGGGTTAACGCTGATTACTTACTGTTAAGAGCATTTTAAATAATAACATTCACAGTGCATTTAGGTGGTTCAAAGTCGCATTATATGTAGCATTATGCTCCCTATACATATCAAGGAAATTACCTGCAAAGAAAGAAACACTGCAACATTACAAAAATATAACAGGTTCTACACGTACTGAGTAACCACCATGTTTGCAAGGAAAAGTTGTTTTAAAAGACAGGAGCTCTGTCAAGAGAAGTCTTGAAGAGCAGACGGTGTCACCTGCCATTAAAGACCATCATTTAGGTGTCTCGCAAACCAGATAGGTGAGGCTAGCACTGGTAGAACAGTACACATACCAAAGGGAATTACTCAGGGCTGGACATACAATCAGCTAGATCCCCTGCCCTCTCCTATCGGGCACCCAATCACCAGCCCACAGAAAAATGAAAATACCCAGGTAAATAACAAGACTATCATATACAGAAAATTATGCAAGTAAATAACAAGACTATCATATATATGATAGTCGTGTTTCTGTGGGCTGGGGATTGGGTGCCTGAAAGGAAAGGAAAGGGGATCTAATCATTTGTATCTCCAGCGCTGCATCATTGAGGTGACTACAGCCACCTACATGATGGTCTCCAATGACGGGTGATCTCTCATTGGGGTAATCACTGAAAACAGGTTCTGTTGCTCTGTTGTTTTTTCCCTGTAAAATATATATATCACATTGAACAATCCTGTTCTCTTGTCTCTTGTTACAAGAAAAAACAAACTATTTATCACCATGTCTTTGTACATCATGCTTCACATCACTAATGCCTTCACAAGCTGTTAATAACTTAGTGCTCCCAAATTTCCAATAGTCATAATAATAAATGTGTGCTGGTCTTTGATTTTGGACCTTACAGCTTGCAGCCGTAAGGTCTAAAATCACAGACCGGCACAAAGACACACTTTTTCAACAGAAGCATGTTATTTTCTCTGCAGCACGAAAATCACCACCAAAGCTGACCTCTTTGAATGAACGCACTCACCAGGATGATGCAAGAATAAAAAAGTTATTGAGCAAACTGCAGCCTTGCATAATGAGCAGTGTCTAGTGTGTTGGCATTTTCTCATTCTGAATCTGAAAGAAGCTGGCCTGGAAAGATAAAAAAAAAAAAACGATAGAAAATAAATCATTTTGCTGAAATTGTCATGTATGTGCGGGTTTTTTAGTTCGGATCATGCGGCACATGGGAACAATATCCAAAATCACAGAATGACAAACAATTCATGTTCAACACACAGCTTTAAAAAAAAAGGCGCAACAAATGATAATTTCAAAGCAAGCAATATGAAAAACATTCATGGAAAATAAGGCACTAATAACTCTCATTTGAGTATCAATAACCCATTTAACTCTAAGGCCAGATTTTGACTATGTACCAGTTGCAGGAGATGGATCAACCACTGATAATTCACTGATAATATCGATATATCAGATTAGCTTGGCACCATCAGGCGCCAAGCTAATCTGGTACTACCCTTGAATTAACATGGTCGATCCATCTCCTGCAGTACCGCATCCTGGCTGAATGGGTTAAAATATCTGACAGCATTTAAGAATCTATCTGAGAGATCTATAACACATAAGCTGCTTCACTTTGAAATTAAAAGAACGAAAAGAAATCAGATGATGATTGCATATGTAGCAAGGAATGAGGCCAAATATGGCATCAAAATGAAAGACAATGTCCTGCTCACCTTGAGCATGGTAAACATGATGCCGAGTTCTCCATGTTCCATGTGTCTCTCCATCAGGTCGTCGATCATGCTGATCTCTGCCCCCAGGTGCCGAATCTTGGCCCGCACCACCACAAACTGGAAAATGGGGAACAGCTCGTCCATGCACCATAAGTGGCTGTCATCTTTCAGCAATGACTGCACGGTCTGTGAAAGAACACAAAAGATAAATATTACAGTAAACATTACTTACAACCATTGGGTATTGACAATCAAAAATCTCAAGATGTCCTGACCATACACTTTCTATGAAAATCACACGTGACAAACTTCAGATTCTGTGCGTCCAGAGTTTGCAGTATGTGTTATGTCAGACTGATTATGTGTGAGACTGACAAACGGGTCGGCAACTTACATTAACCATTTTCCTACTGATACACCTATTGCCTGAAACAAATTTGGATGGAAGTTCAAGGGTGGTGCCAGGACAGCTTGGCGCCTGTGGCGCCAAGCTATTCTGGCACCACCCTTGAACTATAACAGTTGATCCATCTCCTAATCTGAAATGTAGCCTTCATAGGACAATAAGCAAATTTTACAAAATCTGCCTCAGGATGTAATGGTTTAATGAACAAGTACAAGCTTCGTACTATTTCCCACCCAAAACATGAGATCTGAGAAACACCAGAAATAAAAAGCCTGTAAACAGATGAGACATTTCTCTGCCCCTCTGTTTGAAACAATACACTAAAAAAAAAAAAAATCGAAATGAAAGGACTACCTGAGTAATTTCATTGAAAGTCTTTTCAATGACCAGCAGCTTGTCGATGGGGCTGAAAGCAGTGCTGGAAAATAAAATTGGAAAAACGTTTAAACGTTAGTGTTGGTATTCATCCACATGCACATGCAATCTGCTGAATACATACATGTATGCACACACACACACACTATCTCAAGACCAAATACACAGGGCGAGCATACACACGCCAGTAGACGCAGATTGTGTTTTTAGAGTCACTGTCAGTTCAACATCAAAGATCCCATAAGTTGCGTCGGCAAGAAGTATTAATCCTCGTGAGCCTCTGCAATTTCATGGGTTCATGAGGGTCTGTGCCTCTTGCAGTTGGGTGTTGTTCATCATCAGTGAAGGGGTTAACCCATTTAGCCCCAAGACCCTACCGCAGGAGATGGATGGACCGTGATAATTCAAGGGTAGTGCCAGATTGGCTTGGCGCCAAGCCAATCTAGCACTACCCTTGAATTATCACGGTCCATCCATCTCCTGCAACTGGTACACAGTTGTCAGATGACAACTCCAAAATTTGGGAAATGGGGCCTTGAGGTTAAAAGCGATAAATACAAACACGCAGAAACACAGAAGAAACTTCACACCTTATTTGCTGGAGTGCGTCCACAGCAGAAGCATAGCACACGTCTCTTGTGCTGGACAGTTTCTGAAAACAAGTACGGCAGGGTCCACAGTAAGGCACCGAATTGATTTGGCACTACCCTAGTACTGTCAGGTCCAATACATCTCCCATGATAAGTACACAATCTTCTAGACGGATTCTAAACATGCAAGTCATTATTACGCATGAAATAAATGATTCGGCATGAAAGGGGAATTTCTGGGCTTTTGCGCTCATGATGACTTCAGAGCAGAACCTTTAGGAGAGATGACCTGTAGACTAGCATATAGGAGTGTGTAACCACCAAAATGACGAAACAATTCATTACATACTAAGGCTAACTTTAAAAAATGCATAATGTCCTATAAGGGCTACATTACAGATTAGGAGATGGATCAAGCATCTAGTTCAAGGGTGGTGCCAGAATAGCTTGGCGCCTCAGGCGCCAAGCTATTCTGGCACCACCCTTGAACTATCATAGTCAAATCTATTTCAAGCAATGGGTGTATCAGGAAGAAATGGGTTAATGACGCATTTTACCCTTCATGACTTCTTTTGAGACAGTGCCTGTTTTTAAGATCACCTTTTCTCGCAAAAACAGGGGACTGCATAAAGCAGGCTCTCCTGTACCACAAACTCCTTCACAAAAATCTGGCACGTCTGTACAGTGTCCCTTATCTACTCAGCGCGTCCTGCAAACCTCTCATCTTACCTGGTCCTTGTCTTCCAACAAAATGTCGTCCATCAGCCAGAACTTCCTGCACACAAACACATAATAAACTGCTGACTTTTGCAACCATGAAACAGCTGCTTCACTTCACGTTTTCATACTCTGTCACCAATTGTGTCTTAACTCTTTCCCTACGTATCACTTCTGCTTTAGTGTTAGCCCAAACAAACCCTTAGCCATCGAAACACTTACGTTATAGCGTTGTGCTCGATGCGGTCTATAGATGAGTCACTAGTATTCTAGCGTTGTGTTTGTACAAAAATCGCCTGAAGCACAGCTACCGGTCTAAGGGAAGCAACCACTATAATATGTTTCACCAATCATTTCTAAGTTATCTGAAAGTGAATGCCCTTGTCGGATGGTGTCGGAACAAGGCCAAAGTAGCCGACAACGTGCCTTGGATCGTCTCCTACAATGAGCTTATTCAATCCTCATGAGCGTGGTTTCAACAGTGATTTTTAGCTCGTAATATTGTGATTCAAGAAGAGACAGTTCTCTTGTGTGATTTCTTTGCTTGTGGTATACATTTTCCTGCCATGTTGGTGAGTAAATCTGGGTTTTTCGTTGCATGTGCTTACACTGTTGCTACCAAAACCACATTTCTCATTTTTTGCTCCACCATTTTTGTTCTGTTGCATAATAATCAAATTGGTTCGACTTCCCACTAAACTGATGCACAAACACATGCAGTTTTGAAAAATACTTTTAATGCTCTTTCCAATGAAACCCAATTTATCTATGGTTGTTACCTTGGGAGGCTGTGAAAATTAATTCATTCTACCCCAAAAATGTACGTCACCAGGGAACAGACGTCCTTTTCCCTGCTACGTCGGCAGGGAACTGACTCATTGAAAATGTTACGTAGGGAAAGAGTTAACCTCCTTGTGCATGCAACCAGCAGTACTGTTAACAGCACCAGTGCCTGCACGCACAAGAGGGTGAACCCGTTCAGCGACAGCTAATGCAGACTGTGTTTCTGCAATCGTCGTTAATTCAACACCCAAAATCTCTTGGTGTCCCATGAACATGGGTTCAAAGTGGTTTCAGCAAGAGGCATAGATCCTCATGAGCCCCCGCAACTGTGGGGGCTCATGAGGATCTATACCTCTTGCAGTTGCGTGGTGTTCAAATTTTCTCGGCACTGAACAAGTTAAACCATTTGCAGTTTGTTTTACTTACTGATCAATGCCGAGGAAAGCCATGAGAGCCATGTCGCCCTGCCGGTTGAGTTTGGTGACTCGCTCCCAGTACCGATCATCATCTCGGTCATTATAAAGCGCGTACAGGTCAAACAGGGGCGGGTAGATCTTGGGCAACAAAATCGGGTACAGCAAGCCTGCCGCTGTCACTATCTCCCTGAAAATGTAAAACAAGGTTATTTCTGTTAACTGCTACCGACAGCCAACGGGTTAACAATATGTCAAATTGTCTGCTGGTCTCTAATTGTGGACCTTACTACCTACTGCAGGTCCAAAGTCACTCTTATCTGCACGTCAATACACAACAGCTTTAGTATTACACGCTCCACTATACAATGCTATCGGACGTAATGCGCACAGGTCTCCTGTTACAACGGGAATTCCCTGTGAGCAAAGGGTCCCTGGGCTGAAGTCAGCCCTAGCTGGCTGTGCAAGAGCCAGCTAAGGCTGACATCAGCCAAAGACCTTTTGCTTACTAACTGCTTTTTATCCACAAGTCTACATAAATTCAACACTACAATAACGCTGTCGCCAACAATGTGATCTGACATTAATCTCTCTCGGGTACCCTGCCATATTAAGGTTGACCTATATCTCCCTGAAAATGCAAAGAAGGGTGACGGTGATTTTAATACCATAGACCAGCACACAATTAACTAAACAGTAATGATTTATAATTTTCAACAAAAGCAATGATTTTTAAAAAAATGTGATCATATCTTACCCGATGTACTCAGAGTCGTGCTGTTCAAAGAATGCGGTCACCTCCTCTGTAGTGGTAGGAAGCTCATGGTTCTCAGGGTAGATGTGAAATGGGCCTCCATCAGCTGGCAACTGAGGGAACAGTATCCTGTACATACGGCAAAATAAAATGGACATTGTCAGCGATTTTTCAGCCACCCATTCACATGGAATGGAAATAACTAAATAAAATATGAATGGCTACATTTGTTCAAAGAACAGAGAGCAATTTTATACAGTATATCCAGTGTTTCTGAAATGGCCTACTCGCCAAATGACTAACATTTTAGAATTGTCTATAGATTTGTATGTGCCATTACACCTCTACAGCAATGCCTGTTTTGAGTGGCCACCATTTATAACAGATCAACCGTCATTAACCCTTTTAGCCCCACAGCCTGTCCATGATAATTCAAGGGTAGTGCCAGATTAGCATGGTGCCCTCAGGCGCCAAGCTAATCTGGCACCACCCTTGAATTATCATGGTCAATCCATCTCCTGCAACTGGTACATAGTCGTTAGGCAACACCTCCAAAATTTGAGAAACAAGACCTTGGGGCTAAAAGGGTTAAAGACCGTCATTCAGGTGGCTACAGCCGCCTAAAACATAGTCTATAATGACAGGTGACGCTTTTTGCCCTGCAAGACATCTCTTGCAAGAGCATCTGTCTTCTAAGATCACTTTTTCTTGAAAAAAAAAAAAAGTGGTTGCTTAAAACAGGTTTTACTGTACAGCAATAGCGACCTGACAACGTGGTAGATACGTCGGATGTAGGAGTTGACTTCGCTCACAGCGTGATGCAGGAGACGAGGGTGGGCCCCGACCCCCACGTATGCTGCACGGAACACATCCACAAGATTCTCCATCAGCTGACCCAGGGGGTGAAAGGTCGTGTCAAATGCCTGCACACAAGACAATCAATGTAAAGGTATTACTAAATGACACTTTCCATCCTGATACACTATTTTTAAAAATAAATTTGACTTTGGTAATTCAAGGGTGGTGCCAGAATAGCTTGGTGCCTCAGGTGCCAAGCTATTCTGGCACCACCCCTGAACTAAAACGGTTGATCCATCTCCTAATGTGTAATGTAGCCTTCATAGGACAATAAGCACTTTTTAAAAAGTAAGCCTCAGGATGTATTGGGTTAATGCCCTTGGTGCATGCAGCCACTGATACTGTTAACCGAGCTGATAGATGAAAGCACAATGGGAACTTAACACATTTTTTTAAAAAAACATCAACATTATTATCACAGAGTGAATGTATACAAATTTTCAGTTGTTCATCATGGTGCACTGATGTCCACGGTGGGTTTGATTTTTTTCAGAATCAAGTGTCCCCACCACCATATGGGAATGTGGTAAACTGAGGCTCTGTACCATGCCTGATCTATCTCCTAAAGATGGTGCGAGGTCTTCACAGGCGCCACCAATAGTGCAACAAAGTAAAGGGTGGTGACAGAGTAGCTTGGCGCCTCTAGGCGTCAAGCTATTCAAGCTGGCACCATTCTTGAAGTATGTCAGGTATGAACAGCTAATCCCCCTTTTACCTACAGCTACTTGTACAGTACACCAAACCAGTGGCTGCATGCACAATTAATATGACAATGTACTCAAACCTGATTAGTTATTTCCCCCATTCAACCTATTACATCTTGAGGCTGATTATTGTTTAAAATTGTTTGTTGTCCTATGAAGGCTACATCACAGATTATGAGGTAGCATTTTAGTTCAAGGGTGGAGCCAGAATAGCTTGGCACCTCAGGTGCCAAGCTATTCTGGCACCACCCTTGAACTATCATAGTCTAATTTATTTCAAGCAATGGGTTTATCAGGATGAAGAGGATTAATAACTGGTTTACACTGAAACACACAAGTTTATGGGAATGTAACTTCACAAGATATCCAAAGACAAAGCAGAATTTCTCCCAAATTCAACAACATAGAGTCAATGAATCCAGAGTGCCAGGAATGGAGCGGCGTAAAAATGAACCTACCTTACGGAGGTACTGACTGACGCTAGCGTACGCCTCGACAGTCAGCATCTCCCCACTGTGGGGCGGTATTGTCTCCAACTCCTCCAGTCCCACGGCCTGCATCTTGGCTTTGGCTGCAAGCTTCCTGAAAGTGACAGGTGAATACATTTGCACCTTCCATCATCTGCAAGAGTCAAAGATCCATATGAGCCCCAACAACTGCGAGGACTCATGAGGGTCTATGCCTCTTGTAAAAAAAATTCATTTGTCTCTAAAAGGTATTTTTTCGAAAAATACTTACCGATGACATGACTTTGTGGAAATGTCTACTACTAGCTCAATTTTAGCCTACTTACCCGTTGTGTGCCTACACAACCCGCTAGGCACTCGGGGAACCCCAGAGGGGCCGAGAGTTATCTCCCGCTCCTTCCTTACCGGTTCCTGTCACGAGACCAACCAGTCAGATACTTCGCTCGAAAGCGGCAAGCGGGGCAGGTAGGAGGGCCATCCGAGTCATGTCATCGGTAAGTATTTTTCGAAAAAATACCTTTTAGAGAAAAATGAATTTGTTTCCTCAAAAACATTACCGATGACATGACTTTGTGGAAGAATTGCGATGAGGCGGAGGGTGCCGCATGCCAACTCCCTAGGAGGGAACAGAGCCGTCCTCCCAGTCGCAAACTCCCGACAATTTTAGCGAAGTGCATACCAACGGCGCTGGTGGCGCCGGGAGGGAGTGTTGCGCCGCGGCGGTGTCCCCCACCATTGCGAGATTCTCTCGCTGGCCCGCCAGGTCCCTGAGGCAGAAGCGGGCAAAAACAGATTCAGTCTTCCCATCCACGGTAGCCACGATGTCCGTGACAGCGCAGTTTCTAACAACGTGGAGCTCGTGGCCATGGCTCATACCTCGTGTGCGCATATGTGCAGCCTCTTCGCTCCCTGCAGGGAGATATCTTGATAGGCGGAGCATATGACTCAGGGAGCCAGGAAGAGAATGTCTGGGCTGTTATGTCATTCCGCCGGTCTCAGAGGTAGGGAGAGGCGTGCACGCCCTCTGCGGAAGGCTTTAGATCGTCGCAGAGCAGTCAAAAGGTGTGCACGGGATCCTGTAACCTGGTCTCCTGTGACAAGGGTTTGTTTCGTAGCAGCCGTAAGGTGAAACCTGCGGCGCGGTCAGAGGAGACCTGTTTGGCAAGAAAGGCCGGGGCAGTGAGAAGTAGCACGGACCCGTCCGCTCAGAACTGTAAGCAGATAGGACGCGCCTAAGCGCGTGTAGCTCGCTCCCCCGTGAGGTGGTAGCCTGGGCCAGCAGGAAGCACGTGTAGCATGTCACATCTGCGAACGGGCCACTGTAAGGGTTCGAATCGGGCAGAATTCAACCACGTTAGCACCCAGGGTAAGTCCCAGCGGGGGAGGAGCGAGCGGTAGGCCGGGCGCCGGCTGCCGAAGTGTCCCATAAGGTCGGCGAGGTCCGTGCAGGCGCCCAGGTCTGGGTGTCCGCGGTGTCAACGTGTAAGCGAACCTGGACAGGTGACCCCTCACCGTGAAGGGGCTAGGTCTAGGTCTCAGCCGAGCCCGATAGAGGTCCGCCAGCTGCGGATACGACAATCCGTGAGGTTCAGGCTGTGATCGGGGCATCAGGAACACAGGACTCGCCATGTCCCACGTAGACTCGAATGGCCGAAGGTCTGCGGGCCGCAGCGATCGCCTCCACTGCTGTACCCGAGTAGCCTCTAGCACCGAGGGCTTGCCGCACAACCTCCAGTTGTGAAGGATGAGCCGCTCCGGGCAGGGAGGAACAGCGGCTGGCGCGGTGGCTTGAGCATGGTGCGAGGAGTGGGAAGGCGCATGCGGGGGGGGGGGGGGGGGGGGGGGGGGGGGGGGGGCCCGTGGCGAGGCTGAGCAGGCCGGTGTTCCAGTGGCGGATCCAGGCGAACGGAGCGACTAACAGGAGGGCCGCCGAGCAGCACCAGAGGTTGAGGAGGACTTTGGGTACGAGGACCATCGAGGAAAGGCGGAGGCCGCCAGGACGTCCCAGGGAGTGGAGCGCGCATCGACAGCCCAAGCACGGGGATCGGGAATCGGGGGGACGGAGAGGGGAAGCCGAAGGTTCCACCTTGTGGCGAACAAGTCGACCTGGGGAGACTCCTAACGGGCGTGGGTCAACCGATAGATATCCTGCCGAAGGGTCCAATCCGCGTGTAAGAGCTGGCCGTGGCGAGACAGCGAGTCGGTCCAGACGGATAGCTGTCCGGGAATGTGTCGGGCTAGCCAAGAAGGTCCGGTCCTCGCACCAACGCCAGCTCTGGTAGAGAAGCATACCAAGCTCGGGGAGTGTGTGCGACCTTGTACCAGGAAGTAATCCACCAAGGTGTGCTGTCATAGAGGGCGAGCAGCTCCTGGTGTCTGAGGAGGTCATCCCAGCAAGGAAGGGCTTGTCAACGGCCTGCATCACTGGCCAGATGATGAGATAGGGCGTTAATCCGAGGGTCGAGGGCCGGAAGTCGAGAGGAACCGAGGCAGGAGATGAGCATCCCACCCAGAGAGGCTCGCGTCGAACCCAGAGAGTACTGGGGCGGAGAAGATGCCCGGGGAACTGCCGAAGCTAGCCAAGCGGCGTCGGTCCACCGACGAAGGCGAGGCGACAGAATCTGGGGCACCGGCGCCATCGTTGATAGTTCGCCGGAAGCCGGGCGCCCAAGGAGTAGGAGATGCAGCTGAAACGGCTGGGCGTAGAGACGACCTAGGGAAGGAGTGAGATCAGACTTGCCCTCGTTTACTAGGAAGCCCCAAGTGCGTCAGGAGGTGCAGTAGCGCGTCCTTGTCTGTCGCGAGAGAGCTCTCGGACTGGCGGCGAAGGAAGAGGTCGTCTGGGAAGATCGACGTTGGACTGGAGGAGGACTGTCGGGCCTTGGCGACTAAGGAGTCCATCGGCCCGGTGAACCGCCAGGGCAGAGGTTGAGACCGAACGGGAGCGCGGGAAACTGGAGAAGACGCCGTCGATCGCAACCAGCGAACTTCCTGGGGGCCTGGAGCATCGAGACAGCAGGTACGCATCGGAAAGGTCCAAGCCGACTGCGAAGTCTAAGGCTGGACCGCTGCTTCAGGGCTCTGGCAGTCTCCGTCCGGAAGGAGGGCCGAAATCTGTACAGGCCGAGAGAAGAAACCTGACGCCACTTCCTCCAGGCTTCGGAACGAAGAACCGGCGGCTGTAGAAGGCTGGCGAGTCTGAGAATCGGAAAACCTCCGTGGCAACTTACCTGAGGGAGGAGACACCTCCCGCCGCGCGGAGGCCTCAGCGAAATATGGGGAACATGAGACCTCGAGGGAAAAAGACGGCCAAGACGGGGTCAGGGCACAGTCGGTGGAGGCAGCCAAGCGTAGACCGACGCGAGGTAGGCGGCGCGGTAGGCGACTCCGCTAAGAAGAGCAGATCAACCCGGAGGCGTGATGGAAGGGTGCCAGGAGTCCTCCACCCGACGAACCATGGCTAGGGAGGAGAGCTCCAGGAAACCGGCGCAGGCTAAGGTGTTCCGGATCAGGGACGCTGTCCTACCAGACCACGGGGAAAGGCAACGTCTAAGAAGCGTGGGCCGCCAGCTGGTAACCAGGCAGGGGGTTCCCGCGCAGGAAGAGGGATGGAGAAGCCTGGGAAGGCCGACAACCAGTCCCGACGGGAGGCGACGTCCAGGCCAGCGATGATCGGAGAAGAACACCGGCTCGTGTGGCGCGGCAAGTAGCCGGTGCGCTGAGACAGCATCTCGCAGTTCCTAAGTCCGGACGGCTGGGAAAGCAACTTGACCCTCTAGACCTGACGCTCGCTAACCATGAAGGCGGAACCTTCCTCTCAGGGGGGGGGGGGGGGGGGGGGGGGGGGAGGCAGGCGTCAGCTGGCCAAGTCACCGCGATGATCCTGGCAGTTCCATCCAAGGCAAGAGGGACTCCGCACGTGACACGACGAAGAGCCGAAGGGCAGCATTCCCGAAGACCGCGGGCGAAGGGAGCGACCAACCTCATCCAGAAGGGCTGAGACGGAGTCCTCTGGCAGCAAGCTAAGAGCCTCTACGTCCAGGGGCGGCGAAGGGGCAGTCGGGACACCGAAGTCGTAGGCCGACGCATGGGCAGGGAACCGTCCTGAGTAACGCGGAACGCCCGGAGATGAGCAGGGAGCGACGAGGCGGCTGCGAACGACGAAGCGAACGCCAGGAAGAGCGAGGAAGAGTCCTGTCCGAAGCGGAGAACGACGTCTGGACCGTGGACTGCGAACAACCGAAGAGGAGCGCCGCCGAAGGAGGGGGGCCGAAGACGGCGGCGGCATGGCGGACGCGCGAACGGAGCGGGGGCGGGCGCGAAGCGCACGCGAAGCGGAGGGGTAGGTGGCGCGGAGGCGATCCCGGAGGGAGGAACAATCCTTCCGAAGGCGCTCGAGCGGCGAGCACTAGTGTCCTGAACTGAAAGTGGAACGGCAGGAGTCGGGGGCGCGACTGAGTCGCGCAAGCTAGGGCTGACGTCTCTCCTGGCCAGACTCAGTGAGTAGGGCGCTACGTCGGCGTTCAGATCCTCCGGAAGGATCAGCGGGCTTAACGGGGAGAGATGGGTGAGGAAGGCCAGTCACGTGGGACGGCACATGGCGGACTGCTGCAGGCCGGGCTCAGTGAGGTGGGCGCTCTGCCGGCAAACAGACCCTCCGGAAGGGTCAGCGGGCGTGGCAGCAGTGGCAGTCCTCTGATCAGCCAGCAAGTGAACTGAAAGTGGAACGGTGGGAGTCGGGGCGCGACTGTGTCGCGCAAGCTAAAGCTGACGCCTCTCTTGGCCAGACTCCGAGAGCAGGGCGCTATGCCGGCGTTCAGATCCTCCGGAAGGATCAGCGGGCTTGTGGTGAGAGACGGGTGAGGAAGGCCAGTCAACGTGGGACGGCTCAGGGCAGACTGCTGCAGGCTGGGCTCAGTGAGGCGGGCGCTCTGCCGGCAAACAGACCCTCCGGAAGGGTCAGCGGGCGTGGCAGCAGTGGCGGTCCTCTGGTCAGCCAGCAACACCGAGTCCCAACGGGAATCCTTTCCGTGAGGCCAGGGCGGGAATGGGCGGTCAGCACCGTAAGGGCTGCAGAAGAATCAACCGGAGCCGGAAGTGAGGAAGCAGGCAGGGGCCGCTCTCGTCGGTACAGGCTCCAGAGGTCCGACCAAACATCTCCGGCCAGGTCGCACAGACATCACAAAGGTGGTCCGGGTAGCAGCCCGCACAAGCTAGGCAGACCGCATGGTCATCCGTTGGCACTGGAAGTTTCCCCATAGGGAGCACATAAGCATTTGGGTTCTGTAACAGACAAAGGGCATAGCAAGGTCGCAAACACAGGCAAGAGGGCGCCGAGCCCTCATTTTGTGATATAATTCTGTTTCCATCTCACCAGCCCTACCGGGCATTCTCTTTTCAATAGTGGGAATGGGATTTTTATCATGTGCACTTGATGATTATGCGTGCTGTGCACATGAAGGCGAGACAGGCAAACGTAAGCCGAGTCTGTAGTAAATTTGACTAGATGGGATGAGGAAAAGTCCATATCCCATTCCTGCCCACCAGGGGATACGAACCCGGGATCTTACGACTGCCAGCGCAGTGTCTTATCCACTAAGCTACCTCCCCCTGTCCACCAAGGTACCCCAGGCGCCGTGACCGCCGGCGCGTGAAACAGTGGTTATACTCTCCAAGGGCTAAAGTGCCTTTAAGCTGGACGAACGGAACGTGGGTGCCGCCAGGCCCTACGAAAACCAGCGTCTGAAAGGCAAAGTCTACTCGTAAGCTAACGAGGCATAACCAGGAGAGAGAAGGCGACGTCCCGCTAGGAGAGTCGCAAGAAGGCTGTGCAAGGCACGGAAATTATCTCAATAGTTGGTGCCCTTATGTCGTAACCACAACGAAAGACGAGTCCCACGGCAGCCGGCTCTCGACCCGAGGGCCGGCTGTGGGTAGCAACCGTTACCTTACCTCCAAGCCGAAGCGGGAACGGGGGGAAGGGTAGCCATACAGCGGTCACAGCACAGAGGAGAGCCGAGGAAACCCGGAACAGCGCAAAGGAAGAAGCAGGCAGCGCTAGAAGGCGGCAGGCACGGAAGAGAAGTCGGAACGAGCGTAGGCAAGACGAAGACCGGTCGAGGCACAGCGGAGCAAAGCCCGACACGTCTTCTCGGCACGAGCGAAGTAGCAAGACTGGTTGGTCTCGTGACAGAAACCGGTAAGGAAGGAGCGGGAGATAACTCTCGGCCCCTCTGGGGTTCCCCGAGTGCCTAGCGGGTTGTGTAGGCACACAACGGGTAAGTAGGCTAAAATTGAGCTAGTAGTAGACATTTCCACAAAGTCATGTCATCGGTAATGTTTTTGAGGAAACAATTAAATGTGTACTCCTACAAAACGTTGTGTTAAAAAATAATTCATAATCAGACACTGAAAATATCAGAGTAAAAATCGTCAAAGGGTTCATGTTCAGAACATGGTTTTTGTTTCCATGACAGACTTCATAAGATATATGCAGGAAAGAGCCAATTTTGAGCAACCATCTTCCTTTGCAATAAAAAAGTTGTCTTAAAAGACAGGTGTTTTCTCAAGAGAGTCTTGACAGGCACAAACTGTCACCTGTCATAAACACCATCATTGAGGTGGCTACAGCCACTTAAATGATGGTCTTTCATGACAGGTAGTCTCTGAAAAGGGTGGTCTCTTGAAACAGGTTCTGCTGTAGATGGCTCTAGAAAATGACTGCTACAGTTGAGGAGGGTCTATCCAGCTTACGTGTTCTGCACTTCTTTGAGCTGCTTCTTCCCGCTCGAGACAGATACTGCCACCATCTCCCAGGCTTTCGCAGTGTTGGTTCGACCCTCCCCATGACCCAAGGCCGACCGACAGTGGAGAAAAATGTCATCCCATTTTTTGTCTGCCGAGACTGACAGGTTCCCGTAGTACCTGTCATCAAATAATGCATGAAGGATTTAAAAATGTGTGCTGGTCTGTGATTAATTACCCTATGAGCTGTATGGTTCAAATTCAAAAACAAGCACACAAAAACAAGCATTCAAGCAAATGAAATGACTGCCAAAAATTATTTTCCTTCAACATCTTTTCAAGACTAACCCTGCATATTTTTTAATAAATGGATTGCTTATGGACAAACTGCAAAAATGATCACTGTCTGGAACTACTGACGACAATAAGCTCAAGGAAAAGGGCATTAAAAATTAAGTCTAATACACTGGTTGTCTCCCTCAATTGCTACTGCTCAGCGGTAGCAATTGAGGGAGACCACCAGGTCTTGGCTTGACTTCGCGAACGAAGATTTTATAGGAGTTGCCCACGACGTCTGCAGGCTTGTTCGTGGCTGCGGAGGCCAATCCGAGACAGGCAGGTTCGACCACAGTGGCTGCAGGGGAAGGTATGGCCAGGGTTCTGAGCTGCGGCATCTCTGTTTTTTCTCCTGAGCCGCTTGTCCTTAAGGCTAGCTCTGTGAGAGTCCTCAAAGGAGACAGCTGCCTTGTAAATGGTGGAGCGCCAGGTGTCACGGTCCGCAGCAAGCGAAGACCACTGGTGGTGGTCGATTTGGCAGGCACTAAGTGACTTCTTGAGACAGTCTTTGTATCTCTTCTTTGGTGCCCCTCTGTCACGGTGTCCAGTAGCAAGCTCGCCGAACAGGGTGATCTTTGGTAGGCGATGATCCTCCATCCTGGAGACATGCCCCGCCCAGCGGAGCTGTGTCCGCAGCAGCAAAGCCTCGATGCTCACAGTTTCAGCCTGTTCAAGGACCTCGACGTTGGTGACATAGTCACTCCAGTGAATGCCCATGATGGTACGCAGGCAGCGCTGGTGGAAGCGTTCGAGGAGTCGTAGTTGGCTGCGGTAGAGGGCCCAGGACTCGGAACCATACAGCAGGGTGGTGAGGACCACAGCTCTGTACACGCTGATCTTGGTGCCTGTTTTCAGCTGTTGATTGTGCCACACCCGCTTGAAAAGTCGCCCGAACGCGCTGTTCGCTTTTGCCAGCCTGCTGTCAAGCTCCTTGTCCAGCTTGGCGTCCGACGTGATAATGCAGCCAAGGTAAGTAAACTGGTGCACTGACTTTAGTTCAGACTCGCCAATGGTGATGTGAGGAGGGCGATACACTGTCTTGGGTGCCGGCTGATGGAGGACCTCTGTCTTTTTCAGACTGACCTCGAGTCCAAAGAGCTGGGCAGCATCTGTGAAGCAAGACGTGATGCGCTGCAGGGCTCTCTCTGTGTGTGCAACGAGGGCAGCATCATCAGCAAAAAGCAGCTCACGAATCAGTTGGTCTAGGGTTTTCGTGTGGGCCTGCAGTCGTCTGAGGTTGAACAGGCTGCCATCGAGACGATACCTGATGTACACTGCATCGTCATCATCGAGGTCCACTGTGGCCTGCTTCAACATCATGCTAAAAAAGATGGTGAAGAGGGTCGGTGCCAGCACGCAGCCCTGCTTTACGCCGTTGAGAATAGGGAATGGTTCCGAGAGGTCATTGTTGAGTCTGACCTGGCCTTGCTGGTCCTCGTGTAGCTGGACAATCATGTTGAGGAACTTTGGGGGACAGCCAAGTCGCTCCAGGATCTGCCACATGCCTTGCCTGCTCACAGTGTCGAACGCTTTTGTTAGGTCGACAAATGTTACGTACAGACCTTTGTTCTGCTCGCGGCACTTCTCCTGCAGCTGTCTCAGCACAAAGACCATATCGGTGGTGCTCCTGTTTGCTCTGAAGCCACACTGGCCCTCTGGGAGTTGGTCTTCAGCGATGGCAGGTACCAGCCGATTCAGGAGCAGCCTTGCAAGGATTTTCCCAGCAATGGACAGCAGGGTAATTCCCCGATAGTTGGAACAGTCAGACTTCTCGCCTTTGTTCTTGTACAGGGTGATAACGACTGCATCACGGAGATCTTTTGGTAGTGTTCCTTCCTCCCAGCAGCAGAGAAAGAGGTCATGGAGCTTGTTGTGCAGTGCTGTGCCTCCATGTTTCCAGATCTCTGGTGGTATTCCATCGATGCCTGCTGCTTTGCCACTCTTGAGCTGGTGGATGGCTGTGAGGGTCTCTTCAGCGGTGGGCGGTTCGTCCAACTCAACCTTTACTGGGAGGTGTGGGATTTGTAGGACGACTGCTTCTTGAACAGTGCGCTCAGCGCTGAAGAGGCTCTGAAAGTATTCCGACCAGCGGTTCAAGATGGAGGTATTATCTGTGAGGAGTGCCTGGCCATTCGCGCTTCGCAGGGGACTTTGTACCAGGTGCCTGGGGCCATACACTGCTTTCAGTGCTTCGTAGAAGCCCCTGTAGTCACCATTGTCAGCACAAAGCTGGGTCCTCTGTGCAAGTCTGGTCCACCACTCATTCTGGAGATCTCTGAGCTTGCGCTGGAGACTGCTGCAGACGAGGCGGAAGGCAGACTTCTTCACAGGGCAGGAAGGCTGGGCTAGGTGGGCCTGATGGGCGGCTCTTTTTTTTGCTAGGTGTTCCTGGATCTCTACATCGTTTTCGTCAAACCAGTCTTTGTTCTTCTTTCTGGCGAAACCCAAGACTTCTGCAGAGGATTTTGCAATAGCAGTTTTCAGTTGTTCCCAAAGTGTTTCAGGGGAGGAGTCTACTGGGTCCGCTGTGTCTTTGAGCCTGCGCTGTAAATCTGTCTGAAAGGCAGCTTTCACATCGTCACGCTGAAGGCTGGCAACATCAAGCTTTTTCTTGGGGGGCCCCCATTTCTTGGGTTTTGGCTTGAAGTGGAGCCTGAGTTTGCAGTGGACAAGGCGGTGGTCAGTGTGGCACTCTGCGCTGGGCATCACTCTGGTGAGGAGGACGTCACTGCGGTCCCTCTGACGCACTAGGACATAGTCGATAAGGTGCCAGTGTTTGGAGCGAGGATGCATCCAGGTGGTCTTTCGACTGTCCTTTTGCTGAAAAGTAGTGTTGGTGATGACCAGTTGCTGCTCCGCACAGAACTCCAACAGTAGGCGGCCATTGTCATTGCAGTTCCCCACGCCATGCTTGCCGAGGACTCCTTTCCAGGCTTCAGAGTCCTGGCCCACTCTGGCGTTGAAGTCGCCAAGGATGATGACTTTGTCGTCTGCAGGGGTACTCCGTAGGAGGCTGCGCAGGTCAGTGTAAAACTTGTCCTTTTCAGCAGGCTCTGCCAGGAGGGTTGGGGAGTACACACTGAGAAGGGTGACGTGCTGCTGGTGTCTCAGTGGGAGGCGCATGGACATGATGCGGTCTGAGTGGCCCGTTGGTAGGTTTTCCAGCTTAGTCGCAATGGATGTCTTGACCATGAAACCCACGCCTGAAAGCCGTCTTTCTGATGCAGGCCTGCCTGACCAGTAGAGGGTGTACCCAGCACCAAGTTCTTGGAGGCTGCCTTCGTCCGGAAGGCGTACTTCGCTGAGCGCGGCGATGTCGATGTTTAACCTCCGCAATTCATGGGCAATGAGGGCAGAGCGACGTTCAGGGCGTCCGCTGTCTGCTTTGTCGAGCATGGTTCAGACGTTCCAACATGCTACGTTGAGTCCGGTCGTGGTCGTCATGAGAGTGGATCCGTTATTCTTTCTTGTTTTTTGACCGCAGGAGAAGATGCCCGTTGACCGCGGCTAGCCAACTGGGGTTGCGAGGGGACGAGCTTTGGTTAGGCCACCTTTTCTAGGCCCCTCTCCGTGTGGAGCAAGCAGTGCTGTCCCTAGAGAAGGCTGCTTGGTCGTTCAGGGTGTGCCGAGTGATGTTGTCATCCCCATGTCAACATCAGGCGACCAATATCCTGAACCGCCTGCATGCAGGTTTGAGACTGCGGCTTCCAGTGACATCTTTCACCTGCCGTTTCGCCCCTCGCCCGTCGCTACAGGACTTGGAATGGTCAGTGTCATGGTCCGTGGACGTTTCCTAAAGCCTGCGCGGTGGAGCTTTTTGGTGGAGTGCAGTGTGCGCAGTACTGGCCCCACCCTTTAAACCCTTGGTTCATCTGCCATGGCCTAGCAAGCTGGGACGATGGCATCGAGGTCCTCGGGTCGTAGGTTTTATATCAGACTGTCCTTGTCCTAGTCTCTGGCTCAAAAGCCTTCCCCGGAGACACGGGGGCTTTGATGTCAGGGGTTTCCTCCCTTAGCCTTTCCGCAGCCAAGCGGCCAGGCCTGCAAGGCAGCAGGCGACTCGTGGAGGGCGGGGTCGTCTATGTCCCGTGCAGATGTGAACATCTGCCCACTGCCCACAGACCACCAGTGTGCAAGTCTAATTGACTACCACAGATTTTACAACAGCTTGAACTTGCCTACAATCGAAGACAGAGCACACATACACAAAAACAGGTGCAGAAATATATTGGGCTGTTATTTTGGACCTTACAGATCTGCATCATTAACCCTTTGCATGTCGGTAGCGGGTTTTGTCATGATGATTCCTACAGGAATCATTGCAACAAAAACAGCTACCGACACGCAAAGGGTTAATAATGCCCATAATCATAGACAATACACACATTCTGCCGTGTGAAGTGAAGGTAAAAGACGGAAAGTCCGTTTTTGCGAATACAATGAACATCTTCCTTTTCAGCAATATGGACTTAATGACTTTTGACTCTACAGGGCAGAATACACACATACTTGGACTGTATGCCATGAGTCAAGGATGCCTTGCGATCCGGCACACCGTTAGTGCACTTGATGAACGTGCCGCTGATTTTCAGTCCCTCATTCCACGAGCCGTTAAACGATCCCTCCAGTTTGTCTCCTGTGGGTAAGGTCAGGATGCCCTGACAACACACAATGGCAACGTTTAAAACTCTTCCTTCAATCTTCCATCTCTGACCAGAAGAGTGACTGTCACATTTGAAACACACAGACACCTTGACTGTTACACAGTCACAGCCACATGAATGATGGTCTTTAACCCATCACATCCTGAGGCGGAGTTTTTAAAATTTGTTTATTGCCCTTCAAAGGCTACATTACAGATTACAAGACAGATCAACCATTTTAGTTCAAGGGTGGTGACAGAATAGCTTGGCACCTCAGGCGCCAAGCTATTCTGACACCACCCTTTAACTGTCATAGCCAAATTTATTTCAAGCAATAGTTTATCAGGGTGAAAAGGGTTAATGGGTTATTTTTTGGTTGGCTTGGGGAGGCAGCCCAGATTTCGCCCGTTAGAAATAATGTTGTGTGAGTGTTATGTGGGAGAGGAGGGGGATGAGTGGGAGGAGGTGTGATTGAAAAGATGGGGACCCAACATGTCTTAGTTGTTACAACTTATTTGAATTTCATTATGAACAAAGTAACAAAGAGTGATTGGGACCTCAGACAAATTGTTTATATGGCAGAACCTGTTTTGAATGAATACCCTTATTAGAGATACACACACACACACACACACACATAACTAGTACCTTTCCTGACAGTTGCGTAATGTCCATGAACTCTCCCTCGTAACAACTGTTGTCGTCTGTCAGCATCAGACCAAACCCCTGTAAAAGAACCAACAGTCAACAAATTCAGTCGTGCTTATGACCCAAACACCCTTTCACCCTTTGGCTGTCGGTAGCACCTTTTGTCAAGCTGATTCCTGCAAGGAATCAGCTTGACAAAAGGTGCTACCGACAAACAAAGGGATAAAGCTTAATCCTAATGCCAGTATCTTTATGACACCACTGTGGGAGATGGATTGGCTGTGACAGTTAAAGAGTAGTGCCAGGATTATTGTGGCACCTTCCTAGGTGCCACGCTAATCTGGCACTACTCATGAACTGTCAAAGAAAAGACCAGCACACAAATTAGAGAAAAAAAAGCTGCTGAAAAGACTGCACTCACGGCCAGCTTGTCGATGTAGAAGTTGCCCTCAAAGTACATGCCATCCAGTGTGACCATGATACCGTTGCCATGACGATGATCCTCCACCCACATCCCCATGTACTTCTCACCTGAAAGGAAAAAAGAAAATGGCTTAAACAGAACTTGCTCCCTCATCCTCACAAACACAAGCAAAATGGACACAAGCGCAGAAACAGAAAAACGCACACCTACAGGTATGCTAGCATTTATTTTAAACGCAGAGAAGAAGACGCCCCTACACGCACAATTCTCAAATGCAACTTGATAGAATCCATCGATTTTCATTCAAGTACATATCAGAACTTGCTTTAACCCGTTCAGTACTGAAAAAAATTGAACACCACCCAACTGCAAGAGGTATAGATTGTCATGAGCCCCCGCAGTTGCGGGGGCTCATGAGGACCTATGCCTCTTGCTGACACCACTTTGAATCCATGTTCCTGGGACAGCTAGGGTTCTCTGGTGTTGAATCAAAGAAGATCGCAGAAAGACAGCCTGTTTCAGTTGGCACTGGGCTATGTAATCAATCACCCAAATGACAGATCATCATTTATGTGGCTTTAGAATAATACAAGGCTTCTCTTGAGACGGCCCCTGTCTTTTTAAGACGACTTTCTGGGATATACTGTATATGCAACACAAGAACTGCTACTAACCTTTGAGAATGTCATCCTGCACTCCATAACCGTGGCGCCGATCATTCAGCCACTCCCCGACGTAGATACTGGCCGATGAGGACAAGTGACGACCCTGCTGCAAAACGCCGTGGCCAAAGCGCTGCCCATTCTTGAAGTAGCCCTGATAGTCATCTCCGTTGGCATATCTACACCGCAGACACACAACAGATTAACTCATTTAGCCCTAACGCACAACAGCATGAGATGGATCGATCATGATAATTCAAGGGTTGTGTCAGATTAGCTTGGTGCCTGATGGCGCCAAGCTAATCTGGAACAACCCTTGAATTATCATGATTGATCCATCTCCTGGAACAGGTACACAGTTGTTAAGTGACAACTGTACAATTTGGGAAATATCACCTTGGAGTTAAATGGGATAAAATAAACAGCGATGAAAACATCAAAACATACATTTGTTTCCTCAAAAACATTACCGATGACATGACTGTCAGGAAATAGTCTATTTGCTTACCAATTTTAGCCTAAGACCCGAAGGGTCCCCCCAGGAGGCTCTCGGGGATCCCTAACAGGGATGAGAGTAGCCTCCCATGCCCATCCGGTCACGTGCCACGTGGTGCATCCTTTAGGCAGGTGTCTACGGAGCTGTTAGCGTACGCACGCGTTTTCTAGAGCCTACGGACCCTGCCTTTACGGAGACTGTGTACGGTGCGACCGTTCCTCACCGGCCTGCCTTCTCCTTGCCTTCCGTCTTCCTCTTCCTTGCGTGGCCTCCTTCTTCTCTGCCTAGCCTCGTCTGTGCCTCGTGCAGCTTGCTGGGCCTGGAGCCTTCTAGACTCCCCTCGCACGTGGTGGTTTGTGCTTTGTCACTCTGCCGTTCCGCCATGGAGAGGTAAAGTCTCGGCCGCTTCCTACGTCTCGCCCGGCTGGGCCGGACGTTGGGCTTGGCTCGAACTACTGTTTGTTTTCTCTCCGCATTTCGCTGTGAGTTTCGCTCGTTACTTATTTTCAGAGCTTTGAATGGCGGGGTTAGTTACCCGCCGCCGGTCGCCTTTCATGTATGGGTATGTGTTGCAGTTACCAAGTGCGCTCCTCCCCAGTACGGCAACTTCTAGTGGCCTAGTGTCCGCCACACAGTGGGTCTACCGTGTTTTGGCTGCTCCTCTGTCCTCGGCTGCGCTGTCGGCGCCTCTTGGCCGGAGGTTCTTGGTCTCTACTCTGGAGTTTCTACCGGCGAGGGACCCACGCCTGTCCGCGACTGTCCGCCTTCCTTGGGACCTTCCGCGGCACGACGGGATTTGTTCAAGCTTCCCTCGGACTTGGGAAAACGCACGCCTCGTATCCCTGGTAAGTTTGTAGCCTATTAGTAGACGCATTGGCCTTCCGGCCCCTCCTAAGCCCGCTGACTCCTCCGGCGAGTCGCCAAAAAGGCTACGTGCCCCCTCCTTGAGCCCCGGGCACCGCGACCTTTGTCGCCAATTAGTTCACGCGTCGGCCTTTCGGCCCCAGCCTCTAAGCCCGCTGACTCCTCCGGCGAGTCGCCAAGCCGGCTACGTGCCCCCCTCCTTGAGCCCCAGGCACCGCAACCTCTGTCACCAATTAGTTCACGCGTCAGCCTTCGGCCCCAGCTTTTAAGCCCGCTGACTCCTCCGGCGAGTCGCCCAGCCGGCTACGTGCCCTCCTCCTTGAGCCCCAGGCACCGCGAACCTTTGTCGCCATTTAGTACACGCTTCGGCCCTTCGGCCCCAGCCTCTACGCCCGCTGACTCCTACGGCGAGTCGCCAAGCCGGCTATGTGCCCCCCTCCTTGAGCCCCGGGCACCGTGACCTGTGTCGCCTGTTAGTACCCTAGTCGGCCTTGTGGCCCTGCTTCTAAGCCCGCTGACTCCTTCGGCGAGTCGCCCAGCCAGCTACGTGCCCCCCTCCTTGAGCCCCGGGCATCTCTACCTCAGCCCGTGGGTCTTTACGCGGATCATGGACGCCGTGGTTGCCAGAGCCCGACAGTCATCCTCCAGCCCGATATCCACTTTTTGACGACCTGCTTCTGCGGAATCAGTCGGTGGTCTCTCTTCTTAGGACAGGGATGCTCTTCTCCTCCTGTTATCTCGCCTGGGCGTCCTGGTCAACGCCAACAAGTCCGACCTCTCGCCACTTTGTTCACCTGGGGATGGAGTTTGTGACCGACCCGAACCTCGGATCCGGAAACTGGCTGATCTTGCCCGTTTGGTAGCTCAGGAAGTGGCTGTCCCCACCAGAGTGTGGCTCCAGCTCCTCGGTCTCATGAGTACGGCGGCAGATCTCCCCCCCCCCCCACCCCCCTCGGTCGTCTGTACTCCCGTCCTCTCCAGCTGCATCTTCTCCTCCACTGGAGGCCGTCTTCCAGCGATCTCTCTACCCTGGTGCCGGTCTCTCCTATGCTGCGGCCCCATCGGCTTCGCTGGACGGACATTTCTTGGCTCGGCTCCAGGATCCCCCTGACCTCGCCACTGCCCCGTCTCTCTCTCTGTGTCGATGCCAGTCTCGCCGGGTGGGGCGCTCACCTTCTTCCGAGTTTTCGCTCAACAGCCAGCCGCTGGACCGCGAACCTGGCTTCCCGGCACATCAACTGGCTGGAACTGAATGCAGTTTGGCAGGCCCTCCGCGCTTGGGAATCCGATCTTCGGGCACAGGAGCTTCTCGTCCTCTCTGACAACCCCACGGTCATTGCTTACTTACGGAAGCAGGGTGGGCCCCGCTCCCCCGACCTCTGCATCCTCCTCTACCGACTCCTTCGCTGGTGCGAGGACCGCGGCATTTCCCTCGATGCGCCTTCGTTCCCTGGGGACAGACTGGTCGCTTACGCTTACCCTCCGACGGTCCTGGTCCCCAAAGTCCTGCTCAAGCTCCGGGGATGCAATGCAGTCCTTCTTCTGGTGGCCTCATTCGCCTGGACCAGATCGTGGACTACCGTCCTGCTCCGTCTTGCCACGGATCCTCCCCTCCCGCTTCCCACCCCGAGCACGATGCTCAAGCAGCCCCACCAGCCGCTCTTCCACCCCTGCCCCGAGCTTCTTCTCCTACACGCCTGGCTTTTGTGTGGCAAGCCCTCTCCGCTAGAGGCTTCTCGAGTGCGGCAGTGGACGCTATCGCTACAGCCCGCAGACCTTCCACCAGACGTGTCTACGAGGGAAAGTGGCAGGTGCTACGTACCTGGTGCTCGGACCGTCGCCTCTCCCCCATCGACCTGACGACGCCTCAGCTCGCGGACTTCTTCTCTGGCTCTTCCAGGACCGAGGTTGGCTTCCTTCACGATCCGCGGCTACCTTCTCTGATTGCCGACCTCTACCGTCTCCTCGGCCATCCCGACCCCGGTGCCTCCAAGGACCTGGCCGACCTAATGGCGCATTGTGGCTTGCAGCGTCCGGTTCCCCGCTCGCTAGTTCCGTGCTGGAACCCCCCCCCCTGGGTCCTCACCTGGCTGTATTCGGACCGTTGGAACTGCTCCACCTGGCCCGCGTCCCGGATGTGACTCGGAAGACCTGCTTCTTGGTGGCCCTCGCCACGGCGGCCCACGTCCGCGAGCTCCACGCGCTCTTGTCCCAACCTTCCTGCCTGCAGTTCCGGGTGGATGGCTCCGTTCAACTGCTCACTGATCCTTCCCTTCTTGCTAAGACTAGATCTCCCTTGACGGCGCCTCAGGGCTTCACGATTCGGCCGCTTGATGGGCCCGACCTTCCTTGGGAGACTCGGCAGCAAGATCCGGTGCGTGCACCTCGTATCTACCTGCGTCGCTCCAAGTCCGTGCGGAGGGGACGGACTCGTCTCTTTTTGCCGCTGTTCACCGGCAGAACCGACATCTCAGCCCAAACGATCTCCTCCTGGCTCCGCTGGGTCTTACGGTCCACCTATCGCGACCTCTCCCCACAGGGAGCTGAGACACTCAGGATCCGCGCCCATGAAGTTCACGCTATGGCCGCAAGTCTCACCTTTGACCGCAACGGTGCTGTTAAGGACTTTGTGGCTGCAGTGGGGTGGCAGGTCGAATCTACCTTCGCCCGCTTCTACCTCCGGGACCCGACAGTCCAGCGCGACAACCTCACTCTGGTGGGCGACATCTCTGCGGCATAACACTCCCTCCAGGCGCCCTCGGCGCCTTAGGTTTGCACTTTGCTAAAATTGTCGGGAGTGTGTGATCAGGAGTGACGGGCCGTTTTTGTCCCTAAAGAGGTTTCTGAAGGGATTGTGCGGCACCCTCCTCCTTTTTGACATTCTTCCTGACAGTCATGTTATCGGTAATGTTTTTGAGGAAACAAATTAATTTTTCTCTAAAATGTATTTTTTCGAAAAATACTTACCGATGACATGACTCTGAGGTCCCTCCCTCCTCCCCGCTTGTAGCTCCGTAGACAACTGGCTAAAGGATGCACCACGTGGCACGTGACCGGATGGGCATGGGAGGCTACTCTCGTCCCTGTTAGGGATCCCCGAGAGCCTCCTGGGGGGACCCTTCGGTCTTAGGCTAAAATTGGTAAGCAAGTAGACTATTTCCTGACAGTCATGTCATCGGTAAGTATTTATCCAAAAAATACATTTCAGAGAAAAATTAATTTTACAACAATACTCTAATTATTAATTAGGCCCTCCGCTTCTAGCATGATGTTAAACCCCAACAGTGAATATAATCAGGCATACCCAGTAGGCAAATATCAAAAGGGAAAGTATCAGTCAGAAAATGATCCCAGTTTGAAAAGAGAAAGCACTACTGCCAGCCAAAGGTTAAGTGTGTAGCATAGCCTGAAAATAGCATGTCATGTGTGTTATTCTTATTTCATAGAGTGTATTTAACCCATTACATCCTGTCCTATGCAGGCCACATTACAGATTAGGAGAAAGAACAACCATTTCAGTTCAAAGGTGGTGCCAGAATAGCTTGGCACCTCAGGTGCCAAGCTATTCTGGTACCACCTTTGAAATGACACAGTCAAACTTATTTGAAGCAATAGTGTATCAGGATGAAAAGAGTTAAATAGGTTGCATGTGTGGGTATGGATGCATGGTTGGGGTGTGTGACTGTACATGTTACTGTCAAATGGCATATATATACAGTGTCTTGTCACTCATTTCCCACCTGACTTGACCCATGCCGTTCAGCTTTCCGTCTTTCCAGTTGCCGTCCTGTACCTCTTTGTTTGACCCTCCACGTGGTATTACATACACACCGTGCCTGAAAAGCAACATTATGGCCAAACCTTGGTATACAGAGCCACTGGTACTGTTTACAGTACCAATGGCTGCATGCGCAAGGGGGTTAAGCGAAAACACAAAAGAAATCTGTATCTATGTTCCAATTAACACATTAACCCTTTGCCAGTCGGTCGCAGCTTTTGTTAGGATGATTCCAGCATGTATCATCGCAGCAAAAACCGCTATCGACAGCCAAAGGGCTTAGCTTTCTATGTGACATCTGGCTCATTCATGCTCAACTAATGACTTTGGCAACTTCGGGAGATGACTGACACAACTGTAGCAGCCATGACAGTTCAAGGGTAGTGCCAGACGACCCTGGTGACTTTCCTAAGCACCACGTCAATCTGGCACTGCTCTTGGGTTATCATCTGACAGTGTGCTGCATAAACAATCTCAGTCTTCTTACCTGCAGTCAAATGAATCTTATTCTAGGACCCATCCGTTTCAGTCATACACCTTAACCCCTTTGCTGTCAGTGGACACAGATTGCGTTTCTGAAATCATTGTTAACTCAATACCAAACAGCCCCAGACGTTCAAGAAAAATGGACACAAAGTGGTGTCAGCAAAGAGTCATAGATCCTCATGAGCCCCTGCAACTGCGGGGGCTCATGAGGATCTATGCCTCTTGCAGTTGGATCATGTTCTCTTTTTCACTGAAGTGATGGTTTGACACATTTGTATGTTGGTTCCAATGACAAGTGTGAAATTAAATAAATGTGTGATTGTTCACGATTCAGACTTTATGGCTCTTTGTCCAGCACACATGCTTGACACTCCACAGAAAACATACCCATGCTGCAAGCCATGCTTGAACATCCCTGTGTACTTTCTGCCATCGGTCCATTTGATCTCACCGCTACAGAGGAAAAAAACAACCACCTGTTGTGATACAAACACTATACCATACATTTTATCATTTCTTTACATTTAACATGTTTAGCCCTAAGGACAAATTTTCCTATAAAGACCACATTACAGTTCAAGAGAAAGATCAACCCTGATAGTTCAAGGATGGTGCCAGAACAGCATTGTGCCCATAGGCGCCAAGCTGACACCATCCTTTAACTATCTTGGTCACTAATGCCACTTGTTGTAGCACATCAGGGCTGACTGGGTTAAAGCAAATGTCTTACCCTTCAATCCCCTCCCCCCCCCCTCCCCCCAACCCCTCTTCTTCCCCATCCCTTATTGCCATCACCCACTCTCCACCCATCAAAATCTATACATTTATAGCTGTTCCTCGGCTTGAGGTCACTGTCTGGGTATGTGCGTACTACTATGAAACTTCAGCATATCACTCGATACTTACTGCCCATGCATTTTGCCGCTGAGCCAGGTGCCGACATACGTGCCGTCTTTCCAGATCGGGTGTCGGTTGTACGAGTGCGTGGCGTGGCGCACAAGAGGAGGGCTCAGTCGCTCAGTGCTGCCCCGCCGTCCCATCTCTTTCTGGCTTGACAGCACCTTGTTGATGGCCGAGTTGAACATCATGAGCCACTCTGCCTGTTGAACGTGGAAACACACATGAAGGTGGTTCGTTACGGAACTTTCCATGTCTGCACCACAAACCAAAGGTGATGCAAGCACTGGCAGATACAGAGAAGAACCCAAGAAAGAAACAAACATGCTTAGAAAAGACAGTTACAACACACTGTGTTGTACAGTGGAGTCTGCTTAACATGAATTTCTGGGGACATAGAAAATTAGTTCGTGTAAAATGTATTTCATGTTAACCGATTTAGACTAAAACGTGTTCATAGTCTGAAACAAGAGAATGTGTGGGAGATGTGCATGTGAGTGTGAGTGTGCCCTGCCCTCAAGGTTAGAAGTGCACAGTACCATATTTTACCTGCTTTACTCTCATCTCAATAGGAAAACAATAGACCACATGTGTATAGCTGTGAATTTAATGTACAATCCATCAGGAAAACAATAATCCATCTGATGAAACAGCTCCGTAACCATGTGCAGTGCTGGAGCTAGTGTGCTATTTTTAGCCGTCTACCAATGTGTACGGGCAATACTATGAATGCTTCACGTTGATCAGTGTCACGATCCTTGGAACTCAGTGCTGTTTTCACCCTCTGTAGCACTTTGTGTCTGCTGCTTACAAATCAGATCTGTATGTGTTTTAATGAAAAATCATACACTGAATAACCCGTCCCTCCTCTCTCTCTTACCCACCCCTACTACCCCCCCCCCCCCCCCCACCCTCTTGCTAGGCAGTGTGTGTATGGAATCTGCGGCGGATGTGTGTCCATCAACGTCCCCCGTCACTTGTGTACCGATACATGTGAGCGCGCGTGTTGAGCACTAGGGGTCGAAAACAGTGACGGATAGTTTCGGCCATTGGCGATGCAGATCGGACCGAGGTGTGAAAGGTAACATGCAGTCATTCAGGCGTATTAGCAGTTGCGTAAAGGAGTTTGCAGGTACTTCTGTAAAATTAATTTTTCTCTAAAATGTATTTTTTCGAAAAATACTTACCGATGTCATTACTACCATGGAACAACCTATAGCTAGCGTAATTTTAGCCCAAAAACTTACGGTGTGTACCTTTAGGGCCAGGGGAGGCCACCAGGGGTGCCGTGACCTGGTACCCGGGTAGCCTCCCTTCCCACCCGTTACGGGTAACAGCCCGAGCAGCCAAGCCACACCAGTTCTTTCGTTTAGCTGGCGAGCGGCAAGCGGGGCAGGTGGGAGGGCCATCCGAGTAATGACATCGGTAAGTATTTTTCGAAAAAATACATTTTAGAGAAAAATTAATTTGTTTCCTCAAAAACATTACCGATGTCATTACTACCATGGAGAATCGCGAAGAGGAGGAGGGTGCCGCATAACCCAGTGCCTGACTGAGCCAGCCAGCCCTGTCCTCCCCGGCGCCATCTCCCGATAATTTTAGCTAAAGGGTTACCAACGGCACCGAAGGTGCCGGGAGGGAGTGTTGCGCTGCCGCGATGTCCCCCACCAGGGCCAGGTTGTCTCGCTGGCCCACCAGGTTACGGAGGTAGAACTGGGTGAAGGTCGACTTGGTCCGCCAGCCTACAGCAACCAGAGCGCAGTAGCGGTCCACGTGACGCTAGCAGCCATGGCTCTGACCTCGTGGGCCCGGAAGAGTAGCCACTTGGCAGCGTCGGGGCAGAGGTCCTGGTAGGCGGAGCGCATCACCCATCTAGCCAGGAAGATCGTCTGGGCTGAGATGTCTTGTCTACCTGGGGACAGAGAAAACAAAAAGAAGCGGGTGCGTCCCTGGCGGAGCGGCTTGGTAAGGCGTAGGTACACGCGTAAGGCTCTCACCGGGTCCTGTTGTCTGACTTCCTCGTAGGAGTCGATCGGCGTAAGCGATCGCACAGTGATCACCTGTGGGGCTGTCAAAGGGGACTGGTTCAGGGCCAAGAAGGCCGGGTCCGTTAGTAGCTGCACGGGGTCATCCGACCTGCACTACAGGCAGGCGGGGGCGCGGAAGGCGCGGGTAGCTCACTCATTCTGGAGGCTGTGGCTACGGCGAGCAGAAGCGAGTCTTCGTGTAGCGTCGGCCACGCTTGCTAGGGGAAGCGGCTCGAAACGCTAGCGTTCATCCAGAAGAGTATCCAGGGTAAATCCCAGTGCGGGATCATGGAGCGGACGGCAGGTCGCTGTGTGCCGAAGAGGGCCATAAGGTCAGCGAGGACCTTACACTGTCGGGTTCCGCTTGGACCGGGCGCCGGTAAGCGTCGGCGATCATAGTGAGATAGCCCCTGAGGTGATCGGTGCCAAGTGCTGTTCGGCGAAAGCCAGAAAGAACTCAGCCAGCGGTGGGGAAGTCAGATCGGTAGTGGAGAGGCGACGGAGGTCGCACCAAGCTCCCAGTACTCTCCACCTTCCCTCGTAGACACGCAGGGTCGAGGGTCCACGGCCTGAAGCAATAGCTGCCACTGCCTCACTCGAGAGCTCCAGCGGCGAGGGCTTGCCATCCAATCTCCAAGCGTGTAGCAGGAGTCTCCCAGAGCACGGAAGTAGAGCGCCTGGCACGGTAGCTAGAGCATCGTGCGAGGAGCGATAAGCCGGAGTGAGGGGCCCGTGGCCAGGTTCAGAAGGTCGGTGGCGCAGGATCTGGTCCAGCAGAACGGCGCCCCCAGGATCGCGTAGCATCCCTGCGCTAGAGAAGCACCTTGGGGACAAGGACTGAGGGAGGGTAAGCGGAAGCGCAGGGGCCGTCCCAGGGAAGGGGGAGCGCAATGGCCGCCCAGGCTAGGGGTTCTGGGACGGGTGAGACGAGGAGGGGGGAGCTGAAGGTACCACCCTGTCGCGAAGAACGAAGAGGGGGCTGGGGGGTCTCCCACGTGGTGCAGATCATCCGGGCGATGTCCGGGCGAAGCGCCTCTTCCTCTTTCTTCTCACTGGCGCGGAGACACCGACCGTGCCAGGAGGGGGAGCCCGCAAGGACAAGCAGGTGGCCGTGAAGTATCTCGCTCGGGGAGAGACGCGGCGATCCTTGCACCAACGGAGGCACTGGTAAGAAGAAGGCAGAGGAAGGGGAGCAGGTCCCATCCTGCTTCTGTACGTAGGACGCACCAGCGGATACGTCAGAACGATGCTCAGGTTCTGATGTCCGAGAGTCGGTTTCCAAGGGAGGGGAGCTGCCGTATCGCCTGTAACTCCAACTAGTTGAAGGCTTGACCGCAAGGACCGATGGACAGCTGCCGGAAGCCGTGGCACGTCGGCAGCAGGTGTGCACCCCAGCCGGAATGGCTGGCGTCGACGCAAGGGACAACTGGGGGGGGGGAGGCGAAGGAGAGGGACTCCAGGCGCAAGCATAGGAGGAGCCGAAAGGGAGCCTCAAAGTCTCCGGTCGAGGGCGCCAGCGAAGGAGATCCGCAGCGGTGCTCACTAGGCCAGAGAGCTGCAACCAGGGTCTGGCGGAGACTGTCTCCTGCTGTACACCAAGACGAGCCAGGTTCGCCAACTTCCAAATCCTCAGTTCCGGGAGTCCCACCCAACGAGATCCGTCAGGAACTCCAACCACGGCGTGCGAAGCGGCGGGACAGAGCGAGATCCGAGTCGCCTAAGACTACGAAGCCGCAGGTGTCGAGGAGGCCAAAAGGCGTCTCGTCGCTGTTCCCGGGAGGGTGCTGACCATAGTTCGAGGAGGGCTCGACGAAGTCCGCCTGACCGTGGCGAAGACGCCGACCAAGGGACGGGCGAAGACCCAGCGAAGGCGGCGGGCAACGGCGGAACGGTAAGGGCGAGGTCGGATGCCGCCTGAGGCCGTGCAAGGCCAGGCGGGGGCAGGGGCGGGGTCGGGGGGCAGGCGGGTGCGGCGGGCGGCTGAGACGCGCGGGGAGGGCAGCGACGCCGGTAGGGCGGGTGCTGGGTGGGTCCGGCGATCCGCAGGGCGCGACCCAGGACCTCGCAGGTGGCTGGAAACTGGAGGAGGTGAGGCGGGCCGACAAAGAATCTCAACGCGTCCTTCACCGACTGCCAAGACCGAAGAGGAGGGGATGCCCAGCGGAGCCTGTCGCAGCTGTCTCCGCAGGTCCAGCAGGAGGTAGGGGCGGATGACGAGCACAGCAGGGCGTGGCATCGGAGCATTGAAGACCTAAGCGTTGACACGCCGCTCGGAAGGCAGGACTTCTTCGCCACAGCCAGAGCGAGGAGGGGCCCTAACAGCGGCGAGAAGGAGAAGAGCCAGCTCCAGGTAGACGAGTGCTTGCTTGGTCAAGTCAAGGGGTCCAGCACAGGCGAGAGCGCCGCGGAGGGGAACGCCGTCCGAATCCGACAGGGAGGAAGCAACGGCGCGAGGCGCGAAGTCCACCAGCTGCTGCTGAGCGGCAGGATCCACTGCGGAGAGGGCAGAAGCAAGGTCTGTGCATGTCCGGCATCCAGCTGCGCTGAAAGGCGATGTCTAATCCACCGGCCGCCGAAAGACGGTGACGAATAGAACCTGCATCGGAGCCTGAATCCTGCTGCAGGGGCAGAGACGGTGACACGAACCCTTGAACCCCGGGGCGTGGCAGGGACGAAACCTCTAGGGGGGAGAGCAACGTCCAAGCGGGTGATGGGAAAGGCCTCCGGGCTCGAGGAAGACGCGAGACAGTAGAGGCGCGGCGCGTCGAGCGAGGGAAGGGTCTCCGTCCTGGGCGTCCTGGACGCAGGGTCAAGGGCGTAGAAGAGAGCGCGCGGAGGTTGAACGGAAGGAGGGAGCCGAGTCGGAATCCGCCGAAGGCTGCTATCCACATCGACGGGCGAAGGAGGCCGACGCACCAGGAGCTGGAGAGGCGGAAGCCGGGGCGAGACCCGGGCGAGCGGCAGAGAAGCGCGGGCGTCTAGACCGACGAGAGGAGCGTCCGTACGAAGGAGGGCGGAGCACGTGTCCGACGGCGTGAAGAGGAGGGGAGCGGGGAGGGTGGGGAAAGGGTGCCGGGGAAGTAGAGGGGGAAAGACGAGGCCGGAGGGCGAGCAGCACGGACGACCCAGGAGGACATCGACCGGAGGGGGTGGCGACTTGTAAGAAGAACCAGCGATGCCCGAGGGGAAGACCGGCGAGGAGGGCGAGACGTCCGTGAAGCTGAAGCGGCGAGCGAAGGGGAGGCGAGACCCGAAGACGCCGGGCTGCAGGTCCAGAGTAGGACGCCGAAGTCCGAGGGGGCGTAAGCAGGCGAGGGGCGAGGAGCTGAGTCCAGGCGGTCGCGAACCCGTAGTTGCATGTCGAGAGTCGTACGCAGAAGCCGAGGATTCTCTTGTTTCTTATCTATCTTCTTCCGGCGCCAGAGAGAAGAGGCATTCAGTTCTGCCGGAGGACTTGTGAGGCTTGGGTTCCGCAAGGCGGGGCGAGCTAGCTCGCTGCGGACCTGGCTCGAGCGAGCTGGTGCGCAAGGGGGGATCAAGGCGTCCCCCAATCAGACATGAGACCACAGAAAGTTGAAAAATACTGAAACTTTTTTTCGGAGTCACGCATTGCGAGGCCCGAAGGGACGAAGCACCTTGCGGTCTAGGGGGTCTGGGGGAGCGCTGTAAGCTCCCCCAGCGGGGTCTGGGGCGGAGCCCCGGCCGCCAACACATTTCCTGCATTCTGAGACACAAATCTGGCCTCTCCTAGTGCCTTTAAAGTGTTAATATGTTGGACAAGAACTTCTCGAGAATGACCCCTGAGACCTTCAAAAAAACGGAATTCCGTATAAATACGGAAAAGTCTCATGTCTGCCAATGTAGAGTGTAGGGGTTTGTTTTCCGCAGAGCGGGGTGAGCGGACTCGCTGCGGACCTGGCTCAAGCGAGCTGGTGCGCAAGGGGGGATCAAGGCGTTCCCCAATGTAGAGTGTTGGGGTTTGTTTTCCGCAGAGCGGGGCGAGCGGACTCGCTGCGGACCTGACTCGAGAGAGTGGGTGCGCAAAGGGGGAGCCTTGTATGCCATCCCCCACCTGCAGCAAAGTGCGTTCCTGCTGAATCCGGGGCCGAAGCTCCGCAGCTGGGTGTCCCAAGGTCCTCTACCCAGAGCGCAGACATCACGGGAGGGCCCCGAAGCGTAGCCAGCGCCGGGGAGGTAGATCGCATGCTTGTAACTCGGCCATTGCAAGTCGCCACATGGTGTGCAGATGCGGGCTTGAGCACTGCAACATAGAGTGAAACAACAAAGCGACTGGTCCTAGGAGAAGGCCACGTTCCCCGAAACTAGCTAGTTAGTTATTTGGGTTTAACGCTGAGCAGGCGACTAAGGTCATCTCACAGCGGTCCCACAAGAACCGCGCACACTTCCACCCTTCCCCACTATCCTGTTCTGAGCAATATCGCTTCCTAATAACAAGCAACGGTATAGCAAAGGATGCTGGCGCACGCCGCCAGAGGCGCGGCGCTGGCAAACATCGAGACCTTACCTGGACATCTCACAAGGGACAGGGGAAGGTAGCACCTGTAGTCGAAGAAGAAGAAGAAGCGCCCACGCGGCAGAGGCCCAGAAGCATCCAGGAAGAGGAAGGCTGGGTCCGCGACGAAGGTCCCGGCCGTCCAACCGGCGAACTTGACCGGCGAAGCCGACGTAAAACTCTCAAGCCGAAACCGGTGCAGGACAGCGCTCCCACGAGGGACGAAGGCCGGCCCCACGGCCCAGAGACCTATCTTCCGGCAGCGATGCAAGAAGCACCCGTGACACTCACTTCGAAAAGTCACAGAAGGCGACGCGCAGGCCGGGAACGAAGCCACGCTAACGAATTCCAAGGGCCCCAAGAACCAACACAGCCGTAGGTAGCACCGTAGAGGTCTAAGAACACGACCCTACGCTACAACACGGACAGAAAAGTTCCAAGGCAAGGCATAGGCCAGGAACGAGGTCCACCGACGAAAGTCCAAGTACTCTGAACCATACACAGCCGTCGGCACACACAAGGCCAGAAGTTCCAAGGCAAGGCGAAGCACCGGCCGGGAACGAAGTTCACTGACGAAAGTCCAAAACTCTTGAACCATACACAGCCGTCGGTACACACAAGGCCAGAAAGTTCCAAGGCAAGGCGAAAGCACAGGCCAGGAACGAAGCTCACTGTCGAAAGTCCAAGTACTCTTGAACCATACACAGCCGTCGGTACACACAAGGCGGCCAGAAAGTTCCAAGGCAAGGCGAAGGCACAGGCCGGCAACGAATTCCATTGACGAAGATATTCAAGTACAGCTTGAACCATACACAGCCGTAGAAACAGAGGGCTAAGCAACACGTCTATACGCTGCAAGCTAAAGGAAAGAACTGGTGTGGCTTGGCTGCTCGGGCTGTTACCCGTAACGGGTGGGAAGGGAGGCTACCCGGGTACCAGGTCACGGCACCCCTGGTGGCCTCCCCTGGCCCTAAAGGTACACATCGTAAGTTTTTGGGCTAAAATTATGCTAGCTATAGGTTGTTCCATGGTAGTAATGACATCGGTAATGTTTTTGAAGAAACAACTAAGTATTACAAGGAGGATGGCATTGTTCTGGTCCGTGGGATGGTTTGTTCATGTCAAACAAGTGAAAATACTAGAAAATGTTCAGCTGGGGAAACAAAATCATCATCGTGTTAAGCAGGAATTTCGTGTTAAGCATTTCGTGTTAACCATGAAATTTTCATAGAGAACAAGAGGGCTCTCAGCCGGGAATTTAAAAACGTTTCGTATTAACCAGAAATTTGTGTAAAGTGTGTTCATGTTAACTGGACTCCACTGTAACTATTATTCTAAGCAAGTTTCTTTCTCCGTTGGTTTCTTTTCTGCAGTTAACCACTTGGCAGGCTGCTCTGGAGCTGATAGATACAGCGCACAAACGAAGGGAAATCAATTAATGCAGGGCAATTAACGCAGGGCAAACACAGTTAGATCCCTTGACCCCTTACGTTAGAATGATTACATCAACCAGAAAGTAAAACAAATGTGCTGATAATTGAAAGGAAATACTGAAAGTGTTGATAAGCAGGAAATACTGAAAGTGTTGATAAGACCTGTCAAATACAGGTTAAAAAGAGGCACATATCATTATGCCTGCTAGGATGTACACTGGTTGTCTCTCTGAATTCGCTACCACTCATCAGAATTAGCAATCAGGGAGACAACCAGTGGCAAGGACTTACAACTCTGAAACTATTCTCACTGGGTGCTGGTCTGAGGTTTTAGATCATACAGTTCTAAGCTGTAAGGTCCAAACTCACAAACCTGCACACATTTGCTGCAAAATACAAATACACTTATCCCCAAAGCCCTACAGCAGGTGACCATGATACATCCATGATAATTCAAGCCTTCAGGCGCCAAGCTAATCTGGCACTACCCTTGAATAATCATGGTCGATTTATCTCCTGCAACTGATACAGAGTCGTAAGATGAAACCTTCAATATTTGGGACATGTTGCCATGGGGTTAAATGGGTTACTGTAACAAACTGAGCTCTTCGCTTCAATTTACCAACTCTGGTAACCACCATCTGAAGACTACATAAAAGTTCTTGAAACAGTTCGACCATGACAGTTCAGAACAGCTTGCACATCGGCACAACCATGATAGTTCAAGGGTGGTGCCAGAACAATTTGGAACCTCAATATGACCATAATAGTTCAAGGAATGAGCAAGAACAACTAGGCACCTCCACAGGACCATGACAGTTAAAGGGCGGAGTCAGAATAGCTTGGCTCCTACAAGCATCAAATTATTGTGACACCACCCTTGAACTATCAGCCGATCTACATTCTGCCGTAGAGTGTCAGGACTAAACAGTTTAAGCACACACACTCACCTTGTCAGCGGAAGATGATGCACACAAATCCAGTCTGTCTTCAGGGGAGATGATCACCACAGTGTGCCTGCATTCAGTGTAAGAAATAAGGAATTTAACCCATTTAACCCCAACACCCTACAGTGCAGATGGATCAACCATGATAATTTAAGGGTAGCGCCACATTAGCCTTGTCATATGATGGCACCAAGCTAATCTGGCACTACCCTTGAATTATCATGGTAGATTCATATCCTGCAGCTGGTACATAGTCGTTTCAGTACATCCAAAATTATGGAAATGTGGTTGTGAGGTTAAATGAGTTAAATTTTACACAAAAGAAAAGATGGTTATTAATGTGTGTGGGCCAAATATGGCTGGAGATGACTATTTTGTGCTCATCGGATATACTTGGTAGCCACAGATTTCATAATATTCTGCTGTGCATTATACTGAGGTTGACCTTACATCAAAAGTGCTGATAAGCCAAAGACAATGACAAAGACGCTGAGTGATTCCCCTTGGTTTGTGTACAATTCTGCCAGCGCTAGCCTCACCTATCTGGTTTGTGAGTATCTATAACTCGAGGCAAATTTGTATCGTTACATTGTTGTGTTATGTTCTGTGCATCTACTGTGGGAAATCAGGGTATTTACCCTACCACATATAGTAATGCACCTTCGTGTTTGTGTATGTATGTTTCTCCTGCCTACTTCCTAAGTTCCGGAGAAAGACATGGGTTATAAGCGAGACCTGATGCATCCTTTTAGGGATGTAGATGATCGTCTTGTTCTATACCTGCGTATTTCTCTGTGGGCTGGTGAATGGGTGCCTGATAGGCGGGGGCAGGGGATCTAACTGTTTGTCTGTCCAGCGCTGAGTGATTCCCCTTGGTTTGTGTACAATTCTGCCAGCACTAGCCTCACCTATCTGGTTTGTGAGTAAAGACAATGACAGAGACACTTACAGTTGATCAGACTCAGCGACTGGGGTCTCCACCCAGAGTGTCTCCAGGGGAAAGATGGTGTGAGTGTTTGACTGTTGAAATAAACACAACTTTAAAATACATGTTAGTATGTCCCTTTCTTCCCATATTGTCCACATGAAAATCTAACCCCGATGACTGCTGAGAAAAATTTACCACCACATAACCACAGGAGGTATAGATCTTCACGAGCCCCCACATTCTGTCCACTTTGAAAATGTGTTGCACATGAAAAGTTAACTCATTCAAAATGTGCCGCCTCCAGATACGCAGCTTATGCAGGTATCCGGAGGCGGCACGTCTCGAATGAGTTCACTTTCACCACTGAGAGAAAGTAAACATCATTAAAATGCAAGGTCTGTTGATCCTCATGTGCCCCCCACAGATGCGGAGACTCATGAGGATCTATCCCTCCAGCTGAACCCTTTTGTATGTATGTTCCTTTGATGGCTGCGGATCTCTGACGTTGAATAAAAATTTTATTTCAAAGACACAGTCTGTGTCCAATCGCAGTGAAGGGATCAACAAACCCAACCATGCATGTAACTTCAAAGCATTTTTCTTTCTTTGTTCGCTGTGTTATGTCCTAGACGATCACCCTCTTGTTCTATGTATTTCATTTTACCTGCAGATGAACAAACATGTCGTTGAAGAGGATGAAGAGATGTGAGGAGAAGCGCCCAGCAGCCGGCATCATGAGAGGGAGAGACTTGCTGTCCTTCAACACGCGACGACTGGGGATTCTCAGCGCATCCTGCCAACACAGCACAGCGCTACACTTTATGGGTCAGATCAGAGAACTTAGTGGAGTTAACCCTTTCAGCCCCTGATCCCTACCGCAGGAGATGGCTTGACCATGACAATTCAAGGGTAGTGCCAGATTAGCTTGGCGCCTTGGCACTCCCCTTAAATTATCATGGTCAAACCATCTCCTGCAACTGGTAAGCAGCCATCAGGCTTACTTACTTACTTACGCCTGTCACCCCTACCCGGGTATAGGCCGTCGACGAGAGACCTCCAGCAACTCCTGTCCTGTGCTTCTCCTTCGATTCTACTCCAGGTGGTTCCCAGTCTCTTGATGTCTGCTTGGAGGTCTCGACGCCAGGAGTTTCTCGGCCTACCTCTTTTCCTCTTCCCCTGGGGGTTCCATGACAATGCCTGCCTAGTGATACTGGAAGCTGGCTTTCTCAGACTGTGACCGATCCATCCCCATCTTCTTCGCCCATTTTCATTCTCTGCTGTTATCTGCTCTGTTCTCTCCCAGAGTCTGACGTTGCTGATCTTCTCTGGCCAGTGGATTTTCAAAATTCTTCTAAGGCAACTGTTCATGAAGGTCTGTACTCTGTTGACTGTGGTTTTTGTCAATCTCCAAGTCTCTGCTCCATATAGGAGAACTGCTTTTACATTGGAGTTGAAAATCCGGACTTTGGTGTGTTGTGACAGCTCTCTGGAACTCCACACTTTTTTCAACTGGAGAAAGGCTGCTCTGGCTTTACCGATTCGTGCTCTGACATCTGCATCAGTGCCGCCTTTTTTGTCTATGATGCTCCCGAGATAGGTGAAGGACTCCACCTCCTCCAACGGGGTGCCAGCAAGCAAGACTGGTTCTTCCCTGGTTGCGTTCAGCTTCATTGTCTTTGTTTTCTGTTTGTGAATGGTGAGGCCCACTTGGGACGAGATGTCAGCAAGCCTCTGGTCTTGTCCTGCATTTGTTGATGAGTGTGGGACAGTAATGCCAAGTCGTCTGCAAAATCGAGGTCGTCAAGCTGTGTCCACAGTGTCCACTGTATTCCACTTCGTCTGTGCTCTGTGGTCATCTTCATGACCCAGTCTATGGCCAGTAGGAAGAGGAACGGAGACAGCAGACACCCCTGCCTGACACCAGTTCTGACCTGGAGCTCCCTGGTGAACTGCCCTTCGTGGATCACGCGACATGTCATGCCATCATAGCTGCTCTTGATCAGGCGGACGAGCTTTGTGGGTACACCGTAGTGTCGTAGGAGTTTCCACAGAGTCTCTCGGTCCACACTGTCAAATGCTTTCTCATAATCCACAAAGTTGACGTACAGCGGGGAGCTCCACTCCAGAGACTGTTCCACGATGATGTGGAGAGTGGCAATCTGGTCTGTACATGATCGGTTCTTCCTGAATCCTGCTTCCTGGTCTCTCAGCTGGGGGTCAACGGAGCTCTTCATTCTCTCCAGGATGATCCTGTTGAAGACCTTTCCTGGTACTGACAGCAAGGTGATTCCTCTGTAGTTGGAACACTTGCTGAAGTCGCCTTTCTTGGGAAGCTTGATTAGGTACCCCTCCTTCCAGTCAGCCGGCATCACCTCCTCTTCCCAGATCTTTCCAAACAGTGGGTACAGCATCTCCACTGTTGTCTCTAGGTCTGCTTTCAGAGACTCTGCTGGGATTCCATCTGGGCCTGCTGCTTTGCCGTTCTTCAAAAATGTCACTGCTCTTCTGATCTCTTCCCGGCTGGGTCTGTCACAGCTGATGGGTAGGTCGGCCTCTGCCGGCTGGATGTCTGGGGGGTCGGGTGGGCTAGGTCTGTTCAGTAACTCTTCAAAATACTCGGCCCATCTGTCGAGTTGGTCTGCTCTGTCTGCAATAGGCTTGCCTTCTTTGTCTTTTACTGGTCTTTCTGTATGGCCATACTTGCCTGACAATCTTCTGGTAATGTCATAGAGCTGTTTCATGTTGCCGCTGCCTGCTGCCTTTTCTGCCTCTGCTGCCAGGCTGTCTGTGTAGGCCCTCTTGTCTGCCCTGATACTCCTCTTCACTTCGCGGTTGGCTTCTGAGTATTCCCCCTGTGCCCTTACTTTGGCTGCTCTCGTGCGACTGTTGTTGACAACTGCTTTCTTCTGCTTCCTCACTTCTATCTTCTTCAAGGTCTGTGCCGACAGCCAGTCCTTGTGATGGTGTTTCCTGAACCCTACAGTGTCTTTGCAGGTTGAGTTCAGCGCCTCTCTAACTGCCTTCCACTGCTGCTCTGTGGTGACCGCCTCCTCTTCATTTACTAGCTCCTGTAGCGCTTGAAACCGGTTGGACAGCACCAGTTTGAACTCTTCTCTAACTCCAGTTTCTCTCAGGAGGCCTACATTATAGCGCTGTCTTCTTGTTGTCTCTGTGCGGCTTTTCTTTAGCTTGAGCTTCATTCTTAAGGTAAGCAGATGGTGGTCGGAGGCGACATCTGCTCCCCTCCTCACTCGAACATCTTGAAGGGATCTTCTAAATTTCTTCCTAATGCAGATATGGTCTATTTGGTTCTCTGTTGTATAGTCAGGTGAGACCCAAGTTGCTTTGTGTATCCTTCTGTGTGGGAAGATGCTGCCTCCAATGACAAGTTGGTTTAGAGCACAAAAGTCCACAAACCTCTCCCCGTTCTCACTCATCTCCGAGCCTAGTCCCTGTCTCCCCATCACCTCTTCGTATCCGGTGTTGTCCTCCCCTATTTTGGCATTAAAATCGCCCATGACGATGGTGATGTCTCGCTCCGCACATTTGTCCAAGGCACTCTGGAGTCGGTCGTAGAACTCTTGTTTCTCTTCCTCATCCCTGTCATTAGTGGGCGCATAACACTGGATGACGTTCAGCTTGAGCTTTTTCTTGGTTCTAAAGGCTGCTGTGATGATTCTTGGCCCAAGAGGTTCCCAGCCCATCAGCGCTCTCTGTGCCACTGGTGACAGCATGAATGCTACTCCTTCTGTATGGGGGGCATTCTCCTCTTCATGACCTGAATACAGAATCATCTCCCCACTTAACAGCCTTTTCTGGCCAGACTGCATCCATCTGGCTTCAGCCATCAGGCAACGCCTCCAAAATCTGAGAAATGAATTTTTCAATTAAAATGCATTTTTTTGAAAAATACTTACCGATGGTATTACACTTAGGAAATGGCTCTTAGCTGGCCTAATTTTAGCCAAATTTTTGGTTGTGTCCGTATAAGGGGGTGTTGGCAGGAGTGGGGCGCCATAGACCATGCCAAACCCGAATAGCCTCCCCTTACTCACATCCGGTACAAGGTTACCCAGCATACCCCAGTTTAGTTCTTAGCGAACTGCGGCAAGCGGGGCCGGAGGGAGGGACCTTCGAGTAATACCATCGGTAAGTATTTTTCAAAAAAATGCATTTTAATTGAAAAATTCATTTGTTTTCTCAAAACACATTACCGATGGTATTACACTTAGGAAGAATCACAAAGAGGAGGTGGGTGCCGCTATAGCGCCCCTACTGCCAACCACATTGCCCACAAACTCGCCCTCCTGCAGCACACTCCCGATAATTTTAGCTAAGATACCTGCGGCGCCTAGGGCGCCGGGAGGGAGTGTTGCGCTGCTGCGGTGTCTCCCACCAGTGAGAGGATCTGACGCTAGGAGGAGAAGTCCCTCAGGTAGCAGCGGGCGAAGGTGGACTCCGCTCGCCATCTCATAGCCGCCACAAGACTTTGACTGCACCGGTGTTGTCGCAGCGGAACTTGCGGCCCTGGTTCTGACCTCGTGCGCCGCGTTGTGCAACATGTGGCCTCAACAGGTCAACGTCCTGGCAGGCCGGGCGGATAACTCCCCGGAACCAGGAGGAGCAGGTCTGGCTGAGATACCACGTCTACCTGTGGACAAAGGGAGAAAACAGGTGTGTGCGTCCCCCTGCGCCAGCTTGGTCCGGCGCAGGTACACACGGAAGACTCTCACCGGTTCCTATTGTCTGGGCTACTGAGTGGAATCTGACACTCGTACGGGCAGACAGACATAGACTGTAGGGCAGCCAAGGCGACCACGACTTGGCCCTGAAGGCTGGTACCGTAGTAGTTGCACGGCGCCGTCCGTCCGTACCAGCCAGCCATCTGTGTGTGTGTGACGACAGCGCGTACGGATACTGACCCTGGAAGAGGTAAGGCTGTCACCGGGTTTTGAAGTCTGTTCTCCCGGGTGGCACCCAACACGCGCAGGGCGAAACAACTGTCGCCGTCATGTAGGCCGCGTCTCGTCCAGGCAGATGTGTCAGGTAGCTGTAGCATGAACCGGTCGACTGGCACTGCCAGCCACCCGGGTGTGTGGACAGCGTGCATAGTACTGAGCCTGGAGGTTGAGTCAAGGACTGCCCTGAAGCTCTCCTCCTTGAAACATCCGTCAGGCGCGTCATGTGCCGGGTTCCAACAGACGAGGTTGAGATCCCGTAAGCCCCCAAGGTAGAACTTGGTCCCTGCGCAGCACAGCGGGGCATTCCAAGCGAAGGGAGCCCCTGAAGTGAGGTTTTGCCGCTACCCGGGTCTGATGAGCGAAATCGCCTGTAGGAGTCGGCGATCATGGTGAGATAGTCCTGAACGGTGAAAGGGGCCGTCCTTAGGAGATGAAAAAACCCCCGAGGAAGCACCCTGCCAGCTGGGGCTTCGTCCAGTTCGGAAGGAAGAAGGTCGTCATTCCCGTCACACAGCGCTCGTCATCTACCCTCGCAACTCGACTGGTTGATGGTCTGCGGGTTGTCTCGGTAGCACCTATGGCCGCCGTAGGAAGCCTCTGTGGAAGAGGGCTTGCTGCCCAATCTGCGGGTGCGCACCTACATCCACCAAGCTGCAACACAAGTAAAGGCGGACAACCACGCGTACACTTCGGCATGCAATCTCGATGGCGAGCCGTGGAGCTGGAAGATCTGGCCACAGCGACGCCTCCCCGCACGGCAGGCCTCCAGCGCACTAGCCACTCCCAATTACGCCCTCCTTCTCCAAGCAGAGGAGGTGTCAGGTTGAGCGGTGATCCCCTAGTGAGTCATCCGTCCTAAGAGAGCTGAAGAAGGGACTGAGAGTCCCTCCTACACTGCCCTGCTCCCGTCTACTGGGAGTCCCACTCGAACAGGACGACCACGCACTCCATCCTCGACGGAATCCCGGCGAAGAAACCCGTAGTACCTGTCCCGTAGCGTCGGCCCTCTAGTTGACGGCGAAGTGGGTATGATCCCAGCCTACCGCCCGGCTTGCCAACTGGTGACGACTTCGAAACTCGAGTTGTCCCAGGTCCTGGAGACGCACCGCTGCTCTCAGGTCTTTGTCTGGTATCTGCCGAGGTGACGAGGCACTTGTGTCGAGTCGAAGGACGAAGATCGTGCTCCAATCTACCGTCTAGTGGAAGAGCTGCGTCGACCCTACTGCCACAGGCTCGAGCGCAACGACCTCTCAGGAACTAATTCCTGCCAAGTTGTCCCGTCTAACTCCCTGTACTTGCGCCCCCGGTCGCAGGATCCACAGCGCCGAATGGGTAACTCCCTGAAGGCGCTACCGAGGGTGAGTCCATCCGCTCCGGTCCGGCGCTGCAGCCTGCCGAAACTCCAAGTTGCCGCCACCCAGGAACGCGACCGCTTCCGCTAGGTCCCGACGCTGTCGTCTAAGGAGGCGACAAGCGTGCCTGGTCACCGCTGACTACGGCCAGGCCCAAGCGAAGAGTAGCACCCCGTCGGGGAAATGAAGCGACTAGCCGCAAGTCAACTCAGGCGGAGCTAATCTGAACTGTGTGCATACCCCCGAAGAAGACGTCGTCCGCAGTGAAGTCTGTCGGACCAGTCCGCCACCTGCGCTGACCTCTATCCCTCGCGCGCCAGGAGCATGCTGTCCCTGACGTTCACAGGAGAGTGCCGTTGGCGTCCCGTCGCCGCCTCCGTCTCTCGGATGTAAGTCGCCCAATCCGGTGCATCGGACGAACCGCGCCTCCGCGGAAGAGTGGTCCCTGCCAATCCTGTCTGACGGTCCACAGTGTTTTAAGAAGGCTGCTACATCCGGCGGCGCCCGCAGCGTGACTCAGCTGAGTGACAGGCCTTGCAAGCCTCCTTGTCGGTCTGCCCAGGGGGCCAAGAAGTTCTCCACTGCGCGGTGCCCTGCGTGGCCGACTCTCCACTCAGCCGCGCGTAATCGATCAGGACGGACGCAGCAACCGTTGGCAGCGGAAGAAGTAGGATCCAGCTGAAGCCACCAGCGCCTCCCCCGGCGCCCTGAAGCGGAGACAGAAGGCCGACCAGCAGGGGCAGGGACTTGAATGCTTGGACGCGATGAGGGGACCTGCGTAGTCCCCGGCTCGAGTAGACTCTCCTGTAAATCTTCGCAGTAGACGGCAAACGCAAGACCTCTCGGAACCGCGAGCGTAGCGACGTAGAGAAGCTAACCTCGTCCAGCCACGGCGAATGACGTCCTCTGGCGTCCAGCGGGAACCGTATGCTCCGCCCGCAGGCGAAGGGATGTCCAACCCCTCCGAAGTCCGGGGAACTCCGGCCGGCGGCGATCCAACGAAGGCGGACCCCGCACTTGGAAGGAACAACGTAGTCTCAGGGGGCCGCTCCCCCGAACGGTGGCGAAAACTCGGAGAGCCCGTCTTTTCCTTGCGTAGCGAGCCATGGAACTGGGACGGCGTCTCCTGTTCCTCTCGTACCCCTGGCTTGTGTGAGGCCGTCTCTTCTGCACTGCATCTAGAGCGGCTCTCGTCTGCATGGTTGGCGCGAGGCGTGGCCCAACATCACCGAGCCGGGATCCTGCAGTGCGAAGTGCAGTGGTCCTGTAGCCCTTGCGGTCGCCACAAGCCATAAAAAACTGGTGCGCAGCCCGGGCGAGGGCGCCCAACCTAATAATAAGAAAAATTAAATTAATCAATGCTTAATGCATGAGCACAATTTGATTGTAATAACCCTTAAGGGATAATCAAGTTATTGAATTAGATTAAAATATGGGAGACAGAATCCCCCTCTGTTTTCTCATCTCTATTGCCCAAAGCAAAGAAAGCGGATTAGAGGTTCCAGGAACCTAACCGTGGAAGGATAATAGGTGTCGCGCCACGATAACCGTACATACTCATACGTGTTTGCTACCGCGCCCACATGCTCTCACAGACACTAGACACTGTCCAGCGCCTGAGAAGCCGAGCAGTCGCTTCTGCATGTCCGTTTATGACTTGTCGTCTGGCCCGGGACTGGAAGCATCGTCGGTACGGTAGCCGACGCCAGCCCTCCGCAGTCAGTGACTACCAGCTTACTGGGCCGGGGCGCCTAGGTCACCGCCGTTGACATGGGCCCCACCTGGATGCTCAGTCCACCTGCTGTTTGTCCACTCTGGCCTGCGGACGGACAGTGGAGCGGGTCACTCTTGAGGCCGGGTCCCGGGCCGGTGGAAGAATCATTGGTTTAGCCATGCAAGTAGAGGTTGTCAGCTACCTCTCCTGCTGACCAGAGCCCAGAACAAGGTATCTTGTGCTTTACAGGTCCGGGACCACCTTGGGTCCCACCCGAAAACACTTGGGCGTCTCTGTCCGGCGATCTCTGACAGACGACATCCTCTCTCTGTGGGACAGCAAGGCACTGCTTCTGATTGGGGTCCCCTTTGTACTCTTGGGCGTCTCTGACAGGCGAGCTCTGAAAGACGCCGACCGCTCTCTGAGTAACCACTTGCCGACCTGGTGACCCCCTGGGTGCAGTCAGTGTACTTCCAACTGACTAAAAGTGTACTTTGGACTCACATGTGTATTATTCACAAGCCAGTGAGTTGTCAGTTTCTCCAAAATGTGTATTGTGGAAAACGTGCACATGTATGTGTACCCCAAGCAAAATAGTGTAGTTTAATACGCCGACTGTGTATGGTATACCGGTCTGGGCAACCAAGCCACTAAGGTAGCAACGCAATTTAGTAATGTTTAGGTAATTACCCCTTGTCAATAGACAAACAGAGAATCAGCCACGACTTATAACTCTTGTATGAGAGAAGAGGCAACCAAGCCACTGCTTCCGTGGCCACGATCTCCGATAGGCGTAGCACGCTCTCTGTGGGACAGCAAGGCCACTGCTTGTGCCCTGGGTCCGACCTTGTGGCTGTCAGGCGTCTCTGCCCGGTATCTGATAGGCGAGGTACGCTCTCTGTGGGGAAACAAAGCCACTGCTCTGACTTGGGTCCCCGCTTGTCCCTGCCAGGTGTCACTGCCCGGCGGTTTGATAGGCGTGGTACGCTCTCTGTGGGACCACGCAGTCCCTGCATCGGACTTGGGTTTCGCCTTGTTACACTCTGATATCAGTGTCCGGCGATCTCTGATAGGCAACGTACGCTCTCTGCGGGACAACGAAGTCCCTGCCTCTGACTTGGGACCCACCTTGTTAATCTCGGACATTAATGCCCGGCGGTCTCTGATAGGCGTCGTACGCTCTCTGCGGGACAACGAAGTCCCTATCTCTGTGCGTGACCACGAAGTCCCTGTTCCTGCCTTGAGGCGGCGTGCGCTCTCTGCGGGACAACGAAGTCCCTATCTCTGAGTGGGTCAACGAAGTCCCTGTTTCTGACTTGAGGCGTCGTACGTTCTCTGCGGGACAACGAAGTCCCTGTTCCTGCCTTGAGGCGGCGTACGTTCTCTGCGGGACAACGAAGTCCCTGTTCCTGCCTTGAGGCGGCGTACGTTATCTGCGGGACAACGAAGTCCCTGTTCCTGCCTTGAGGCGGCGTACGTTATCTGCGGGACAACGAAGTCCCTGTTTCTGCCTTGAGGCGGCGTACGTTCTCTGCGGGACAACGAAGTCCCTGTTCCTGCCTTGAGGCGGCGTACGTTCTCTGCGGGACAACGAAGTCCCTGTTCCTGCCTTGAGGCGGCGTACGTTCTCTGCGGGACAACGAAGTCCCTATCTCTGTGCGGGACAACAAAGTCTCTGTTCCTGACGTGGGTCCCTCCTTGTTAGCTTGGACATCACTGTCGGCCGACCTCTGATAGAGTAGGACGCCAACGGAGGTAAGCGTTAACCATCGCTCTTCCAGTCATGAGGCGGACACCTCACCAGTGCGGGTCGACTCGCCTCTTGCTCAGGTAAGGCCCTCCGCATGCTCGTCCGAGGGGCCCTGAAAGTCGCCACACATCGTGCAGATCCGAACCTAGTTACTGCAACAAGAGGGTACAAGATGAAAGAGCGAGCGTGGCCTCTAAGGTCACGCAATAACGACGCGCGCGCGCTGGCGAATCGGACATAATTGAATATGTATCGAATCAAACGAGTGTACAGCGCGTGCCGACGCTCGGCGCTCCTTCCCACCCAAGGGCGCCGGTCGAGGGCATTCACCGAGATATTACCTGGCCATGGCGGAAAAAAGGAGCAAACCCACGTATCACCAAAACGTAACAGCACGCCCCACCGCGCGACCGGTTCGGAGCGCAGGCCGAAGCAGCGTCCGGAAGCCGCCAGTCACAGTCTCCATGGCACAAGCCGTAGGTCCGTAGAACACACAGGTCGACGAGGCGGCACAGCGTGAGCACTACCACCCCCAGTCACGCCACCATCTTCACAGTTCAAGTCCCAACGAACAGTCAAGGTCGAACGACCGGCCAAGAACGAAAGCGGAGCTCGAACAGACACAACCTACTCCTGCCAGCTAAGAACTAAAACTGGGGTATGCTGGGTAACCTTGTACCGGATGTGAGTAAGGGGAGGCTATTCGGGTTTGGCATGGTCTATGGCGCCCCACTCCTGCCAACACCCCCTTATACGGACACAACCAAAAATTTGGCTAAAATTAGGCCAGCTAAGAGCCATTTCCTAAGTGTAATACCATCGGTAATGTGTTTTGAGAAAACAAATGGGACCTTGGGGCTAAAAGGGTTAACCCTTTGTACATGCAACCACTAGTACAGTTCACAGGACAGTTGGCTGCATGAACAAAGAGGACGTGTGTGATGAAACTCTATGCTCATGCATAGTGTTCACACAGTAGGGTAAATATGGTACAGTAGTTGTCAACGGTTTGTTTTGTGCCGATAGTCCGTATGTTTCTATATATATATTATTGATAGTTGCTTAGTTAAAGACAGTATGCATTTGTTGGAGTTAATTCAGTTGTATAGCGTTGTCTGGGTTGGTTCAGTTATGTTGGTTTGGAATTCAGTGAGGTAACCGGTGTTTGTCGTATAGTTATTTACCGAGATGGATAACTAAAGGAATGTGAGGTGTGTATGCCTAAGTCGTTATGTAGGTAGTACGTGGTTAAGTATAGTCTTTTCCAGCGTATGGGATAACGTACAGCGAGAGCGTTAGGTTATAGTCTGTTCCAAGGTAGTGGCAGAGTTATGGGGGGTGTTACGAAAGTAGTTCGGGTTATGAAGCACGTGTGTGTGTGAATGAACGTGCGAGTTATTTGTATCAGCCAGGTTACGTAATGTTTCTCATATGATCCAATATGTTGTGTGTTTAGCAAGTGTTACGTTTTAGGACTTTATTGTGTTCAGAGTGCTTGTCAAGAGTGGAGCGACGGACACCGAGACGTCAGTCACCAGGGACCTAATGCGAGGTCATCTCTCCAACTCTTCACTCGGGGAGTGAGCGACACTTGGGTCACAGCGAAGATATGGTACGAGCTACGAGGACGTCTACGGTACGAGGGACGGGACGACTCGGGAGCATACGAAGGACTTGCACGCCTAGACGTGAAAGGACTAACGTAACCAGGCGGGAACACCAAACAGGTTGGATAGTGAGAAACTAATACCTAGCCTAGCAGTGATATTGTGTGTATGTGGATGTGGTGTTAACATGCTGGTAGTGGGAAAGAAGTGGTGTATATAGTTGTGATTGTTTGTGAGCATTCTTCTTTTATTGTTTATTGTGTATAAAAGTTACGTTAGAAAGGGAGCCCGTGTGTTGAGTTTTTACCGCATGTGGCAGTGTATGCGTCCGTTGTGTGAGAGTCTGTACGTACGACTGGAGGCAAGTCTGCTTGCGTTACAACGTGCAATTTTGGGAGGTTTCGACAAAGACAAGGTACCAGTTGAGGAGAGAGATCAACATTAATAGTTCAAGGGTAGTGCCAGATTAGCTTGGCCCATTCCATGTGCCAAGCTAATCTGGCACTACCTTTGAACTTTCACAGCAAATCCATCTCCTGCTGGAAAGGGGCTAATGTGTTAATAAAAAGCCAAACTCCACTGTTAGAAGAAAAAACATGGAATTCTGTTACGTCTGAGCTTCACATCACACAAATCCACAGAAACACATTTACCGCAAGACGTGGGTTTGCCCCTTCCCAGAATGCCCTTGTGGTGTCCGCCAGTTTGTGATCAGAAGTCACGGTCAGCTTGAGGCTGTCCCAACTGAGTGTTGCCTTCTGAAGCAAATTGCTGGTATCTGAGTTCTGACAGAAAAAGAAGAAAACCAGTTTTCACAAACTTTCACATGTAATTTTTTAAAAATCAAAGACTTCACATATCCTCTATCCAAAGTACATCATGAATGCTGCGATCACCATTTGCAGAAAAGACACACAGTAAGCGGCCAACCTGTTCCTTCTTTTTTGTGGTGAAGTGGTTTGTTTCATTTTTTAGTCTGAATTTGCTGCCAAAAGTGGAAGACAGAAAAAAGCTACTGAATAAGGAAACTTATACAATTTAACCCTTATCATTCGGAATACACCAGTGTGCGAAATAAGTTTGACTAAAATAGTTCAAGGGTAGTGCCAGAATAGCTTGGCGCCTCTAGGCGTCGAGCTACTTTGGCACCACCCTTGAACTACAGCCATTGGTCTATAACCTTATCTGTAAGTACTATAATGTAGCTTGCACATGGCAGTGTACAAATTTGAAGCTTTTAGCATCAGTGATAAGCAGAACAGGTTTCTAATCTTTAGCTCATGTCACATAATGTGACATGGCACATGTAGGCATCTTTAAAGACTGTCAAACACACATGGGAGATAGACTGAATGCAATGGTTCAAGGGTAAGTGCCAGATTAGCTTGGCGTCTTAGAAGGTGCCAAGCTAATCTGGCTCTACCCTTGAACTATCATAGCCAAACCATCTCTTATGCTATCTTAAAGGTGATGGGGTTAAACTGTCTTACGGGTGGGAAGCTCTCAGCGACTTTCTGCAGCAGTCGGCTGTACTCCTTCAGGCGGAAGAAGGGAAACTGCATCATGCCACGGAAACGCTTGATAGATCTCTCTACCTTCTGCTCAGGCTTCTCATCAGCTGCCCGTGCCGGCGACTCTCTGCTTGCCTGGTATTTGTCGAAGAACTCACTAGAAGAGAAAAGATATTCACACAGGTAAATATGTATTTTTCTCTAAAAGATATTTTTTCGAAAAATTAATTTTTCTCTAAAATATATTTTTTCGAAAAATACTTAGCGATGATATTACTATTAGGAAAAGTGTCTAAGCTAGACTAATTTTAGCCAAAAATTGTGTACATGGTAGGGGAGGTAATAAGGGGCACTATAGCCTAGGCCGTGACCCGAGTAGCCTCCCCTTCATCCCATCCGGTCACGCCCCACCGGATGCTTACCAGTCTGTTTCTGAGCGGAACAGCAGCAAGCTGGGTAGGTGGGAGGGTCATCCGAGTAATATCATCGGTAAGTATTTTTCCCAAAAATATATTTTAGAGAAAAATTAATTTGTTTTCTCAAAAGACATTACCGATGATATTACTATTAGGAAGAATGACAAAAGGAGGAGGTGGGTGCCGCTATAACACCCCTAACCCCTAGTTACTTGGCAATGAGACCCGCTCTCCCAAGCAACCTCCCGTTAATTTTAGTGAAGATTACCAACGGCGCCTGGGGCGCCGGGAGGGAGTGTTGCTCCGCCGTGATGTCTCCCACCAGCGAAGGTTCTGGCGCTGGCTGGAGAGGTCCCTCAAGTAGAATCGGGCCAAGGTCGAGTGCGCTTGCTATCCCCCGGCCGCCACGATATCTTTGACCGCGCAATTGCGGTAGACCGTTAGTCTAGCGGCCATGGCTCTGACTTCGAGCGCCCTGATGTTCATTCGTTTGGCTGCATCAGGGGAGATCCTGGTAGGGGAGCTTATCACACAACGGAGCCAGGATATCGACCGAGCTGAGATGTCATGTCTACCTGGGGACAGAGGGAGGAAAAGGCGGGTGCATCCCCTGCGTAGTGGCTTGTTCCAGCGCAGGTAAAACGTGTAAAGAGCTCACCGGGTCCTGTGGTCTGGACTCTTGGGAAGAGCCTGGACTCGTAAGGAGGAAAGGTGACCACTTGAGGGGCAGCCACAGGAGATCGGGCCTTGGCGCAAAACATCGGATCGGGAAGCCGGTGAACAGAGCCGTCCGTCCGGAACTGCAAGGATGCGGGCTGTGCTGAAGGGCGTGCAGCTCGTTGACCCTGGAGGCAGAGGCGAGGGCCAGTAGGAATCAAGTCTTCCGCGTCACGTCCGGGAACTGTGCCAACTGGATAGGGATGAAGCAGGCAGAGTTGAGCCAGGTCAGTACCCAGGCAGGTCCCATCATGGCACAAGCGAGCGAAGGGCGGACCGTTGTAGCCCAAAGGAGGCCAAGATCGGCGAGGCCCTGCAGTCGCCAGGGTCGGATCGTCGCCAATGCCGGTACGTGCCCGCGATCATAGCCAGGTAGCCCCGACCGGTGACTGACGCTGAATGCTGGTCGGTGAACAGCCAGAGGAACTCTGCCAGTTGGGGGACACCGTCAACTGCGTGGGGTTGAGTCATTTGTCATCACACCCGTGGCACAGGACTGGCCACTTCCCTTCGTAGACCCGTCTGATCGAGGATCTGCGAGCTGTAGCGATGGCCTCCACTGCTGCACCGGAGAAGCCTCTAGCCACGAGGGCTCGCTGCACCATCTCCAGGCGTGGTGGAGGAGGAGTCGGTTGGGCAAGGGTGGGACATCGCCTGTCGCGATAGCTTGAGCATCATCCGTGGTGTGGGAAGCCGCAGTGGGGGAGCCGAGGCGAGGTTCACAGGGTCGGAGGTCCGCGACTTTGTCCAGCAAAACGGACCACCAGGAACAGGACCGCGTTGAGCCCTCTGAGCTGTGCTTTGACGAGAGTTCTCGGGACTTGTAATCAACGTGTGTGGTTTCACGGCGTGGGTTAGAGGCCGGCGATCCACGAGCACCTTCCGCAGGAAGTGTCCACGAGGAACAGGACTGCGTTGCCATCTTAGCTGAGCCGGAGCTTGGAGTAAGCACCGTAGGAGGTACGGCGAGGGGATGAGGCCGTCCCAAGAGGGGTAGAGAGCGTCGACCCCTCAGGCTAGCGGCAATGGAACGGTGGAGGACGAAGCCAGGAAGCTGTCGGTACCAAGTCGGCACGATCATAGGGAACTTCCAGCCGCGCTGATCGCCCGAAGATGTCCGGACGGCGCGTTCCATTTGGAGCGGAGCTGCTGGCCGCGACATGCGATGGAGTCGGCAGGTCATGCAGAAGTCCCGTGAAGACTCTACTCGGGTAGCGACGTCTCTACTGCGCACCAACGGAGCCCCTAGCAGAGGAGGAAGGAAGAGAGTGGAACCGCGTCCCGCCCTGCTTCTAACGTAGTCGACGACTGTGGCGCTGTCGGAGAGGACGAGAAGCTCATGACGTCGCTGACGTGACATCCGACACTGGGCCACGAGGTCCGCAGCACATCCGCCAAAGGCTGAGTAGAACCTCTGCAGCAGATGAGCACCCGCGGCAGTGTGACTTGCGACGGCGCCAGGGACATATGGGGTGAGGTTGAGAAGAGGAATCTCCCGTCGCAAGGAAGACAGGATCCGCCCAGCAAAAGGTGAGGACAGAGCACCGGCCGCATCCGAACCTGAGACTCGAGGTTGTCTGACGAGGGTCGTCCGTGGAGAAGCGGGAGCAGCTGAAGCGAGGGGGGGGGGGGGGGGGGGGCAGTAGAGGCATCATAGGAGACGAAGGTCCGCTACAGTACCCACCAGACCCTGAAGCTGAAGTCATTGTCTGGCGTAAGACGCCTGCTTTTGAAACACCCACCGCGCTGGATTGCGAACCGCTGATTCTGCCACTCCAGAAATTGTCTTTCGTGAGGTCGATGCGTGATTCCATCCCTAGGCCAAGCGGCGCTGCGACATGAAGTCAGACTTACACACATAGACCAGGAAGCCGAGCCTGTTAAGGAATCCAGAAGTGCATCTCGATCCTTCTCCAACGAGGACCCCAACCGGTATCACACGAGAAGATCGACTAGGGAAGTCAAAGTGGAGCACGAAGACGTCCAACTGGTCCTGTCCACTAAGATGAACAGCTACGGTTGAAAACCCAGAGGCAGCGACGGACACCGAATGGAGCGCGTGACACTGGTAAATCACACCGCCGAAGGCAAACTGAAGGAAACGTCTGGAGATGGGCTGTCTGTTGACGCGCAGAAGGAATTCTTCTCCCAGGATGTCCACCAGGAACTCCTAATTGTGATGAGGGCAGGAAGCCTCCGAACCTCGAAGCGCAGAACGAAGCCCGGAAGAAGCTCAGACAAGCATAGCCAAGCGCCGTCTCCAAAGGACGACACGCAAGTTCCAGGACCGTAGAAACTGTCCGCCAACCCTTGGGCGCCGGTAGGCGAAGCTACTAAGAGAATAAGGCAGATCACTAAACCACACCGCTAACGTACCTGCCAGCTGTAATGCTCTACCAAGTATACACCCTTGAATAACCCAGCGACATGTGTACATGCAAACCCTACTAGCTGCCTCGGCGGCCAATGCTAAGGCTACGCTCAAAGCCTCTAAGCGCCACGCGGGTGTGCAACCCCGCAGGCTCACCCCGTCCAGGGAAGCTGTACCACCGTATTGGGCCGGAAGGCTTGCGTCATAACTGTGCAGCCCGAGACAACCTGTCCCGTGAGAGTCAGGTGCGTGCCGCACCATGCCCCGTAGTCTCAGCCGGGGCGATGGTACTTGCACTGGGCTGGAGGCGGAAACTCTGTTGGCCTGTGGCAGGTTAGGTCGGCCATACTCTTGTCCTGACGCAGGCCCAGGGACGGGCGCATTGAAGGCGCAGTAAGCAGTCTGTGGCAGCGGCGGCCTGTCCCGCGAGTGCGGTCACCATCGCGGAACGGCAAACCGCTCGTACGTCAATGCCCAAGGCCCGTCCGCATCGATCTGAGTAGAGGGGGAGTGCGAAACGATGTGAACTCGGCTCGTCCGTTAACCTCTAACCGACGGGAGAAGCAAGCCCAAGAGTCTTGTCCGGTCTTGAATGCCTTACATTGAACCTCCGCCCTAAGACGGCCTTAGTCGACTGTCGGCGTTAACCCCCAATCAACCACTAAACTAAGTTACTGCCTTTGGAGCGAGATGCTGAAGCTTTAGGGAAACTCATCGCGATCCCGACTCGACACTTACCAAACTTGACGAGCGGGAGCACACTAGGTCAGCAGACGATACGTGGTCCCCTGTCAAAGCCCTAGGAGCCTAACGACTGAGCTGGACGAGGGTCGGAGTCTGCACCAGAGGGGAGACGGTTGAGGCCGCTCGTCGCGATCCCGTCTCATCCAGAATCCTTCTAACCGACGAGCGGGTGCTCTCAGTACCTACGAGTTGGCGCGCGCCAGCCGAAGTTATAGGAGTAGTCCCCGTCCAGCAGTGTACGTCGCCCGAGTGCTGCACGGACCAGCATCCTCGTCCCGCCGAGGAACTCGTCGCTCACACCGGGCGGGGCGTCATAGTCTATCCATGCAGGGGTATCCCCCGTGGTGCGGCGAACGGCGTCCCCGGAGGGTAGACGGGGCGTGTCATCTCGCGCGATCCCGTCTCATCCACATTCTTCTATCCCACGAGCGGGCGCTCGTCAGTCCAGCATCTTTGTCTGGTCATGATCCCCTGTCCCAACCTTGGAGAGGGGACGCCAACCTCCGGCTGGACTCATGTTCTTTTCAAAGGATAGAGGCAAAAGCTGGCCTAATCCGTGCCGTTCGAGGCTCCACAACTGGTGAAAAACCACTCATCAGGTCTGTGGCAGTCCCCGGTGCTGGAGTCCGTTCTCGGGCTGATGTCGGTCATCACACATCAGTCTATCCCGTGCCCCCAGTCCAGACCGCATCACTTGAGGCTCCACAACCGGCGAAACCACTAGTCGGTCTGTGGCCATCCCTGATGCTGGAGTTCCGTCCCGGGATGTTGGCGGACATCCACATTTCAGTCCATCCCAAGACACTCGCGGCTCCACAACCGGTGAAGCACCAGTCGTCGGGTCTGTGGCAGTCACCGATGCTGGAGTTCGTTCTCGGGCTGATGTCGTCCGTCCATGCATCAGTCTATCCCGTGCTGCTCGAGGCTCCACAACCGATGACCTACCACTAGTCGGGTCTGTGGCAGTCAACAATGCTGGAGTGCATTCTCGGGACGGTAGAGGCCGAACACGTGTCAGTCCATCCCGCGTCGCTCGCTTTCTGTCGCGGCATTGAAGGCTCTGTCACCAGGTAAGAGCCACTAGTCGGTCTGTGGGGCTTACCGGTGCGGGATCCTAGTGCTGAGAAGGGGTTCTGTCTCGAGGCCTAGCTCTTGGCGCTCGAGGATCTGCGACCGGACAGAGGGCACTAGGTGGGACTGTAGTGGCTGCCGGCGCTAGAGCTTGGGCTCCCGGCCTAAGCCACGGCGTTGAAGGTTCTGTCACCTGGTAAGAGCCACAAGTCGGGTCTGTGGGGCTTACCCGGGTCGATGTCTGTTCCTGCATCGGAACCCGTGCTGCTCGAGGCTTCACAACCGGTGGAATACCATTAGTTGGGTCTGTGGCCACCACCAATGCTGGAGTTGTTACTGGGGCTGGCACCGGCCGCTCACGTCTATCCTTAGCCCCTCGCGGCTCCACAACCGGTGAGCTACCACTAGTCGGGTCTGTGGCAGTCACCGAAGCTGGAGTTCGGTCTCGTACAGAGTCGGCTGTTCGCGCCAGTAGAATCTCCATAGCTGGGACCATAGCACCTCTCGCCAGCTGGCACAGACCAGGCATGGGTGCGTGGAAGCACAGCCGGAGCAGGGTAGGCCGACGGCATGCTCATCACTCGGCCACTGAAACTGCCAACAACGCATGCAGGTGTGGAACTGCATACTGCAACACATAGTGCACAAAAAAAGCAAGCCAGCGTGACCCCTACGGGTCCGCAACAAGTATCCGTGCATATAAAATGAAACGAAGCCAAGCATACGGCGCATGCCAACGCCCGACGCTCTTCCCCATCCCCGAGCACCGGCCGAGAGCAATAACCGAGGATTTACCTTGACATAAAGGTGAACACGGCAAACCAACAAAGTGTGAAGACCACCGCCATCCCTCGGCAAAGCCCAGCCAGGACAGCCGGAGGAGAACACAGTCCACCGCCAGCTAGTCCAAGTCCGTGGTCCGTGGCATCAGTTCCCAACGTCGCCACAGGCTCGTCCGGTGAAGTACAACACGAACACCAACGAGGAATCCGCAGGCAAAGCGTCCTAGCCTAGCACAAGGGCTAGCACCACCGAAGCGGAAAGTTCAGGACAGACGACGACCAGTCCACACCATACACAGCCGCAAGCGGCGGTTCGTGAGAACAGCTCACCAAGTCACTACAAGGCTCGTCACGCCTAAGAATCTGCAGAACTGACGAGAAACCACAGCGCAAGTGTCCCCACACAGCTGCTAGTACTTCCAACTTGGAAAATCGAAGCCACCAACACTAGTTTGTCCCTAGAAGGAGAGCTATCCATGTACCCAACCTTCCACTGTCTAGTGAAGAAACAGACTGGTAAGCATCCGGCGGGCGCTTGACCGGATGGGATGAAGGGGAGGCTACTCGGGTCACGTCCTAGGCTATAGTGTCCCTTATTACCTCCCCTACCATGTACACAACAATTTTTGGCTAAAATTAGTCTAGCTTAGACACATTTCCTAATAGTAATATCATTGGTAATGTGTTTTGAGGAAACAAATACTTACCAATGGCATTACTATGTGGAATATACCCTTTAGCTTACCGATTTCAGCTTAAGAGCCCTTTGTGTGTACCCTCACGACAAGGGCCGCAACTCTAGGGAGTTGTAACCAAGTACCTGGGTAGTCTCCCTTCCCTGGGTAGTCTCCCCTTCCTCCATCCGGGTAAGTGAGCAGTGTGTTCCCGCCAGTCTTACTCTTAGCGTAGTGGCGGCAAGCAGGGTAGGTGGGAGGGCCCTATGAGTAATGCCATCGGTAAGTATTTTTCAAAAAAATATCTTTTAGAGAAAAATACATTTGTTTCCTCAAAATCCATACCGATGGCATTACTATGTGGAAGAATAGCGAAATGGAGGAGGGTGCCATCCAAAACCCTGCCACTGCAAAAAGCTTAGCTTCGAGGGGCAACCTCCCGACGATTTTAGCTAAGGGTTGAGGCGCCCGGAGGGAGTGTTGCACTGCCGAGATGTCTCCGATGAGTGCCAGGTTCTCTCATTCGGGGGAGAGGTCTCGGAGATGGAAGCGGGTGAAGGTGGACTCTGTTCGCCACCCGATAGCTGCTACAATGTCTCTGACTGTGCAGTTGCAGTCAAACGCGACGCTGGTGGTGACTGCTCTGACTTTGTGTGCCCATATCCGCAATCTCTTCAAACCCCTCCGGGGAGATATCGAAGTATGCAGATCGGATGACCCATTGCAGCCAGGAGGATAAAATATGGTCTGGGCGAAGATGTCAGCTCGGCCCGGGGCCAAGGGTAGGAAGAGGCGAGAGCGGCCTCTCCTGATGGGCTTTACTCTCCTGAGGTATATCTTTAAATTTTGCACCGGGTCCTGCAGTCGAGACATCTAGGACCGGTCAAACCCTGTGAGAGGACCTGTGAGAGGACTCATCACCTGTGGCGCGGCTGAGGGGAGTCTATTCTTGGCCAAGAATGAGGGTTTGGGCAGGAGATGTACAGACCCATCAGACCTAAACTGTATGCACGATGGGTCCACGGACAGGGCGTGTAGCTCGCTGACTCTGGCTGCTGTGGCGAGAGCCAAGAGAAAGCAGGTCTTCCTGGTCACGTCCGCGAGGTGGGCCAAGGCTCGAATCGACTGGAGTTAAGCCAGGTTAACACCCACGGGAGATCCCAGCGTGGAACGAGGGAGCGAGCGACTGGGCACTGGAGGTCAAAGTGGGACATCAGGTCAGCGAGGTCCTTGCACGCTCCCAGATCTGGCCGGCCCAAGTGTCGATAAGTGTCCGCCTCTGATGGTGATCGGGGCCAAGTTCTGCTCTCTCAACACCACAAGAAGAACTCAGCGAGCTGCGGAGTAGTCAGTGCCATGGGGGAGAGGTGCTTGGACTTGCACCAGGTCTGTAGGACCCTCCACTTGCCTTCGTACACCTGGCGGGTGGACTGTCTACGGGCTGCAGCGATAGCCTCCACTGCTGCATCCGAGAAACCTCGTGCTGAGAGGGCCTGCCGCACAACCTCCAGGCGTGAAGAAGAAGCCTCTCCAGGCAAGGATGGAATAGATTCTGCCTGGGCTGCTTGAGCATCGTGCGCTGAGTGGGGAGCTGGAGAGGAGGGTCCGTGGCCAGGCTCAAGAGGTCGGTTGTCCAACTCCTATTCCAAGTGAACGGGGCGACAAGGAGTAGGATCATGTTGCATCCCCGCAGCTTCAGAATGACTTTGGGCAACAGTACTGAGGGCGGATAGGCGCAGGCCATGAGGCCCTCCCACGAGACCGACAGAGCGTCCAATGCAGAGGTGAGCGGGTCTGGGAAGGGCGAGACAAACAGAGGGAGCTGTCGGTTCCACCTGGTCGCAAAAAGATCCAGCATGGGCGTCTCCCAGCATGAACAGATCATCCGGAATATGTCCGGTCGGAGGGACCATTCGGTGTGGAGGAGCTGTCCCTGCTGTGAAAGGGAGTCTGCGAGAACATTCAGGTGGCCCGGGATGTGTTGCGCTCGAAGAGAGATCCCCCGATCTCTGCTCCACAGGAGGATCTGGTAAAGAAGCATGCAGAGGGACGGGAACCGAGTGCCGCCTTGCTTCTGGATGTAGGCTACCACCGTCGCATTGTCGGACATGATCAGGACCTCCTGGTCACGGAGACACGATTCCCAGCTGATGAGCGCCAACCAGATGGCTTTGAGCTCGAGCCAGTTGATGCGTTTGCCTTGGAATTCTGCCGGCCACCGACCCGAAACGGCGCTGAATTCCGGCAGTAAGTGCGCCCCCAGCCAACGAGGCTTGTGTCCACAAAGAGCGACAGCTGAGGCGGGGGAGGGGGGTGGGGGGGGGGGGGGGGTGAAGAGTGGGACTCCCGTTGCCAACCATGCCTGGTCCATCCACCTGTGTAGATGAGACTGGATCAACAGCGGGTAACAGGTCTGCCGCCGTGCTGATCAGGCCCAAGAGCTGGAGCCAAGTTCTGACCGAAACTGTCTGCTAGAGCTACTTGTTGAGCTAGGGATGACAACTTCAGGATCCGTGCCTGCGGTAGGTTTACCCTGTTGAGGTCGGTCAGGAACTCCATGCCCAGGTGGAGGAACCTGTGCGAGGGAGCGAGGTCTGACTTCCCACCGTTGACTTTGAACCCAAGATGGTGTAGAAGCTCGAGGAGCGCGTCCCTGTCTGCCTCTAGGGAAACCCCCTCATGGATCCTGAGAAGCAGGTCATCAAGATAATTGGAGGTCGGGCTGGCGGAGACCCGTCTGGCTCTGGCCACCAACGCGTCCATGATCCTTGTAAAAACCCACAGGCTGAGGTTGAGGCCGAAGGGCAGGGCACGAAACTGATAGACTACTCCGCGGAAGGCGAAGCGCAGGAAACGACGGGAGGCCGGGTGTATGGGGATGTGTAGGTACGCATCCGCGAGGTCGAGACTTATGGCGTAGTCCATCGGCTGCACCGAGGCTCTCAAGGCTCTTGCCATTTCCATTCGGAAGGGGGGAGCAACGATAAACTTGTTCAACTCTGAGAGGTCTATAACCAGGTGCCGATTTCCGCCTGGCTTCGGCACTATGAAGAGCTGACTGTAGAAAGCCGGGGAGTCGTGGCGGGCTACTATCTCCATGGTGGCCTTCTGGAGGAGGGCGGCAATTTCCCCCTGCAGAGCATCTGCCTTGCACTGGTCCACAGGCACGCGCGTCCAAAGCAGAGTCCGCCTCAGAGGGGGTGGGGGGGTGCGGGGGGGGGGGGGGGGGGGGGGGGGGCTGGGGGGATGGGGGTGGAGGGATTAGGGGGGTAGGGGGGTAGGGGGGAGTGGGGGGGTAGGGGGGTTAGGGGGGAGCGTGGGGGTGGGTGGGGGGTGGTGGTGGGGGTGGGGGGGGGGGGGGGGGGGGGTGTGGTGGGGGTGGGCGTCCAGAACGAGATCTGTAAGCCGTAAGAGATCGTGTCGAGGATCCAAGGGTCTTCTGGCAACAGCGACTGTTACTCGTCGCTGTGTCTCGCTAGTCTCCCGCCGACTGGAGACTGCAGGAATCAGCAGAGGCGCATATACGGAAGAGAGTCACTGGGCCCTCCCACACCTGTCTCCAGGCAAAGCTGGGCCGGGCGGGGACCTGGGTCAGGAGGGAGTGTCCCCGCCCGAACAGTGCCTGACGACCGGTCCTGAGAGGGCATCTGGTGACAAGGTGGCAGGTGGGTCTGAAGTTCCACAGGGCGCGACCCTCGCCCTTGCGGGAGGCCGGAAACCTGGTGTACTCCACTCTGGGGACGCTAGGCCACAGGTCCTTGGCCACAGTCTTGACCTCTTGTCAGGTGGGTCCGAAGAGGAGTGAACCGCCCAATGGAGCCCGGTGAAGCTGAGTGATGAAGGTCACAGGGATGCCAGAGCAACTTCTCAGGATGGTGTCCCGCCTCATCAAGTTGCAGTTAGCCGCCGCAGCGAGAGCGTTGGTCGCTGAGTGGTGTACTGCGTGATTCACCGTCACCGCTAGGGCGTGGATGTCCCGCAACCGAGACTCACTTGGCCGCTCCCAAAACTCCTCCACTCCCTGAACCACAGCCTGCGTAGCCAGATCGAGGAAGCCCGAACACGCAAGGGAATTCCGGATCAAACTAGCCGTAAGCTCAAGCCCGGGGGGGATGAAGCGTCGAACCGGTCCCACGCCACCGGCCTGTAGTTCCGCCTCCGGATCCACGGCAGGGAGCGGACAGCCGAAGGCTTGAGAGTGACCCACTTAATAATAATAATAACGGTATTTATAATGCGCTTATCTTATAATAATTATAACTCTAAGCGCGCACTCACAACTCGCATACGCATGCGCACGCTTTAGACAATGACTTGCGTACCACAAACAGTGGAATACATTACGACGGTCAGCTTGGGGTGGGGAGTGTGGTGATATAGTGCTAAAACTGTTGAAAGCGGTGAGTTTTGAGGGCGGACTGGAAGGAGGAGAAAGAGTGTTTCTGACGGAGAGAGAGTGGGAGAGTGTTCCAGGTGGATGGACCGTATACGGAGAAGGAGCGGGGGCCGAAAGTGTTAAGTTTGGTGCGAGGGATGTGGAGGCGAAGAGGGTCAGAGGCAGAGCGGAGGGAGCGGGAAGGTGTGTAGGGGTGAAGTAAGTTGGAGAGATAGGCAGGAGCGCAGTTGTTCAGGGATTTGTAGCAGAGAGACAGAATTTTGTATTGGATGCGTTGGGGGATGGGGAGCCAGTGAAGGAGTTTGAGCAGGGGTGTGACGTGGTCGGATTTTTTCTTTCTGAGGACGAGGCGGGCAACATTGTTCTGAACGCGTTGGAGAGTGAAAATGGTGGAGTGAGGGAGGCCGGAAAGGAGAGAGTTGCAGTAGTCGATGTGAGATAAGATGAGAGAGACAGTGAGTTTGGTGGCAGCTTCGGTAGTGAGGTATTTTCTGATCTGACTGATGTGGCGGAGGTGGAAATAACATGCCACTTCTGTCGGAACTTGATGTCGATGTCCGTAGGCCACCGCGAATCAGTGAAGAAGCCTTTATCCCACTGCCTGCCTTGCCGCAGATGCTTGTTAAAGGCATTAGACAGGTCTCGAAAACCTGGAGGCTGAGGAAGAGACTTAAACCGCTTCATTTGGAAATGTGCGTCCACTGAAGCTGCGGCTTTCCTCTTGAGCGATGGCGACGGAGGACACATGTCCAATGGAAGGATGGCGGAGATGATCAGGGCCGCTTCATCTACGGCCCGGGTGGTCGCAGAAGACAAGGGTGCCTCTTCTGCCATGTCAAAAGAGGGGGGGGGGGGGGGGGGGAGGGCAGCGGGGGCCGGAAAAAAGTCCGGAACCTACAGGGCCGATGCTGAATTTTCCTGGTGAAGACTGAGGGCGTCTGTGTCGTAACTTGATGCCTCTGGCGAATCCGGACGGAAAACGTCGCCACCCGTCGGAAGCCTATCCCGTTGCAGGACCAACTGAGACTGCACAGGCCATCCTGGCCATCGCTACATGAGGGCCAACTACAGGGAGTGGGTACTGCATCTTAGAAGAAGGAGGGCCTACCTTCTCTGGCATCGCTCATATGAGCAGAAATGTGGGGCTTGGTGGTGCAGAGGCAGTCGGCTTTTCTTGCGCCGCCCGGTGACTTGCTGACAGCCTGGTAGTTCCTCTAGTCTGCTCCACAGGCCGTCCGCGTCGATAAAACCCCCACAGCTGGGTCCACTTTCACTCCTTCCACGTGGCGCAATCTCTGCAGGTGCGGGAAGAGGAGCAGCCAGTGCAAGGAAGACACAGGTCGTGTGAGTCTGTCGGCCACTGAAAGCCTTTACACTTCTGACAAGTGCGTAACTGCGTACTGCAACACAAAGCACAACCGTAAGAGCGACTGCACGGGGCCACTAACGACCGGCCCCGTGAACCTACTCACTACGTTAACCGAGGGTAGTTCTAAGCCTGGTCTGTTTCTTCAAATTCGTCAATTTTCATGGGTTGCGCCGACTCCACCGTCTTTTTTAGCAGACGGAATCCGTAGGCGTAACCCGAGGCCTTACCTTGCCATCTTCATAACCAGTAGTAGAACTTGCCACGCTAGTATTCAAATAAAATTCCAATGTAACGGTTGGAGGCTGAAGCTGGTGAACCATACTGCCGGTGAGCTACGGGTAAGATTGGCGGGAACACACTGCTCGCGTGCCCGGATGGAGGAAGGGGAGACTACCCAGGGAAGGGAGACTACCCAGGTGCTTTGTTACAACTTCCTAGAGGTGCAGCCCTTGTCGTGAGGGTACACACAAAGGGCTCTTAGGCTGAAATCGGTAAGCTAAAGGGTATATTCCACATAGTAATGCCATCAGTATGGATTTTGAGGAAACAAACACAGGCACAGTCAATGAAAAAACAAGACAAGACAAAACAAACAATACCGAATGAAAACAACCAAACACAAACCAAACCAAACAACAACAAAAAGACTAAATGAATAAAAACACAGAAAATATTAAAAGCAGTGAGGAGTGAGCCCAAACACACCAAACGTGTTTGGGGTTGAACCTATTCACTCACCCTTAAGACATCAAAGTGGGAGATGGATTGGTCCTGATTATTCCACAGTAATGCCAGATTAGCATGGCACCCAGGAGCGCTAAGATAATCTAGCACTACCTTTGAATTATCATGAACAATGTCTCTTAACCCAAGGCCCCAAGGTGACATTTCCTAAATTTTGGAGGTGTCACTTAATGATTATGTATGTACCAGTTGTAAGAGATGGATGGACCATGATAATTCAAGGGTAGTGCCCAAGGCCACATTTCCTAAATTTTGGAGGTGTCACTTAATGATTATGTATGTACGAGTTGCAGGAGATGGATGGACCATGATAATTCAAGGGTAGTGCCAGATTAGCTTGGCGCCAACAGGCGCCAAGCTAATCTGGCACTACCCTTGAATTGTCATGGTCCATCCATCTCCTGCTGTAGGGCGCTGGGGCTAAACAGCAAAAACAGATGTCTTCGGAAAAGTAACGAAATCATCACCTAATGGTGTATATACATAACAACGCCCATACACATACACTGTGACCTGCACAAATCTTTGACAATTTCATCCAACTGTTAACCCTTTCACTGCCAAGAAAAAGCAAACACGATCAAACTGCAAGAGACACAGATCCACATTCCCCCCTGTAGTTATGGGGGCTCATGAGGTTCTATGCGTCTTGCTGACACCACTTGGTACCCATGTTTCTTGAACGGCTTGGGGTCTTTGGCGTTGCATATAACAAAGAATTCAAGAACACAATCTACATCTAGTGGCATCTACTGAACCACTGTGAAAAGTGTCTGATAACCTTCTCCGACTAAAGAACACATGTACCTTATAAATAACTGAGCTAGCAAGCGGCGCTGATTCTCACGAGACCTTAACTCATTCGCGGCCAGCCGCATCCGGACGCGCGGCTTATGCCGTGCATCCGGATGCGGCTGGCCATGAATGAGTTGAAGTGTCTGCGGGCTCACGAAAAACCTACACACATTTTTCACAGTCAACAAAACAATAAATCAGACATGTATCATACCTGCCAACACGAGTGCAGTATTCAAAGCCTCCGATGGCCAAGAAGTCGGAGAAGAAGCGCGAATACCGCCTGAATTCATCGACAAACGCTGTGCAAGATCGGAAGAAGTTTGCCAACATCAAATCCTGTTCTTCATGCAGAACTTCTGTCAGGTCAATGATGCCTTCTCCGATCTGAAACATGAACACATGTACTCGTCTGTGATTTTGCACCTTATGGTGCTAGACCATAAGGTTTAAAATCACAGAGGGCACAAAAATTAATTTTCTATAAAAAAAATTATTGGATACAGATGCACACACAAACACACTCTACATACAATCCCTCCCAAAGAATTGCTCTAGTGAACTTGGCATGGGACAATAAAGTTATCTGAACGGACTCCAATACAGAAAGTCATAACTGCAATCCTTTTTTCTCATCAGATGCCTCTTTCAAATATCACCTTTTTAGTGAGAGCGATGAAGCCAGACACCAAGTTGTGCAGACAAGACTTGTACGGGAACACATCCATCACAGTAAAGAAAGCTGCAGAAACAAAAAAGTCATTTATTAAACCTGCTTTTTCCCCAGGACACTACGTATATTTACACTTATTTAGGGCAGTTTGTACACTTTAAGTGCATTCCAACAATTTAAAAATATATATATATATTAACCCTTTCAGCTCCATGAGTGCATTTCCGATATTTTGGAAGTGTTACTCTTGACGACTATGTACCAGTTGCAGGAGGTGGATTGACCATGATAATGAATGGGTAGTGCCAGATTAGCTTGGCGCCTTCAGGCGCCAAGCAAATCTGGCACAACCCTTCAATTATCATGGTCAATTAATCTCCTGCTGCAGGGACTCGGGGCTAAATGTGTTTAATCAGTCTTTTTTACAGCTGAGCAGACAAAGATATGTTCATTTTTATGGACGACAAACTTAATGTTTATCATGACCCACTTCTCATTTATTCTTCCCTAGAGTAAAAATTACATGGAAAACGATATGTAAGTTTTGAAGATGGATTATCCACTTGAGTGCAAAGGTGCTGCTGGAATAGCTTGGCACTCACCACCCTTGCACTATCATGGTTGGTCCATTTCCTGTTGTAGTGTTATATAACCTTAAGGCCACATTTCCCAAATTTTGGAGGCGTCACCTAATGAATATGTACCATGTGCAGGAGACGGATCGACCATGACAATTCAAGGGTAGTGCCAGATTAGCTTGGTGCCTAATGGCGCCATGTTAATCTGTCACTGCCCTTGAATTATCATGGTCGATCCATCTCCTGCAAACCTGTACACTTTGGAAATGTGTCCATGGGATTAAATGGGTTAAATAGGAACAAGTCTGGTCAGGGCCACTGGCAAAGCCTTGTTATCACTGACTTTTGCCACATCCAGGGAAGTGACGTGAACTGTGCTTACATGATCTGGAGAGAGGCTTGAGCAGGGTTGTGTTGATTTTGACCAGTTCCTGATAGAACGTACGCTCTGATGACGCCAGTTCATACACAGCACTCACGGCTGGCATGGGTGTGCAGTCTCGCTGGCAGTAACAGTTGTCCCCCCCTGCCATGATTGCCCTGATGTAGCCAACCTGAAACCGTACTGAAACTGTAGAACAATAGCAATATATGTCCAAGCCAGATTACAAAAAGAAATACAAGTTGGACATAACAACACTTTGTCAGGGACCTCAATCACAATTGTGCAATGTAGCTAACTTCTGAATAAAAACTAATAAATTTGGTTTCCCTGGCATTTTTTAAAATCAAAATTCACTGTACTAGTTCAAGCAATAAATCTGATGTGCTAATGAACAAACTGTTTTTCTGTGAACTTTGCTTTTTCTCAACACTGAATGCATCTTTTCCTCCTTGGCGAAAGAAAAACATTTTTAGTCATTTATATATATATATTACAAATACAGATTTGATGAACCTGTGGAAACAACATTAAACCTTGCGACTAAAAGCGCTACTGACACGCACTGGGTTAAAAACAAACGTATTTTACATATTGTACCTTACTTTTTTCAAATCATTGACAGCCGTGGGCACTGGAGCTTTCTGCATAGTACTGTATGCGTCCTTTCTGCAAAAAAAATCAAGAGAATTAAAATAGAATTGCAGTCCAAAAGTCGAAATTCCCAAGTCTGAGAGTTGTCCTCAGAAGATACTAATACAGCTCTGAAGACAGACTGGCCATGATAGTTCCTGGTTGGTGTCAGAATAGCTTTATGCATATAAGCACCAAGCTATTCTGGCACCACCTGTGAACTATCATGGACAATCTATACCTTTCTGTAGTATGACAGGTTAAGCCCTTTACTGCCAGCTGACCCATATTGTGTTTCTGGAATCTGTGTTACGTCAAACAGCTGTCCCACGAACATGGATTCAAAGTGGTGTCAGCAAGAGGCATAGATTGTCATGAGCACCCATAACTGCAGCAGCACGTGAGGATCTGTCAGGTGCATTGTGTTGGTCATGCCTTGGGTTAACGGGACAGATTAACACATACACTTAAATGTTTTTTGTTTAAAAAAAAAAAAGAGAGGTAATGTGTGACTGTTATGCCAACACATGTTCCTACAAACTTATAAAATATAAATTATCAGATATCTAGTGATTAAAAAGGCAAATGCATTATCATTAATCCCTTCACTACCAAGAAAAAGCAAACAAAATCCATCTGCACGAGACATATATCGGCATGAGCCCCCATGACTGCAGGGGCTCATGAGGATCATCTATGCCTATTGCTCAGATCAAGTTGTGTCTACATTTCTTGAACGGTTTTGGCTTTTGGTCGTTGAAAAAAGACAGAATCCAGAAACAGAAAATAATGTAGTATCGTGGCAGGGAAGGGGTTATGATCATAATGTGGCTTTTGAGAGTGAAAATGGAGGAACTGTACAGTACAAAGGTCTGAATGAATGAAACTGAAATGAAGTGACTCTTACCCTGGTTGTTTTCCACAGTAGTAGACATCTGGCTTCATGCTAGAACTATCAGCCAGAAATATGGAATGGTTGGTGCCTGCTGCCACATCCCAAATGCAGTTACCCCTCATGAACTATTCACAAAATAAATGAACACAGTGAATAATAATCCAACTGAAAATCAGCCCAAAGTTCTGCCTGAAGCACAAGAACAGGTGAACAGCAAATGACACTGGACTTGCTTGCTGTGGTTAACGTCCTGCTTCAAGCTGGTACTGCCTCCGCAATAAATACATACTGACGAGCAAAATTACGACACTTTTGGGAATCATCAGAAACACTTTAGTGTTTCCGATGATTCCAAAAATGTCACATTTCTTTTGCTCGTTAGTATAGTTCTTCAATGTGGCATCACACATGCTGGCCTGCGATTTGGAGCTTTGAGCTGTAAGCTCCAAAATCAGACTGGCGAGCACATAAAGACACGCCTATACCTATACAACTTTACTGTTCATACCCCATTCAGCCCTGACGCACTACAGCAGCAGATGGGTCGACCATGATAACTGCCCTTGAATTCACAAACCAGATAGGTGAGGCTAGCGCTGGCAGAATTGTCAGTACTCAAACCAAGGGGAATCACAGCGCTGGACAGACAACAGTTAGATCCCCTGCCCCCGCCTATCAGGCACCCAATCGCCAGCCCACAGAGAAATACGCAGGTATAGAATAAGACAATCATTTCCATTCCTAATAAGAATGGATCAGGTCTCTTATATAACCCATGTCTTTCTCCGGAACTTAGGAAGTAGGCAGGAGAAACATACATACACAAACATGAAGGTGCGCTACTATATGTGGTCGGGTAAATACCCTGATTTCCCACAGTAGATGCACAGAACATTACACAACAATGTAACGATACAAATTTTGCCTCGAGTTATACATGATACTCACAAACCAGATAGGTGAGGCTAGCGCTGGCAGAATTGTCAGTACTCAAACCAAGGGGAATCACAGCGCTGTGATTCCCCTTGGTTTGAGTACTGACAATTCTGCCAGCGCTAGCCTCACCTATCTGGTTTGTGAGTATCATGTATAACTCGAGGCAAAATTTGTATCGTTACATTGTTGTGTAATGTTCTGTGCATCTACTGTGGGAAATCAGGGTATTTACCCGACCACATATAGTAGCGCACCTTCATGTTTGTGTATGTATGTTTCTCCTGCCTACTTCCTAAGTTCCGGAGAAAGACATGGGTTATATAAGAGACCTGATCCATTCTTATTAGGAATGGAAATGATTGTCTTATTCTATACCTGCGTATTTCTCTGTGGGCTGGCGATTGGGTGCCTGATAGGCGGGGGCAGGGGATCTAACTGTTGTCTGTCCAGCGCTGTGATTCCCCTTGGTTTGAGTACTGACAATTCTGCCAGCGCTAGCCTCACCTATCTGGTTTGTGAGTATCATGTATAACTCGAGGCAAAATTTGTATCGTTACATTGTTGTGTAATGTTCTGTGCATCTACTGTGGGAAATCAGGGTATTTACCCGACCACATATAGTAGCGCACCTTCATGTTTGTGTATGTATGTTTCTCCTGCCTACTTCCTAAGTTCCGGAGAAAGACATGGGTTATATAAGAGACCTGATCCATTCTTATTAGGAATGGAAATGATTGTCTTATTCTATACCTGCGTATTTCTCTGTGGGCTGGCGATTGGGTGCCTGATAGGCGGGGGCAGGGGATCTAACTGTTGTCTGTCCAGCGCTGTGATTCCCCTTGGTTTGAGTACTGACAATTCTGCCAGCGCTAGCCTCACCTATCTGGTTTGTGAGTATCATGTATAACTCGAGGCAAAATTTGTATCGTTACATTGTTGTGTAATGTTCTGTGCATCTACTGTGGGAAATCAGGGTATTTACCCGACCACATATAGTAGCGCACCTTCATGTTTGTGTATGTATGTTTCTCCTGCCTACTTCCTAAGTTCCGGAGAAAGACATGGGTTATATAAGAGACCTGATCCATTCTTATTAGGAATGGAAATGATTGTCTTATTCTATACCTGCGTATTTCTCTGTGGGCTGGCGATTGGGTGCCTGATAGGCGGGGGCAGGGGATCTAACTGTTGTCTGTCCAGCGCTGTGATTCCCCTTGGTTTGAGTACTGCCCTTGAATTATCATGGTCAATCCATCTCCTGCAACTGGTGCATAGTCATTAAATGACACCTCCAAAATTAGGGAAATACAGCCGTCGGGTTGAATGAGTTAATATACACTTGACAAGTCATGTGTGCTGGTTGAGTAATTTTAGCCCCTTCACTGTGGAAAAATGCAATCATAAAATAAATCAGCACATTAAATAGGCACTTTACCCAATTGAATATCGGCTCAAAGCGCTGCCGCAAACTGAACCCAACAAGCACACTCACGTGAATCACTCGCATTCATTCACACACTGTACATAAACACAGAACATTCACATGGTGCTAAGGGCAAGCTCAAGCGAGCTACTGAAGTTTTTGGAAATTCAAATCGTTTTATATTTGAAATTTGGTAAGTGGGCTACAATTGATACCAAAGTCGTGGGGGAGGAAGAGCCGGAGCACCCGGAGAAAGAACCCCTGACGGTCCGCCTGAATTAACGTCGACACTAGAGGAGAAAAGTCTGACGCCGGAACCCAGTATCAAACCTCGCAGCTTTAGCATTGGTGGCAGGTGACTTAACCACTGCGCCACGGACCGCTTCAATCATGACCCAACTGCAAGATGCAAAGAGCCCATGCAGATGTGGAGGCTCATGAGATTCATTGCCGCTTGCTGGCCCCATTCAAATCCGAATTCCTTGGAATGATAGGATTATTAACTCATTCAGCCCGGTGCATGTATTTCCCAAATTTTGGAGGCGTCATCTAACGACTATGCACCTGTTGCAGGAGATGGATCGACCATAATTCAAGGGCAGTACCAGATTAGCTTGGCGCCGACAGGCGCCAAGCTAATCTGGCACTACCCTTGAATTACCATGGTCGACACATCTCCTGTTGTAGTGCGACAGGGCTGAATGTCCTGCTTTCAAAGACAGAATTCTGTGCCCACTGGCAGTGGGAGGGTTAAATTAGCAAAGTATAAAACATGTACACACATGCATCTGATCATACCTTGATACGAGCAGGTGTCACTCCATTCTCACTGTGACCCAGCTGCCCATAAACATTGGATCCCCAGGAGTACACCTGCGCATAAAACAATGTACATCAATATCTGAACAAGAAAAAAAATCTGAGCTGTAGTTAACCCTTTGCTTGTCGGTAGCAGTTTTTGATGCAAAGAATCCTGGAAGAATCATTGTGACAAAAACCACTACTGAGAGTCAAAGGGTTAACTCTTTCCCTACGTAACATTTTCAGCGAGTCAGTTCCCTGCCGACGTAGCAGGGAAAAGGACGTCTTTTCCCTGGTGATGTACATTTTTTGGGTAGATTGAATTAATTTTCACAGCCTCCCAAGGTAACAACCATAGATAAATTGGGTATCATTGGAAAGAGCATTAAAAGTACTTTTCAAAACTGCGTGTGTTTGTGCATCAGTTTAGTGGGAAGTCGAACCAATTTGATTATTATGCAACAGAACAAACATGGCGGAGCAAAAAATGAGAAACGTGGGTTTGGTAGCAACAGTGTAAGCACATGCAACGAAAAACCCAGATTTACTCACCAACAAGGCAGGAAAATGTATTCCACAAACAAAGAAATCACACAAGAGAACTGACAATCCAAGGCACATTGTCGGCTACGTTGGCCTTGTTCCGACACCATCCGACAAGGGCATTCACTTTCAGATAACTTAGTAATGGTTGGTGAAACATTATAGTGGTTGTTTCCCTTAGACCGATAGCTGTGCTTCAGGCGATTTTTGTACAAACACAACGCTAGAATACTAGTGACTCGTCTATAGACGGCATCGAGCACAACTCTATAACGTAAGTGTTTCGATGGCTAAGGGTTTGTTTGGGCTAACAATAAACCGGGAGTGATACGTAGGGAAAGAGTTACAACACTTTCACTTACATGTATTTGCTGCTATCAAACAAATTGCAGCATTCAAAATTTACAATGCAACCTTCAGCAGACTACTCCCTCCTCCTCCCCCCCCCCCCCCCACCTCCCCCCCCCCACCTCTCTCTCCCCACCTCCCCCCCCCCCCCCACCTCCAAATCCACAAACGAGGCATACGTCTCCAGGAGCTCCTGCAGGATGCAGGAGCTCATTAAGATCTATGCCTCTTGACAATCCCATTCACTCTAAGGTTCCTCAAGTGGAGAGCACTCGGCCTCTAATTTACACTGAAATACCTGCGAGTTTGAAGTCAGTGCTATACTGTGGTGGGCACCTGCAGCCAATTTCAGCACACACCGACTTGTCAGAATCTTGATGCAGGTCGGCCTGTTCCTGTGCACAAAAACAAATGCTTTTTGAAACAAAAAAATCAGGTATTATATGAACTTTAGACATAAAACACAACATTTTGAATCATATAACATAATGTAACTTCATAACATAACACATGTATTTTTGTCTAAAATGTATTTTTTCGAAAAATACTTATCGATGGCATTACTAATAGGAAGGTATGCTTAGCTTACCAATTTCAGCCCAAAAAACCGTTAAGTATACATCACAACCAGGGGGGCGACTCTAGGGAGACGTTACCAGGAAACCCTGGGTTGCCTCCCCTGCCTCCCTATCCGGCCACGTGCCTGGCAGTACCCGCCAGTCTTTGCCTTAGCTCAAAAGCGGCAAGCGGGGCAAGAGGGAGGGACCTCTGAGTAATGCCATCGTTAAGTATTTTTCAAAAAAATACATTTTAGAGAAAAATACATTTGTTTTCTCAAAACTATTACCGATGGCATTACTAATAGGAAGAATTGCGAATAGGAGGAGGGTACCGCCCCCTATGCATCTCCCACGTGTTCACTTTGCCAGGGAAAAAACACACCGCATCATGCGTTAACCTTTTGACGACGGAACGCGCATACATGCGCGCGGGACAAGGCTCCGTTGCCGACGGGGCGCGCACATATGTCCGCCGGCCTCGTTTACCGTGGCCTACGAAGCGCGCACATATGCGTTTTCCAATGACAGTATAGCTAGCAAAACGTGCAGTACGGTGTAAGGGAAGCAACCTACTATAATATAAGTGTGAGTAGTGTTCATACGCCTTACAGGCAGAGTGAACCTCTCTCCCATTGTTTCGTGTGTAATTGTGGCTGTATTGATTGCCCCTTTTGGAGTATGTCATCTTCATGTTCATGATGAACTGGGCTACATTTTGGTATCTTTTTTGTGGACCATTTCCTACAGAGTGGAAAATGCTTTGGCTTTTTCTGTTTTTTTGCTCTACTGGCTCAGTGGCAGTCACGCTTGACTGCACCTGCCATACCTTTGCACCTACTCAGTCTACACGTGAACTCACACAGGCTGTCATCAGTGTCACAGTTCAACTATGTAAATTGTAGTCTGCATGTGAGCTTGTCTGGCCTACCTACTGTGCCCCTGACTGACTGTGTCACTAGTCCATCGTCATACACTGTGTGTACAACCAGTCTACAGATAAACTCTTCTGGTCTGCCTACAGTGACCCAGTCTGTCAGTGTCACCAGTCCATCATCATGCACTGTGTATCAATCCAGCCTGCCAGTGAACCCCTCTAATCTACCGCCTACTGTTCCACAACACAAGTATTCCAGAGATGATTTGTTGAGTATTAGACCTGTGGCCATACGTCTGGACCCCACTCTCATCCTCCATCTTCGGAGTTTGGGGATAGGGTGTAATTTGCCTCGTAAACGGACCCGGAGAGGTGGTAGGAGGAAACAGAGACAAATTATTGTTCTCATCACTGGCAGGTCCAACACGTTGCCATGTGCACCTGCAAAGGACATAGTTTCGCCTGAAAACCTCATCTGCATAGACACGAAACCTCAGCAGAAATATTTTAACGTCTGTACTTTCAATGCACAATCAGTGGGACAGCGTGACAAAAGGACTGAGATATGTAATTTTGTGCATGACCAGAACATCGATGTGTTGTTCCTGACAGAGACCTGGCTTAAATGTCAAGGAGACGAGGCGAAGTGTGTGGACATAACTCCATCTGGCTATTGCCTTAGATCCTTCCCCCGTGCTACACGTGGTGGAGGACTGGCTTTTTTGATTCGTGACAGTTTATTGGAGCATGCCAACATCACATCATCGTTCCCCTTTTCTCATTCAATGTTTGAGCTTGCCCAGTTGACACTTTCTGTGCCGCAGCATGTGCACCTGTACTGTCTGTACCGTCCATCCCCCAACAGAAAGAATAAACTCACAGACACTACGTTTTTCAGCGAGTTTGCCGATTTCATGGAGCACTGTAATTCTTTGGGTGGTAAGCTTGTGATTGTCGGCGACTTCAACTTTCAATTCGACTGTCCTTCCAACACCAACACGGCTCGTATGCTTGATCTATTACAAACCTTCAGTCTGTCTCAAGGCGTGCATCAGCCTACTCATACCAAAGGTCATACACTCGACTGGGTCGTATATAGAGAGGAGGACTCCATCTTTAGGTCCGCCTCTGTGAGCCACACCATGTCTTCTGACCATTTTCCAGTTCTGTGTCTTTTGGATATAACCAAACCTCAGCTGCAGCCTGTTACCAAGACTTCAAGGAACCTCAAGGGGATCGACCATGGCAAGTTCATAGCCGATGTTGCAGACTTTGTCAGCATCCGTCCCCACATCTCGGCCGAGCAACTCAACGCTGGTCTGCGGGCTGTCCTAGACCAGCATGCTCCCGCCACTCGCCGCCGGGTGTCGCAGCATCACTCCACGCCCTGGTACCCATCTGTGGCCGCTGAACTGCGCACCTTGAAGCACGAAAGGCGTCAGGCAGAGAGGCGTTGGCTCAAGTCTGGACTGACTGTTCATAAACAGATTCTGAATGGTTTGAAGCATAAAATCACTCGCTTGACCACCAATGCCAAGACTGCTTTCATCTGCGCAAAAGTTGCTGCAGCAAGTACTTGCAAAGAACTTTTCCGTGTGACTAATGGACTCTTGGGTAAGACCAAATCTGTTCAACTGCCCAGCACACACCCAATCCGTGACCTCCCAGAACTGTTTTCTCGCTTTTTCTGTTCCAAAGTCAGAACAATACGTGACAACATTGACAAATGTGATGATGCTGATACATCTTACTCATTTGAATCTAAGTGTTTTGCTGGCACTCCTCTTGCATGCTTCAGTCCAGTGACTGAAAAGGTAGTGCTAGACACCATGAGTAAGATGTCTCTCAAAACCTGTGAGCTAGACCCTGTGCCTTCGTCCCTTCTTTTTGAATGTAAAGATGCAATTGTACCAGTTGTTACAGCTATTGTAAATGAGTCCCTCTTGCACGGCACTGTACCTACCTGTTTCAAAACTGCAATTGTTAAGCCGCTCTTAAAGAAAGCTTCACTTGATCCCAACAGTTTGAACAACTACAGACCCGTATCCAACCTACCTTTTCTTTCAAAGCTTCTGGAAAAGATAGTGCTCACGCAGCTGCTAGACCATATCAAGAATAATGGTCTGTGGCATGTGTTCCAGTCAGCATATAGGTCTGGTCATAGCATGGAGACAGCATTGCTGCGTGTTGTGAATGACCTACTTGGTGCTAGCGATGAAGATCTAATCTCTGTTCTGACTCTGCTCGATCTGAGCGCAGCGTTTGATACCACTGACCATGACATTTTACTTGCCCGCCTTCGTGATGTGTTTGGCATTCAAAACACAGCACTGAAATTTTTCCAATCCTACTTTGTTGGTCGCTTGCAGATGGTTTCAGTGGCAGGATTTGAGTCCCACCCTGTTGAGCTGCTTTGTGGCGTTCCACAGGGGTCGGTCTTGGGGCCTGTTCTCTTTACTTTGTATACACAGCCCCTGTCGCATGTCATTGAGCGTCACTTAGTTTCTTATCATTTATATGCAGATGATACAGAATTGTACAAACACTCCCTTCGTGAACATGTCGATCAAATGGTGCAGTCTTTGGAGGCTTGTATTTGTGATGTTCAGAAGTGGACCACACAGAACAAGCTCCAGCTGAACAGTGACAAAACTGAGTCCCTCCGAATGATGTGCTCCTCTACGTGCAGTGCTGATCTACCTGAGTCAATGATGGTGGGCGAGAGTGCCATCTCCTTTTCTAGCTCGGCCCGTAACTTGGGTGTCATTTTTGACAACAGGCTGACAATGAAGGAACAAGTGAAGAAAGTTTGCCAGCTTGCCTTCATTGAACTCAGAAAGATCAGCACTGTTCGACATCTGCTGACTGTTGAAGTTACCAAAACACTTGTTACCTCCCTTGTGCTGTCCCGAATAGACTATTGCAATTCTCTTTTGTCCGGTGTTTCGCAAAATCTTCTTGACCAAATCCAGAGAGTCATGAACTGTGCTGCACGTCTGATTTTTTGTGTACCGAAACGTGAACACATTATGCCTCTACTAGCTAATTTGCACTGGCTGCCAGTTTCATACAGAATTCAGTATAAAGTCTGTGTTATTTGTTTCAACATCATCTCTGGTTCTGCCCCTCCTTACTTGTCTGATCTTGTCCAGCTGTATACACCGTCCCGCTCACTACGCTCTGCTTCAGACACTCGTGTTTTCCGTATCCCTAGACGTAATAAGGTCACTCAAGGTCATCGTGCATTTTCGTATTTTGGTCCCATTACATGGAACGCTCTCCCAGCTGATGTGCGTCATTCATCATCTCTATTTTCAAATCCAAGCTTAAAACACACCTTTTCTCTGTTGCATATACGTAAAGACCATTTTGTCTGCCGGCTCATCATGCGTGTGTGTGTGTGTGTGTGTGTGTGTGTGTGTGTGTGTGTGTGTGTGTGTGTGTGTGTGTGTGTGTGTGTGAGTGTGTGGTGTGAGTTTTTGCCCTTGTAAATTAATGTATATTTTTTGTTGTATGTGCTTGTTTGTGTATTCTGCTTCACTGTTTCATTACTGTGATTGTAAAGCGCCTAGAGCACCTTGGTGATTAGGCGCTATACAAATTACCTTTATTATTATTATTATTAATATGTCAAGCATTCATTTCTGTACTGGTAGAGTGACTTGTCTTGTTTGTATGCACTAAAACGAATGAATCAGAAGCTCTCAGACAAAGCAACCGGGCAAGCACGAAAAATGGCGAATTTGCGGCGGCATGGTCGATGCATTCCAATTGCTGAAGTACTTGAGCAAGTCCTCCAGGATGGTTCTGATGAGGAAGGAGAGCCTTTGCATGATGAATCAGAAGAAAGTGACAGTGAAGACGATTTTTTTGCTGATTTGGGGGACCAGGAAGAAGAGGATTATGAATCTGAACCTGAAGATTATGAAGAAGACGATCAGGATGGCGAAGAAGAGATGGTGGCTGAACACGGCAGCTCATCGTCTTCAGAAGATGAAGATTTCGCCAGGAATGTCCAACAAATCAACATCAATGCCTTTGACATGGAGACAGACATTGATGATGCAGATGAAGGTGCCGTTTGGGTTCGAAACCTGAATAACTTTCCTCACATTCCTGCATACACAGGTGAGAAGCCACGTGCTTTGCATTGTTGTTGTTGCTTGAGTGGGCGTGTCTTGTGTGTGTATTACACAGGCGTGCACGCACGTGTGTAGATTATATATATATTGTAATAGTGGAAAATATAATGTTTACATTTCTTAGTTATAAATAAAAGTATGACATACGTGTGTGTGTGTGTGTGCATGCATGCATGCATGGCTTGTGAATGCATGGTGTTTGTGTGCGAGCATGCATGGCGTGTGAATGCATGGTGTGTGTGTGTGTATGTGTGTGTGTGTGTGTGTATGGAGTGGGAATGCATGGTGTGTGTACACAAACATCTGTTGGTAAATTAACATTGATCTTTTTGTTTTACAGCTGTACCAGGACTACATGTGGATCTTGGCAATGACCCCAAACCCATTGATGTCTACAAGCTATTTTTGACCGACGACATCATTGGCCACATCAAGACTGAGACCAACAAGTATGCTGAATCCAGCATTGCACTGAAAAGGCAAGGGGGACCCCTGCCACCCAGGAGCATCTTCTCCACATGGAAGAAAGTGACCAGGGATGACATCAGAAAATTCCTGGCCATTTGCTACCAGAAGCAGGTTGAACGCGGCGCATCAAAGCAGGAGTTGAAGAACAAGTGGAAGTTGACACACTACCAGTGTTCATCCTGCATGGTTGCACTGTGTGTGATACCTTGTTTTGAGCTTTTTCACACAAGGAAAGACTTTGTGCATTAGCCCAGCACCAGTGTTGTGTATTTTGAGTGAAACAGTTGACACAAAGAACATGCACTTTCACATCATTTGACTTCAAAAGTGTCCTCGGTGAAACTGTGGCGTGTGGAGTTTGGAGTGTGGTATTAAAATTTTGTTTATTTGTGAAAAAAAAACTTCTATTGTGCCTTTCTTTCTGGATTATTTACTGGGGACACACTGGACTATATTCTGGATTGCAATGTAAGTGGCAATTTTCACACTTTGCATAACTAATACACTAACAGCATGTGTTTTCATAACCCAATGCAAATCTGACTGTTTTTGCCTTTTGGCTTCTTACCCTATCTTCTTTATACACCTCTAAAATCTTGAAAATACAAAATATTTTCTTCAGCATAATGTCTATGTATTCATCTTGAATTGGGAACAACTGAAAACTGCTATTACAAAATCCTCTGCAGAAGTCTTGGGTTTCGCCAGAAAGAAGAACAAAGACTGGTTTGACGAAAACGATGTAGAGATCCAGGAACACCTAGCAAAAAAAAAGAGCCACCCATCAGGCCCACCTAGCCCAGCCTTCCTGCCCTGTGAAGAAGTCTGCCTTCCGCCTCGTCTGCAGCAGTCTCCAGCGCAAGCTCAGAGATCTCCAGAATGAGTGGTGGACCAGACTTGCACAGAGGACCCAGCTTTGTGCTGACAATGGTGACTACAGGGGCTTCTACGAAGCACTGAAAGCAGTGTATGGCCCCAGGCACCTGGTACAAAGTCCCCTGCGAAGCGCGAATGGCCAGGCACTCCTCACAGATAATACCTCCATCTTGAACCGCTGGTCGGAATACTTTCAGAGCCTCTTCAGCGCTGAGCGCACTGTTCAAGAAGCAGTCGTCATACAAATCCCACACCTCCCAGTAAAGGTTGAATTGGACGAACCGCCCACCGCTGAAGAGACCCTCACAGCCATCCACCAGCTCAAGAGTGGCAAAGCAGCAGGCATTGATGGAATACCGCCAGAGATCTGGAAACATGGAGGCACAGCACTGCACAACAAGCTCCATGACCTCTTTCTCTGCTGCTGGGAGGAAGGAACACTACCAAAAGATCTCCGTGATGCAGTCGTTATCACCCTGTACAAGAACAAAGGCGAGAAGTCTGACTGTTCCAACTATCGGGGAATTACCCTGCTGTCCATTGCTGGGAAAATCCTTGCAAGGCTGCTCCTGAATCGACTGGTACCTGCCATCGCTGAAGACCAACTCCCAGAGGGCCAGTGTGGCTTCAGAGCAAACAGGAGCACCACCGATATGGTCTTTGTGCTGAGACAGCTACAGGAGAAGTGCCGCGAGCAGAACAAAGGGCTGTACGTAACATTTGTCGACCTAACAAAAGCGTTCGACACTGTGAGCAGGCAAGGCATGTGGCAGATCCTGGAGCGACTTGGCTGTCCCCCAAAGTTCCTCAACATGATTGTCCAGCTACACGAGGACCAGCAAGGCCAGGTCAGACTCAACAATGACCTCTCAGAACCATTCCCTATTCTCAACGGCGTAAAGCAGGGCTGCGTGCTGGCACCGACCCTCTTCACCATCTTTTTTAGCATGATGTTGAAGCAGGCCACAGTGGACCTTGATGATGACGATGCAGTGTACATCAGGTATCGTCTCGATGGCAGCCTGTTCAACCTCAGACGACTGCAGGCCCACACGAAAACCCTAGACCAACTGATTCGTGAGCTGCTTTTTGCTGATGATGCTGCCCTCGTTGCACACACAGAGAGAGCCCTGCAGCGCATCACGTCTTGCTTCGCAGATGCTGCCCAGCTCTTTGGACTCGAGGTCAGTCTGAAAAAGACAGAGGTCCTCCATCAGCCGGCACCCAAGACAGTGTATCGCCCTCCTCACATCACCATTGGCGAGTCTGAACTAAAGTCAGTGCACCAGTTTACTTACCTTGGCTGCATTATCACGTCGGACGCCAAGCTGGACAAGGAGCTTGACAGCAGGCTGGCAAAAGCGAACAGCGCTTTCGGGCGACTTTTCAAGCGGGTGTGGCACAATCAACAGCTGAAAACAGGCACCAAGATCAGCGTGTATAGAGCTGTGGTCCTCACCACCCTGCTGTATGGTTCCGAGTCCTGGGCCCTCTACCGCAGCCAACTACGACTCCTCGAACGCTTCCACCAGCGCTGCCTGCGTACCATCCTGGGCATTCACTGGAGTGACTATGTCACCAACGTCGAGGTCCTTGAACAGGCTGAAACTGTGAGCATCGAGGCTTTGCTGTTGCGGACACAGCTCCGCTGGGCGGGGCATGTCTCCAGGATGGAGGATCATCGCCTACCAAAGATCACCCTGTTCGGCGAGCTTGCTACTGGACACCGTGACAGAGGGGCACCAAAGAAGAGATACAAAGACTGTCTCAAGAAGTCACTTAGTGCCTGCCAAATCGACCACCACCAGTGGTCTTCGCTTGCTGCGGACCGTGACACCTGGCGCTCCACCATTTACAAGGCAGCTGTCTCCTTTGAGGACTCTCACAGAGCTAGCCTTAAGGACAAGCGGCTCAGGAGAAAAAACAGAGATGCCGCAGCTCAGAACCCCGGCCATACCTTCCCCTGCAGCCACTGCGGTCGAACCTGCCTGTCTCGGATTGGCCTCCGCAGCCACGAACAAGCCTGCAGACGTCGTGGGCAACTCCTATAAAATCTTCGTTCGCGAAGTCAAGCCAAGAGAGCTCTTTCCATTGATACCAAATATATTGGGGTATGATAAGATATTTACTACAAACAAGGCCAATGAAAATGTCAAAATTACTACGCCACCAGGGAAGTGAGTCACAGTAAGGCATACGCTCCTGGGGAAAATCCTAGCTGTCAGACTACGGTGGCAAAAGGTTAAACTATCGAGGCCCCCCCATGCGTCCACTCCCGACAATTTCAGCGAGGTGTGACCTATAGCGCCTGTGGCACCTGGAGAGAGTGTCACACTGCCGAGATGTCCCCCACTAGGGCCAGGCTGTCAAGCTGGCCAGATAGCTCTTGGAAGTAGGGGCGGCTGAAGGTGGATCACCCCGCCAAGCCAAGGCCGCCCCAACGTCTCTTCTGCGCAGTTGTGGTCCAGGCGGCGCCAGCAGCCACTCCTCCGATCTCATGTGCCCGGGTGCGCATCGTCCTCACCTGCTCCTCTCTCTCTGGGTGTGGGGACCGAGCTCCTGATGCCTGGACTCACCTAGGGAGCACGTCCCATCGTGAGCGGACCAGCAATTCTCTCACCAAAGGTGAGGCAGGGTTCCCTGATGCGCTCATCTGTGTCGGGATGTTACATCCGCCCGGGCCCAGGGCAGGAAGGCATGAGCGCCCTTGTCTGAGTGGCTAAGTTCGGCGCAGGTAACTCCAAAGCCCGGACGGGGTCTTGTGGTGAGACACCCGGAACTGGTACTTCGCCTGGAGCTGGCGGACGGTCAACACCTGAGCTGCAGCCGCTGGGGCCGGTTCTTGGCCAGAAACGTCGGATCGGTGCGTGGCTGTACCGAACCATCAACCCTGAACTGGAGACAGGAGGGTCGCCCCGTGAAGGCGTCACTCCAAGTTGAGTCCCAGCGAGGGATCAGTGAGCTGGAACCAGCCGCTGAAGATCCAAGTGCGCCATCCGATCCGCACGGTTCTTGCAGCCCCCCCGGGTCTGGTAGGTCCATCACCAGGTAACCTCTGATGGAGATGGGGGCCAGGTTCTGCTAGGAGAAGAGCCACTGAAAGGGCTCAGCCAGCTGGGAGGTAGTCCCGCTTTCCCTTGTAGACGTTATGAGTAGAGGCCCTGCGTTCGCTTCCACCGTTGCACCCGAGAAGCCTCTTGCGGCGAGGGACTGCCGGACAATCTCCCAGCGTGCAGTAGCCGCCGGACCGGGCACAGGTGAAACAGCTGCTGCCGGGGCTGCTTGAACATCGTACAAGATGTGGGAAGCCTCTGCGGTCTCGGTCCAGCTGAACGACGCCATGAGGGACAGGACCGTGTTGCCGCCCCTGAGCTTCTGGAGCACCTTTGGTACCAGGACAGCGGAAGGGAACACGGACGATAGCAGCCAGTCCCCAGGGCTGGAGAGCGCGTCTAAGGCCCAGGCTTGTGGATCCAGAAAAAGGAACACGAAGAGTGGGGGCCGCCTGCTCCACCTCGCGGCGAAGAGGACAATCCTGGGCGCCTCCCCACACGCACAGAGTAGCTAGAAGATATCCGGGTGCAGGGACCACTCCGTGGAGAAGCTGGCCGCGACACAAGAGGGAGTCCGCGAGGACGTTCAGATGGTCCGGGATGTGCCGCGCCCGAAGCGTGATGCTGAGAGGTCGATGACTGGACGCCACTTGCCGCCGGGCTTGGGCACAAGGAAGAGACGGCTGTAGCAGGCCAGGGAGTCGATACGTGAGACGACTCTCGTACCCTCATGCCGGAGCAGAGAATCCAGGGGTCGTCTTGGAACAGCCGGCGCCACGTGCCGCTGTGGGGTGCTAGCCTCCCGCCGATTGGAGACTCTACCGGAATCAGCGGGGGGATGGGTGCCTCTGGGCCTGGCAAGGGTGGGAGCTGGGAAGGCACGCGAGTGTGAGTGGGGGCGGGAGGGGGGGGGGAGCGGGACACTCTGCGGCCTCTGGATAGACGAGTACATGGGATTCCGAAGGACCACAGGGTGCGGCCCACGGCTCTGCAGGCCGACTGAAAGCGGTTAGCGGAGGCGACGGTCGTGGCTTGCCAGAGATCCTAGAAGACCCCTTGACAGCCTGCCAGTTCAATCCAACCACAGTGATCCCCCGAAGGGTGCCTGTCGAAGCTATGCCTTTACCGACGCCGGGAGTGAGGAGCAGAGTCCCAGCAGGGCGTCCCACACCACATCAGATCGCAGTTGGCAGCAGCCGCCATGGCGTTAACCGAGGAGTGAAACGCCGCTCCGTTCGGCGCTACCAGCACGGAGTGTATGCCGCCGAGAGGAGCCGAGGCGGAGAGGTCCTCTGTGTCCTCGAGGCACTGTTACCACCGACTGCGTCACCATCTCAAGGAAGCCTGCATCCGCCAAGGATTTCCGGAGTGACTTCGCCATCTTCTCCAAACCGCATGGGGTCAGTGGCCGCCAGCCGCAGGGGCCCCCGTCTGCATCAGCGCCGCCTAGTCTAGAGCCAGCAGGGGACAGGAGAACGCCTGGGAGTGACCCACATACCACTGTTGGTGGAAGCTGACATCCAACCCATCTGGTCAGAAAAGAAGCCCTGGCCACCCCAGCTGTCCTCTTGGAGGTGCTCGGAAAACGCCTCCGCAAGATCCGAACGCCGGCGGCTGTGGGAGGGACTTAAAATGCTTGGACTGCCTTATGCATCCACCATCGGTGCAGCCTTCCTCTTCATGGGGGGTGAGGGAGGGCAGGAGCCCGTGGGGAGGAAGGATGCGATGATCCCGGAGGCTCGGTCAGGGAGCGAAGGGTCTGAAAAGTCGGAGCCGCGCAGACCGATGACTCTGACAGGGACGACCACGCACTAGGGGACGCTGCGCGAATGTCCACCAGCCCTAGGGCCGACACTGAGTCCTCCGGGTGGAGACTGGGGGAATCGTCATCATTCCGTGCCGACAGCGGAGGGGAGCGGGGGTCCCCGCATGACAAAGGAAGCGTGGCTACTGACGCGCGCCTGCTCCCGGGAAGCGCAGAGGTCCGGAGGGAGGGCTGGACAGGGGACGCAGGGACGATTCAGCCGAGTCTGAAGACCGTCTGTGCACCGCAAGGCCACCATGCTGTGGGTGAGCGCCCATCCCGCAAGGAAGAACGCTTTGTCGATCGAGAGGTCGCCACAGCGGAGTGGCGCCGCGCTGCAAACGGCCGCCGCGACAGAGTGAAGCCCTTCCTATGCCTCGGGGAGGCGGAGCGGGAGCGAGAGGAATTCCACGGATCCTGGCGTCTGAGGCTGTCGCCGCGATGGCACTACTGGTCACGCAAACAGACGGAGCTAGGCCGGCGATCCTTACTGAAACCGTCCTGTTGCTAACAGGGTCGCGCATCCCGGCCGTACCCGTACTCTGTCGGGGCTGCGAGACCCATCAGACCGGGGAGCTTTCCTCACCATGTGGTGCAGCGATCATGGCCGCTGAGTGCGCCTCTCGTTGCTCCTAGAGTGGAGAGGCGGGGTTCCGGTGGCCTGGTTCCGACAGGGAAGTACGTCCTGTCGGCGACTGACCGGCTCCTTCCTGTCTCCACGGGAAGCTGAAGCGCCGGAAGCCTGGCAATGGGGTAGCTCCTCCCGTTGGTGGCTGACAGTCTTCCCCCCCTTCCGAGTGGTCTCGGGATCCGGGCGCTCGCTCACGGTGCTTTTTCAGGACGGGGCAGGCAGGTTCGAGGCACTGGGGGTGGGGGGGTGAAGGGGGGGGGGGGCAGTAGGGCCCGGACGCGATGACAAGCCCATGATGTCCAATGTGGCATGCCTCCACGGCCCTGGCACGGCAGAGGTCGCAGTGGGGTTGAGTGGCTCCTTGGCCCGGGCCGGTCTGTCCCTTGCATAGAAGGCCCACAGCTGTGACCAGCGTTCCTCGACCCATGCCGCGCAGGTGTTACACGTTCGTCCGGAGGATCAGCCCAACAGGGCAGGCACACATAGTGGGAGTCAGTCGGCCATAGGAATTGTCCGCACCTGGTGTAGGTCATGACCTGTGCACCGTAACAAACAAAGCAGACAAACAACCATCGTGCAGACGCAGGGCCTCCCAAGAGGCCACGCACTCACGGCCGGTCGCGTACAAAGTCCCCAATCAATGCCGCTGCCCGTTCCTCTTATTTTGACAAAACCCCGGCGGAGGCATTAACCAAAGCTTTACCTTGTCATGGTCGAGCCGCTACCAGGTCCTCCCACCAGAGACCAACCAAGTAATCCCCCAGAAAACCCCAAGGTAATCCTCCAAGCTTCACACACAGTTCATTCTCTTTCCTTTTTTTTTTTTTTTTTTTTTTTACATATCCAGGCGAAGCACACCAAACCCCGCTTCGAAGAGGTAACCACACACGAAGCGGTAATCCCACACCAAGCAGTAATCACACACGAAGTCTTCTGGTAATCACACCGTACACAGCCGAAGCGAAGCAGGCTGAACACACGGTCTTGGTGAGCTAACCACAAAGACTGGTGGGTACTACCAAGCATGTGACCGGAAAGGGAGGCAGGGGAGGCAATCCAGGGTTTCTTGGTAACGGCTCCCTAGAGTCGCTCCCCTGGTTGTGATGTATACACAATGTTTTTTTTCAGCTGAAATTGGTAAGCTAAGCGTACCTTCCTATTAGTAATTTCATCTGTAAGAGTTTTGATAAAACAAATAACATTTTGAATGAATACTTATCCCGATCATGGAAAAATGTATTTTTCTTTAAAATGTATTTTTTTGAAAAATACTTACCGATGACATTACAGTATGGAATGGTTCTTAGCTAGACTAATTTTAGCCAAAATTGTTGTGTACGAATATGGCAGTGTTGGCAGGTGAGAGGCGCCATACCTAGGCGGTAACCCGAGTAGCCTCCCTTCCATCCCATCCGGGCATGTGCCCAGCGGAAGCTTACCAGTCAGTTTCTTAGCAGACCAGTGGCAAGCAGGGCAGGATGGAGAGTCCTTCGAGTAATGTCATCGGTAAGTATTTTTTGAAAAAATACATTTTAAAGAAAAATACATTTGTTTCCTCAAAACACATTAACGATGACATTACAGTATGGAAGAATCCTGAAGAGGAGGCGAGTGCCGCTATAACGCCCCTAACCCCCAAATACTGGTCCACTAGGCCCGCCCTTCCTAAGCAACCTCCCGATAATTTTAGCTAAGATACCTACGGCGCCTAGGGCGCCGGGAGGGAGGAGTGTTGCGCCGCCAGGATGTCTCCCACCAGTGAAAGGTTCTGCCGTTGGATGGAGAGGTCCCTCAGGTAGAAGCAGGCAAAGGTAGTCTCTGCTCGCCATCCTACGGCCGCCACAATGTCTTTCGACAGCACAGTTGCGGTCGAATGCAAGGCTTGCGGCCATGGCTCTGACCTCGTGCGCCCTGAAGTTCATTCGTTTGGCTGCGTCAGGGGAGAGATCTTGGTAGGCGGAGCGTATCACCCATCAGAGCCAGGAGGATATCGTCCGGGCCGAGATGTCATTTCTACCTGGGGACAGTGGGAGGAAAAGGCGGGTGCGACCCCTGCGAAGCGGCTTGGTCCGGCGCAGGAACACGCGTAAGGCCCTCACCGGGTCCTGTTGTCTGGGCTCACAGGTGGAGCCTGGGACTCTCAAGTTGAATGGTGACCAACTGCGGGACAGCCAAAGGAGATCGGGTCTTGGTGAGAAACGCCGGGTCGGGCAGTAGTTGAACTGAGCCAGCTGTCCGGAACTGCAAACAAGCAGGGGCGTGCTGATGGTGTGTGCAGCTCGCTGACCCTGGCAGCAGACGCGAGGGCCAGTAAGAAGCAGGTCTTCCGCGTCGCGTCCGGTAGCCTCGCCAAGTGGATCGGTTCGAAGCGGTCAGAGTTAAGCCAAGAGAGGACCCAAGGCAGGTCCCATCACGGCACCAGGGAGTGAAGGGCGGGACGATGTAGACCGAAGTGGGCCATCCGATCGGCGAGGTCCTTGCAGTTACCAGGGTCGGGTCGTCCCAAGTGTCGGTACGTGTCCGCGACCATGGCCAGGTAGCTGTGAATGGTGAATGGCACTAAATGCTGGTAGGTGCACAGCCAGAGGAAGAAGTCCGCTAGCTGAGGAACTGTCAATCCGTGGGGGGAGAGGCGCATGCCATCACACCAGTCGCACAGGACTCGCCACACCCCTCTGTAGCCTTGTCTGTTCGAGATTCTGCAGGCTGTAGCAATAGCTTCCACTGTCGCACCTGAGAAGCCTCTAGTGCCGCACCTGAGAAGCCTCTAGTGGCGAGGGCTTGCCGCACAATCTCCGGTGTGAAGGAGGAGCCGTTCGGGGCACGGTTGGTACAGCGCCTGCCGTGGTTGTTTGAGCATCGTGCGCGGGGTGGGAAGCCGCCGCAGGGGAGCCGTGGCGAGGTTCAGGAGGTCGGTGGTCCACGACTTGGTCCAGCAGAACAGGGTCGCGTTGCACCCTCTGAGCTTGAGTAGGACTTTGGGAACGAGCATCATCGGCGGGTAGGCGCAGGCAAACAGGCCGTCCCACGGGATGGAGAGAGCGTCAACTGCCCAGGCAAGCGAGTCTGGAATCGGTGAGACGAAGCGGGGAAGCTGTCGATTCCACCTCGGCGCGATCATGGGGAAGTGTCCACTGCGCAGATCACCCGAACGATATCTGGATGACCTGTCCACTCTGTGCGGAGAGGCTGGCCGCGACCCGCGAAGGAGTCGGCCAGTCATGCAGAAGCCCCTTGAAGTCTCTTGCTCGGAAGTGATGTCACGATCTTTGCACCAACAGAGCGTGTGGCAGAGGAGGAAGTACAGGGAGAGGAAGCATGCCCCACCTTGCTTCTGAAGTAGTCGACCACTGTGGCGCTGTCAGAGGGGACGAGAAGCTCCTGGCATCGGGGACGAGAATCTCCTGGCATCGGGGACGTGACACCCGAAGCTGGACAAGGAAGTCCGGAGGCTATCTGCCGGTAGCAGGGTAAGAACTCGGTAACAGGGGAGCACTCCCAGTGGTGAGGCTTGCGTCGACGCGAGGGACATCCTGGGAGGAGGAGAGGAAAGGGGAACACCTGTCGTGCGCCAGTCGGGATCCGCCCCTTTCAAGAAGATGAGGGCATAGCATCGGTCGCACCGGAACCTGAGACTCGAGGTCGCCTGTCGAGGGTCGTCAGGGGAGAAGTAGAAGCAGCTGAGGCGGGGGCAGTAGAGACATCATAGGGGAAGAAGGTCCGCTGTGGTACTCACCAATCCCCGAAGCCAAAGTCCCTGTCTGGCGGAGTACGCCTGCTCCAGAGACAACTGCCAGCACTGGGTTCGCCAAGTGCTGCGTTCGCCGCTTCGGAAGCTGCCCTTCATGAGGTCAGTGCGAGGTTCCATCCCCAGGTAGAGAAGCGGCGCTAAGGCGAGAGGTTGAACTTGCCCACGTAGACCAGGAACCATGCCTGCCGAGGGGATCCCAAGAGCATCTCGATATTTCTCCAAGGAGGGCTCCGACTGGTTTCGCGAGAGGGGATCGTCTACGGATGTCAATGTGGAGCACAAAGACGTCCGACTGGTCCTGTCTGCCATGGAGTACAGCCACAGTAGAAACCCCAGAGACTGCGAAGCCACCGCAGGGAGTGTGCGACCCTCGCAGGTCACGCCGTAAAAGGTAAAGCGGAGGGAACGGCTGGAGACGGTGTCCTCTTCTCTTTTTTGGGGAAGACCAGAACACAACGCAGTCCGAGGAGGTCTCCAACCAGCTCCGTATCATCTAGGAAGATGCCGAGTCCAGGCTGAAGGCCCAGTCCAAGTCTGCACTGCGAGGCGAAGTCTCGGGCGGTCTCCCCGCCGAAGGACGGGTCGGTGACGAACTTGTACAGCCTAGTGCACGCGTCGACTGTCGTAGCCGCTACCAAGGTCGGGCTGAAGCGCCGGGGGCATCCTGAAGTCCCCGTTCACACGAAGTGGTAGCTGGCAAGGCGTCAACCCAGGAGTGGTACGCAGCGCGGTAGGAGAAGACTGGCAAGCCAGGAAGTTCACAACCGCGGCTAGAGGAGGGAGTCTCTGATCATCGACACTAGGAATGAAAGAGGCCCAGTCATGCGTAGTCAAGTGCCATCTCTGCAGGCAGACGCGCCACGACCCGGGGCCGTAGATAACCGTGCAAGCGTCCTGGGGCGCCGGCAGGTACCCTGTGGCATCGCCGAAGCTACTAAGGAATAAAATGGATCATTAGCTTACAGCGCTTAACTTACCTTATAGCTGTAAGCGCTTTACAATGTGTACACGCCACCAAAACCCTACTAGTGGTTGGAAGCCGCACCGATGGCGGCGTGGCGAGTTGAGGTTGAGGATGCCCTCGTAGTATTCTAAGCGCCGCGTGGGCGCCCACGGCCCACAGTCTCATCCTGTCCAGTGTAAAGGCACCGTCCCTGGGTTGGACGCCACACCTCTGTGCTGGGCCGGAAGGCATACGGCGTTACCCGAGTAGGCCTAGATGACCTGTCCCGCCCGTGTCAGGCGAGCGGCCGCCGCTGCTCCTGTAGTCTCGCCCGGGGCAATGGTACTTGTAATGGACTTGAGGCGAAACACTTCTGTTGGGCTGTGGCAGGATCAGTCAGGTGAAGTCTTGTCCCGATGGCAGGCCTAGGGCGACGGGTGGCATCTGAGTCGCAGGAACCAGTCTGCAGCAGCGGCGGTCTGCCCGCAAGCGCGGCCGCCGTAGATAACGGACATCCACTTGGTTCTTCTACCACACCGTGGTCCGTCCGCACCGTCCTGAGGGTAGACGGGGCGTGCAAAATCGACGTGAACCCGGCTCGTCCCTAATTAACCTGGCGAGCGGGCGCACGTAAGCCGAGCAGTCTTGTCCTGTCATGAACTCCTTTCACTGACCCTCCGCCGAGAGACGGCCTTAGTCGCCTGGGCGGAGTTAACCCGCAAACAACAAATAATATTACTGATCTTGGAGTGGGACTCAATCTCATCATGATCCCGACTCGCCGCTTACCCTTCCCCGAGGAGCGGGTGCACACTAGTCCAGCAGTCTTGTCCACTCATAGTCCCCTGCCACTGCCTATGAGCGGGGCACCGAACATCTGTGCTGGACTAGAGTCGAGGAGTGGAGGGTCTGCACGTCGCGGGCCATCCTCATACTGGGTCCTGCCAGTACTTACGAGTTGGCTGGCACCGGCCGATGTTCTAGTCATAGTCCCCGTCCTGCGGCCTAAGTCACGCAAGCGCCGCATGGTCCAGCATTCTCGTCCCGCTGAAGGTATAGTCACTCACCGCGGCCGGGACATTTTATCTTGTATGTGCTGGCGTTTACCCCAGGTGGCAGCGGACGTCAGCCCGGAGGGAGGTCTCAGGGGGACGCGTCGTGGGAAGACGATTAGCGGGTGCCAGGTCATACCTGGAGGTCGCTCGAGAGTGCCGGCTTGCATCCAAGACGCGGGAAGCAATCAGTTGGCGAGCGAACCTGTCCCCTGAGCGCGAACGTCGTCGAGCTACGGGAGTCCGCTTGGTTTGTCCCACAGAGCAAGGCTTGTCCGCGCCGGGGGGTAGACGGGGCATGTCGTCTCGTTGCGCGCCCGTGCCGTGTCTCCTACTTCCTACCGGGAAGCGGGAGTGCGTCAGGCCAGCAGACTTGTCCAGTCATGAACCCCGATCACTAACCTGGAGCGAGGCGCCGGAATCTCTGTGCCCGCACTGGCCTCTTGCCTTGGCCGAGGAGGCGGCAGCGACTGGAGCATCGCGTGGTGGGCGAGTCTCCACAACCTGGTAAGCAGCACTCGTCGGGTCTGTGACGGCCACCAGTGCTGGAGCTCGCACTCGAGTCTTATCTCGCGCCGAAACAGGCGGCACAACCGGGTACAGACCACTCGGCGGGACTGTGGTGGCTACTGATGCAGGGGCTTTGTCCCAAGACCTAGCTCGCGGCGCTTGAGGTTCCGAGACCGGGCAGAGACCACTCGACGGGACTGTGATGGCTGGCAGTGCTAGAGCTCGGGCTCGCGGCCTAAGCCACGGCGTTGAAGGCTCTACAACCTGGTAAGGGCCACTCGTCGGGTCTGTGGGGCTTACCGGTGTTGGATCCCTTTCCTGTACTGGTGTCGGCCGATCATGGCGGTAGAAGCTCCATAGCTGGGTCCACTATTCTTCCAGCCAGGGGGCGCAGACCAGGCATGTGTGAGTAGAGGCACAGCCTTAACAGGGTAGGCAAATAGCATGTCCGTCACTAGGCCATTGGAACTGTCCACATCGTGAGCAGGTGCAGACTTGCCAACTGCAAAAATAGTGCACAATGAAATGCGAGCGAGCGTGCCCCCGCAGGCCCGCAATACGAAACCATGCGAACATCGGTCGTAGGCAATAATCGAGGTTTTACCTTGCCATAATGGAGAAGCAGGGAAACCCACACAGGTCGCAGACCAACCAGCGCACCGCGGCGAAGCCCAACAGCTATGGCGGCGAAGGCACGCTCGACCCAGTCCATGGTCCATGAGCGGAGACCACACAGGCGTCACAGGCACAACCGGTCCCTAAAGCTGGGAACACCACTGCGAAACACAGGCAGCATCCAAGCCGAACACAGGCACTCCGAGGGTAGCAGTAGAGCGAAGCAGAAAGTTCAGGACACACGATGTGCGTAACACGCTATGGCCAGACCGGCCTCGAGCGCATGAGCACAGCTCACAAGACGCTGCTGTCTCGTCAGGGCTAAGACACAAACACCGACGAGGAAATTCCCACAGGAAAGCGTCCAAGCCAAACACAAGGCACAGCATAGGGTAACACCTCCAATGAAACACTATGACCGGTTTCCACAACTTTACACAGTCCGAAGCTAGAGACACTGACGTACACAACCTTCCACTGTCTAGCTAAGAAACTGACTGGTAAGCTTCCGTTGGGCGCATGCCCAGATGGGATGGAAGGGAGGCTACTCGGGTTACTGCCTAGGCTATGGCGCCCCTCACCTGCCAACACTGCCATATTCGTACACAACAATTTTGGCTAAAATTAGTCTAGCTATGAACCATTCCATACTGTAATGTCATCGGTAATGTGCTTTGAGGAAACAAATCAAAGATAGCCTGGAACAGCAACAAGCTAATCTGACACTACCCTTGAACTATCAAGACCAATCCATCCCCCCACAGCCTGCACTCAGTCAGTATCAACACCTCTGAAAGTTCTGTCACAACAGATAAATAAGTTAACCCTCTTGCACATGCAGTCACTGATACTGTTTACAGAACCAGTGGCTGCATGCACACGGTCATTAACCCCCTCACAACTGAGGAAAACTGATCCAACTGCAAGATGTATAGATCCTCCCCCGCAGTTGCGGGGGCTCATGAGGATCTATACCTCTTGCTGACACCACTCTGTATCCATGTTCGTTAGACGGTTGTGACTCTTTTGCGTTTAATAAACAATGATTAATTTTTTAAAAAATCTGCATCAACTGGCAGTTAAAGGGGTTAACTGCCTGATCTTTTCACTCTTGTTGCTTACTGAGATTCCCCTATAAAACTTGCATCAGCAAAAGATTCTAATTTTACCTATTGACCGTGTCACCAACACCAAGTTGTCCTTTCTGGTTTTCTCCCCACGCCCACACCTCCGTGTCCAAAATCACAGATGTAGATGGCGGTTGTGGGTCACTTTCGCTCTCTGTATAGCAAAAACCAACCGACAGGTATACATAGGCACACATCAGGTAAAACTTGCAACAACAAAAAAACAGAACAAAAACATGGAAGTAAGAAGACAAGTCCACATGCAGTGAAATATAACAAACTATCTACAACATGCCACAGAGAACATTCCAACACACTTGTAACATTTTTCACACGTTCTACCCCAGGACCGAAATTCCCAAATTTTGAAGTTGCCTTCTGAAAGACTGTATTACAATTCTAGAGACAAATCGAGCATGATAGTTCAATGGTGGTGCCAGAATAGCTTGACGCCTATTGGCATCAAGCTATTATGGCACCACCCTTGAACTATCATGCTCAATCCATGTCTTGCTGTGGTGTGTCGGGGCTGAATGAGTCAAAGAGTATTTGCATCACCTAAAATGTCTGGTGATGCTATTTTCACATCTAGTCACATGTCAACATTGGCTAAAGAAGGCCAGCACTATGCTGATGGGCGGTTTTATCATGCAGAAAATTCCAACTGAAATCCTAAAATTTCTGTAGTTGGGAAATAAATACCTTGTTAAGTTTTTGGATGTCAGTAACAGTTAATGTCGTAATGATTCCTGTCAGAATCATCATGACATAAACTGCTACCAACAACCAAAGGTTTAACTCGTTTACAATGTGCTGCATATGCTTATGCAGCATAAACCTGCAGATCTGTATGCGGCACACCTCTCTCGAGTTTACTTATTCATACTAAATATGACTTTTGCAAACGTAGGAGGAGTCTTTTGTTGATAAAGTATGTACCGGCTGTTCAGCAGATCAACTGTTTCCAATGACTTGAATGATGACACAATTCTTTTGCTCATCAGTATAGTGGGTACACAGAAAAATGAATTTTCTCTAAAATGTATTAATTTTTTTTCAAAAAAAAAAAAACGTACCGATGACATTACTATTAGGAATGCCTCTTAGCTAGCACAATTTCAGCCCAAAATTGATTGTGTACCTATATGGCAGGGTAGGTGACCTAGGGGCGCCGTAACCTAGTGAGTACCCCAAGTCGCCTCCCGTCCATCCCCATCCGGTCATGCCTAGCAGATTCCCGCCAGTCTGTTCGCTTAGCTGACTAGCGGCAAGTGGGGCAGGTGGGAGGGTCCTTCGAGTAATGTCATCGGTAAGTATTTTTCGAAAAAATACATTTTAGAGAAAAATTCATTTGTTTCTTCAAAATACATTACCGATGACATTACTATTAGGAAGAATAGCGAACAGGAGGTGGGTGCCGTGTAAAACACCCCTAACCCATGAATACTGCCAACAAGACCCGTCCCCCGCTGGCCAGAGAGGACCCTCAGGTAGAACCGGGCGAAGGTTGACTCTGCTCGCCAGCCCACAGCTGCCACCATGTCTTTGACGGCGCAGTTGCGGTCAAAGGTGAGGCTTGCGGCCATGGCTTTAACCTCATGCACCCTGATGTTCATTCGCTTGCAGTGTCAGGTGAGAGGTTCTGGTAGGCGAAGCATATAACCCATCGGAGCCAGGAAGATATCGTCTGGGCCGAGATGTCAGTCCTACCTTGGGACAGAGGGAGAAGAGGTAGGAGTGTCTCCTGGGTAGCGGCTAGGTCCGGCGCAGGAACACTCGTAAGGCTCTCACCGGGTCCTGCTGTCTGGTCTCTCGTGCCAGGCTTGGCTCCCGTAACGGCCGAAAGGTGATCACCTGTGGGGCGGCCAACGGCGACCGGGTCTTGGCTAGGAAGGCCAGATCAACTGTTCTGAACTGCAAGCAGGAGGGGCGTGTAGAGAGCAAGTGCAGATTGCTGATACTGGAGCTTGTGGCGAGTGACAGTAGAAAGCAAGTCTTTCGGGTCATGTGGGCCAACCGCGCCAAGGGGAACGGTTCGAAGTGGTCCGAGTTGAGCCACATCAGCGCCCAGGGTAGGTCCCATCGCAGAATCAGCGAGTGGAGGGCAGGCAGCTGGAGGCCAAGTGGGCCATCAGATCGGCTAGGTCTTCGCAGCCACCAGGGTCCGGGTGACCCAAATGGCGGTAAGTGTCGGCGATCATGGCCAGGTACCCTCTGATGGTGATCGGCGCCCAGTGCTGCTCTGCGAAGAGCCAGAGGAAGGACTCTGTCCGCTGGGGGGTAGACAGATCTGTGGGGGAGAGGTCAGTCGTCGCACCAAGACCACAGGACTCGCCACTTTCCCTTGTAGACTCGTCAGGTCGAGGGTCTGCGGGCTGTAGTGATAGCTTCCACTGCTGCACTTGAGAAGCCTCTAGTGGCGAGGGCTTCTGCACCAACTCCAGGCGAGGGGGAGGAGACGTTCGTGGCACGTGTGGTACTGCGCCTGCCGTGGCTGCATAAGCCTCGTGCGTGGAGTGGGGAGCCGCAGGGGGGGGCCCGTGGCGAGGTTCAGGAAGTTGGTGGTCCACGACTTGTTCCAGCAGAATGGAGCCACCAGAAAAAGGACCGCGTTGCAACCCTTGAGCTTGAGCAGGACCTGGGGGACGAGCACCGTAGGCGGGTAAGGGTACGCGACGAGGCCATCCCATGGAATGGAGAGAGCATCGACTGCCCAGGCTAGCGGGTCTGGAAAGGGGGAGACGAAGAGGGGTAGTTGGCGATTCCACCTCGTCGCAAAGAGGTCGATCATGGGGGTCTCCCACACTGCGCATATCATCCGAAAGATGTCCGGACAGAGCGCCCACTTGGAGTGCAGAAGCTGGCCGCATCGCGAGGGGGAGTCAGCCAGGACAGAAAGGAGGCTCGGGAAGTGTCTCGCTCAGAGATAGATGCCGCGATCTTCGCACCACCAGATAACCTGGTAGAGGAGGCTGCAGAGGGAGGGGGAGTGTGACCCGTCCTGCTTCTGGAAGTAGGAGACTAACGTGGAGTTGTCTGAGAGGATGAGGAGCTTCTGGTGTCACAGACGTGACTCCCACGCGATGACTGCTTTCAGCTCTAACCAATAGATGTGCCGGGCCGCGAGGTCCGGGGCCAGAAGCTGGACGCTATGGAGAACATCGGCAGCAGGTGCGCGCCCCAGCTGGAGAGACTTGCGTCGATGCAGCGAGACAGCTGGGGTGGGGGCGAGTAGAGGGGAACTCCTGTCGCGAGCCAGCAAAGATCCGCCCAGCGTAGAAGATGGGAAGGAGCATCGGAAGTACCGGAACCTGAGACTCGAGGTCGCCAGCCGAGGGTCGCCAGTGGAGAAGCAGATGCAGCTGAAGCGAGTGGTATGAGAGATGGCCGAGGAGAAGGAGGTCCGCTGCTGCGCTCATCAGGCCCAGGAGCTGAAGCCACAATCTGGCGGAGACCGCTTCCTCTTGAGACACCTGTCGCGCTAGGTTCGCCAACTTCTGTATCCGTTGCTCCGGAAGCCTCATCTTGTTGAGAACGGTGCGAAATGCCATCCCCAGGTGGATGAAGCGGTGGGACATCACGAGGCTGGACCTGCTCATGTTGGCCAGGAAGCCCAGCCGTTCGAGCAGCTCTAGTAGCGCATCTCAGTCCTACTCTAAGGAGGCCTCCAACCGGTTCCACCTGAGGAGATCGTCCAGGTAGTTCGACATGGGGCTCGCAGACGTCTGTCTGGACCTGGCGACGACGGCGTCCAAGATGCAAGTGAACATCCAGGGGCTGCGATGAACTTGTTCAGCGCGGAGAGGTCAATGACGGGGCACCACTTGCTGCCAGCTAGGGAACCAAGAAGAGGCGGCTGTAGAAGGCTGGGGAGTCATGACGCGTTACCACCTCAGTGGCGGCCTTCTGAAGCAAAGCGGCGACCTCGCCGCGAAGGGCGTTGGCTCTGAGCTAGTCCGTTGGCACCGAAGACCACAAGGGAGAGTGGCGTTCTTCAAGTCGGTCGGCAGGTTGCAGGAGCGCAGCAAGCATCCTGATGAACCTGGTCACAACTAGCGGTAGCGGCAATGATGTTGACGGAGGTGTGGTATGCCGCGCGGGTGGTGGAGACCGCCCGAGCCAGGATGTCCCCCAAGAGCGGTGAGATCAAATGCAGGCCTGCCTACCCCCAACTTTGGCTTTCAGGGACCAACCTCATAGAAATCAGGGACAGGGACTTTTTTCCAGGGACACACATCGCGACTAAACCTCGAGAAAAATGTCAAGTCGTTGCGCGGTGATAAGGCTAAAAAAAAAAATTAATGTAAAAAAAATTACATCTTAAACTGCATCAATACACACTAAGTATAAATTATAAAAACAGAAAAGATGAGATTTACCTACTGAACACCATCTGATGATAATGTGGGAGATCGAGATAGTCCTTACGTTCACCTTGAATGTTAGTTGTCTTTTACTAAATTGACAACTGGCGTCAATCAGAATAAATACACTGGTAGTGGTATTGTCCAGTCCAGTCATTGCTACTGTATTTTTTATTTTAAATCACACTGGATATTGCAGTCCAGTCGTTAGTAAGCACTGTATTATAAAACAACTTTTTACAACTACAAGCGTTATGGAGAAAATAGCAAGCACTGAATTATATTACACTCAGGATGTACAGTCCGCACAACCAAAGGGAAAAGTTTTTCCCCTCCTCTGTCGTTGCTGCCATCAGTGGATATGGTAAATGGTAGTCTCTTCATTCTTTCAACATGACTGAATGTTGTTTTGGCAGCAATTTCTTTGCTTATTATTTGCTTATGGTTATTGCAGTACCCTTGGAACGGGCGCACTGGAAATTCTTCGCGATTGCCGAGTCAGGAAACATTACCTTGACGGCTTTGTTAATTTTATCAAGTGAAGCCATCGGCAAATTCAAGTCAACCACCAAGTCGACCATCATTGTTTCTGCTCGCATTACATCTAACGCTTCATCTTTAGCACTTGATTTTGTTGCCAAAAATCCGGTGATTTTACTGTTCTGTTTCTCGCTCTTTCAAAGTTTTTCATTAGCCTTGTGCTTTTCTGTTTCCACATGCCGAACGATGTCATCGCTGCCGCCAGATTTCACAGACAACTCACAAGCACATATTTCACAAGCCACGTAAGTCTCGATTTTGCCAGGCTTAATAAAAGGCCATTTTTCAGTATACTTCACAATGTAGATTTGGCTGCGCTTCTTTGTCGGTTTGCTGAGAGTGGTATCTTGCGCTTTCCTCTTTGTCGCCATTTTCTCATTCAAAATTTGTGAATGACTGTGTGCGCATGCGCTGGACTAAAAAAATCTCAGGGAGCACGAGAGTAACATTCGGTAGACGCCGCGAGACCGCACAAAAAGTCCCTGTCGTCTGCTTGATTTTTTTTTTTTTTTTCTCCCGGGACGCCTTTGAGAAAACCGTATTCCCGGGACGGCTAGGTACTTTTAACAAGTTTCCGGGACAAATACGGGTACTCCGGGACGGTAGGCAGGCCTGCAAATGGTGCCAAGCATCCTCGATGCGTCGAACCCCAGCTTCCGTGTCCAGGTCCAGGAATCCTGCCAAGGCGAGGGCACTGCGTAAGAGGGTAGACGTCCTGTCCACGCCAATGGGGAGATGACGCAGTCAAGAGCTACCCGCCAGACTGCGCCAGGGTAACCACCGCCGGGAGGGTACAGGCGAAGTGCTTGCAAGAGGCTGGCATACCATCCCTGGCGGAAAATGATGTCCACGTCCGCAGGCCACCTGGAGTCAGAGAAGAATCCTGAGTCACCCAATGAGCCCTGCAGCAAATGAGCGGAGACGTGTCACGCAGGTCCTGGAATCCGGGAGGCTGGGGAAGAGACTTGAACCGCTTGGTCTGCCGAGCGGCATCCACGAAGGCCGACGCTTTCCTCTTAAGCGGGGGCGAAGGCAGGCAGTCCTCCGGGGAAAGGCACGCAGCGATGAGACGTGCCACCTCGTCCAGGGACCAGAAAGTCTCCATCCTGTGGCCCAGGAGAGCCGGCTGTGACACCAAGTCATCCAGAGAATGCGAGCGCCTGTAAGCTGTGGAGCTGTCATCATGGAGGAGTGCCAAAACAGAATCCTCTGGGGCCAAGCGTCCGGCATGCGAGTGAGAGGCGGGGGGCGGGGGGGGGACCTTCTCACCTGTGAGCGACGCCACGAGGAGTGAACCGAGGCGGAGACCCGCAAAGCTCTCTGCGAAGAAACTCTGTAATGCGACGTGAGGACCAGCGGTCACGCGGAGCGCAGTTGCGTCAGGTGGAACTCAGTGACTTGGCGCGGGAGAAGTGCCGAAGCTGGTGTTGAGTTGGGGAGAACGAATGTCTAGGCCGGTGGGGCGAGGCGCGCCGTGGCAAGCGAGGCACATGTCCAGGCTTCGAGTGAAACGCTGTGGTTGGACGAACAACGGGGGCAGCGTCAGTGCTGGATGAAGGCCTAGCGTGTCGACGTGCGTCCCGGTCACGGGAAGCAGTCCGCGGGCGTGGAGGCCTGTCCCGTGAGCGCGAATGAGGTCGAAGCACAGGTGTCCGCTCGGAACTTCCATCACTAGGTACTGGCAGGGGCTTGCAGCGGCAAAACAACACGCAGTTTATTCATCTTAGAAACAGCGATTGTACTAACAAAAAGCTCGCATACTGCAGTCAAATGCATACATCAATAAAGTTGAGCAATTACTCTTTTAAAAAAGTCGTTCCTTTTTTTTTTTTTTTGGTTCTGTTTGTTCTCCTCTATAACAAATATAGATGTGATACTGGAATTTTGACCTGCCAGTACCTACTATCACCAAGTATCCTGTCCGCTCAGGAGGGTAGGCACACTCGCTGTGGGCCAGGCTCATTTCCTCTACCTTTATCTGACGAGCGGGTGCACACTGATCCAGCAGTCTCGTCCGGCCGAGGGCACTTGTCACTGACCTTGGGGCAGGACGCCGTACCTCTGTGCTGGACTTGTCCCGAGGGTTTGGAGGGCCGTACTCCAAAAGCTGCGTCAGGACCCGAGCTTTCTTCCCCTTCTTAGCATGGGCCGGTAGGCAGGTCGTGCATGCACTCTGCGGGCCAGACTCCTACTGGATACTTTCAGTACTCAGCGAGCTGACGCACACTTTTTCTCTCTCTTTTTCTCTTTTTCCTATTCCTATCAGGCGTGTAGGTGGGGTGAGCGAGCGAGCTGTGGGCCAGGCTCGTCTACTCTTTCTTTAACTGACGAGCAGGCGCACACTGGTCCAGCAGTCTCGTCCGGCCTAGGGTACTAGTCACTGACCTTGGGGCGGGACGATGTACGCCTGTGCTGGACTTGTCCCGAGAGTTTGGAGGGCCATACACCAGAAGCCGCATCGAGCCCCAAGCCAGTTGAGATGGGCATGCGGGTCGTGCAAGCACACTGTGGACCCTGCTTGTAATGGATACTCTCATTACTAGGCGAGCGGGGGCACAATCCGGCCGAAGTCCTAGGATCGGTAAGGCCTGGCGTAGCCTGTGCAGTCCCGAGTCTCCACATCCGGGGGAATACGTCCTGTCACAGCCGTGGAGGTGGATGGGCTGTAGCATGCGCCTGATCTCAGACTGGTGTTGGCCATTCACGGTGATAGAAGCCCCAAAGCTGAGACTACTGCTCTTCCAGCCAAGGGGCGCAGACAACGCACGGGTGAGTGGAGGCACAGCTGGAACAGGGTAAGCACACGGCATGCTCATCACTCGGCCATTGGAAGTCCCCACAGCGCATGCAGGTGTGGACTTGTAAACTGCAAAACATAGTCAACAGTGAGAGGCGAGCCAGCATGGCTCTCCGAGGCCACGCAAACAAGCGTACGCAAGCGAAGGGGAATTCCGTATACAGAGCCAATGCCACGGCCTGTGCTGACGCCCGGCGCTCCCCTCTCCCTTCCCTGAGCGCCAGTCGCGGGCAACAACCGAGGTTTTACCTTGCCATGTCGGAGAGGCCAGCAATCCAACCAAGGCCGTAGGGGACCAACGGTGTCGCAGAGGCGAAGCCCCTCACCACCAACTGGTAGAGGCCCCACAAAGTCCCACAAAATCCCGCGGAAGCCCCCACACGTAATCCCCAGGCAGGTAAACTCCACGAAGGTAAAACTCCAAGCTAGCACAGTGAACACAGTAATCCCAGGCTAGCACAGTGAGCACGGAAGCAAGTCCAAGGTCACAGAACGACCAGTCACACCATACACAGCCAAGACTCAGAAGAGTAGGTACACAACCGTTCATGGCTAGCTAAGAGAACAGATTGGCAGGAATCCGCTAGGCATGATCGGATGGGGATGGACGGGAGGCTACTCGGGGTACTCACTGGGTTATGGTTACCTCCCCTGCCATATAGGTACACAACCATTTTGGGCTGAAATTGTGCCAGCTAAGAGGCATTCCTAATAGTAATGTCATCGGTAATGTATTTTGAGGAAACAATAGTGTTTTGTGAGTGGTCACCATGTGCAATGCAGACTTAGACCACTAATGTGCTACGTAAAATATGAAGTCCAAGACAACAGAAAAGTGATTGGACATAGGCGTTCTGAGGCAATTATAATAGGACATTTGACCTACTGGCACATACATTAATTGGACATTTTAGCCCTACAATCGGACTCTGGCTGATGTCTGATGCCTAGTTGCATCCCTGAGTGATATTACAAGTTCCAACCTCTAGATGCTGTTGTAGCCGACGTTCTCCTCTCCAGATTTTGCTGCTTCATTTCCAGTGTTCTCAGTGACTGTCGTCCATCAACGCTGTCCATCATGGCCGATGAATCCTGAATATGAGGGGGCGACACACTGGATCGACTCTCAGTAGATATTCTTGAGTCCTGCACATTGTCCATACTAAATTCCAGACTGCAGTTGCTGTCGGTCATGACGTTGGGGAATGGTGTGGTCTGGGGTGAAGCTGCTGTGGAAGGGAAAAATATTAGCTTCAAAGTGGAATTAGTAGTAGACTTGCGGATTTCCGTGGAAAAATAAAAGTACCCCATGGAATTTGCAATAACTATTGAAAACAAAACTACGGATCATTCAGTCTTAACCTATTTAGCCCCAAAACCATGCAGCAGAAGATGAACTGATCACAATAATTCAAGGGTAGTGCCAGATGAACTTGGCACCTGAAGGCAGCAAGCTCACCTGGCAATACCCTTGAATTATCATGATCGATCCATTTCGTACAACTGGTACATACTCGTTAGATAACACCTTCAAAGCCGTGGGGTTATATAATAATAATAATAAGCGCATTAAATAGGCGCTTTATCCCAATTGAAAATCGGCTCAAAGTGCCGCCGCGAACTGAACCCAACAAGCACGCTCACGTGAAACACGCGCATTCACTCACACACTGTACATAAACACAGAACATTCACGTGGTGCTAAGGGCAAGCCCAAGCGAGCTACTGTAGTTTTTGGAAATTCAAAGTCGTTTGTATTTGAAATTTGATTAAGTGGGCTGAAACTGATACCAAAGTGGAGTTATGGGTTAAAGCTTGGAATTAAGCATGTCCATCAGCTTCATATTTCCTTGCCAGGTGGATTCCCATAATTCACGCTAACAGGGAAATCCATGGCAGACTTATTGCTTTCCAAGGTAATCCACAATTGTGGATTTCTGTGGAATGCTACAATTCTGCCACAAATCACTACTGAAAGTGAAATAGCATGTATATAACATTCACATAATTTCTTACCAACGGCCAAGTCTGGATTCTGTGACATGTCTCCCAGCTCCATGTTCTGCTGTCCGACCAGAGAGTCCACGGTCGTCTGGATGTTGGTCAGTGCCTTGGACGTCATCGTTTTTACCGTTTCCATCATTCCAGATGAGTACCAGTTTTTCCATGATGAGGACTGTGGGGTTAACTCTCCCTTGGGGGTTGAAGCCTTTTTAGGGGAGTCCCCTGGTGTAGCGGCCTTTCTGGTTGAGTCCCCCGAGGATGGTGTGGAGGCTTTTTTGGGTGATTCTCCTGGTGAGGAATCCTTTTTGGAAGAACCCTCTGTTTTAGAGGATGCAGCTGCTTTTTTAGGTGATGATTCTGGGGACATCGCTGTCCTGCTGGAAGATGAGGCAGCTGTCTTTTTAGGCGACATTTCAGCTGAAGATCCTGTGTAAACCGGACACTTTTCAGCAGAGAACTCTGGCCTAGCTGAGTGCACTGGGCTTTTCTCAGCAGAAGACCCGGACCTTGGTGAGTGTAAAGGGCTTCTCTCAGACACCCTCCCAGTAGGAGAGTCATCTTCAAGCTGACGTGCTAAGTATTCACGAGCGTGACTCTCATCCACCTTGAGTTTAGACAGGGAAGCGATGCTGCTGGCGGAGGGGGTTCTAGATCTGGAGGAAGGGCTGGACAAGAGAGGCGAGACACTTCTGTCCATAGATGTCACTTTTTCTTCCATGTGCATCACTTTCTTTTCTTCCGAAGCAGACTGGCGTTTCCACACCTCTCCATCCGACTCCACAGAAGAGGTGTGATATACTGCAGGTCTGACAGAACCATCTTCATCTTTTTTTTCATTCTCAGAGTGAAGTCCCGCATCTGCTGCATTACCTGCTACCTGCTGTGGTTCACCAGACTTTTCTTGCATTGTGATCTCCCGAAAGACATCATCACCTGCAGCTGTAGTGTCACCTTGTACAGGGCTACTCAAGGCCGGACTAGACTCCCCTTTGCCATGCTGGGATGCAGGTTCTGAACTGACAGCATCGCCACTCTCTTGATCATCCAACTTCTCCATTGTCTCTGCATTAACCTCATTATCCACACAGCCACCAGTACTGCTTTCAGTACCAGTGGCTGTGTGGAAAAGGGGGTTACCTGTCTGAACTCCCTCCAAGAGACTATTTGTGGCTTCCTCGGCAATTTCAATCCCTGACAATCTTGAGCCAGCAGCATCAGGGACATCCAGCTCACTGGGTGAAGACTGGCTGTTGTTGTCACTGTTCTGTGGGGCTGTGGGTGTAGAAGCTGATACAGCGTCTGCTGATGGTGTCTGTGCGGCAGGCTGTGACACTGCAGGTGGTGGTTCATCATCTGAGAACACCATGCTGGAATCAAAACTGGCTGAACTGGTGTTTGGATCACAGACGTGATCTGTGTCGATGATGCAAGTGTCATTTTCCTCTGTGTAGGTGTAGATCTCCTGGTTACACCGTGCACACAGCGATGGAAAAAGCTTCTGAGTGATGATGGCTTCTTTCGACACGTTCCTGTGGCGTGCGGGAAATGGGTGGGATTTTTGCGTTCGCTCGGTTTTCTGGACCAGGGCAAGGGAGTGTGAGTCTCCACAAGCCACCATCAAAACGCGACGTCCACATAAAGTGTCGATCCTGCGTGGGACGAATGCATGCACCAGCTCCTCCAGACCCAGCTGTACCCCAGACCCCCAGGCCCACACCTCGTCGTCCACTGAGAGTGCCAGTGTGTGCGTTGCCCCGCAAGCCACGCTCTCTATCACCACCGGCACTTCCGGCCGCCGCACACCATGCTCACAGACTCCCTCCTGGATGACGACTGAAATGTGCGTGGGTGTCAGGATCTTGTCAAATGTCCCCGTGCCACACTGGCCCTCAGAGGAGTCGCCCCAGCAGAACACTTCACCTTCAGAGGTTACGGCTGCACTGTGACTACGCCCTGCACCAACAGCCACAATCTGGTGATCTGAAAAACAACAAAGTGCACAAGATAAACAGTATACAGGCACATTTACAGGCACAAACAGAAACCCCTGTGTGACAACAGAATGATCAAAATGTTCAAAATACCAACACAGTCAAACATGACTACAATACAGTAGAACCTGTTTTGAACAACCATTTTTTTTTTTAAAGCAAAAAGTGGTCTTACAAGACAGGTGCTCTCAGTCACCTCTTTGGATGACAGCAAGAAAAATTAAATAACTGAAAACAGTCCGCATCCCTCTAATCCCTGGCCAGGGGCTCATGAGAATTTATGTCTCTTGTGGGTGTAACAGGCTGTATGAAGGGCTGTTCTGTCTGAACCAAGCTGCTGAAATTCAGCTTTCTGGATTTTTTTAAAAGCTGAATCAGTCTCTGAGGACTGTCACCCATGTTAATAGTAAAGAAAACAAATTACCAGCGAGAGCTGTGATGAGCTGCGGTTCAGCCTGTGCATGCCCGGCCAACTCCTCTCCCAACCCTAGCTGCCCATGGGCATTGTGGCCGCGCCCAAACACTCGCCCCTCTGTCGTGAGAAACAGGACATGGCCCCCGCCAGCCGCAATACTGCGGACCTTGTGTGTAGTGAGGATGGGGAAGGACTGGAGACACAAGTCGCTGGTGAAGCCTCTCCAGCTGTAGACAGCCATTGTAGTGGACAATGGTGATGAAGATGAGGGGGAGGGAGGCTGACCTGCATTGTCTTCTGTTAGACTGTAAAAGAAACAAGAAAAATGAAGTAAATGAAAGCAAGCACAAATGATTGAGTGAACGAAGAAATAAAAAAAAAAAATGAAGCAAAAAAGCATATGAAGAAATAATAAAGTAAACTATTCACCGCCAAGAAAATTTTTAACTGAACACCACCCAACTGCAATAAATATAGATCCACATGAACCTCTACTCATGAGAATCTATGACTTTTTTATCATGTTTCTTTGATGACTGGGGATCTTCGATGTTGAATTTATGATGATTTCAAAACACAATGTGCGTCCACTGGCAGTGAAGGGGTTAGTTCACTGACACTCCCAGAGCCAGTGCACAACCATATGCTATAGATCAATATACATAGATTTTTAATGTCAAACTGGTACATCTCATGAAAAAAAACATATGGTCTATTTTGTCCTCTTGCCCATATGTAGAAGGTGGTGGCACTGGGTGAGTATGTGGGTGGGTTGGGGGGGGGGGGGGGTTCAGAAAGGCAGAGCATTAAGGTCCAAAGTCACAGACCAGCAAACAACAGTGTCGGTCTACAAGGTATTTTAGTGGACTTAATTTAAGTATATGTATCTGATAAGACTTAAGCCTAAGCTCTAGTGACAACATAAACAGTTAATGCTAAATAATGCCACATTTCGACAATGTCCCCAGGAGCCATCATTATCACAATGTAGGGGCCAGTCTAAACAGGCTTAACTTGAGTCCGAAATAGCTCAGGCGGTTAAACGTCGGAGCAGGAGAGCGAAGGGAATCGCCGGGTCGTGGGTTCGAATCCCGTCCCGGCCCCGGTAGCTGGACTCACAATCCAGGGAGAAAAAAAATGGATTTGTTCAATAGCATGTCCGTTGAAAGGTCCTGGTAAATCAAAGTGGCACAGTTGGAGTGCGCCTGAGTTGATCAGTGTTCAGGCCGTACTCCATAGGCAATAGATTTCCCTGTCCCCCATAACCCGCCCTTCAGGGCCGTCCATGATCACCTCGGTGCTGTGGACGTTAAACCCGAACTAACCAACCACCAACCAGGCTTAACTGTAATCCTTGGAGCGGGACGGTCATTACGTCTGTAACCTCCTGAGTCAAATCATTTCAACAGACATTAGTAGATCTTAATCTGTTTGCCCTGAGGGAACCACAGCAGGAGATGGCTCGACCATGATGATTAAAACTGAGCATAAGAAATGCTGAAGATGCACTAGCCTTTAAGCTCTCATGGTATAGCTTTGCACCTCTCCAGCACTACCACTCAGTTATGACTGCCGACTGAATCTAGGGGACATGACATGCCATTACCGCTACCAACGATTCTAAAGTAAGTGCAAGCCATTTTGACTGTGAAAGTGACATAGAGTGAAAGATTCTAGCCGAGCATTCCTGTTCGATCCATCTACTGGAATTTGAATACACTTCTAAGAAAGCTAAGCTGAAAATTCTGGTAGAAATGCCGGCAATTTTGGCTCTAGAAACAGGTCTGCCCATAAGGCAACAGTCTCTTTTTGTGAAAGCGAGATTTTCGTTGTATTACAATGAAAATCGAGATTTTCACACAAAATGAATTTATGTTTTTTGCCTTCACAGGTGTGCTGGGTTCCACCCGAGAGTAGTGTGCTGGGTTCCACCCGAGAGTAGTGTGCTGGGTTTCACCCGAGAGTAGTGAACCAACAGCTGTGAACATTTGCTACCTACACTCTAATCCAGTCACTCCAACAAGAACACACTCAGTATGAGGGACAGCTGGTGCAGATCTGGGTCAGTGAGAGGCATAGATTCTCCTTAGCTCCTGCGGCTGCTAGAGCTCATGAGAATCTATGCCTCTTACAGATGGTTGGGTCTGGACAATGGACTGTTGAATGCAGTCATCCATACAATGTGTAATAAAATAATTTCCCCTACCCCTTGAAGTTCTGGTAAATGTGCGATCGTGCGCAACTGTGGGAAAGATAGTCAGATATTTCATCATGCAAGTATGTAAATAGCTCTGTTACTGTCCTGAAAAACGTAAACATATGTAATAAGTATATATACGCGTTTGAACACAAACGTCGCTGACGTGGGAAAAGGAGCACTGTTTCAATTAATTTGTAAAATATAAAATGAATTAAAAAAAATAAAAACAAGCAAGGCGCAGTATGGAGTGAGGTCCCTCACCGACTCGGCTGGTTGCATCTCTTGCAAACTTTAACCCTTGACTGCCAAGAAAAAAATGATCACCACAACTGCAAGAGGCATAGATCCTCATGAGGTCCCGCAGTAGCAGGGGCTAATGTGGATCTATGCCTCTTGCTGAAACCACGTTGTAGCCATATACAAATAAAAGTACTTTGAATTGAACTGTATCGACTGCCTAAAAAAGATAAGTGAGACATTTTGTTTTTGTGTGTAGGTCAATTTTTTTTTAAAAGTTGTACTCGTCACTTCTAAGCGCGTTTCTTTCTGTCGTGCAATTCTCTAGAATGCCTTGCACGACCACCTGAAGGAATCTCACCGCGGCAGTGACCTCCGTCAGCAGATGAAGACTTTTTTTGTTAGCTGTCCTTCATAACCAGACTCAGCGAGAGAAGCCTTTGTCTCTTTCCTTTCGTTTTATTTATAATGTGGGTTTTTTCCCCTTCTATCCTTCTGTTGAAGCCTCTTCCAAAAAGTACTTAGTAGACAGAATTTGACCGGTTACAAGCGCATTACAAACGGACATAATCACCAACATCATCAAAAATATGAACTCATGAGCTGTTCAAGAACCAACCAACATTCTACGCCAAACAAAAGGATACAGCAAAATAAAGCAGATTTGACGTCGAATGACTGCGGGAAATTTTTGTTATATGTATCTCGGATCAAGGAAAACATGTCTCTTGTCAACTTGGCCCGAGACAATGAAATTTTGAATATGAATATGCCTGTGAAGACTAGTTAGTTATTTGGGTTTAACACCGAGCAGGCGACTAATGCCATCTCACGGCAGGAAGGTCTTATGATGAGATGTAAATATATTTTAAAAATATTTATGCTAAAATGTCGCACGCGTCTTTAAAGGAAAAGTCTACAAACTCTGGAAAGGGTCAGATTAATAAAACTCACACAGTCTATGAATGCTCAAATCTTGCTAAAAAAAAAAATATTCGACTATGTCAGAAAACTGAAGATATTGTTCGGGGACACCGTAGGAAGAGCATGGCTTCATGATGCTCGTTACCTTCCACTTTGTCCCACTCGGACTGCCACTCGCGGGTTAATCACAGGTTTAAAATCACTATAAACAGTCTGTGTGTTAGGGACAGGGTCATTGCGGGCATCGTTGGCAGCTGAAAGTGCGATTCTGTTGCCTTCGATGCCCACATGCCTGTGAAGACAAAAGATTTGATTGTACATTGCTTAACGTCCCGACAGCAACAAGGCTTTCTCAGGACGTGCCTGCACTGCTTGTGAAAAAAAAACAACCAACTAAACAGAACATTGAATGTATGTCGCCAGCCGGTCAAACACATTAAATAAACCTAACACATGGGGGCCTAAATAAAGCTAAGACCATTTAGCAACACACATCCAATATCAAGAGCTACAGGCAGTGCAGACAGTAGGGAGAGTTTAAAAAAGGCAAATACAGTTGAATGGACCTCGGGTAGACAGAAACACATGCCCCAGAATAGAGAGAAAACCCCACCCTGTGGGGCTGACCAGGGTGACCCTGGGAACTAAAAAATACCTAACCCCACCCAAGTCACAGGAAGTCGATTTTTTTTTAAAGCAAGATTTTTGTTCTAATACAATGAAATTTCTTTTAAAGCAAGATTTTAGTTCTAATACAATGAAATTTCGCTTTTTACATAAATGGACTAGTGTCTTCACAAGACAGAGATGTCCTGCGTTCTTAACTGCCTCGACACACTACAAAAGATATGGATCGACCATGATAGTTCAAGGGTGGTGCCAGAATAGCTTGGCGCCCATAGGCGCCAAGCTATTCTGGCACCACCCTTGAACTATCACGGTTGATCTGTCTCCTGGATTGCAATGCAGCTTTCAGAGGACACCTCCATAATTTCGGGATTTTGACCTTGGGGCACGAGTTAAGTGGGGTGTGGCTGAGATTTAACGAGGGAAAGACGCATTAGGTGGGAAAATTTCAACACAAGAAAAGAGTTTTAATCGCTCAATCAAGAAGTGGCAGCTGGTACGCCCAACAAGCCAAACAACTTAACAATACAATAATGCTTTTTCACTCTTTGTCTTTCATCACAATGCATCTAGATGTATATCTCAGGTCGTTATCTTCTGTTTTTCTATGTCAAAGCACAAATGCATCAAACAGTTGGCTGACTTGGGAGGGGCAGCCACAGCAAAGCCAGTTAAAACAGAACCTGTTTCGAACGACTACCTGTCATTAAAGCCCATCATTTAGGTGACAGTAGCATGATGGTCTTTAACGACAAGTAAAACTGTTTGCCTTCTCAGACTTTTCTTCAGGGGGCACCTATCTTTTAAGACCACGTTTTCTTGCAAAGAAAAACTGGTTGTTCAAGACATGTTCTACTGTACTAAGAGATCGTCTTTCCCAGACTCTCAAAACATCAAACAAAACAATTACATGGCAGTCGCATTAGAAAACGTCCAATTATTGCACAAAGCGACCATGTGACCTTGCATATGCCGCACACTTGATGTCACCCCACACCTGCGGGTATGCATGTACTGATAAAGTCATCCGTCTCCGTCAGAATAAATTTATTATGTCGTCATTTTGTTGCCGCCACGCCATGACATCGATCATGTCGCCTTCCATGTTCCGGAAATGTCCTCAGCCATATCTCACTCACAGGCTTAAAACCCAGATGCCCTCCTCCATCCCCGGACGTTGGCAGAACATCGAACGTATTGAAATGCCACCAAATCACAGGCTACATGTTAAACCCGTATGACTTTTGATGAGGAAAAAACCAACCCAAACAAACAAAAAATAAACCCCGGAAGAAAAAAAAAACCCAACTCGACAGCAAAAGCCATACATTAACAGGAACCGCTGCAACTACAGAGGCTCATGAAGGTCTAAGCCTTTCGCAGAGGGGTCGGTCTGAATGAAGAACTGTCTCCTGATGACTTCCTCCATTTTAAGATGCAAATGGCACCGGCAACACGAGGCATCGATTCTCATGAGCCCCCGCGGTTGCGGGGGCTCATGAGAATCTATGCCTCTTGCTTAAGGATCTGAGTTGGGAACCATCTGATCTAAAAAAAATCTGCAAAGAACCAGTAAGATCTGTGTCTTTAGCACAGGGAAGGGCCTGATTAAGGAATCGTCTGTGGTCGCCATGGCGCATTGATCTGAGGGAATCCTGCTGCGTTTATGAAAACCTGGCAATCCGGTTCCCAAACAAAGTGGTGTACGCCACAATGGGCCACTGTCAGTCACGGACGATTCCAACCCAGCAGACAACGGTCGGTTTACAGAAATGATCATTAATAGTCATAGTATTGACTGTGGTTTCGTTTACTGTGGACGTCCTGGGGCCATGTCATACCAAGGCTCCATTAAAATGATCTGACCACAGGTAGGTTACTACAATGTATTTCTTCTGGCTATGATATCACCGCACATTTTCGTCGCGGATCCCCTTTACACGAGCAGTCTGGTACAACAGTACAATTCTGGTACAACAATAACTATTTTAAAAGCAAGTTCGCAAATGCTGGTATCATGCTTAACCCCTTAACTGCCGATGCAAGGCAAACGCCACACAGCTGCAAGAGACGTAAACCCCATCTGCGGGGGCTCATGAGGATTTATGTCTCTTGTTAGCCATATGTTGTTTATGCCCATCTCTGTTCCCATTTGCGTTCTTCACGCCAATGTCGGTCAGTGCGCTGTGGTTTTCGACGCGAAATCCGCGATCACCGACAGCGAAGGGGTTAAGGACTATCTGTCCTTTAAAACTGTAATGGACTCTCAAAACAAGAAATCTCAACGATATAAACCTTATGGGTGGAGCCATACTCGCGAGTAAAGCCAGTCATGGGATAATCGCTTCGTAATCGATCGCCTCATAACACGGTGCTATAATTATACTGTAAGTACTACCCGTGTTAAGAGATAGATCGATTATGCAACGATCATCCCATACCTGTGGGCAAGACACCCAGCGACTCCATTCCTCGGTTCACAAGACGCGTATACTCACACGCCTCTGCAGCCTGCTAGAGTTCATGAGAATCTATGCCTTTTACAGCAGGACGTGAGCGAAGGGCGGACAGGATAAGACGTGCATTATCTACAACGATGTTGTACTGGTCTGTGATTTTGGACCTTACGGCCGTAGGCCGTAAGGTCCAAAATCACAGACCAGCACACAATGGTGAAATTTGCGTGGGCGAACATTGCATCCCTGTTTACGAAAATTAAATTCATTTTCAAGTGTATATTATGTTTGCGACTAGCGCAGGGCGGAGACAGACTTCATTCGACTTTTTTTTTTTTCCTTCTTCATTTGACACTTTACCTTATGGAGCAACCAGCCGCCAAATCTAAAGCTTGAAAGCTACCGGTCCTAAACCGGAAAATTATATTTAACTGGGTGACAAAACCATGGGCAGAAATCATATTGTTAACCCCTTCACTCCGTTAGCCACAGATTGCGTTTTTAAAGCCATTGTGAAGTCGACTGCAAATTACCGCATCCGTCCAAAGAACACAATACAAAATAAGGACGGCATGAGGTATAGATCCTCATGAGCCCCCGCGTCTGCGGAGGCTCATGAGGATCTATATCTCTTGCAGCTGCAGAATGGCTCTCATATTTTCCCGGCAGTGATAGGGTTAAAATCTGCCATAACTGGTTTTGCATGCAGCTGCAACATACCGGGTGCTTGAGTATGGGTGTTGCGTGTTTTCACAGTGCGTGTTTTGTGTGTGTGTGTGTGTGTGTGTGTGTGTGTGTGTGTGTGTGTGTGTGTGTGTGTGTGTGTGTGTGTGAGAGAGAGAGAGAGAGAGAGAGAGAGAGAGAGAGAGAGAGAGAGAGAGAGAGAGAGAGAGAGAGAGAGAGAGAGGATATTTAGGAAAAGCCTGCACATGACAGTAACCAGTGTGTACGAAGTGCACCCTGCGGTCCCCAAAACACTGGCGGGTCGTCATAAAATATTCATGAAGAAAGGAATTCGTGATTTCACACACGACGCTGAGAAATGACGGGGCCGACTCTTTTCTCACCAGCACCAACCGCAAGACACAGATGGTCCAGGCTTTCTCAAGGGTAGTGCCAGATTAGCCTCTCAAGACGCCAAGGTAATCAGGCACTACCAATCAGAAAAATTACAAGCATTGGAGTCGCCTATTAACAGGCGAAACACTTTTTCATTACCAGCGCCAACCGTGGGATACGATTCGACCATGATAGCTTAAAGGCAATTAGTTCCTCTCGCCTGTAATTTGTGCGACACGGACTGCTTGTCTGTTCTCAACGGTAGTGCGGGATTAGCTTGGCGGCTGGGGGAATGCGCCACGCTGATCGGGCACGAACCCTCAGTTACCACGGTCGCCCCATATTCAGTGACTTTTCCACCTTTCACTGCACGTAGAACATAGCTCATGATTTATCACATTGAACCCCAAGGTCAGATTGGCAAATTTGTGAGTCAGTCCTCTGAAGACTGCATGCCAATTGAGGTGCTAGGATCGACCAAATCCGTTCAAGGCGCCAAGCTATTCTGATACCACCCTTGAACTGCACCGTCATACTCGACCTTTCTCCTGTTGTTCTTCATGGGTGAATTTGTCTGGGAAAAGGCCACACTGGCTCTGGCGGTGAACGGCACAGTTAAAAATATAAACCCGCTGGACGGGTCCAGGATGGGTGTTACAATGCGAGAGACCTGAGAATGCATTTTCTACCTTTTGCGCAAGTCGACGTCCCGATGTGTATCTATTTTTCTAACATATTTCATGCCTCACAGCAGTCCTTTTCACATATAAAACCTTTCTGACAGCGTGAGAATGTATCGAAAAGTTGAAAACAGTAAGCGGTTCTTAACCTTAGGATAACCAAGTGACATAATCTTCAAAAGGTTAAAAAGGTGGGCGCTCAGAAGTGCAATTTCAATGTTACGCTTTTTTAATGTGAATTTTTACTGGAGAGGCCAACCTAACAGTGAGTCACGACAGAGTTAACTGCTAGGAAAACAAACTGGACACAAATTAATGTAAGAATTCATCACACACAAAACTTAAGAAACGGGCAACATATTTTTTGAAGTGTTTTGCGTATTATAATTACCAAAAATATGAACTGAATTTCCAACTATAGCAAACTTGTGTTTGGGCCAGAAGAAAGGCAGGCAGATGCAGTTTTAGTAATTTTCAATATTGTTAACCAACACCTCACTCTTTAACCCTTTGCGTGTCGACAGCGGTTTTTGTCGCGATGATTCCGACAGGAATCACCGTGGCAAAAACCGCTACAGACACGCAATAGGTTAATAGATGAACAGCAAAACGTGCTTAATTAATAGCACGTGTCTGTTCATTTATGCACTGGCACAGGCATGACACAATCTTCTATCCATAATCCTGTCTGTACCCCACCTCAGCTCTCAAACCTGCTCAATCATCAATGACCAATATATTAACCCATTGACCACTTTAAGCCAACACCCTTGTGACACACACGTTCATTGAATCATGCATTGCTAAGCAAACATCCCTGTTACATCGCGCCGTGAACGTTCCATATCTCCACTAAAAGAACACAAGTATAAATGAGATCAGCAAGACGTATAGATCTTCATGAGCCCCCGCAATTGCGGGGGGCTCATGAAGATCTATGCGTCTTGCAGAAATATGGCATGAGGCCTATTACTTATTTCTATCAACCTTTGCTCACAGCACCAAGTATACACTCTTTGCTGGTCAAGAATACGTAGCTTCATTTAAAGATATACAAACAGAGAAAGGGTATATAATTATAGATGCATGAACGGGCAACACTGTGGAGACTTCCTCGGTTTGAATAGCGAAGATACAAATTCAATCAGCAAGCGGCATCAGTAAATTCTCGTGAGCCCCTGTGGCTGCAGCGGCTCATGACAATTTATGCCTCTTGCACGACAAACTGATCCCGCAGCACATCGTACGAATAATATTGTGTACGTCGTGCGCGTCATTTTGCCGTGGGAAGAGTGGCAGAGCAAGTTATACGTTGTAGGTGCAACCGAAGCGACGGTACTCTATCAAAATATGATCTAGCACGTAATGGAAAACAGGCAGAGTGGAATAAAGAATGCCGTGTCGGTGAAAAGAGACCACGGGTGGGGATCTCAGCGGCACACTGACCTGAATTTGACAGGTAAAGTCAATTTTACAGGTATAATGCGTATACTTCACCCTGTGTCAAAACCACCGTTATTCAGGAAGCTTACCATCCTGTGATGGTACACTGGACACGCCAAGCGTTGAGAACTAATTCACTCTGCCCTGCGGAAGCAAAAGAAAGTAAGTCCAGTTTTGTGAAAAGCGAGCTTTTCCCTGTATTACAATGAAAATCTCCCTTGTACACAAATGGGCTTACCCGTCTTTTGCCTCCGCTGGGCAGAAATGTCGTCCTGTAAATTCGCATGCAAACTAATTCGACGACTCTGATTTGTGTGTTGGTGTGACTTTTGACCCTAAGCAAAAAGCCGCATGGCTCAAAATCACTAGCTGCACACACGCCATCATGTTGGTTCGCGAACTGTCCATTATTGCAGACTTCCGGAAGCCTGAAAAACAAACCACACTGACCTTATATAAGTTACACTGTAGAACAACGTTCTTTCTGACTCATTATGTTACATCTTTAGAGCATGTTGTTGCCATGGCCTTTGTATAAGTCAACACATTCTTCTCCCTGATCCCCTTATATCTTGTATGAGTGTTCGTTTAGGACTTGGCCGGCTTTTTTTTTTTTTGAATGCATACTTCTTCCAGTGTCCCTCCATATGTGCGCTGGTCTGTGGTTTTGGATCTTACGGCCTTCAGCCGTAAAATCCAAAATCACAGACCAGCGCAAATTATGGATTAGCAGCACAAAGAGTACAAGTCAATCTACCCTCCCAACTTTTCCACCCCGAACGGGAAATGAAAGTGTTTAGAGGATCTCTTCAATCTTTTAAACTCCGGTTACAGATGCTGTCTTTTGTTGTTAGTGCCCTGCAAATCCTCCATGAAAGAGACGGCAAAGATGAAACCATCTTTGCCTCTTCCATGCGGAATTCACTTTCACTCTGAAATATGCATAATTTGGGCATAGCGCTTTTAACCTGTCCCTCATCTCTAACAATGACGTGACACAGACGACAGTGTCACATTTCCACATGCAAGAAGCATTGATTTTCATGAGTCGCAGGGGGTAATGTAAATATATGCTTCTTGCTAGCATGGTCGGATCAACGTCTCTCTTATTAGGGCTTGAAGTCTTTGACTGGGTCAGAAGGACCACAAGCAACTGAGAATGATTTTCTTTCATCGCTCCGCTACGGTGCATGGCGGAGTGATGAAGACAAATCGTCGATTCGGCCTAAGTTGCCTGTGCTCGGACCTTGTTTGGTGAGTTTGTAGAAAGAGACCAGCAGGTGGTAATGACCTGAGTAGCTTCAGCTGTCCACTACTTTAACAAAGACCTTTTCACCTCAGGCGCCAAACCTGATGATTTTCTACTTCCGTGAAGAACAGGTGCAGAGATGCGAGGCCTATGCCCCCAGCAATAGGCATAGATTCTCATGTGCCCCTGCAACTGCAGGGGCCCATGAGAATCTATGCCTCTTGCAGACGGACGCGGCTGAATGAGGCATAGCAAATCTGCGTGTTTGTATGAAAGGCTTAGGTCTGGAGCAGAGTTTGTAGCGGGTTGGGAAGCCACCCGTTTGTCCATTCAGCGGACTCAACTCGCAGTCGGAGGTAGAGTGAATAACCCTTATCATTCGGAATACACCAGTGTGTCAAATAAGTTTGACTAAAATAGTTCAAGGGTAGTGCCAGAATAGCTTGGCGCCTCTAGGCGCCAAGCTATTCTGGCACCACCCTTAAACTAAAGTCATTCGTCTATGTCCTTGTCTGTAAGTACAATAATGTAGCTTGCATATGGCAGTGTACTAATTTGAAGCTTTTAGCCTCAGTACGATATGGGATAAATGACTGACTTGGGGTGTGTAGAACAGACTTTCCCAATCATAGTACTTGAAGGTGTTAGCACCATGTTACAGGGGCGCTCTGACCAACCCGAAGGAATTATTCTCGACGACACAGTGACCATGTCAAAGTAACCATGTCAGATTCTCCCATGGACGACAACTGAGGGGATTATAAAGAAGACTACTCACCCAGGTAAGCTATTCCCAACACATTTGTTAACAATCTCCTCAAAACGTTTATGAAACATTGTTAACATCCTCCCCAAAACGTTTATGAAACAGAGTGAAACAGCAATCTGCTGAACACAGTCCACAAGGCGACTGAGGAAAAATAGTTCTAACTTGATGTGATCTGTAATTTTGCACACAACGTATTGATAACTACAGGCATAAATCTAATGTACACAATCTTCATTCACTCATCACTGAGTGCTGGTCTGTGCTTTTGTACCTTGCGGCTCCAAAATCACAGACCAGCACACGCGCAAGCAAGACCTAAAAATCAAAACTGCTCTTCAACAATCGGCTGATCTGTAAACTGTAACTGTAGTCGGGAATTTCGTGTACATGTGATAATGTTGCCTCTATTCACAACGGTAAAAGGGTCCCTCAACAAAAGAGACCAACTCCTTTGCCTGTCCAAAGACGACATTCGGTTACAAAGGCACAGATATCCATGAGCCCCCGCAGCATGCGGGGGCTCAAGCTGATCTGCGCCTTTTGTTCGAAACAATATATTCACGTGCCTAAAGCGGAGAGTTGCCCAAATGTTCAGACTGCGACGGCAACGTGGTTCCGGTCGAAGAGAGATGCTGGCAGCCTTGGGGCACAACAGTCTTATACATGAGTTCATGCATACAGAGGGGCGATGGGCCGACCATGATATGATAGCCTCAAGGTTGTGCCTGATTAGCTTTTCCAGATTCTAAACCAGTCAGATACCACATAATCTCATGGTAGGTCCATCCTGCATCTGGTATGTCAGAAGACTCCCTCCAGCGGGCGGCATTCAGGCTAATGAACAAATTAACCCATTTAGCCCAAACGCCATACTGCGAGATGTATTGACCATGATAATTCAAGGGTAGTGCCAGATTAGCTTGGCGCCTTCAGGCGCCAAGCTAATCTGGCACTGCCCTTGAATTATCATGGTCAATCCGCCTCCTGCAAGTGGTTCATAGTCTTTAGTTAACACCTCCGAAAATCTGGCAAATGCGGCCGTGGGCTTAAACAGATCGAGTACATTGTCTTGGTACAATGTCTTGGCAAATGAACTTCTGCGCTCTGTTCGCTACTTATCTTCCATTTGCCAGAAGGCAACTGAACGTGTTTAGAAAAGCTTGCATGACTCAACGCTGGAAATCGTTCATTTCAGGAAAACTGCGCCAGGCGCTGCAGTACAGAGCCCCCAAAAGCTCATGACTTATTACTTCGAACTATTTGGAGCAAATCTGAACATTGGATACTTAAACAATTTGGAGCAATAACTGACACAGATTCCTGCAAAACAGTAAGAAAGAATCCAGCTTTCACCCATGAGACTGTGTGATCAATACTTTTTTTAATATACGCAAAATTTTAAACTGTCACACTGTCACTGATACAAAGGAGCCTGTTTTGGGCAACCGCCTTTTTTTTTTACCCCCCCCCCCAAAAAAAAAAAAAAAAAAAAAAAAAAAAAACGGTCTTAAAAGACAGGTGCTCTCTCAAAAGAAATAACGAAGGGCAAAAAGTGGCACTTGTCATTAAAGACCATCAATCAGAAGGCTACAGCCACTTGAACGATGGTCGTTACTGACAGGCGATCGTCATAGGGTGATCGCTCAAAACAGATTCTGTTGTAATTGAATTATTGTATCGTTTTAACACTGAAATGAATGTTTCTCTTTGCAACGAAAAAAACTCTGTTGTATAGGAATGCCAAATTAACCCTAGCAGAAAAGAAATAAACGTGCCATAAACTGTTAATACTCAATACACACTTGAGCTCGCGTTTGTACTTAAACATTGAAAACCTTAATCATGCAGGGTGTAGCCTAAATTGCCAGACACGGCCCTCCGCCTACTCATTTTATTCAGTACCCAGGTGTACGCCCAAACCACGATGACGCCAGCAATCTGAGGAGTAACTGAAACCAATCACTGTCAACAAGAGACAGAGATTCTCACGAGCCCCTCCAACTGCAGAGGCTCATGATAATCTATGCCTCTCGCTGATGTAACGGCATGGCCGAGAGACAAAACCACTGGCACCCGACATGGGTATGAACGCGTAAGTCCTGAGTCATTTCTAAACCAAAGAATAGCGGCACCCTAAGAAACAGTTACAGTCTAATAAAGTTGAAAAGGCATCAAAGAATTACTACGGGAAAAACTTGAATGCACTGCTTGGCATGTAAACAAATTTATGAATACTTTACAAAAATATTCTACAATATAACTGTTAACTTCCAGAAGCATAGTTTCGCGTGAGAACGTCTGCTAGACGCTATGCAAAAAAATACAGGAAATGGATCAACTGACAGCTCAAGGGTAGTGCTGACTGGCTTGGCGCCTGTAGCTGCCAAGCTAATCAGGCACTACCCTCTTACTATAGTCAACCTAGAAATGGCGCTAAAAGCGAAACAGAAAACGCGTCACAACAAGAATAATTCTCATTACACTTTGCATCACAATCTTCTATTCACTGCTCATGTTCCCTTTTTCAATGCAATGCTCCATTTGCAAGAAAAATATATTGTTAGAATCACGCCCATTCGCTCCTCAAGGCGCACAGATTCTCACGAGCCCCTGAGGCTCGTGAAAATCTACCCTTGTTGGTATACATCGACACCAATTTACACCCATGTCTGATCTTCAGGCCAGCAAGCAAGCATTAAGACTCGACGCCCTACGCTCTCACAATGAGTCGGAACCAGACAGCAAGATCGCGCAAAGTTAGGACCGCCCGGCCTAGAACATGGACCAAGTTTTCTGTCTCCTCCAACGGATCTGGTTTCAGTAGTGTGTTCGAGGACCCGAGGTCCCCGCGCTCACCCAGGACGCCTTACTACCCGTCCGTTAGCAAGGTGTTTAGTGTCGATGCCATGATGAAGTACAACAGCAACCACGTCATCAGGTACGTTAAGTTCTGACTTGGAAGTAATCTTTAGATATGAAAAAACACCACGGGACCCAAATGTGTTTGTTGTTATATTGACGAGCAAAGGAAATGCGACATTTTTGGAATCATCGGAAAAACTTCAGTGTTTCCGTTGACTCGAATGATGTCGCATTTCTTTTGCTCGTCAGTATAGTTATAGGCCTACCAGACGTTTGTTATCCGCAAAGAATTGACCCATAAAGTGAGTTGTCGGGACCTCTGACGACGTGTTGTTACATCCGAATTTGCCATTTCCGTCCCTGATATGAGTGAACTGTATTAACTCATTCGCGGCAAGCCGCATCCGGATGCGGGGCTGGCCGCGAATGAGTTAACCCGTTCAGTGCTAGTTGACGCAAACTGTTTCTGCAAGCCTCTCTAACTAAACACAAACAATCCCAGCTGCTCCAGGAACATGGCCTCAAAGCAAGTGGCATAGATCCTCTTGAGTCCTCGCAACTGGCTCAAGAGAATCTATACCTCTTGCAGATGGGTGGTTTTAAATGTTCTCGGCACTGAACCCCCTTGAGCATGCAACTAGCGGTGCTGTAAATAGTACTCAACGTTATTATAAATGTTCTCTGGTCTGTATTCAAAAACACAACTACTTTTCAGCTCACAGGAATTACTGGACACTGACAGCCCATGTCAGTACAGGTGTACTGCCACTTGTAAGATTCTCTTAGTCGCTAATACAGGGGTACCAAGCTAATCAGGCACTACCACTGTCGGTCCATATTCTGCTGTAATGCCTGAGTGTCTTTGTCAAAGCACTGCGGACAATGTGTGTGCTAGTCTGTGATTTTGAACCTTGCAGTTGCAAGCCGTACGGTCCAAAATCACAGACCAGAACACATAATTGTTAGTTTTATTTTTTTCCTTTTTCCACCTTATTTTCCATAAACGGATATTTATTAGAACATTACTGTCATCAGGTATGGCACCACCCGATCCATGCCGGAACACCACCATCACAACCACGACCACCGAGCTATCACGAACGGATACGCTTCAACCGGCTACTCTTCACCTCACGGAAAACGTCTGTACTCCAGCAACATCCACAACAAAACTCAGACCTCCAGACGACTCGTATCAAACAACAGCCATTTCAAAAGGACTGTGTTGGAGCGAAAAGAGGATGCAGTCTCTTTCTTCGACATCGAAATGGACAAGTCGCCGTACTACCAGTACCGCCCGGGGGAGCACATCTCTGGTGCCATTCACTTGGACATTCGTCGGAACATAGAGATTCGTTTCGTGGAGCTGATTATAGCGGGGGAGGGTACGATCACTGTGCTAAAACCCAAACAGGGGCTGCCGACCACTGTGAAGGAGAACTACCTACGAAAGCAGACGTTCGTGATCGGGACGGGGGACTCGGCGTGGAGTTCTGTGCTGACACCTGGCCATTACGTGTCAAAGTTTCGCTTTCGTTTACCAGGGGATCTGCCGTCGTCCATCAAGCATGACGACCTTTCCAGTGGCTTTACCATGGACATTAACTACCATATAAAGGTAGGTTCATGTAGTCAGTAATGTGTGTTGGTTTCTGATTTTGGACCTTCCGATTCTAGACCGTAAGGTCCAAAATCACAGACCAGCACACAGCCATTGCTAGCTGGAGCCTACATAAAATAATGGATACAATACTACGAGAACATCGTCACTACATATTTCAACACCATACAATCTAAATGAACCAAAATATCCCGTTGGCTATCGGTAGCGTTGTTTGGTGAGGTGATTCATGCAGGGCTAATTCAAGGCTGGTGCTAGAGCAAGGAGTCAAGCTGTTCTTGCACTACCCATGAACTATTACTGCTGATCTTTCTCCCGAATTTGCTTACGTCTTAACCCTTTGGCTGTCAGTAGCGGTTGTTGTTGCGATGATTCCTGCGGGAATCATCGCGACAAAAACTGCTACCAACAGCTAAAGGGTTAAGAAGACAAGTTCCAAATTGGAGAATCTCCACTGCAGGGCTCGAGGTATTATTCCTTCGACGCTAGGGCTCTCTCGTATATAGTGTTTTACTAACTTCACACAGACGATTGTAAAAGGCCAGTCACGTGAATCACAAGCATTCGCAGAACAAAAGTAAGACAAGCCATACTATACAAGACATCGATCAAAAAGTCTTTCATTCGTTGCAGGCGAGAATCTGTGATGACGTGGGATCATCCTCCGCCCGCTCCACATCATCCACAAACCAGTTCGTCAAGGTCCTCCTGTCCAAACGGCAGCCGTTCAGCGTCCAGCGTCACTTCGACATCAACCTCATCCCAGACCACTCCGCCTCCGTCGTCCACACCGAGGAAATCTATCTGTCCTGCGCAGGACAGAACGAGGTCATCGTGACCTTGAACCTTGACCGCGCCGTGTTTCTGGCGGGAGATGACATCAAGCTACAGCTAGCAGTGGCCATGCCCCACTCTCAGCGAATCAAGATGATCTCGTGCCGACTACAGCAGCATCTGAAACTGGAGCGACAGACGGACGTCACCACTTTCACGCTGTCCAATGTTGAGCGCACAGATCCTCAGGTAGATGGCACTAGAATATGCAGTCTTTTTCTCAAGGGTATTGCTGATGGTGTTTCTAAGATCTTCATTCAATCAAAAAGAGTCCCTGCTGTCCAAGAGGCATAGACACACGGTCGTGTCACCAGGAGGCATAGATCCACATGAGCCCCTGCAATTGCCTGGACTCATGAGGATCTATATCTCTTGCAGTGTTCATCTTTTCCTGGCAGTGAAAGGGTTTAAATCCCAACAGCAGCAAAAGACATGCTTGTGCTGAATGTGTTACAAGGAACTGACAAATGTGAAGTAGAAAACCATTTTGGTACAAAAACTACAATAATGGACCCATTCAGCAATGACACATTACAACATGACATGGATTGACCATGACTGTTCAGGGGCGGTGCCGGAATAACTTCAGAGTGACCAAGAAAAAAAAGAACACTTTATGTGCTTCAGAATAACTAGAACAAAGCAGTTTGGTTCTGAATCATGTTTCTTTTTCGTTTTCTTTGTTATTTTATTACATCATGCTGGTAGCGAGTTCTGCCATGTCTTGAAAATGAAGTCCACAGAACCAAAAGCTTACTAAACATGTATTTCACCTTTGTCTTCTTTCCTGTTTTTCTTTGACCACAGGCCTCCGGCCAGACTGAAGATGAAATGTCATACGACGTGACCATCCCTACGCAGACAAACCTGGTCACCTCCTTCCTCCAAGGTGTCAGCATGGTGCGCATCAGCTACACACTGGCTATTGACATCAAATTTGTACCCGCTGGAGGGAAACTCTCCTTCACAGTCCCTCTCGCCATCGGCCCTTGTGCAGAGCCCATCTATGCTGAGAAAATTTCCTCGAGGAAGGCTGTGCCAATTTTCAACCGTCCAACACGATTTCCATGCTTTTCCCCAGTGCCGGGGAAAAGTCCCCTTCAGGTGGACCGGAGCTCACGAAGTTCACAGTCAATCAACGTGCTGACCAAATACACTAACAGTTTCTGGGGAAGATGCTTTATGTGCTGCTTCGCTTCCAGTGATGTACAGTAATTGGTCTCCCCACATTGGTTGTCTCCCTCAATTCGCTGCATTCATCAGCGCAGTGAATCGAAGGAGACAACCAGTAAGTGGTTCCCATAACATTTCAACCCCTTCACTGCATGCAGATAGGGCGGTCCAACAAGAGTCTGTTCATACTGGCTGTCTCCCTCGATTTGCTACTGCTTCACAGCGGCAGCGAATTGAGGGGGACAACCAGTGTGGAATCTGTTGTGTTCCCTGCAAGGATCTGCCATGTTTACACCCAACTATGCACCCCCATGTGACCGAACGTTTTACTTCAGCGTATAGGATGCTCATCGGTCATTGACGCATACAAATTTGAAATGACGCATTGCTCTGTCAGTGAGCCGGTCATATGACTTATTCATTTTTTAAACAATCACTGAGACCCGCAGTCCTCATTGAACAGAGTGCATCCTAGATTAGGGAGGCGGGAGGCCAGCTGCCAACAGTGATGGGTGACACTTGCCCCCTCTCTCGAGCAAATGTAATTTAATGTAAACAATACTGCAAGCATGGGCCCTGACTAGGTACACGGTCCAATATGATGCAAAACGCCTTCCGCCTGTAAGAGGCAAACATCGTCATCAGTCCCAACGGCTGCATTAACTCTAGTCTAAGTCTCTTGTTGGTCTTATTGACGCTGATTTTGATCCTCGGAGTCGGTATGAGGGTGCGGCAGCGGACTGGGTCTAGATGTCTGTAGCCAGGTTTTTTTTCCATGCAGTTCAGCAGTTCATGTATTCATAATAGACGTCTAGAAGCAAAGGAAATACTTTGCTGCATGTACTTTATGACTGCAATTCGACACCATGGCTGTGAATGTGAACACTGACAAGCACCATATACTGCAGCCGAGAGTGGTTATAATTAGTGAGAGAACCTTTTTTGAAGCAAACACTGGAGTTCTGTAATCTGTACCATTTCAAATGCAAACAACATATTGTATCTTGACCACCACTCGAGAATAATAATACAGTATGTGCTTCAAAATTGGATAAAAAAATAAAAGAAACTGCAACCCTGGCACATGTCTACACCAGTATAACAACTTTTGAAATTCCAGCATAAACTGCAGGGGATGAAACGAACAGATTGAATATGTAAAGAAGTCCTGATGAGCTATTTGAATTCTGAATTCTGTCAGCGTGAAAGCATAGGGCAACCTGCTCTGCATCGGTAGTTGAAGGTGTTTCTTTGGGACCCACCCTTTAACCCCTTTGCATGCAGCCACCACTGCTGTTTATAGACCTGGTGAATGTACATATAATGAGTTTATAATTCACCCTCAAGGCAGCACAGCAGGAAATAGTTTGGGCCATGATAGTTTAAGGGTAGTGCCAGATTAGCTTGGTGTCTGAAGGCATCAAGCTAATCTGACACTACCCTTGAACTGTCATTGCCTATTCATCCCTCATGGATGATACACAATCTTTATGGATGACTCCAAAATTTGTGAAATCATCTTTAGCCATGAATTACAGCTACACAGGTGCTAAATGGACCTTTTGGCTATCGGTGGTTTTTGTTACGCTGATTCCTGCAGAAAAATCATGACGAAAAGTGATATCAACAGCCAAAGGGTTAATCCATCTCCCACTGATGGTGCTGGACCTCTCTGACCCCGACATGGATACCATATAGAATCCAGATAGATAACAGTGAGGTGACTCATTAATTTAGCTCTACAAATCTGGGATTAGTTTACAACAATTTATTACAATGTATATATGAGTCTGCGTGTGTGTGTGTGTGTGTGCGTGTATCATATGAGTGTGTGTGTGTGTGTGTGTTTGTTTGTGAGAGAGAGAGAGAGAGAGCTTGCAGTGCCAACTGTCATAGCGCACCCATGGCAGGAATCATCACAACTGCTACCAACAACCAAAGGGTTAAAAACATCTGTTTTTCTTTCAATACAAAACAAATGTACATTGTTGTCACTATGCATGGACCACCATAATAAACAGCTTTGCTTTTGGGCATTATTGCTTTACAAATGTGTTTACTTAGTGATCAATGGCAGGAATGTGTTTATATCTGTTATGTGTCACACTGGCTACCTCTATAAGTGCATTACAATATACACTGTCGAGTGTAGCGGGAGGGAGGTAGTCAGTATTTGTGTGCATGTGTGAAATTAAAATGAGTATGGTGTGTATGGCGCAACACCCCTAATATTAAATATTTCTTACAATTCACATCAGCTCCAAAGCACACTAACAAGTACGATAACACCAGATGCATCTAAAATGCACCAAACAACTTTCAAACTACCTACCATAAAACACAAACTAATGAACAGACTTTACCAGTGTTCACACGAGGGTTTTGGACAATCAGTAATTTCTTCATTAGTACTTGGCCAAAATAGCAGCCACAATAAAAATGGTCCTACCAAATACAGTTGGTTCCTACTTCAAACCTCAGAAAATCCAATGACAGAGGGTCAGGAGTTGGGGTACAATACAGACCAACTCTAGTTTCTACTAAGCAATGACAACTACATTCTAGTTCTACACGCTTGTCCTGACACTATATTAATTTATTAAATACAATGAATTAAGATCAAGGTAGACAACTCAGTAAAGCATCATCAAATTGACTGTGATTACTTCCCCTCACTTGGGCTATTTTCATAATCACCTATAATTATAACATCTCATAGTCATACATGATGTACAGTCGCACTGACTCTCATTATCAAGTATAAAACCCAAAAGTATAGGTTCCCTAGCCATTTGTTATATATCCAACGTTTCCTGTATGTGTTTGGGCATTGCTGTGTCAAGGAAATTGTTCATGCACGTAAAAAGTACTAACATGAAAATATATAAATATTACCAAACTCTCATCAATATTTTGCATATGACTAAAATTAAAAAACTTTGGATTATTAATTTTTTTTTAAAGTTGCACTGTGCTGTCAATGGTGACAAAGCCAACAGAAGAAAAAAAAACTGAAAGATGTAACCAGCTGTTGCTAGGAAGAGGAGATTTTCTGCTAGTCATGATAAAGCAAGCAAAACACTTACACTGACTTGAACTTAAACTATTTTCATTTTAACCCCTTCTTCACTGTTGATATTACACGAACATGATCCACATGCAAGAGACATAGATCTTCATGAGCCTCTGCAATTGCATGGGCTCATCAGGGTCTATACCTCTTGTTGACACCACTTTGTATCATGTTCCCAAGATTACTGGAGTTGTCTGGCAAAAACAAGAAAGCATACATATTTTTTTCTGAGCCTTTTAAAACTTTGTGAAGCAAATTTTAGAGCATGATGGCCTTAAATTGGAATTTTTTGCCAATGACCCGGCTGCTGACCCTGAGACTATCTAAACTAGTTTAGCTACATACGTTGCAGGCTTGTTTGGAAAGTATATGTTGGCAAGCCTCAATAAATGTTGCTCAGGCAGCTAAGCAGCAGAGCAAAAAAGAGAGTGAAACGCACAGACAGGTTCATGAGTTTCAGCCACAATCCTGACCCTCTGAGCAGGGCTTGAAATCCATGGGAAAAGATGGGCTTGTTCTTATAATTATATATATATATATATATATATATATATATATATATATATATATATATATATATATATATATATATATATATATATATATATATATATGTAGCATATTCAATGAAAAGTCTTTGAAACAATAAAAGGTCTCTGAAAATCACAGTGATACCTTTGAAGCGCACCTGAATTGATCTGTGTTCGGGTCATACTCCACAGGCAATACCCTGTCCCCAAATAATCCATTATCACTCTTGTGGTTAAACCTCGAAGGGTTGGTGGTGTGAAAGGTAAGTAGGGGTGGCAGTAATTACCCTTCTGAGAGGCAATTTTTAAATTTCACCTTACCTGCTCTTCATAGTGGGATATTGCACTGATAATAACTGGGCTGACTGATGGGTGACAATACTTGATGTTCAAATGAAGTTGAAAAAAAAATTCTTGTAAGGCTGTTGGCAGTGGGCATACCTTTGTAAACAAGGCAGAAGCAACAGCAGATCTGTATAAATATATCACATGTTTACTGCATCTTCACTCATGTATGGATAATAATAATCAGCGAAGCGTGTCCGATCGCTAAGTGCACCACTCACGCTCTTCCTGTTAGTTTACATTTTACAGAGCACACGAAAAGTACGTGGATCAATATTATGGTTTGCACACAAACACAAAACGAACTCTTTGACGTACAAAATAACGCAGACTTACCTTTTGCTGTCTGTTGGACTTGCAGCAGCCATCTGAGCTCCAAAATGTTGAGTACTGACTAATAGCTGGGGAGAACTTTCACTCTCTACTTGTTTACGTTTGGCAGGAGTCAGCCATCTTCGTCTCACGTCTCGTGAGGTCAAGAAAGCCACGAGATTTTATCACGCATGCGCATAACTCTTGACAACCTAAACAAATATGGAGGACAGCGGATGCTGAGTTTAGAAGCTCAGTAGTAAACTACATCTGTCAAAATGAGTGGTCGTGCAAATAACAGGAATAAGAAAGTTAAGGTTTGGGCAAGAATAAGGCCCACCTCAAACTTCGCACATGATAATTTAGAGCTTTTGCCAGACCACAAGGTAGGCGACTTCGTTCATTTCATTTCGAACAGCCTGTTGAAAGCTTTTTAGTAATCTTTCTTTTTCTTTTTTCTTTCTTTATAAGGATACATATAGTTACAATTTATTTTAGATTCTTCTTCTCTTTCTTCTATGAGTGGAAGGCTCTGTGTAGAGGAACAATTCACTGCGTTCATATGGGAGGGTAGGGAAAGGATAGTAAGGACTAGAAAGGGGGGAAATTTGTTATTTGGAGCATTACCTTGAAACTGTCATAGCGGATCCATCTCACACAGCCGGTACAGTCTTCATAAACGCCTCCAGAAGTTGCTTTGCAAAAGACATGATGAGATTGATGTATAGTAGCAAACTCTGTACTTGGAAGAACTATTTTGAACCTTCAAATGTATCACTGGGTGATGTCGAACTGACCCCCTAAATCAAGTGTGCTAAAAGGTCATTAGCCCAGTGTTGGCCACAGTTGGCTCGTACATAGCCAGTGTGCATAAGATAATCAGGCCAGTGTTGGTTGCTGTTGGCCAATGCACAGCAGTGCGCAGGGCACATTGGCCTGATTACCTTCTGCCTACTTGATGTCCTATACTGCTGTTTGACAGTTTGTACTCCAGTTTTTAATGATGAATCTTAAACATACTGTATCTCACTGAATGATTTCCCCACAGTGTCATCCATATTACTTGAGATTTTGAGATTTACCACCGGTTCTTTTTCTTCTGTGTAGAGTGTCAATGCACATCTAAAACGTGATCCTAAGAAGGGAGTGGTGAATAACCAGATTCTAGACTGGTCCTTTAAGTTGGATGGCATCTTCCACAATGCAACTCAGGAGCATGTCTTTTCCACTGTAGCATCGGATGTCGTCACGTCTGCCCTTGATGGATACAACGGTGAGTTGAAGGACCTGTAGCTGGTGAATAGGTCCATTGGCTGACATCAGGCACAGTGTGCAGCCAACTGTGCCCAAGTCAGCCTTATGGCTTTTTGCTAACTGGTATTAAAATGTTTCACAGGGTTCGCACAGGGCCCTAAAAGGACCTAAAAGACCCTAACATTTTAAGACAAAAATTAGGGGCCCCTAAAAGGCCCTGAAAATTTAAAAGCCTGAAAGAAAAAAAAGTTTTTCAACAAAAAAAAAAAGAATTGGGAGAAAACAATCAGAAAGGTTGCGAAAGTCAAACCCATTGCCGATCAATCTCGAAGTTTACTCGGTCAAGGGAAGTAACTCTCTATGTCAAAGTCAAGTTCCGCCATCGGTCTTCAGGTGTTTATTGTTGCCGGTCTTTTTTTTCATATTTACGTTTGTTTTAGTTTTCTTTAATAAAAATTCGTCAGAGACGTGGGGAAGTGCGTGTTCCAAGATTCATGGCTAGATAAATCTGACTATAAGCTCTGGCCTTGGCGAGATAGCTACAAGTACAAGTTTTATTGTACTCTGTGGAAGAAGGGATTTGAGTTAGGAAAGATGGGTGAAGGAACCCTTGCGATTCACAAGAAAGGGAAGAAACATTCTAACTTGGAGAAGGCGAGTGCTACAGCAGCAGTGTCTTTGGATATATTTTTGGGACAAAATTGTGGCACTTGTCAAGCCTCATGTAGTAAGTCAACTAATTCTGAGCCCGAGACCTTTGTGGATACTGGTTCTTGTACTAATTCTGGCGCCTCTACTACAACTTTTTGTGCCCCTACTGCTACTTCCAGTGGATCAAATATAATGGCTTCTTTCACAAAGACCAATGCACTGAAGGCAGAGATAATGTGGATAATGAAAGTGGTGAGGCAGTGGCCAGCCTTATAAATATGTGATTAGGGCTGGTTCATTTTTGCTTACACCTTTTCAGACAAGGTCACATTGTAAAACTACTGAGAGTTCTGCATACTAAAAAAAAAGTTGCAGGCTAAAAGTAACAGATAAAATAGTCTTAAGATAGACTACAGGATGTGTCTATAATAGGTTTTGTGTTTTTTGAAAAGTTACTTTAACTGTATTGTTAGTGTATTAAATAGTGTATAGTTTGAGTGCATGCTGATTCAGTGCACTGTTCTCTCCCCTCAACCTGAAAAAGTGTTTGCTAGTAGACCAAGGATAAGGCAGAAAAAGCATGCTTTTTCTTCTTCGTTTTGTGATTGAGAAGTTTAAGATTTCCATGTACCTTGACTGTGCTGCAAGAACAATGTGTTTACTTCAGCCAGTGTAAGAAATTTATGCTTTTGTAATGACTAGGACAATTTACTTGAGACATACCAGAAACTGAGAAAGTGATTAAGTACTTGCTGGATAAGGATTTGTATTGGAGAATTAATGTCTATGGACACCATTTGGCAAATTTTATTTTATTCGGTATTTTAGTGTGTCGTGATAGCCCTATTTTGTTTTTAATTTTAGATGTTAAAACAGGCCCTAAAAGGCCGTAATTTTTTGCTTGAAACAAGCCCTAAAATGCCCTCAATTTTTTTCTTGAAGGTCTGTATGAACCCTGCTTCAGATTTGTGAATGAGAAATGCATGCAATATATCCAAGATTCACCTCTTTCACATGGGTGACATAGTCAGACTACTGGCAGGTTAGAGTGTGCTAATTTTACGGGAAACCACGACATGCATATCTTTCAGGATAAAATTCACCTGTGTCTTTCTTCTGTTGATAGATCAGCATAGTTTCCATAAAATAATAATAATAATACATAGTTTTTATATAGTGCCCTTCCCCATGGACAGCAAGCTCGGAGCACTTTACAGCACATAAAAATAATTTTAAAAAAATAATACAACGCACTCACTTTTTAAATAAACACCTGCACGCACAATGTTTTAGCACTACACCACCACACTCGCCACCCCAAGCTGACCGTCGTAATGTATTTTCACTATTTGTGGTACGTGAGTCATTGTCTAAAGCGTGCGCATGCGTGTGCGAGTTGTGAGTGCGCGCTTAGAGTTATAATTATTATAAGATAAGCGCATTATAAATACCGTAATTATTATTATTAATGTAGGTGCATTCCTAACACAAAATAAACACACACATACATACGCACACACACAAAATCCTGATGTTCACATTTTTAATGATAAATCTGATGGTTACAGGTACCTTGATGTGTTATGGACAGACTGGGGCAGGGAAGACCTTTACCATCACAGGCGCAACAGAAAGCTATCGTCATCGGGGGTTGATTCCTCGTGGTCTGTCACAGCTCTTCCGGGAAATTGAAGATAGGCCAGAGTACAGCATTACTGTCAGGTATGCTGTCAGTTGTGTTTTGTTTTCTATGCTTTTTGCGTTATTATGTATTGTGTATTAGTGTAAACAACTGAACTGTTGCACATACACATACACACACACACACTCACAAATAACTACCACTATACTAAGCAGGGGAAAAAAAAAAGGTTATGCTTTTTGAAACTTCTTAATCCTATATTGGTTTGATTTTATTTCTTTTAAAAGTATCAGGCAGACACACTTCAGATAAGCCAGTTTGAGCCTTCTGGTCACATTCTTTACTTTGCTATTTTGTTTTTAGCATATTTCCCTTGAGACACATGTCCCTATTACGAAAATGCAGAGTATTGCATTTTCATTTCACTGTTGCAGAATTTCTTACCTGGAGATCTACAATGAGACCATGTTTGACCTTCTGTCTTCACTGCCGGAGTCTGGGGCCCAAGCAAGCGGAGAGCCCATGGTGGTGACGGAGAATCAGGATGGAGTGTACGTCAAGGGGCTTTCCTGCCATCTGGCACAGAATGAGGAAGAGGCGCTCAACCTGTTGTTTGAGGTATTAACCCATTGTACCTGAAGGTCAATATCCCAAAATGTTGCAGTTGTGCTCTGAAGACTGAATTACGATCCATGAGACAGGTCAACCATGACAGTTCAAGGGTGGTGCCAGAATAGGTTGGTGCTTGTAGGTGCCAAGCTTTTCTGGCACCACCCTTGAACTGTCATGATTGATCCATATCTTGCTATTTTGTGTCGGATTTAAATGAGTTAACGAACTGTGGCCTGGTCCATGATGTATTGCGTCTGTACCTGATGCCTGTGGACAGCTACAACACAGACAGCTCTATATCAATTCCAATGGTAAACTGCAATAAGATCCTACTCCTGAAAAGCAGAGATGTCAATAAATCAGCTGAAAGAGGCATAGAATCTCATGAGCCCCTGAAGCTGCAGGGGCCTCTATGTCTCTTGTTGCACAGGGAAGTAAGCCAAAGCTGACTGAGGCACCAGTGTGAATGTTCATTTCTTAGTGGGTTTACCATTAAAATTCTAACACTCGCGGTGCATGCCAATTTTATCAGAGGAGTTATAGGACCTATTTCATTTCTCTTTTTTTCAATTGCAATTTTTTTCATTTTATTCAGGGTGAGACAAACCGAGCGATTGCTGCACACTCTCTGAACAGAATGTCTTCCCGTTCCCACTGCATTTTCACAGTCTATCTGGAGGTCAGTATGATAATGTATAAATGTACAGTTTGTAGGCTGTACATCCAAAATAACAGACTAGCTTACACATTTTGAACTTCTTTCCATTCCCAGTGCCAACCTGGGAAGATGGGCCATTATGGCTCAAGATTAATTCCCCACCTCTACATGAACGATTGTTTTTTTTTTAATTTTATTTTTTAATGTCCCACAAGGGAAATTTGGGTTGCCTTCCCCAGGAAGACACAACCCCACAGTGCAGTGCCACTCAACCTGCTCACCTTTTTAAAAAAAAAAACCCACATATTTGGCAAATATGTTTAACAAATCAAGAGTTTTGTCCGATTACTGCAGGTGGCTCAAAGCCTTGAGATTATCTACTGTGACAAGTCTGCTTTGTTGGGGTTTGGTAGATTGTCTCACGCGCAGCTTGACATTACTTGGTACACAACATAAACTGTTGGCTGTTGGGGCAGTTTTTTCATCATGATGATTCCTTCAGGAATCATCACAACAAAAAAAAAACACTGCTGACAGCCAAAGGGTTAATGCTGGGACAAGGAAAGGGGGCATAGGATGTGAAGGACAAAACACTGCTGTTTGAATTGTTATTCTGTATGTTTTGTATGTTTATTTTGTATGTGTGTTTAGTCAAGGTCTCGGGTTGCATCAAGTGCCAAATACACTGTCTCTAAGATCAACTTTGTTGACTTGGCTGGATCAGAAAGGATTGGCAAATCAAAAGTAAGTGCTTTACAAAAATAAAACCATTTTATTAGTTGATTAGTTTGTCGGGCAGCTGAGATATGTCATAGAGGAGTGTTCTTTAATAATTGAAGATATCTGCTATATGCTATGCATGAGTACATTATGTGTCCACCAGAGGTTTAACTGATGGAAGAGAAAGTTGATGGGGAAGAAAGGGTGTTTAGTTATGAAATAATTGTCTGACAATTTTCATATGCTACCGTATGAGTTTATCTGAATCAAACCTGCATATGTTATTTTCTTTCCATTAATACTTTTCATCCTGATACACTATTGTTTTAAATGAATTTGACTATGATAGTTCAAGGGTGGTGCCAGAATAGCTTTGCACCTGCAGCACCAATTAAGCTATTCTGGCACCACCCTTGAACTAACCTGGTTGATCTATCTCCTAATCTGTAATGTAGCCTTCATAAGATCATAAGCAACTTTTACAAAGTCAGCCTCAGAATGCAATTTAAGTAAGAAATTCTTGGGCAGACATCATCGGTAGTTGGCCTGCTCACAACTTGCATCGGCCAGCTACATAAGATTTTGTCCCGCTGACCTTTTACTGTGTACCGCTGAGGTCAGCTCAAGGACCTTTTGCGGGCTGGGAGCAAGCCAACTACAGCTGGCTTTGGCTTGAGGACCTTAGTGTGCCTGTTGCTTATTTTATCTAACAGATTTTGTGTTGCAAGCAGTTTGTCACTCAGCCTTCATGTACTTATTCATAATATTTTTTGCTGTTTTACTTACAGTCAGAAGGCAAGATGATCCAGGAAGCGATGTACATCAACAAGTCACTGTCCTTCCTTGAGCAGGTGGTTATTGCCCTTGCTGACCGCCACCGGGACCACATTCCTTTCCGCCAGTCCAAACTCACGCATTATCTCAAGGACTCCATCGGGGGCAACTGCAACACCGTTCTTGTCGCAAATGTCTGGGGAGAACGTGGCCAGCTAGAAGAAACGGTAAATGATTTTCCATTACTTTCTTCATCCCTGTATATACTGTGGAACGCCCAACAGTCTGGGCAACATACTGCAAAATCTGTTTTGAGCGACCACCAATATGCGATCACGTCTCATTAAAGACCATCATTTAGGTGGCTGTAGCCACCTAAATGATGTTCTTTAATGATTTTTTTTTTTAATACTTTTTTATTTGCATGACACACACACACATACACCTAACACAACCAAAGTTACAAATTGCAGAGGGTCTTTAATGATTAATGACATGTGACACTCGCTGCCTTTCAAGACTTCTCTCTCTCTCGAGCGCTTTTAAGACCATTTTTCTTGCAGTAAAAGGCGGTTGCTTAAAACAGGTTCTGCTGTATGCCACATGTATGTATGGCAACAAATAAACCATGCCAATCCCAACTGTGGATATGTCTGTTGATTCATTTACACTTTGCCTGTGGTATCAAGTAACTTCATGCAGTTATTCACATTTCTTCTTGTGTGTATGTGTGTGCAGGTGGCAACATTGCGGTTTGCCACGCGCATGATGTGCGTGACTAGTGAGCCGGCTGTGAACGAAGTCTTTGACCCTGCTGTAAGTGTGTTGGCTTATAACTATATCCCTCTGTTAACATGCTGTTTTATGATGAATTTGTACCATGTCTAACAGAATACACTGTTGTTAAGGCTTGCAGTCTAGGTGAACAAGAGGCTTTCTCAGCAAGCAAAGCCTGTTGGGCCAATGTCAGCCACGATCGGCCCGCGCACATGGGCCAACTGTAGCTGGCATTGTCCCGATAACTTTTTTCGCTGGGTTGTTGTAGCACCTCTGTACTGGTACTTTGCCCTCTCATGTGCACGTTTGCTGTTCTGTGATTTTAGACCACAGCGCTGCAAGGTCCAAAATCACAGAGCAGAACACATAGAGCGTACATGTTCATTGGATATAATATATAACAAATCACCAAGGGTTCAAATTCTTCTTATATTTTTATCTCCCTTTTTTTTATATAGAGCATTAATATTGTAAGGATCGTGAACTACATTTGTTCATGATAATTTATTTGAAGGAAACTTTTTATACAGTTCTTTTAAAGTAAGTGCTATGAACATGCATGAATACCTGACTTCATTCACCATATTTAATGTCATCTACCTTACCATTTGTATGTCAGTAAGAGGAGCAAAATCAAAGGTTTTCAACAGCTTTTGTAGCCCACTTAGATATAGTCCTGTCTTAAGTGAGTCAGACTTAAAAATACATTTTTTCCCTGTTCAATTTGCATGGTAGACACAGACATAACATAATTTACATCATTTTGTTAAATTAACTTCATTCATTGTGGCACAATTTTACATGTGAAGGGATCATGGAAGTTTGTTTTTCAGCTGATTTCTAGGGTTTGAAGCATTTTAGCTCACAGTCTGACATGTGCACACAAGAGAGCCAGGAGGAGCAGTATACTCATGTTTGACTGTGATCAAAATTTGCAGTACTACTGAGTAGATTGCCATCCCTGTTAAAAAATAAACAAAAAAAATTACCTATTTACCTTCAAATTATTGCAGACTTGCCGCTATTGTAAAGAAACACATGAGAAAGTGGTAAGAAAGCATGTATTGATGGATAGATTCACAAAGAACACAGGAAATTATTTGTTGCCAAAACTGCATACTCTTTCGCACAGTTGTGCAAGAGCACCTTGTTTCCTCAAAACACATTACTGATGATATTACTATTAGGAAAAGTGTCTTAGGTAGACTAATTTTAGCCAAAAATTGTTGTGTACATGGTAGGGGAGGTAACAAGGGGCGCTATAGCCTAGGCCGTGACCCGAGTAGCCTCCCCTTCATCCCATCCGGGCCCGCACCCACCGGATGCTTACCAGTCTGTTTCTTCGCTAGACAGTGGAAGGTTGTGTACATGGATAGCTCTCCTTCATAGGGAAGAAACTAGTGTTGGTGGCTTTGACTTCCAAATTGGAAGTGCTAGCAGCTGTGTGGGGACACATGCTCTGTGTTTTTTTTTTCTCTCCGCGTCAGTTCTGCGGATTCTTAGGCCTGACAAGCCTTGTAGTGACTTGGTGAGCTGTGCTCACGAACCGCGGCTTGCGGCTGTGTATGGTGTGGACTGGTCGTCGTGTGTCCTGAACCTTCCGCTTCGGTGGTGCTAGCCCCTTGTGCTATGCTGGGACGCTTTGCCTGCGGATTCCTCGTTGGTGTTCGTGTTGTACTTCACCGGATGAGCCTGTGGCGACGTTGGGAACAGATGCCACGGACCACGGACTTGGACTAGTCAGCGGCGGTCTGGGTTCTCCTCCGGCTGTCCTGGCTGGGCTTCGCCGAGGGACGGCGGTGGTCTTCACACCTTGTTGGTTTGCCGTGTTCGCCTTTATGTCAAGGTAAAACCTCGGTGTTGCAGTATGCAGTTCTCCACCTGCACGCGTTGTGGGCAGGTTCAGTGGCCGAGTGATGAGCATGCCGTCGGCCTAACCTGCTCCGGCTGTGCTTCCACGCACCCGTGCCCGGTCTGCGCCATCTGGCGGGAGGTGCTATGGTCCCAGCTATGGAGCTCCTACCGGCGCGAACGGCCGACTCCTGTACGAGACCGAGCTCCAGCATCGGTGACTGCCACAGACCCGACGAGTGGTAGCTCACCGGTTGTGGAGCCGCGAGGGGCTAAGGATAGACGTGAGCGGCTGGCGCCAGTCCCAGTAACAACTCCAGCATCGGTGGCTGCCACAGACCCGACGAGTGGTATGTCACCGGTTGTGGAGCCTAGAGCAGCGCGGGTTCCGATGTGGGAACGGACATCGACCCGAGAACGCACTCCAACATCGGGGCCGGCCACAGACCCGACGAGTGGTCCGGCACCGGTTGTGGAGCCTCGAGCGACGCGGGTTGGACTGACACGTGATCGGCCTCTACCGTCCCGAGAATGCACTCGTTGACTGCCACAGACCCGACGAGTGGTAGGTCATCGGTTGTGGAGCCTCGAGCAGCACGGGATAGACTGATACGTGGACGGACGACATCAGCCCGAGAAGGAACTCCAGCATCGGTGACTGCCACAGACCTGACGAGTGGTACTTCACCGGTTGTGGAGCCGCGAGTGTCTTGGGATGGACTGACATGTGAACGGTCGTTACCATCCCGAGAACGGACTCCAGCATCGGGGACGGCCACAGTCCCGACGAGTGTTTTTTCACGGTTGTGGAGCCTCGAGCAGCACGGGATAAACTGATGCGTGGACGGACGACATCAGCCCGAGAACGAACTCCATCATCGGTGACGGCCACAGACCCGACGAGTGGTTTTTCACCGGTTGTGGAGCCTCAAGTGACGTGGGATGGAATGACGCGTGAGCGACCGCCACCATCCCGGGAATGAACTCCAGCATCAGGGACGGCTACAGAGCCGACTAGTGGTTTTCGCCGGTTGTGGAGCCTCGAGTGACGCGGTATGGACTGACACGTGAACGACAGGGAACCATCCCGAGAATGAAATCCAGCATTGGTGACTGCCACAGACCTGCCTAGCGGTTTTTCACCGGTTGTGGAGCCTCTAGCGGCACGGGATAGACTGATGCGTGACGACCGACATCAGCCCGAGAACGGACTCCAGCACCGGGGACTGCCACAGACCCGACGAGGGGTTTTTCACCGGTTGTGGAGCCTCGAATGGCACGGATTAGGCCAGCTTCTGCCTCTATCCTTTGACACGAGTCCAGCCGGAGGTTGGCGCCCCTCTCCAAGGTTAGGGACAGGGGATCACGACCGGACAAGGATGCTGGACTGACGAGCGCCCGCTAGTGGGATAGAAGAATGTGGACGAGACGGGATAGCGCGAGATGACACGCCCCGTCTACCCTCCGGGGACGCCGTTCGCTGCATGGATAGACTATGCCGTCCCGCCCGTGGCGAGTGACGAGTTCCTTGGCGGGACGAGGATGCTGGTCCGTGTGGCGCTCGGGTGACGTACGCCGCAGGACGGGGACTACTCCTAGAACTTCGGCTGGCGTGCGCCAACTCGTAGGTACTGAGAGCACCCGCTCGTCGGTTAGAAGGATTCTGGACGAGACGGGATCGCGACGAGAGGCCTCACCCGTCTCCTCTCCGGTGCAGCATGGCTAAGGATTGGCTGGACCATGTGGCGCTCTCGTGGGAGTATGGCACTCCGACCCTTGTCCAGCTCAGTCGTTAGGCGCCCGCTCTTAGGGCTTTGACAGGGGACCACGTATAGTCTGCTGACCTAGTGTGCTCCCGCTCGTCGGGATTGGTAAGTGACGAGTCGGGATCACGAGGAGTTTCCTTGCTCCAAAGGCAGTAACTTAGTTTAGTGGTTGATTGGGGGTTAACGCCGACAGTCGACTAAGGCCGTCTCAGGGCGGAGGTTTAATGTAAGGCATTCAAGACCGGACAAGACTGTTGGGCTTGCGTACACCCGTCTGTTGGTTAGAAGTTAACGGACGAGCCGGGTTCACATCGTTTTCGCACTCCCCTTCTACTCAGATCGAGGCGGGCCACCTTGGGCGTTGACGTACGAGCGGGCTGCCGTTCCTCGACGGTGACTTCGCTCGCGGGACAGGCCGCCGCTGCCACAGACTGCTTACCGAGCCTTGAATGCGTCCGTCCCTGGGCCTGCGTCGGGACAAAAGTACGGCCGACCTGCCACAGGCCAACAGAGTTTCCGCCTCCAGCCCAGTGCAAGTTACCATCGCCCCGGCCGAGACTACGGGTCATGGTGCGGCGTGCACCTGACTCTCACGGGACAGGTCTTGTCTTGGGCTGCACGGATTACGATGCAAGCCTTTCGGCCCAACATAGTGGTACAGCTTCCGGCCCAGGGATGATGCCGGGACGGGGTGAGCCTGCGGGGTTTTGCGTGCCCGCGTGGCGCTTAGTCTTTGAGCATAGCCTTAGCATCGGCCGCCGCGGCAGCTAGTAGGGTTTGCATGTACACGTCACGGGGTTATTCAAGGGTGTATACTTGGTAGAGCGTTACAGCTGGAAGTTACGTTAGCGCTGTGGTTTAGTGATCCGCCTTGTTCTCTTAGTAGCTACGCCTGCCCGCGCCCTAGGGCTGTCGGACAGTTTCTACGGTCCTGGGACTTGCGCGTCATCCTTTTGAGATGGCGCTTGGCTACGCTTGACTGAGTCTCTTCCGGGCTTCGTTCCGCGCATCGAGGATCGGAGGCTTCCTGCCCTCGCCGCGGTTAGGAGTTTCTGGCGGTCCGGTTACCTCCTACTACGCTGCGTTCCACTACTGGGTCGCCGCCTTGCTGGCTATCACTTCGTGTGCACGGGTGCTTCGGGTTATCCCCTGCGCTGCGGCCTCGACCTCTCGACCGTCGGCATGGTCTTCCGGTGTCGCGTACTTCCCGTCGGCTCTTCCGCAGCCTCTGGGTGTCCTACCGCTTCTGGACGCTGTAGTGGACTGGGCCTGTTGGACATCTTCGTACAACCACATCGACGTCCCTAGACGATCAGCAGCTGCGGAACTGGTCGGAGACATCCTGGAAGAATAATTCCTTCTGCGCGTCAACAGACAGCCCGTCTCCAGACGTTTCCTCCGGTTTGCCTTCGGCGGTGTGTTTTACCAGTGTCGCGCGCTCCATTCGGTGTCAGTCGCTGCCTCTGGGGTTTTAACCGTAGCGGTTCGTCTTAATGGACAGGACCAGTTGGACGTCTTCGTGCTCCACTTCAACTTCCCTAGTCGATCTTCTCGTGCGATACCGGTCGGGGTCCTCGTTTGGAGAAGGATCGAGATACACTTCTGGATTCCTTGACAGGCTCGGCTTCCTGGTCTACGTGGGCAAGTCCGACTTCACCTCGCAGTGCCGCTTGGCCTAGGGATGGAATCACGCATCGACCTCACGAAAGACGACTTCCGGAGTGGCAGATTCAGCGGTTCGCGAATCCAGCGCGGCGGGTGTTTCAAGAACAGGCGTCCTACGCCAGACGATGACTTCAGCTTCAGGATCTGGTGGGTACTGCAGCAGATCTTCGTCCCCTACGTTGCCTCTACTGCCCCCTGCTTCAGCTGCTCCCGCTTCTCCACGGACGACCCTCGTCGGACGACCTCGAGTCTCAGGTTCGGGTGCGGCCGTTGCTCCGTCCTCACCTTCTTCGCTGGGCGGATCGCGTCTTCCTTGAGACGGGAGATTCTTCTTCTCGCCTTCACCCCAGATGTCCCTGGCGCCGTCGCAAGTCACGCTGCCGCGGGTGCTCTCCTGCTACATAGATTCTACTCAGCCTTCGGCGGATGTGCTCCAGACCTCGTGGCCCAGTGTCGGATGTCACGTCAGCGACGTCAGGAGCTTCTCGTCCTCTCCGATAGCGCCACAGTCGTCGACTACGTTAGAAGCAGGGCGGGACGCGGTTCCACTCCCTTCCTTCCTCCTCTGCTAGGGGCTCCGTTGGTGCGCAGTAGAGACGTCGCTACCAGAGAAAGAGTCTTCACGGGACTTCCGCATGACCTGCCGACTCCATCGCGCGTCGCGGCCAGCAGCTCCGCTCCGAGTGGACGCGCCGTCCGGGCATCTTCGGGTGATCGGCTTGGCTGTGAGTTCCCTATGATCGCGCTGACTTGGTACTGACAGCTTCCTCGCTTTGTCCTCCACCGTTCCATTGCCGCTAGCCTGAGTGGTCGACGCTCTCTACCTCTCTTGGGACGGCCTCGTCGCCTCGTCGTACCTCCTACGGTGCTAACTCCAAGCTCCGGCTCAGTGGCAACGCGGTCCTGTTCCGGGTGGACACTTCCTGCGGAAGGTGCTCGTGGATCGCCGGCCTCTGACCCTCGCCGTAAAACCACGCAAGTTGATTACTTACTTACTACTTACGCCTGTCACCCCTACCCGGGTATAGGCCGTCGACGAGAGACCTCCAGCAACTCCTGTCCTGTGCTTCTCCTTCGATTCTACTCCAGGTGGTTCCCAGTCTCTTGATGTCTGCTTGGAGGTCTCGACGCCAGGAGTTTCTCGGCCTACCTCTTTTCCTCTTTCCCTGGGGGTTCCATGACAATGCCTGCCTAGTGATACTGGAAGCTGGCTTTCTCAGACTGTGACCGATCCATCCCCATCTTCTTCGCCCAATTTCATTCTCTGCTGTTATCTGCTCTGTTCTCTCCCAGAGTCTGACGTTGCTGATCTTCTCTGGCCAGTGGATTTTCAAAATTCTTCTAAGGCAACTGTTCATGAAGGTCTGTACTCTGTTGACTGTGGTTTTTGTCAATCTCCATATCTCTGCTCCATATAGGAGAACTGCTTTTACATTGGAGTTGAAAATCCGGACTTTGGTGTGTTGTGACAGCTCTCTGGAACTCCACACTTTTTTCAACTGGAGAAAGGCTGCTCTGGCTTTACCGATTCGTGCTCTGACATCTGCATCAGTGCCGCCTTTTTTGTCTATGATGCTCCCGAGATAGGTGAAGGACTCCACCTCCTCCAACGGGGTGCCAGCAAGCAAGACTGGTTCTTCCCTGGTTGCGTTCAGCCTCATTGTCTTCGTTTTCTGTTTGTGAATGGTGAGGCCCACTTGGGACGAGATGTCAGCAAGCCTCTTGGTCTTGTCCTGCATTTGTTGATGAGTGTGGGACAGTAATGCCAAGTCGTCTGCAAAATCGAGGTCGACAAGTTGTGTCCACAGTGTCCACTGTATTCCACTTCGTCTGTGCTCTGTGGTCATCTTCATGACCCAGTCTATGGCCAGTAGGAAGAGGAACGGAGACAGCAGACACCCCTGCCTGACACCAGTTCTGACCTGGAGCTCTCTGGTGAACTGCCCTTCGTGGATCACGCGACATGTCATGCCATCATAGCTGCTCTTGATCAGGCGGACGAGCTTTGTGGGTACACCGTAGTGTCGTAGGAGTTTCCACAGAGTCTCTCGGTCCACGCTGTCAAATGCTTTCTCATAATCCACAAAGTTGACGTACAGCGGGGAGCTCCACTCCAGAGACTGTTCCACGATGATGCGGAGAGTGGCGATCTGGTCTGTACATGATCGGTTCTTCCTGAATCCTGCTTGCTGGTCTCTCAGCTGGGGGTCAACGGAGCTCTTCATTCTCTCTAGGATGATCCTGTTGAAGACCTTTCCTGGTACTGACAGCAAGGTGATTCCTCTGTAGTTGGAACACTTGCTGAGGTCGCCTTTCTTGGGAAGCTTGATTAGGTACCCCTCCTTCCAGTCAGCTGGCATCACCTCCTCTTCCCAGATCTTTCCAAACAGTGGGTACAGCATCTCAACTGTTGTCTCTAGGTCTGCTTTCAGAGACTCCGCTGGGATGCCATCTGGCCCTGCTGCTTTGCCATTCTTCAAAAATGCCACTGCTTTTCTGATCTCTTTCCGGCTGGGTCTGTCACAGCTGATGGGTAGGTCGGTCTCTGCCGGCTGGATGTCGGGGGGGGGGGGGGGGGGGGGTCGGGTGGGCTAGGTCTGTTCAGTAACTCTTCAAAATACTCGGCCCATCTGTCGAGTTGGTCTGCTCTGTCTGCAATAGGCTTGCCTTCTTTGTCTTTTACTGGTCTTTCTGTATGGCCATACTTACCCGACAATCTTCTGGTAATGTCGTAGAGCTGTTTCATGTTGCCGCTGCCTGCTGCCTTTTCTGCCTCTGCTGCCAGGCTGTCTGTGTAGGCCCTCTTGTCTGCCCTGATACTCCTCTTCACCTCGCGGTTGGCTTCCGAGTATTCCCCCTGTGCCCTTACTTTGGCTGCTCTCGTGCGACTGTTGTTGACCGCTGCTTTCTTCTGCTTCCTCGCTTCTATCTTCTTCAAGGTCTGTGCCGACAGCCAGTCCTTGTGGTGGTGTTTCCTGAACCCTACAGTGTCTTTGCAGGTTGAGTTCAGCGCCTCTCTAACTGCCTTCCACTGCTGCTCTGTGGTGACCGCCTCCTCTTCATTTACTAGCTCCTGTAGCGCTTGAAACCGGTTGGACAGCACCAGTTTGAACTCTTCTCTAACTCCAGTTTCTCTCAGGAGGCCTACATTATAGCGCTGTCTTCTTGTTGTCTCTGTGCGGCTTTTCTTTAGCTTGAGCTTCATTCTTAAGGTAAGCAGATGGTGGTCTGAGGCGACATCTGCTCCCCTCCTCACTCGAACATCTTGAAGGGATCTTCTAAATTTCTTGCTAATGCAGATATGGTCTATTTGGTTCTCTGTTGTATGGTCAGGTGAGACCCAAGTTGCTTTGTGTATTCTTCTGTGTGGGAAGATGCTGCCTCCAATGACAAGTCGGTTTAGAGCACAAAAGTCTACAAACCTCTCCCCGTTCTCACTCATCTCCGAGCCTAGTCCCTGTCTCCCCATCACCTCTTCGTATCCGGTGTTGTCCTCCCCTATTTTGGCATTAAAATCGCCCATGACGATGGTGATGTCTCGCTCCGCACATTTGTCCACGGCACTCTGGAGTCGGTCGTAGAACTCTTGTTTCTCTTCCTCGTCACTGTCATTGGTGGGCGCATAACACTGGATGACGTTCAGCTTGAGCTTTTTCTTGGTTCTAAAGGCTGCTGTTATAATTCTTGGCCCATGAGGTTCCCAGCCCATCAGCGCTCTCTGTGCCACTGGTGACAGCATGAGTGCTACTCCTTCTGTATGGGGGGCATTCTCCTCTTCATGACCTGAATACAGAATCATCTCCCCACTTAACAGCCTTTTCTGGCCAGACTGCGTCCATCTGGCTTCACTGATGCCTAGCAGGGAAAGGTTGTACTTTTGCATTTCCGCTGCTATCTGGGCGGCCTTGCCGCTCTGGTACATGGTCTTGACGTTCCATGTGCCCATGGTTGTATCCCTGGATAGAGAGAGGCGGCTCGGTCCTGTGGCTTTCGAAGACTTCCGGCTTTCACCACAGGACGTCATAAGTCTTCTAGTAGAAGAACCTTCCTCCTCCAGGAAAGGAATTACTGTTAGTCTTTTCGTCGGCGTTTTTGTAGCTATTTCCTTTTTTGCAGGGTGGGGAAGCTACCCCCACGCCCAACCCCCTTACTAGGAGGACCAGGGGTTTTCTGTCGGGGTCACCTTCCCTTAGACCATGTTGGTTCACGGCACCTTATTTCATTCGGTGCACCCCTCTCACGAGGGACCCCCTATCCACCACCCAGGGGACGCGCCTCAACGCCGTATGGTCCCAGCGCGAGGAAGTTGATTACAAGTCCCAAGAACTCTCGTCACACCGCTCAGAGGGCTCAACGCAGTCCTGTTCCTGGTGGCCCGTTCTGATAGACAAAGTCGCGGACCTCCGACCCTGTGAACCTCGCCTCGGCTCCCCCCGCTGCGACTTCCCACACCATACACGATGCTCAAGCAACCACGACAGGCACTGTCCCACCCTTGCCCTACCGACTCCTCCTCCACCACGCCTGGAGATGGTGCGGCGAGCCCTCGTGGCTAGAGGCTTCTCATGTGCTGCAGTGGAGGCCATCGCTACAGCTCACAAATCCTCGACCAGACGGGTCTACGAAGGGAAGTGGCGAGTCCTGTGCCACTGGTGTGACGACAAACGACTCAGCCCCACGCATTTGACGGTGTCCCCCAGCTGGCGGAGTTTTCCTCTGGCTGTTCACCGACCAGCATTCAGCGCCAATCACCGTTCTGGGCTACCTGGCTATGATCGCTGACACGTACCGGCATTGTGGACGATCCGACCCTGGCGGCTGCAGGACCTCGCCGATCTTATGGCCTCCTTCGGGCTACAATGGTCCGCCCTTCGCTCGCTCGTGCCACGATGGGACCTACCCTGGGTGCTGACCTGGCTCAACTCTGCGTGCTTCAACCCTATCCAGTTGGTGCAGTTGCCGGACGTGACGCGGAAGACTTGCTTCCTACTGGCCCTCGCCTCTGCCTCCAGGGTCAGCGAGCTGCACGCCCTTTCAGCATGGCCCGCATACTTGCAGTTCCGGACGGACGGCTCTGTTCAACGGCTTCCCGATCCGACGTTTCGCGCCAAGGCCCGATCTCCTTTGGCTGCCCCTCAAGTGGTCACCTTTCCTCCTTACGAGTCCAGGCTCTTCCCAAGAGTCCAGACAACAGGACCCGGTGAGGGCTTTACGCGTTTCACCTGCGCCGGAACAAGCCGCTACGCAGGGGACGCCTTCTTCTCCCTCTGTCTCCAGGTAGACATGACATCTCGGCCCGGACGATATCATCCTGGCTTCGTTGGGTGATACGCTCAGCCTACCAGGATCTCCTCTGATGCAGCCAAATGAATGAACATCAGGGCGCACGAAGTCAGAGCCATGACCGCTAGACTAACGGTCGACCACATCTGCGCGGTCAAAGATATCGTGGCGGCCGAGGGATGGCAAGCGCAGTCCACATTTGCCCGATTCTATCTGAGGGACCTCTCCAGCCAGCGCCGAACCTTCGCTGGTGGGAGACATCACGGCGGAGCAACACTCCCTCCCGGCGCCCCAGGCACAGTTGGTAATCTTCGCTAAAATTTTCAGGAGGTTGCTTGGGAGGGTGGGCCTCATGGGCAAGTAACTAGGGGTTAGGGGCGTTATAACGGCACCCACCTCCTCTTCGTCATTCTTCCTAATAGTAATATCATTGGTAATGTGTTTTGAGGAAACAAATTAATTTTTTTCTAAAATATATTTTTTTCGAAAAATACTTACGGATGATATTACTCGGATGACCCTCCCACCTGCCCCGCTTGCCGCTGTTCCGCTCAGAAACAGACAGGTAAGCATCCGGTGGGCGCGGGCCCGGATGGGATGAAGGGGATGCTACTCGGGTCACGGCCTAGGCTATAGCACCCCTTGATACCTCCTCTACCATGTACACAACAATTTTTGGCTAAAATTAGTCTACCTTAGACACTTTTCCTAATAGTAATATCATCGGTAAGTATTTTTCGAAAAAATATATTTTAGAGAAAAAAATAATTTTTCTTTAATTTTTGTTGTAATACAGTAGAACCTGTTTTGATCAACCATCCTTTTGCAAGAAAATAATTGGTATCATAATACAGGTGCTTGACCTGTCATCAAAGACCATCATTTAGGTGTCTACGGTCACCTAAACGATAGTGTTTAATGACAGGTGAACTCTCTTAAGAGTAGTTGCAAAAAACAGGTTCTGGTGTTTTTCGTTGAAAATTGCAATCAACATTCTTGTTGTAGTCGTATACAGTTTGTTTGAGTAAATGTTCACATTCAGTCTTAATTATGGCCTCACTTTACCATTCTTGCATTTGAAGACTCTGCGACTTTGCATTTTGATCAGCATGCATTTTTTGGGGCCTCAAATTGTATAGCCAGTGTGTGTAAATGCATGCATGCTTACATGCTGTGTGTGTGCATGTGTGTGTTAGTGTGTGTGTGTGACAGAGAGAGCAAGATTTTTGTGCCATTACTTCTGCTTATATTGTCAGATTATAATGTTTGTTTGTTGTTTGTTTTCTCAAAATACATTACCGATGGCATTATTATATGGAATACACTCTATAGCCTATCGATTTCAGCCCAAAGTTGTGTCCCCTACACAACTGGGGAGGAGACACCGGGGATCCAGATATAGGGGCCCCGGGTGGCCTCCCCTTACCACCCTATCCGAGCATGCGTAGGGCGAAGCCTGTCAGTTTCACTCGTAGCTCGACCGTGTACGGTCGGGTTTTTGCCTTGCTACGACGGTATTTCGACCGGTGTCTTCTGTGATTATTACTACGAACGTTTTGGCATTTTGCCGTTGTGGATTAGACTTTCTCCTTGGACTCAGTGTGCTTCGTTGGTTTGTTCTACACTTCAACGTTCTACTGTGTGTGGACTTAGCGCCGACCGGGGTTGACTTTCAGTGAGCTTTGTCCTTGGCTGCGGCCTTGGGTTTCTGCTTGTGACTTTACTCTCCCTCGTGACTTTGTGCCTCGTGGAGTGAGTTCGGCGCTTGGGTGTGTTCCGCCCTGCGGACGGTGTGCAGCGGACGCTATGGCGGCTTCTATTTTGAAGTCTTGCCTTCTTTGTGGAGATTTCCAGTGGCCCTCTGACGCCCACGACGCCTGCCTGCCGTGCTCGGGCTGCTCTTCCGACAGGATGTGTGACGTGTGTGCCGAATGGAGTGAGGACCGGTGGTCTCAGATGTGGGATTTCTACAGACGTGACCGTCCTTCCCGGACCCGACAGTCTCCCCGGACTTTTCCGCAGGATGGCGTCGCTCCGTCGGCTCCTCGGGCCCCACTTCGCTCCGTCGTCCGGGCCGTCCGGCCCGCAGGTAAGTCCCCTTCGTTTACCGTAACCGCGCGGTAACTCCCTCCCCGCTCCGAGTCTTCCGAGCAGGGCAGGCGAGTATCAGTCACGCTCCCCACGCTCCGTTTCCTCTGTACGTGGCTTGAGCCCCTTGAGTCTGTTTCCCCCCCCCCCCCCCCCCCCCCCCCCGCTCAGTATTGCCCGAGCGGGCCAGGCGAGCTGAGCATTCGTCCACCCTCCCTCCCCCCCCCCCCCTCGCTTCGTTTCTCCCGAGCGGACCCGGCGTGACGAGTGCAAACGTAATAAGAACTCTGCTCCGAATCTTCCGAGCGGGCCCGGCGAGCTACGTTTACCGCCCACCCACCCCCCTCCACCACCCCCCTCCCCCCCCGCCCCGTATTGACCAGGCAGGCCCGGTTGTGACTTTGACGCGCGCCCCCCCACGCTCCGAGGCTTCTGAGCGGGGGTCGCGTGCCCAATTTCTGTCCCCTCCCCGCTTCGAATTGCCTGAGCGGGCCTGGCGAGACACTTTACTGTCCCCCCTCCCCCCCCCCCCCACCCCGCCCCGTATCGACCAGGCGGGCCCGGTGTGACTTTGACACGCGTCCCCCACGCTCCGAGGCTTCTGAGCGGAGGCCGCGTGGCCAAATTTTGTCCCCTCCCCTCCCCGCTCCGCTCTGCCTGAGCGGGCTTGACGAGACATCTTACTGTCCCCCCCCCCCCCCCCCCGCCCCGAACTTTCCAGGCGGGCCCGGTGTGACTCGGACACTAACTCACAGGACCGGGTCTGCGGCGTCGCTGATAAGCCCCCTTCCCACTCGCGATCCCCCGAGCAGGCTTGGGGAGCCAGGGTTCCCCTACCGCCTCTCCTCTTACGTTCGGAGCGCGGTCCCCGGCACCCGCCATCTCCTCTCTGTCCTCGCGTCGTCCCCGTCTATAGCAGCCCCCCCCCCCCTCCCCTCGCGGTTCTGTGAGTTGGGGGCTTACAGAGCCAAGCTTCGCCTTTGGCCGTCGTTCGACCGCGGTCCCTCTTTTCCCGCGACGCCCCGCCGGGCTCGCTTCGCGGGCGGCTCCGCCTATCCTTCGCGCGCGCCCTCGCCAGTCACCTTCGGCGGACCAGCGCTCTCGGAGCTGGTCGCCCCTCCGTGTGGCTTCGCGTGATAGGTGGTCTAAGGACGTAGACCTGGACGTACTCAGCCTACATCCAGCGGATTTAGCTTCGCTCGGCTCACAGACGGTCCGTGCATTGGGAGAGGCTCCCGTCTTATCTCGAACTTCCTCCCGCATGACTTCTGTCCGCCTTCACCCCCTCTGAAGAGACAGGCTTCCGCCATGGTTGATGCGCAGAGGCAGGTCAAGCGTCACAAGTCTCTCCCTCAGCCAGCCCGTTTCCGGGATCTCGCCGAAGCGTTCTCCGCCCAGCTACGCCAGGACACCTTCGGTGACATTGGGTTTTTCTCAGATTCGCGGTGGCCAGCGGGGATTAACATGAGTTTCCGCTAGGCCTGGCACGCTAGACACTCTCAAGCCTTCGCCGTCCCTCTTCCGTCGGTGGATGCGGTAGCCATCAACCAGGCGGGCGGGCGCAGGATAGTCCAGAATGCTTGGCCTCACCCGCTTGACGGGATCGCTTCCTTAGTTGGGAACTCGCTAGTGTGCTCCGGGTTCCTGGAGTTGGCTACTCAAGCGGTGCTGCATTGCCTGGAGGACACTTGGGACCTGGAAGCCTCGTCCCCGCTCCGCGACGTCCAGTCCATCCTGGTAGCTGCTAACCGGGCCGCCTGTTTGGTGACACGTGGCAGACAGTTAAGGAAGCGACCAAGGATCTGTGGCCTCGTCCTGCCTCCGCCCCCGCTTCATCTCGCTTTCGCGCTACCCGCCCGGCTGGGGGTCGTGACCGGTGGTCTTCCAGACCCACCTCGCTTCCAGTCGGCACATCCCGCGGTAGGGCTAGCCCCCATCAGGCTCCACAGTCCTTCCCCGCCTCCCGCCCCTCTTGGTCCCGCGGCGCCCGTAAATCGGGGCGCGGTCGGGCCCGCTGACTTACCCCCCCCCCCCCACCCCCTCCGCCCCCGTCGACAGTTCTCGGGTCTCCAGTCGGCGGGCGGCTGGCCAACTACAGCGACCATTGGAGATCGCTGTTCCCAGACGACCTCTGGATCATCACGACTGTTTCCTCAGGCCTTCAGCTTTCGTTCCAGTCCCCTTCGCCGTTACGCAGGTCCCCCTTGTGGACCCAGGCAGAAGCTCTGCAAGGAGAAGTAACGGCCTTACTCGACAAAGCAGCGACAGAAGTGGTCTCGCGACAAGACTTGCCGGCGTTCTACAGCCGCCTCTTTTTCGTTCCCAAGCCAGGGGGCAAGTGGCGGCCAGTCATCGACTTGTCGGCGCTAAACAAGTTCATTTCGGCTCCTCACTTTCGGATGGAGACAGCCAGGATTTTCCATGCAGCCCTCCGGCTGATGGACTTCGCGATCAGCCTCGATCTGTCAGATGCTTATCTTCACGTACCAATTCATCAGTCGTCTCGCTGGTATCTACGTTTTGCCTTTGGCGGGGTCGTATACCAGTTCCGAGCCCTCCCCTTCGGCCTCAACATCAGTCCTTGGGTTTTCACGAGGCTCCTCGACGCGGTGATGGCCTGCTTCCGCCAGCGATCTCTGAGTCCGGCCTCCAACTACCTGGACGACTTGCTGCTGCGCAACCTGATCACCTCGGCGCTCGAGGAGGACAGAGACGCCCTGCTTTCTCTCCTGCGCCGCCTCGGGTTCCTAGTCAATCTGGGCAAGTCGGATCTCACCCCTTCTCGCCAGTTCCTGCACTTGGGGATGGAATTCCTAACCGACCTCAACTTAGTCCGCCTGCCATTGGCGAGGCAGCAGAAGATCGCCGAACTCGCGCATCAAATGGAGGTAGGGGACTCCTTCACAGCCAGGGTCTGGCTTCAACGCCTGGGATTACTCAGCGCGGCAGCGGACTTGTTACCCCTCGGCAGGCTATATGCCCGCCCGCTGCAGCTACACCTTCTCCTCCACTGGTGTCCCTCGTCGGGCGCCCTGACGGATCAGGTTCCGGTTACTCCGCTGACCCGGCCCCACCTCCAGAGGTGGGCGGACCTCGCGTGGCTGGCGACGGGCGTGCCTCTACAATCCCCTCCGCCCCGGTGGTCTCTCTGCACCGACACGAGCCAGTTCGGCTGGGGCGCTCCTCTGTTAACGGACTTTGCCTCGGTCTTGAGCCTTTAGCCCTGGGACCTTGCGGACAAACACATCAACTGGCTAGAGCTGAAGAAGGTCTGGCTGGCCCTCAACTTCTGGCAAGGGACGCTGACCAACCAAGAGGTCCTCGTTCTGTCGGACAACTCGACGGTGGTGGCCTACATACAGAACCAGGGGGGCACGCGCTCGCCCTCCCTGTGCATTCTCCTTTACCACCTCCTTCTCTGGTGCAGGGACCGGTGCATTGCTCTTCGAGCTCGCCACATCCCCGGCCACCTAAACATGGTCGAGACACCCTGTCCCGCCGCAGACAGATGCTCTTCACGGAGTGGTCCCTGCGCCCAGACATCTTTCGCCTGATCTGCTCGCGATAGGAAACGCCTCTAGTCGACCTGTTTGCCACAAGATGGAACAACCAGCTTCCGGTGTACGTCTGCCCAGTCCCGGACCCGCTCGTCTGGGCGGTGGGCGCGCTCTCCATTCCCTGGGACGGACTGGTCGCGTATGCCTACCCCCCGTCTGTACTGGTACCAAAGGTCCTGCGGAAACTTCTGTGATGCTCCGCGGTTCTCTTCCTGGTGGCCCCCTTCAATTGGACCAAGAGCTGGACCACGGACTTACTCGCGCTAGCGATGGACCCGCCCCTAGAGCTCCCTGCTCTGCCCACGATGCTCAAGCAACCCCGCCATGCTCTCTTCCACCCGTGCCCTGAGCGCCTCCTCCTACACGCCTGGAGGTTGTCCGGCAAGCCCTCGCCGCTAGAGATTTCTCGGATGTGGCGGTGGCGGCGATTGCAGCAGCCCGCAGACTGTCTACACGGAAGGTGTACGAAGGCAAGTGGAGGGTCTTTCAGTCCTGGTGCGCCGCTCAGCAGCAGATCAAGGCTTAGCCCCTGTTACCGTCAAGGTTACCGCACCATGCTTACCGCCACCTGGGCCTTCCGGGTCCAGGCGCTTGCAAAGACCTTTCGGACCTGTTGGCTCACTTTGAGCTCCGACATCCGGTCTCCCGTTCCCTCTTACCTCGGTGGGACCTCGCCTGGGTACTGACGTGGCTAAATACGGACCGCTTCGAACCCCTGCCTTTGGCACGGTTCTCCGACCTGACCCGGAAAACATGTTTGCTTCTGGCTCTCGCCACAGCGTCCCACGTGAACGAGCTTCACGCGCTCTCGGTACGTCCCGCCTGTCTGCAGTTTCGTTCCGATGGCTCTGCGCAGCTACTCACCGACCCGTCATTTCTGGCAAAGAACTGCCTTCCCTCGGCTGCGCCGCAGATGCTGACCGTACATCTGCTCAGAGGGACGGACCTATCCCGCGAATCGCATTAACAGGACCCGGTTCAGGCGCTGAGGATTTACCTGCGTCGCTCTAAGCCGCGCCGCCTAGGGCGCTCCCGCCTCTTCCTCCCACTTTCACCAGGCAGGCCTGATATCTCGGCCCAGACAGTTTTGTCCTGGCTTCGGTGGGCGATTCGGTCAGCCTACCAGGACCTCTCCCCTGACGGGGATAGACTTTTGCAGATCCGGGTGCATGAAGTGAGAGCAGTAGCCACTAGCGTGACCCTGGACCGCAACTGCTCGGTTAAGGGCATTATAACGGCGGTCGGCTGGCGTGCAGACTCCACCTTCGCCCGCTTCTACCTCCGAGACCTATCCGGCCAGCGTGACTCCCTGGCCCGGGTGGGCGACATCTCCGTGGCCCAGCGCTCCCTCCGCGCCTTAGGTTCATCTTAGCTGAAATCGTCGGGAGTGCTCCTTCGTTGGCCTGCGGGGGGGGGGGGGGGGGGATAAGTTCTGGGCTTTAGGGTCGGCACCCACCTCCTCTTCGCTATTCTTCCATATAGTAATGCCATCGGTAATGTATTTTGAGAAAACAAATGAATTTTTTTTCTAAAATGTATTTTTTTGAACAATACTTACCGATGGCATTTCTCGGACAGCCCTCCCTCCTGCCCCGCTTGCCTCTTTTGGCTAAGTGTGAAACTGACAGGCTTCGCCCTAAGCATGCCCGGATAGGGTGGTAAGGGGAGGCCACCCGGGGCCCCTATGTCTGGATCCCCAGTGTCTCCTCCCCAGTTGTGTAGGGGACACAACTTTGGGCTGAAATCGATAGACTATAGAGTGTATTCCATATAGTAATGCCATCGGTAAGTATTTTTCCAAAAAATACGTTTTAGAAAAAAATTCATTTTTTCCAGTCTATGTTCATTTGCATCAAAATTGCAGTGACATATTGTATGTCATCAAAACTTAAGGGCCACCACACTTTTTTGTCATTGTTTATCGTCGCAAGTATGCTAATAAAATACAATGTTCTTTCGATCCAAATGGGTTGAAAGTTGACCTTAGACAGTGCACTGTGCAGGGAATAATAGACAACAATTCATCAATTTCCACGAACGTGTCAAATGCACGTGAAACATCGTCAGTTTTTGTGAAAAGCTGTGCGATATTGGCAAGCGTACCAAAGGCAGGCAGGTGAAAAAACTCGGTAAAGTCGTGATGCACGTGCTAAAGGGGTCAGTCATGAACACTAAGCACTTCCGTTTCACTACAAATACCAGTACTGTAGGGGCACTTTCCTGACCATGCCACCATGACGAAGCCTAACGCCAGTAGATCAAGGCGGGGCGCTAGCATGGCTGCAGGATGGAATTTCCGGACGAGAAGTTGGGAGACGTCTTGGGGTGTCCCATTCAGTGATCCATAGGCTGCTGGCACGATTCCAAGAAACTGGAAGGGCAGAACGACGACCCTGCTCAGGACGCCCGCGCTGCACCAGCAGATGGGAGGACAGATACCTCTGTGTAGCGGCTCTGCGCGACGGAACTGTCACGTTAACCACTCTGCGACGTCAACTGATGCAAGCTGCAAACGTTAACGTCAGCAAAAGCACAGTCTGCCGACATCTGCACGAAATTGTCCTGGCTTCATGCAGAGCAGCATTTAGAATACCCCTCACCAGCTCATCGCAGAGCCCGGTTGCCTGGTGTCGTCAACATGTGAGGTGGAACAGACTCCAGTGGACTCAGGTTCTGTTTACTGATGAGTCACGGTTAACTGTGTCCTTCAACGACAGCGGGGTGAGGATCTGGAGACGCCAGGACGAGCGATTTTCGGATGGATGCGTCCAAGAGGTGGATCACTGTGGAGGAGGCTCAGTCATGGTCTGGGCAGGCTTCAGCAGGGAAGGCAGGACTCCCCTCCACGTCATCCGAGGCACCCTGACTGGACTGCGCTATCGGGAAGAGATTGAGCAGCCCCTCATCCAGCCAGCTCTCCAAGCCATAGGCGACAATGCTGTTCTGCAGGACGACAACGCTGCGTGTGGTGGATGAGTACCTTGAGCAAAGGGGCATCATGAGGATGGAGTGGCCAGCTCGTTCACCTGATCTGGCTCCCATCGAGCACCTCTAGAACGTGCTGGGGCAAAGTGTAGTCAGCAACCACCCCCCACCTCAAGGCGTCCCCCAGCTGACTCAGTTCCTGTATCAAGAGTGGGAAGCGATCCCACGTTCTCCGAACCCTGTGAACTCCATGCGACAACGCTGCATTGAATGCTTTGCTGCAAATGGTGGGTACACTCGCAACTGACTGGACCAGTCTTGTGTGACTTTTCAAATAAGGGGTGGGTGAACATTCCAACGTACTGCTGTTACAATTGCTTGATTTACTCAAAACTTAAATGAAATTGTTACTGAATAAATTCGCAAAGTACTGACTCCAAGTATTGTTACATTATTTGTGTGGTGTTGTCGGTGCGTCCGCGATAAAAAGTGGCCCTTAAGTTTTGACCATTAGTATAATTTAGATTTTACTCATCAACTTTCATTGAATAAATACAGAAGTAAATAAAATGTGTGACCGTTTACAAATGTCTAAAAGCCACTGTATAATCTGAAAATATCTCTTTTATCGATGCTATCGTATTTGATGTGTCGAAACTGTTCTGTAGTGCTTGCGCTTGTTTTATTTTCTTCCCACCATTGACGTTCATTGCATTTTTCCCTTCCAGTTGCTTGTGAAAAAGCTGCAACGTGAGATCATGCACCTGAAGTCAGAATTGGCCATGCATGATACCCTGGTGAGCAAATTATAAAGCAATGTGTGGACGGTTTTAGTGCTGTTGTACACCTCTCAGGGAGCAAAAGGTCCTTGGGTTGACAGAGGCTGCAGCTGGCCTGCACGTGACTGTGTGGGTCAACTGCAGCTGACGTCAGCCTGAGGACTTTTTGCTCACTGGGATCGGTGACTGGTGAATATTCAGCTACACAGCTATGCTTTCAAACCAATAAAGCCCAGACATGATACGACAGGATGTGAATTGACCATGATAGTTCAAGGGTGGTGTCAGAATAGTTTGGCGCCTGTAGGCTCCAAGCTATTCCTACACCACCCTTGAACTATCATGGTTGATCTTTCTCCAGAACTGAAATAGGCCTCAAAGGATATTTAAAAGAGAAAGAAGTCATTCTCAGGATGTAATGAGTTAATATATTGTGGGTGCATGTATTAGCAAGGGAGAGGAGAAGGGTATTCTTCCACTGGTTACCTCTCTTGAGTCGCTACACTCGATGCATACCCAGTGCACAAAAGGTCTTCAGGCCACATCATCCACATTTGGCATGCACACTGTTGTCTGCAGGCTTTGCGCCAACATCAGACTGAGGCCCCTTTTATGCACCGTGTTGTGGATTTAGGGATGTGACTAGTGTCCCAGAGCCCTCCCCTCTCCCTGTGGGCATTAGCTTTCTTCAAAATACAAATTGCACTTTGTTTACACTATGCCTATACCAAAATGTCCAGTATTACAAATACGGCACATTTTGTTGGAACCCTTGCAGACAAACAGAAGCCAGATCACCTATGAGGCTCTGTCTGAGCAGCAGAAGTATGAAATTCGACAACAGTGCCGAAAGTTCCTGGATGGTTCACTGGATGAAATTGATGTGAGTACTAAACATAATAGCATGTACTAGCTGCAGAGCCCAATGACTTAGATTTTGCCCCTTAATACATTTGACACAAAGGATGTATTTCCCCAGGTGTCACCCACCAACTCTGTGCCAGTTGTAGGAGATGGATTGACTAAACATAATTGTAGTAGCTGCAGAGCCAAACGGCGTACATTTGAGATTTTTGCCTCTTAACCCATTTAACCCGAAGGCTGTGTTTCCAAAATGTTGGAAGTGTCACCCAACAGCTATGCACCAGTCGTAGTAGATGGATCGACCATGATATTTCAAGGGTAATGCAAGATTTGCTTGGCGCCTTCAGGGGCCAAGCTAATCTGGCACTACCCTTGAATTATTAGGGTTGATCCATCTTCTGCATTTGGGGCAAAATGGGTTATCGGGGTAATTTATTCTCTTATAGTATTCTCTTGCAGACACTGGTACCGTTTACAGCAATGGTGGTCGCATGCGCAAGGGAGTTAACCCCATTGTAGCTAGTGGTCAGTTTTTATTTCCGAAATCATTGTAACCCATATCATACTGAGGCTAAAAGCTTCAAATTTGCGCACTGCCAGATGCAAGCTACATTAAAGTACTTACAGATAAGGACATAGACCAATGGCTTTAGTTCAAGGGTGGTGCCAGAATAGCTTGGCGCCTAGAGGCGCCAAGCTATTCTGGCACTAGCCTTGAACTATTTTAGTCAAACTTATTTCACACACTGATGTATTCTGAATGATAAGGGTTAAAAACACAAACATGTCCCAAAACATGTATACAACATGGGATCAGCAAGAGGCATAGATCCTTCGCCTCTTGCACTTGGTGTTGTTCAGTTTTCCTTGGCATGGAAGGTGTTAACTCGTTCAGCCCTGACGCACTACAGCAGGAGATGGGTCGACCATGATAATTCAAGGGTAGTGCCAGATTAGCTTGGCGCCTGTCGGCGCCAAGCTAATATGGCACTACCCTTGAACTATCATGGTCGATCTATCTCCTGGAACAGGTGCATAGTCGTTAAATGACGCCTCCAAAATTTGGGAAATACATGGCCGGGCTGAATGAGTTAAGATAAGTTGAGTGAGAAATAAGGGTGGTTAGACTGGCACCTCTCCAGGCTTTGTTTTTTCTTCTAGTAATGGGCCACAATGTTGGCTTTATTAACTCATTCAAGACATGCCGCCTCCGGATACATGGCGTAAGCTGCTTATCTGGAGGCGGCATGTTTCGAATGAGTTAATCGTCAGTGCACTGCAATAAACTCGCCAAACATACTTATCCGGGGCCCTGAGGGGTCTTTAAAACTAACTGCATTTGTGTACTGGTATGTGATTTGGACCTTATGGTTTGGACCCGTAAGATCCAAAATCACAGACCACCACACATTCCAGAGGCCATGCTAAATGTTAGATAAGCACACTGTACTGTGTGGATTGAATTGTTGTTGCTGAAGTCTCACGCCAAATAATTGTAAATGTAATTGTGTTACAGATTGTCAACCTGAGGCAGATTCAAGGTACTTTTGAAGCATTCCGGGAAATCTATGGGTAAGTTCTGTTTTTATTGATGTGCTTTAACAATGTATTTTTAAGTTCAGCTAGATTTCGATACATTAGTGTTCAGCTGACATGGATGCTTATACGTCTTTGATTAGTGTTGACTGAATCTTTGCCTTTGTAGACAGATTCTGACCATATGTTGCAGGTTCAATCAGGAATTGTTAACTCCTTTGTGCAAGCAGCCAGTGGTACTGTAAGCAGTATGCCGCTGTGGGACTGTGGCGTTGCATGCACTAGGGAGTTAATGTAATATGAAGCTATAAGATGAGAGATGCAGATATTACTAACTGCAGCGCGTTCTTGGGCACATATGTTTCCTCAAAATACATTACCGATGGCATTACTGTATGGAAGATACACTTAGCTTAACGATTTCAGCCTAAAAATCATTGTGTATAAATACACAACCAGGGAGGCAACTCATGGGCTGTTACCAGGGCCCGATTAGCCTCCTTCCCTCCTTATCCGGGCGAAAGTGCCGGTGTTATACCAGTTGAATGCTTAGCTTAGTTGCAATAGGTCGTGTCAACCACGTGCTCAGCCTACCTTCAACCTTTCCTTGAATTTCTTGGATTCTTCTTAGAATTTCGTCTCCACCGATGCCTTGTGCTCGCGTGTGTTTCCTGGGATATAAGTGGTGCCCTGTGCTTCCCTTGGACTTGTGTGTTTTGTGTGGCGACGTGCTTCGGTTCTTGCGGGAACAGGTGGCGCCATTTTCCTCCTTCGAGACCACATGTCGCCATTGCTTCTGCGCGGACTAATTGCGGTGTGTCGTTTCCTAGCCTCCTTCCTTACCTTCCGTCGCTTGGGATATAGCTAGGTAATATCTCGGGGCATGATGTTTCGGCCATCGGGTTTCTGACTGGCCGACGCACTCCTCGAATACGGTTCGTTCATTCACATTTGTACCCGGTACGGCACTGGTCGTAAATTTCGCTCACGTTGCCCTTTCCTCGATTGCGCCACATGCCTTATCTCTGATGCCTTTTGTTTTATGTTCCAGCGCACAGCTTGGTACCTGTAGGCGATGTAAAGGGTTTCACTGACAGATACTCACGCATTGTGCCTTCCTTCCTCGGGCTGCTCCTCCGCACGGCCATGTGAGAGATGCGCTTCGTGGAAGGAGCAACGGTGGTCTCGGTTGTGGGAGTTTTACCGCCGTGAACGTCTGTCTACCCCTCGGGAGCCCCTTCTCCCGACGGCTTCCCCGCCCCCTCGGCGGGCGATTTCGGACATCGTGGGACTCGCTTCCCGCCCTGTGCAGCCTGCAGCGTCTGTTCTAGCCCCCACGATCTTGCCTCCATCGAAACGCCGGGCTATGGAGACTTTATCCAACGGTCGTTCAGACCTCCGGTCGTCGGTTCGTTCTACGGTTCGCTCGATTCGACGCTCTCGCTCTCCGTCGGTCTCGGTGTCTCGTTCCCCGGTCCGTTTGGACTAATTCCGGCACCGGGCGGCGGCCCGAGACCCTTCGCACCCAGCCCGTCTTCCGGATCCCCTGCGTTACGCAACGGATACCGGAGTTCAACGGGACCCACTCTGGCTTCAGCACAGGTCGGTGCCCCATGACAGAGAGCGGCCTGCCGGTCTTCAGACCAGGTCAGTGGTTGATGAGCGATGAGACTCGGCTGTGCTTCAGCACAGACCTTCGTTCTGTGATGTGCGGCGCTCCGCCGTGCTTCAGCGCGGTGCCGCCGCCAGCGACCAGCGATGGGATCCGCCTGTGCTTCAGCGCAGTCTTTCCCGTGATGTACGGCGCTCCTCCGTGCTTCAGCGCGGTGCCGCCGCCAGCGATCAGCGGGAGCCCCGCAGCCTTCGGAACAGATCCTTGTCCCCCATTCAGCGCCCTTTGGGGCTTCGCCACCTTGTCCCCACCTCTCCGCTGGGATCAGACGCCCCCTCCACTCCCTCTGCCCGAGGACGCAATTGACACCCTCAGCCTCCACCCAGAGGATTCACCTTCTGTTCTTCTCTCTCCCTCCCTCTTGGACCGTTCTGCGTCTCGGATTCCCATGCCAGCGTACTTCCCATACTTCTTCACGTGATCTTTCCCCAGCACCCGGCAGGATCAGAAACATCGCGCGACCTCGATGTGGCGTCTAGACTCATCGCCCGGTTTCTACCTCCGGACCTCTGCACCCCTTCACCGCCGATGAAGAGGATGGCTTCCGCCCTGGTGGATACGCCACAGTTAACCAAAAAGTTCGGTCCCTTCCTCAACCTCGGAATTTCGGGATTTGACGGACGCGTTTAACGCTCAGCTTCAGCGGGTTGGCACTCGGACAAGGGCTCCTTCTCCGACGCACGCTGGCCGGCGGGCGTAAATATCCGCTTCCGACAGCATTGGTATGCGGGTCACTCCCAGTCGTTAGTCTGCCCCCTCCCGCTGGTGGACCCGGCCGCAGAGACGCTTCTTGCTACCCGGAACTTCGGCGCTGCATCCCCAGCGGACTCAATAATACGGCGACCTTGGTCCGCAATTCCCTCGCCTGCTCGGGGTTTTTAGAGTTAGCTACACAGGCCATGCAGAGAATGAAATTGGGCGAAGAAGATGGGGATGGATTGGTCACAGTCTGAGAAAGCCAGCTTCCAGTATCACTAGGCAGGCATTGTCATGGAACCCCCAGGGAAAGAGAAAAAGAGGCAGGCCGAGAAACACCTGGCGTCGAGACCTCCAAGCAGACATCAAGAGACTGGGAACCACCTGGAGTAAAATCGAAGGAGAAGCACAGGACAGGAGTCGCTGGAGGTCTCTCGTCGACGGCCTATACCCTGGGAGGGGTGACAGGCGTAAGTAAGTAAGTGCACAGGCCATGCTCAACTGCGTCGAGGAGTCTCTGGAGCACCTGGATGTAGATCCTCGACAGGACATCCAGGCCTTGGCGGTAGTGGTTAACCGGGCTTTTACCAACGCCCTCGCCGCAGCCGCGAACTGTGACCTTATGCGCCGCGATGCCGTGCTGGATCTGTGCCCCCTTCTTCTTGCGGCCGCATGTGTCCAGCTCCATCGTGCTCATCGGGGGCCCTCTCCTCTTCGGCCCCACTTTGCAGTCTGTGCAAGAGACCTTTAAGGAGTCATGGCCCTCCGCCCCCCGGGCTGCTGCGGCTCGCTTTCCGACCTCCCGTAGACCCTACCCCCGGCCTGCCCTCCTCCTTCCTCCTCCCGCTCTCGAGCTCCCGCCCCTGCCTGGTCCCGACCCGCCCGCAAAGCTGGGCGGGGCAGGGCCCGCTGACTCTCTCCCTCCCCCGCCCCCGCCGACGTCCCAGGAGCCCCCAGTCGGCGAGGGGCTTGCCCTGCACAGCGACGAGTGGCGGTCGCTGCTGCCCGACGACCCTTGGGTGGTCACTACCGTGACGGAGGGTCTGCAGATTTCCTTCCAGCGTCTGCCTCCCCTCTGCAGGACCCCTGTGTGGACGCGCGTTTCTGGAAACCAGACCAAGGCTTGCACCTTGCGCGACGAGATTGCAACCTTGCTTCTCAAATCTGCGACGGAGGTCGTCTCGCAGCACAATTCCCCAGCCTTTTACAGTTGCCTCTTCGTCGTTCCGAAGCCGGGCGGCCGCTGGCGCCCTATCATCGACCTGTCCGCCTTCAACGGCTTCATTTCCGCTCCCTCCTTTCGGATGGAGACGGTGCAGGCCCTAAAGGCCGCCGTGTGCCCTATGGACTTTGCAGTCAGCCTCGATCTGGCCGACGCCTATCTTCAAGACCTTCTGCACCCCGCCTCCAGGCGGTTCCTACGCTTTCACCTATTGCGGGATGGTCTACCAGTTCCAATCTCTCCCCTTCGGCCTCAACATCAGCCCTTGGATGTTCAACCGGATCGTCGATGCGGTGGTCGCCAAGGCTCGCCAGACCTCCTCCAGCCCCACCTCCAACTATTTGGACAATCTTCTTCTCCGGAACAAGGACTCCGCCTCCCTCGCCAAAGATCGGGACGAGTTTCTCGCTCTTCTTCGCCGCCTCGGCTTCCTAGTCAACAGCGGAAAGTCCGATCTCTTTCCGTCCCGCCGGTTCGTGCATCTTGGCATGGAGTTCTGGACCGACTGTAATCTTGTGCAACTGTCGGAAGCTCGTGTCACGAAGTTGGTGGAGTTTGCCCACCAGATCTCCAGCGCGGATGTAGTCCCAGCACGGGTTTGGTTACAACTGCTAGGCCTCTTGAACGCGGCCGCGGACCTCTTACCCCTGGTTCGGCTCTACTCGCGCCCTCTTCAACTCCACCTCTTTGCCCATTGGCGCCCGTCCTCCCGCGACTTCTCAGCCCCGATTCCTGTCCTCCCATTTGTCCAAGCTCACCTCCAGCGGTGGACGGACCCCTGCTGGCTTCGTTCGGGGGTTCCTTTCTCCTTCCCCCCCCCCCCCCCCCGCCTCGACTTTCTCTCTGCACCGACGCCAGCCGCTCCGGCTGGGGTGCACACCTCCTGCCGGATTTGTCCGCCGCCTCAGGCTTGAGTTCGCGGACAGACACATCAATTGGTTGGAGTTGAAGGCGGTTTGGTTGGCCCTCGACCATTGGCAGTCTTGGCTTCACCGTCAAGAAGCCCTCATCATGTCCGACAACGCCGCGGTCGTCGCACACATCAGAAGCAAGGGGGCACCTGCTCCCCGACCCTCTGCATGCTCCTTTACCAGTTGCTCCTGTGTTGCAGGGACCGCGACATCTCCCTCCGGGCTCGTCACATTCCGGGCCGTCTGAACGTCCTCGCCGACTCCCTCTTGCGGAAAGGCCAGCTCCTACATACAGTGGTCGCCGAGTCCAGAGATCTTCCGCATGATTTACGAATGCTGGGAAGCCCCGATGATTGATCTGTTCGTGACTCGTTGGAACAGGCAGCTCCCCATCTTCGTCTCCCCCTTCCCGGACCCTTGGATTGGGAGGGACTGGTCGCCTACGCGTACCCTCCGTCCATGCTGGTGCCCAGAGTTTTACAGAAACTCCGGGGGTGCAACGCAATCCTTCTCCTGGTCGCCCCCTTCAGCTGGAACAGGAGTTGGACCACCGATCTCCTCAGCCTAGCCACGGATCCCCCGCTCCCCTTGCCCACCCCCCGCACGATGCTGAAGCAACCCCGGCAGCCACTCTTTCACCCGTGCCCGGAGCGGCTCCTCTTACACGCCTGGCGGTTGTGCGGCAAGCCCTCTCCTCCAGAGGTTTCTCGCGTGCGGGAGTGGAAGCTATCGCTGCAGCCCGCAGATCTTCCACCCTCCGAGTGTATGAAACGAAGTGGCGAGTCTTCTGGGATTTGGTGCGAGATGGAGCGACTTCCCGCCACAGTGCTGACGTCGCCCCAGCTTGCAGACTTCTTCCTGTGGCTTTTTCGAGCGAAGAATCTGGCCCCTATTACCATTAGAGGTTACCTCTCCATGATCGCGGACACCTACCGCCATTTGGGACTCCCAGATCCTGGGGACTGCTCGGATCTTTCGGACCTCATGCGGAACTTGAGTTACAGCGACCAGTTCCACACTCTCTGATTCCTCGGTGGTCCTTACCTGGCTAAATTCTAGCAAATTCGAGCCACTACACTTGGCTAGCATGGCGAATCTCACCCGGAAGACCTGCTTCCTACTTTCGCTTGCCACGGCGTCCAGAGTCAGTGAATTGCACGCGCTATCTATGGACCCGACCTGTCTTCAGCTCAGGGCCGATGGCTTTGTACACCTCCTAACGAATCCCGCCTTCTTGGCGAAGAATCGGCTCCCTTCGGCCAGGGCTCCAGTTTTCACCTTGCGACCCCTCAGGGAACCAGACCAGACTCAGGACTCTTGCCGTCAGGACCCTGTCTGGGCGCTACGATTCTACCTGTGCACGACAAAACCTATCCTGCGTGGCCGGACCCGCTTTTTCCTGCCGCTTTCCCCTGGCAGGCATGACATATCTGCGCAGACGATCTCTTCGTGGCTGCGTTGGGTCATCCGTTCTGCCTATGAGGAGCTCTCTCCGGCGGGTGCTAAGACGCTGCGTATTCGTGCACATGAGGTCCATGCAGTCTCCACCAGTGTTGCGTTTGATCAAAACTGCGCGGTGAGAGACAATGTGACGGCTGTTGGGTGGCGGGCCAATTCCACCTTAGCCCGCTTCTACCTCTGTGACCTTACAAGCCAGCGGGAAAATCTGGCCATTGTCGGAGACATCGCTGCGGCGCAACACTCCCTCCCACCGCCTCCGGCACCGTAAGGTACGCTTAGCCGAAATCGTCGGGAGGTTGCTCCTGTTCGCGACCGTTAAGCACGAGCGATGACGGGACCTAGCGGACAGCACCATCCTCCTTTTCGCTATTCTTCCATACAGTAATGCCATCGGTAATGTATTTTGAGGAAACAAATGTATTTTTCTCTAAAATGTATTTTTTCGAAAATTACTTACCGATGGCATTACTCGGATGGCCTTCCCGCCTGCCCCGTTTGCCACCAGAGCGCTTTAGCGTTCAACTGGTATAACACCGGCACTTGTGCCCGGATGAGGAGGGAAAGGAGTCTACTCGGGCCATGAGATATACACAGTGACTTTTAGGCTGAAATCGTTAAGCTAAGTGTATCTTCCATACAGTAATGCCATCGGTAAGTATTTTATTTTACGTTATGAAAGATTGCATCCTGTGTTCCGTGTTGTTAACAGGCAAATGTCACAAGACATTGAGGAGAAATTGCGACATAAATACACACTGATCGACCGATCTGACCAAGTTGCAATTGCTGCCGCTCAACAGGTAAACAACATTTTTCTTTCTGCCCCAACCCACTTTAGGTATGATACATGAGATTAAATTATGTCTAACCTCCTGATGCAAAATATGTCACGAGTGCTCTTTGCATGCAACAAAATGCGAGCTTTATTATAATTAACCATTTTAGTCCCAATGTCCTACAGCAGGAGATGGATGGAGCATGATAATTCAAGGGTAGTGCCAGATTAGCTTCAGGTGCCAAGCTAACCTGCACTACCCTTGAATTATCATGCTCCATCTCCTCCAACTGGTACATAATCGTTAATTGACACCTCCAAAATATAGAAAATTTGGCCTTGGGGCTAAATGGGAGATCAGGCATAATTTAATTTATTCATACAGTGGCTTTTTAAAAGGGTTTTAATCACAGATTGTACATATTCATTTTCTTCAAAGTGGTGCAGTGCAACAGTTGGTTTGTTCATACTTTATCCCTCCCATAACACCACACGGGAACCGAGACAATCTTTTAACACATGATTGGGAAGAGCATGCAAAATATAAATATTGTAAACCAACCCCAGAGTATGTGTATGTACGCATTTATAATAATGTATTTATAAATGTATAGGTGTACTTTTGATGACCAGGTGGTTTTCCTTCATCAACTCTGCCAGACTATACACAGATATCTTGTGATAGTTCAAGGGTACCTTGTCCGACTAGTTTGGTACTAGGGGAATGTGCAAAGTTTAATTTTATAATTGTTATGCACCACCCGTAAATTGGGTTTCACCCCTGAATTACAAGTCTGTCTGTATCCAGGTTCCATAGACATCTTTTGGTGTTGATTCAACAAAGATTTGAGAAACACAGTCTGTGACCAGTGGCACTGAAGGTGTTAATCTACTGCAATTGAAACTCAGCCCTGGCTTGAAGTTGAAAGTAATAAGTTAATGTGTCGCTTGAATTTATTACAAATGGTCAAACTATTGACCTTTCAGGCGGGCATGGCTATTGCTGATGATGGAAGTCTGGTGGGAGATACGGATGGATCAGGGTTTGGTGTCGGCACTGCCCCGAAGTCTGCCAAAGCTGAACCCAGTGCAGTTGTTCAACTGAAAAAGAAAGAACGCGAACGTGAGAAGGGAGGAAAGAGACCTTCTGGCAGGGGAAGGTGTGTATGTGCATTGTGTCCATGTATGCTGGCCATATTCTGTGATTTTGGACCTTACAGCTTGAAGCTGTAGGGTGCAGTCATAAACCAGCACACAGGCTCCAGGAATAAAACTCTGCGACGAGTTCATTTAAGAGCCAAATAATATTTGTTTTCTCAAAATACTTACCGATGACATGACTATGTGGAAGTGTCTACTACTTACTCAATTTTAGCCTAAGAACCCGTTGTGTTACAACACAACCCGGGAGGCACTCGGGGAACCCCCAGAGGGGCCAAGAGTTGTCTCCCGTCCCTGCCCATCTGGTCTTGTAGTCACAAGTGACCAACCAGTCGTTCTACTTAGCTCGCACTGTGCAGACGTGTTTAGCGTTAGCCTTGGATCCTGACTTGTTGGTGCGACCGGTTCGCCCCGTCTTCTTGCTTGCTCTCTCCTTGGACCTTGGTGCTTCTCCACTGCCCGTTCTTCTTGGGGGAGGGCTTTGTTGCTTGTGCTACCATATTTTGCCTCTTCGGCGCCTTCCGGGTGTGACCGGTCTTCTCGGCTCTGTCTTGGTTGGGATCGGGGGTTTGGGAGGTACCCCCCTCCCCCCCTCGTCCCCGCTTTATCTGAGAGGTAAGGTAGTGGTACCGGCCTTCGGCTGGCCCCCGAGCTGGGCACCAGCTTCATCGGTGGCTCCTCGTTTTCGCTCGTACTTTGAAAAAGAAAATGGCCGACGCTTGGCTTGCTTGGCGGGGCCCCTTGTACCCTCGCCATTAGCTTGTTGTTAGCGCCAGCTTCGTTCAGAGGCGCTGTGTTCACTTGTACTTTGTTGTACTATTGTGCGCCCGACTCTCGTCTTAGCTTGGGGGGGGCCCTTGTGCCCTCGCCGTTAGCGTTTTGATAACGCCAGCCTCGTTCAGAGGTCCTTCGTTTCGCTTGTACTTTGTTGTACCATTGTGCTTGGTTGTACCATTGTGCACCCGACGCACGGCTTAGCTTGGCGGGGCCCCTTGTGCCCTTGCCGTTAGCGTGTTGTGTCGGACAAGTGTGGCACCTGATTCGGCCAGAGGCCCCCTTTTCGCTCGTGTTATGCTCTCATGTGCCTTCGCTCGGTCGCCCACTATGCCTGATGTGTTGCAGCTTCCAGGTGCTCACAGCCTCCCGGTGCGGCGACTCCCAGTGCCCGGCGGATAACCATGCGGTCTGCCTCCCCTGTGCTGGCTGCCCCTCTGACCACTCCTGTGATGTCTGCTCGTCCTGGCCTGAGCTACGGTGGTCTCACCTGTGGAGTTCTTCCAGCGCGAGCGCCCGACGCCAGCTAGCGACCGACCGGCTTCCTTGCCACCCCCTCCACTTCCGGAGAAGTGACCGCACGATTCCGACTCGGCCTTTTGGAGCGGATGACGCGTCGGACACACGCTCGGGGCGTGCCACAGGACTGCATCCACTGCCACGCCCGCTGACTCTTACGAGGGGTCATGTAGCTGGCAGAATGCCCGCCTCACTGAGCCTGGCCTGCAGCAGCGCGCCTTGCGCCGTACCTTAACCACTGGCAGTTCTGGTATGTCTCTCCTCGGAAAGCCCGCTGACTCTTACGAGGGGTCAAACAGCCGACAGAGTGCCCGCCTCATTGAGCCCGGCCAGCAGAAACTTGTGTCCCGGCGTTCGAAGACCAGTCACGGTCCGGACACCTCCTGCTCCTCCACCAGCTCCAGACACTCTCGCTCGTCCGACGAGCGCCGTTGGAAGGACCGGTGCACGCACTGCGACGGCGGACGCAACCCCCGACCCTCCTCGTCCTCATTGCACTCCGCTTCGTTCGCGCTACTTACCGACGTACTGTTCCCTTGCCTGCTCGCAGGGCCGCGATTTATGATGGCCGTGGGATAACCACAACGTTGGTCTGCGTGGGACTGGTGCTCGTCTGACCATGCCTGGGATAGCTGCTCGACCTGGCACGAGCTACGGTGGCCTACAGAGGAAGCTCCTGTAAACCTTCCGTTCCCAGAGAAGTTGCACACGCCCGCCCGGACCTTGTGGAAAGGACGACACTTCGGACATTGACGCTCAGCACGTGCCACAGGACTGCTCCACTGCCAAGCCCGCTGACTCCTACGAGGGGTCGTATAGCCGGCAGAGGGATTTACTGAGCCCGGCCTGCAAAGACGCGCTTCGCGCCTTACGTTGTACACTGGCAGTCCTGTTATGTCTCTCCTCGACAAGCCCGCTGACTCTTACGAGGGGTCATGTAGCTGGCAGAGCGCCCGCCTCATTGAGCCCGGCCAGTAGAGACTTGTACCCCATCATCCATCGTGGCGCCCCCCACTCCCGGATCAACGTCTGCACACGCCCTCACCGACCTTGTGGATCGGTCGACACACCGGACACGTGAACCCAGCTTCTCGCAGGACTGAAGCTGCCCTGACGCCCGTACGGTCACGGAGACCGGCCTGCAGAGACGCGCTTCGCGCCGTTCTCCTCTGGCTGGCCCAACTTGTCTCGCCTCAGAACACTCACTGACTCTTACGGGGAGTCATTTTACCGGCTGGGAGCCCGCCTCTCGGAGGCCAGCCAGCTGAGGCCTGTGTCCCTTCATCCGCGGATTACTCTAGACCCTCTCGCTCGTCCGGGAACCAGCGGGGAAAGGATCGCGACGCGCGACACACCAGCAGACGCAGCACGCAGCCTACGACCTCCCCTTGTGGATTACGCCGGATCTCATCGGATCTCTGAAGCCGTTGACGCAGGACGGCAGCAGAAGTGGGGAAAGGATTTCAAGACGTCAACTTGATATGCCCCATGTTAAGTTTTTGGGATCCTGTGATAGAGAGTGGCGTCGGGAGAGGACCAGTGTGGTCAGTTCGAGGATCCATCATATGGAGAGTTCTTTTCGACGGCGGAACCCCGAAGCACAGACTTACCTAGGGGTCGATCTTCGCGATCGAGAAACAGTCACAGCGTGTGGAGTCTACACGTGGCAGGGACCGTGATCGTGTTGACGTCTCGTCTCCTCGATCTGCACTGTCGGATCGGAGGACTATTTCAAGCGTCTCGCGTCAACGGACTTCGCCGCGGCAACGGACTTCAGCGTTTCCAGCCAGGTGTAGCATTTCCTCGGACCGGTTGGGCAGTCGTCGCTCTACTCGGGAGACGCAGGTTCGGTGACGCTGTTACCGTTCTCGTGATGATGTCTCATCTTTCCTCTCCCCTTCGCTGGCCGGCGGACTAGTTTGAGCGTGGTGGGGTACGGACCTCGTCTAGACACCCGGCTTCGGAGACTCCAGCTGGAAGCAGCAGACCTTGGGACCAGTCCGGCAGGGATCGCGCGGCCGCGGGCGCAGTACGACGTCAGCACCTGACTCTTGGACATCCTTGGACGGAGGCGCCTTCACGGGGACACCGACGCAACCGCCGGCGAACCGCACCGTTGGCAGGGACGGCGCTTATGTGGAGACGCAGCTTCGACTTCAGCGGCGGGACCACTCGATGACGACCGATGGATGGAGGCGGCGTCCCGTGGACATCGAGACAACCACATCTCAGCGAACGGCAGATGATGCGGAGATGCGCAGTCTGACAAGGACACTGACGCAACTGTACGGGTGAACCGCAGCAGATTGCTGGACGCACGGACGGCGACCACTCTTACGCGGAGTGAAGCGGCAGATCTACTCCCACTCGATTGTCTTCACGCCCTCCCGCTACAGCAGCTCCTCCTGCTCCATTGGCGTCCGTCCTCCATAGACATAGCTGCCCCGGTGCCCGTGACTCAGATGCTTCGTTCCCTTCTGCGGCCTTGGACGGACACTTCATGGCGCTATTCGGGATTCCCCTTTGCCTCTCCTCCCCCTCAGCTTTCCCTTTGCGTCGATACTAGTCTCTCCAGGTGGGGGTCTCACGTACTACCGCGGTTCCTCACGACGCCCGGCCATGGCCTCCGGAGCTGGCGGACAGACACGTCAACTGGTTGGAGCTGCAAGCGGTCTGACAAGCCCTCATCACGTGGGTATCACACCTCCGGCGCCAGGAGCGGCGCATCCTCTCAGACAACGCGACGGTGTTTCCTACATTCAGAAGCAGGGCGGTACGCGCTCTCCCGCCCTGTGCATGCTCCTCTACCGTCGGATGCGCTGGTGCGAGGACCGCAGCTTTCCCCCGAGCCCGACACACCCCCTGCCGCCTGAACGTCTTGGCCGGCTCTCCCTCAAGGCGCGGCCGCTGCTACGCACGGTGTGGACGCTACGCAAGGACATCGCTCAGATGATCTGCACTCACTGGGATCGACCTGTTTGCCACGAGGTGGAATCACCAGCTTCCCCTCTTTGTCTCTCCGATTCCAGACTCCCTTGCCTGGGCAGTCGATGCGCTTCCATCCCCTGGGACGGTCTCATCGCGTACACTTACCCCCCGACGGCCCTCATTCCCAAGTCCTCGAGGATGCCATTCAGTCAGCTTGCTGGTCGCCCCGTTCTCCTGGACCCGGTCTTGGACCTCCGAGCTCCTCAGCCTCACCACGGGGTCCCCCTGCTGCTGCCTACGCCGAGCTCCATGCTCAAGCAATCCCACCAGCCGCTGCTCCACCCTTCCCCAGAGCGGCTCCTCCTTCACGCTTGGAGTTTGTGTGGCGAGCCCTCACCGCTAGAGGCCTCTCAAGTGCAGCAGTGGAAGCGATCGCTCCGGCCCGCGGACCCTCGACCAGGCTTGTCTACGAGGGAGGATGGCAAGTGCTGTGCTCCTGGGGCGAAGTCCAGCGCCTCTCCCTCAACGAACTAACGAATCCCCGGCTAGCGGACTTCTTCCTCTGGCTCTTCGGAGACAAGGTGTGGCTCCTATCATCATCAGGGGATACCTGTCCATGATGGCCGACACCAACCGGCACCTCGGCCGCCCGGACCCCGGGTACTGCAAAGACCTCGCCGACCTTGACTCACTTCAGCCTGCAGCGTCCAATTCCCCGCGCGCTTATTCCTCGCTGGGACCTTCCCTGGGGACTGACGTGGCTTCACTCTGCCATATTCGAACCGCTGCCCTTGGCCCGTTTCGCGGATGTGACTCGGCAGACATGATTCCAGTTGGCCCTTGCCACGGCGGCCCGAGTGGCGAGCTACACGCGCTCCAGCGCTCCCTGCCTGCCTGCAGTTCAGAAAGGATGGTTCCGTGCAGCTTCTCACGGACCTGGCCTTCCTTGCCCAGACTAGGTCTCCCTTGACCGCACCACCGGTGATCACCTTACGGCCGTATAGAGAGGACGCTCATGCCTCTTTCTGCCGTCGAATCCAGGCAGTCCTGGTGTGTCTCTCCTCGACAAGCCCTCTGACTCTTACGAGGGGTCATATAGCCGGCAGAGAGCCCGCCTCATTGAGCCCGGCCAGTAGAGACTTGTGTCCCATCGCCGGTGGAAGCCAGGCACAACTCACATAACAGCCCAGATGATACTTCCTGGCTACGCGGAGTCTTACCTCTCGGGACCTATCGGGACCTCTCCCCGGAGGGAGCTAAGAGGCTAAGGTTGTGCGCACACGAGGTACAAGCCATGGCCACGAGCGTCGCATTCGTCCGGAACTGCGCTGTCAAGGACATCGTGGCAACTGTGGGCTGGCGAGCAGATTCGCCCTTCGCCCGCTTCTACCTCCGGGATCTGGCAGGCCAGTGAGACATCCTCGGTCTGGTGGGGGACATCACCGCAGCGCAACACTCCCTTCTGGCGCTACTGGCGCTGTAGGTCCGCACTTAGCTAAAATTGTCGGGAGTTTGCGGCGGGGAGGATGGTCCTGACTTTAACTCGTCTGCGGCAGTGTTTTGGGCACGGCACCCTCCTCCTGCTCGCAAGTCTTCCACATAGTCATGTCATCGGTAATGTATTTTGATGAAACAAATGAATTTTTCCTCTAAAATGTATTTTTTTCAAAAAACTTACCGATGACATGACTCGGAGGACCCTCCCACCTGCCGCTGGTGAGCTAAGTATTCCGACTGGTTGGTCACTTGTGATTACGGAACCGGATGGACAACTCTCGGCCCCTCTGGGGGTTCCCTAGTAAACACTTCTACATAGTCATGTCATCGGTAAGTATTTTTCAAAAAAATACATTTTAGAGGAAATATTCATTTTATTGTATATATTCTTTCTAAAGGAGCATTGAAGTCTTACTTGAATTTGTTTTCTCAAAATACATTCCCGATGAATTACTATATGGAAGTGTCTACTAGCTTACACAATTTCAGCCTAAGAACCTGTTGTGTTCCTACACAACCAGGAAGGCAACTCAGGGGCCGTAACTAGGGCCGTGAGTAGCTTCCCGTGCCTGCCCATCCGGTCACGTGTCACGTGGTGTCACGCCAGTCGTTTTACTTAGCTTACAGTGAACAGATGTGTTCTAGCCTACAGGACCTTGACTGCGTATGGTGTGACCGGTTCTTAAAGGGCCGGTCGTCTTGGATTATGTGTTCCTTTTCGGGGGGTTTCCTGGTGTTTGGATTACTTGTGATTAGATTACTTGTGGTTGGATTACGTGTGGTACCTTTCCTTCTGGGACTTTGTGAGTGCAGGGGTTCGGGGTTGCTGTGCTCAGGACTGTGTTCCGCCCGTCGCCCTGTGGGTTGTGTGGAGCTTCCTCCCCCCCCCCCTTGCCCCGCCTACCCGGCACCGGCCTCCACGTGGCGTGGGTGGGTAGTCCACTCGGTCCCTGAGTGGGCTAGCAGACGGGTGCCATCTTTGTCCAGGATTAGGACTTGATGTCAGCAGATATGTTGTTCAGTCTTTTTCACTGGTCCGGTTTTTAAGGAGCTGTGCTTACCCAGGTCTTACCATGTTGGATTGGTCCTTAAAAATACGCGTGAGCTTTTGGTCCTTTGGATCCCAAGTGTTTGCCGTGCTTGGAGACCCGTGTCGGGGGAGAAGAGGATCCTGGTGGCTGAAACACTCCACTTTGGCCTTGACTTCTGCCTAAACGGGAGGCTAGTCGTACCGGCCTAGTCAATCGGCTCTTGTCACGTCGAGCCCTATCCCCCTGTTGACATGCGGGTTGTTATACGGAGCACCATGCTATAGCCTCTGATGCTGATTAGGTGCTTTACGCCAGTATTCCCCTGTATTCAACAGTGTGATAGAAGGCGGTGGCTCAAACGGTTCAATCGGGCTTACCCCCTTGAGTATATCTTTCGGGCAGTCTCCATTGTGCGTCGGCTGGAGACCCGCCGACAATTGCACTTTCCTTTGTTGGGCTCGGTAGCGGGCGGGGACCCCCGGGGGATGAATATCTATCATACTATAATATGGAAAATATCAAAAAACCAAAACTAGCACCAAAGCGACACATAGCCGCCGACATTGTCATTGAGAACGATAGTGACTCTGTGAGGAAGCGACACCTCAGGCGTCGGCCGCCTGGCCTCGCTTTCTCATTATCCACAGCAAAGTTAAAGAGAAGCCTGTTTCAAAGCTGCACCCTTTCCTGGTAGGGGAGACCCTCAGGAGCCGTGTTGGCAGGCCTGAGGCCCAGCGCCTCAGGTCTGGTGACTTGTTGGTAGAGTGCCGTACCCGGGCACACTCCAATGGGCTACTGAGGCTCTCCTCCATCGGAGACACTCCAGTGGAGGTCACTCCCCACAAAACAATGAATTCCTCTAGAGGAGTGATTAAAGATCAAGCATTGGCCGAACTGTCTGAAGATGAACTTGTACGGAACCTTAAGTCACAGGGGGTGACCTACGTCAGGCGCTTCATTTCCAAACGAGGTGGTAGGGAGATCCGTCTCCCTACCATCATCCTGACGTTTGGCACCCCCACAGCTCCTACTACCATCTGGGGAGGTTACTACTCCCTAAAAGTGAAAAAGTACGTCCCTCTCCCCCTCCGGTGCTTTAAGTGCCAAAAGTATGGCCATGGGCAGAAGACATGCCGCCAGGCAGAGGCTCTATGCGCCCGTTGCACTAAGCCCGGCCGGCCGGCCGGACACTCTGCTGAGTCCTGCACAGCCATCTCCCTGTGTGTGAATTGCCAGGGGGCGCATATGGCTTCGGACAAGAAGTGCCCTCGTTGGATCTCCGAGTGCAGGATTCAGCAGGTGCGTGTGGAGAAGGGGCTGTCCTTTGAGGACGCAAAAAAACTGGTTGACGGTCCTGGTGCAGCTGAGGCGGCGCCAAACTCAAATAACAACTTTGTGTATACTTTCAGTGCTGCGGTGGCAGGCAAGCGCCCCACCAAAGACTTCTCTTGTCAAACCCCAACTTCTTGGTTGGGGGCGGAGCCTCGGATCCTCTCGCCCCTGGAGAGTAACCCTCCTCCGGTGGTGACGAGGATTGATTGATTGTACATTGCTTAACGTCCCGACAGCAACAAGGCTTTCTCAGGACGTGCCTGCACTGCTTGTGAAAAAAAACAAACCGAAACAGAACATTGAATGTATGTCGCCAGCCGGTCAAATACATTAAATAAACCTAACACATGGGGCCTAAATAAAGCTAAGACCATTTAGCAACACACATCCAATATCAAGAGCTACAGGCAGTGCAGACAGTAGGGAGAGTTTTAAAAAGGCAAATACAGGTGAATGGACAAAGGGTAGACAGAAACACATGCCCCAGAATAGAGAGAAAAACCCACCCTGTGGGGCTGACCAGGGTGACCCTGGGAACTAAACAGTACCTAACCCCACCCAAGTCCCCCAGGGCAGACCCGGGTGGGGGTGGTGACGAGGAGCCAGGGAACGCAGAGGGCGGACGCTACCGGTCCGGTGGCACCGCCTTCTGCTGCCCCTAAGCCTCAGCCCCCACCCAAACCTGCTAGTTTGTCAACGCCAAAGGTTTCTGGCTCTGGTCAGCCTTCTAAGGCCGCTAACTCTAGCGGCAGGACTGCTGCCCAGGACCAGAAGTCTAAGAAATCTATGGGACCGCCGTGCGCACGGGCCCAGAAGGGGAACACTGATGTCCCCCTTCAAAACAAATATGCTGCATTGGAGGAGCAGATGGAGGGAGTGGAAGTTGCCGATGCTGCGGCAGCTCCACCCCCTTCATCTCCTAAGAACCAGAGGAGGCCCGGGAGCCGGCCCCCCTCTGTTTCTCCGACTCCTTCCAAGGCAAAGGAAAAAGGGGGAAAAAACTCTGCACCCCCAGATAAGACATAATCATGGACTCTCTGCTTCAGTGGAATTGTCGTGGTTTTCAAGCTAACTTTGAGGAATTACGTCTTTTAGTCAAGTGCTATAACCCCTCAGTAATATCTCTTCAGGAGACTTACCTGAAGACTTCTGACCCTGTGTCCTTTAATGGTTTTAACGTTATACATAAAGGCTCTGATTCGGAGAGGCGCTCGTGTGGAGTGGCTCTTCTCATTAGTAGCCAAATTTTATGTAGCCCCGTTAGCATCGACACCTGACTTCAGGCTGTCGCAGCTCGGGTTACCTTGAAGAAGACCATAACCATATGCAGTATTTACCTGCCACCATCCCTGCGGGTCTGTAGTAATGATTTTTTAAATTTAGTTGATCAACTGCCCCCTCCCTTTATTCTCATGGGGGATTTTAACGGTCACGCTCACCTTTGGGGTAGTGACCACTATGATGGCAGAGGTCAGATGTTAGAAGATGTTTTTTCTCAACTTAACCTATGTGTCTTTAACAATGGTTCGCCTACATACTCTAACCCAGGTTCAGGATCTAGTTCTGTTCTAGACCTCACTGTGTGTGATCATTCTCTCATGCTGGACTTTGACTGGAAGGTTCACGATGACCTGTGTGGTAGTGACCACTTCCCAGTAGTCCTGTCATTGGTCAGCTGTGGGGAGGATCCGCCGGTGGGGCGCTGGAATCTTAAAGCTGAGGTGCAATGAGAAAAACCTGCCCAGCGCGTGTTTTAAAAAGACTACAGGACCCAGCTTGGGCCCTGCCCCTAAGTGGGTCAAATCGGTTCGTAACTCAGTTGACGGAGTTGGCAACTGCGTATCCCGAGCTTGCAAAACTCTCGGAAAACGACAGACCACTTCCTGTTGCACGGAAATCATCGCGATTAGCAGATCGGACAACAGCAGACGATTCTGTGACACTTTGAAACGGACCGACAGCCACGGATTTTACGCGCTGGGGACTATGATGGCAGAATGTACGGCTGTACATGCTGTAAGTATGACTCCTGACACTTTGTAGTTGTGAACGAATTCTTTCAACACGTACCTCCAGTCCAATATAGGCTAATATAAATAAATAAGCATTGTGATGTACAACCAACACAGTAAATTGAGAGAGAGAGAGAGAGAGAGAGAGAGAGAGAGAGAGAGAGAGAGAGAGAGAGAGAGAGAGAGAGAGAGAGAGAGAGAGAGAGAATCGACTGTTTACATAGATGCCAAAAGATACAAGGTCGCCATGGGTCAAGCTGATTTTTAGTAGCTGCCCTTCGTATGGAGAAAAAAAATTGCTGTAGGCCACTCCAGATGAAAAGATATAACAACAAACACAAAACGACAAATAACCCCTCCTTCCTCACCCTTCCGATATCAAATGAAACTTCAGGCTGTGCTGTGTAACTTACGGATAGCTCGGCCTGGTCCATATCCAGTGTGCGTCCAGGCAAGACACAAATGGCCTGCTCTGTCCGTCGGGTGGTCGAGTGTCGTCTGCTACTGTTGATATCAGTAAAAATATCGCTGGTTTAGATCAGTGATCGCGGTGCCCACTCGCTGCATACAGGAAGTGGCCTGTCTTTTTCACGGGAGTTTTTCCAGCACGACAAACGCAGTTGAAAACTCAGTCAACTGAGTTGCAAACCGGTTTGCCGAAGTTAGCCGAACGTTCACGAAGACAGGGCCCTCGCTGGGTCCTGCAAAGTTTTTTAAAACACGTGCGGGGCGGAGATTTTTGACTGTTTCTCAGCTTTAAGAAAGCTAACTGGCCTCTGTTCGCCTCCCTCTGTCAGTCTCGTATTACAGAGGAGGTGGTCATGTCATCTGAAGAACCTATTTCTTCTTTTACTACTATTTTGTTGGACGTAGCGGGTGAAACCATCCCTAAAACTTCCGCATCAGTCCCTCGAAAGCCGAGAGTACCATGGTTCAACGAAGAGTGCCGCAAGGCCCAAATAGCGCGCAAATCTGCTCAGCGACGTGTTTTCCGTAATCCGTCGCAAGTGAATATTTTAACCTTTAAAAGACAGAGGGCGAAAGCCCGTTACATTTTTAAACGTGAACGCCGTGCTTCCTGGAGACGCTTCGTCTCATCTTTAACTTCTCGGACTCCGTCCCAGAAAGTATGGAAGGCTGTTCGGAGAATTAGGGGCAGAGGTGGCTCGGCTTCTGTTGGCCATCTTAGAGATGGTGCCAGCTTGGTTACAGATAAAAAAGCTGTGGCCAATTTGCTTGCCTCCACCATTGCCCATAATTCTTCAAAGGAGCATTATTCACCTTTCTTCCAGAGAGAGAAGGAGAAGCGAGAGTCTCGTATTTGTGATTTTAAGTCTGATAACTCGGAAGACTATAATGTCCCGTTTATATTATCAGAATTGCAGCAAGCTTTGCAGAAATGTAATGACTCTGCTGCTGGCCTAGATACCGTCCACTATCAATTCCTAACGCATCTGCCTGAGAGGTCACTCCTTGTACTTCTCAAGGCCTTTAACCATATCTGGAGAACTGGTCATTTTCCGCCGTCTTGGCGCCAGGCTGTGGTTGTACCGATCCCCAAGCCGGGTAAGGATCCTTCCGACCCGGGCAACTACCGGCCTATCGCTCTGTCATCATGTTTATGTAAAACTATGGAGCGCCTGGTCAACGCCCGCCTGGTGTGGCATCTTGAGTCACAGGGTCTCCTCACAGACCTCCAGTGCGGTTTCCGGCGCTTCCGTAGTACAACTGACCATTTAGTCCGCTTTGAATCATTTATTCGAGATTCTTTTGTCAACAAGCAGCATGTCTATGCAATTTTCTTCGATCTTGAGAAGGCGTACGACACTACCTGGAAGTATGGCATAATGTCTGACTTGTTCGACATGGGTTTTAAAGGGCACCTGCCCGTTTTTATTCACAATTTTTTGACTAACCGGTCGTTCCATGTCCGTGTGGGTTCCACCCTCTCCGACTCCTTTGAACAGGAGATGGGTGTCCCACAGGGCAGCATTCTATCTCCTGTTTTATTTAGTATTAAAATTAATAACATTGTAAAGGCCGTCAATGATGATTCTGAATACTCTTTGTTTGTTGACGACTTTGCTTTGTGCGCACGTGGTCGAGGACTTGCGTCCCTTGAGAGGCGCTTGCAGCTGTGCGTTGATCGCATCCAGCGGTGGGTGTCTCTCAATGGATTCAAGTTCTCGCCCTCCAAGACTGTTTGTGTGCATTTTACTAACCAGACGAATTTTTTTCCAGAACCTAGCCTGAGCATTGCTGGAGTGCCAATTAAGGTGGCCGAGGAGGCAAAGTTTCTGGGGGTCATTTTTGACAAAAGACTTACCTTCCGCAACCATATTAATTACCTTAGAACCTCTTGTCAGAAGGCTCTCGACATTCTTCGTGTCGTCGGTCGTACTGACTGGGGTGCGGACCGTACTGTCTTACTTCGTCTGTACCGGGCCCTTGTTCGGTCCAAACTGGATTACGGCTCTGTGGTGTATGGCTCAGCTTCCAAGTCTGTGCTACAGCGTCTGAACACAATTCACCATCAGGGTCTGCGGATATGTCTTGGGGCCTTCAGGACGTCTCCAGTTCCTAGTCTGTATGCCGAGGCAGGGGAGCCTTCTCTCAAGCTCCGCCGCATCCGCCTCATGCTCAGCTACGTTCTGAAACTGAAGGCCCATCCAGACAATCCTGCCTATGATTGTGTTTTTAAACCATCGTTTGCAGAGATTTACGATACCCATCCGGGAGCTGTCCGTCCACTTTCTTTCCGTGTCCGACCTCATCTGCAGGCGGCCGGATTGGACCTGGACAGAGTTTCGGAATCCCTGCAACACATCACTCCACCTTGGCTCTTACCAGTTCCTGACATCTTGCTGGACTTGACTGCCCACAAGAAAGACTCTACTCCACCAGCCATATACCAACAGAGCCTCAATGAACTGCTTTCAATTTTTCCTGGCTATTGTCGCATCTATACCGATGGGTCAAAGTCTGAGGATGGGAGAGTGGCTGCAGCCGCAGTGTCCTCTCGCCATCCTAGACGCCCATTTAAGCACCGCCTCCCAGACCACTCATCTGTATTTAGTGCGGAACTGCAGGCGGTTCTGCTGGCACTCAGGCATGCTTATCGATCTAGAGAAAGGAACTTCCTGATTCTGTCTGACTCTCTTTCTGCCCTGCAGGCCCTTCAGGGCACGGGAAATGACCACCCACTGCTGGTGCAGATCAGAGAGCTCCACGCGGACTTGATGAAGGAATATTATATCATTTTTATTTGGGTGCCAGGGCATGTGGGCATTGAAGGCAACAGGATCGCAGATTCTGCTGCCAACGATGCCCGCAATGACCCTGTCCCTGACACACAGACTGTTTATAGTGATTTTAGACATGTGGCTAGTGCGTACATAGCCCGTGAGTGGCAGTCCGAGTGGGACAAAGAGAAAGCTAACAAGCTGCATGAAGCCCTTCCTAAGTTGTCCGACGGTCTACCTTATCGCTGCGGCAGCCGCCGTGAGGAGACGGTCCTGGCTCGGCTCCACATCGGCCACATACCCCCACCCGCGTCTGCCCTGGGGGACTTGGGTGGGGTTAGGTATTTTTTAGTTCCCAGGGTCACCCTGGTCAGCCCCACAGGGTGGGTTTTTCTCTCTATTCTGGGGCATGTGTTTCTGTCTACCCTTTGTCCATTCACCTGTATTTGCCTTTTTAAAACTCTCCCTACTGTCTGCACTGCCTGTAGCTCTTGATATTGGATGTGTGTTGCTAAATGGTCTTAGCTTTATTTAGGCCCCATGTGTTAGGTTTATTTAATGTATTTGACCGGCTGGCAACATACATTCAATGTTCTGTTTATTTTTTTTTTCTCACAAGCAGTGCAGGCACGTCCTGAGAAAGCCTTGTTGCTGTCGGGACGTTAAGCAATGTACAATCAACATCGGCCACACGTATGTTACGCACTCTTATTTGCTTAAACAGGAGCAGCGTCCATGGTGTTATGCCTGCGACGAGCAGTACTCTGTTCAACACTTTTTGTTGTCTTGTGCTGATCTAATCGACACAAGGTATAAACATTTCACGGCAGACTCCTTGAAGGTTTTGTTCCGGGATGTGCCCCCGGACAAGATCTTCAGTTTTCTGAGAGAGTGCCATATTTTTAATAAGATTTGAGCGTTTATAGATTATGATGTTTCTATTATTTTGACCTTTTTGAGAGTCTTTCGACGTTTTCTTTAAAGACCTGTGCGACATTTTAGCCTGACATATTTTTAAGGTAGTATTTACATAATGTCTTAAGACCTTTGTTTTAGTCTGGCTGACCAGATTTTTACCCTTCCCGCCGTGAGATGGCCTTAGTTGCCTGCTCGGCGTTAAACCCAAATAACTAACTAACTAGCCCCCCTGCCCCCGCTACCATATAAGGTAAGGCCTCGGTCTAGGCCCGCGACAGGCTCTCGGGCCCGGCGCCGGCCTCAACCGTGGATCTCTGAGTTCGCTCGCCACAGTTCGCGTTTCGCTCGCGGGCCCTACGGGTCCCAGCACCCGGTCATCTTTCACGTTTGATGTGAGTTGCAGCTGCCAAGTTCACACCTGCTTACGTTGTGGCGACTTCCATTGGCTGAGCGACAACCACAAGGTCTGCCTCCCCTTCGCTGGCTGCGCCTCCGGCCGCCTGTGCGATGTGTGCTCCATCTGGCCTGAGGACCGTTGGGCTCAGCTGTGAGATTTCTACTGCCGCGAGCGCCCGACAACGTCAGTCGACCGTCCGTCCGCCATGGCGCCTCCAACCTTGCCAGGTGAAGAGAATAGACACGTTTGCTCGGACCTTGGGGAGAGATCGTCGCGTCAGGCCCGTAACGACGCTGCAGGCCCCAAGGCCTCGTCGACCATTGTACCTGCTCGGACCCGGCACGACCGCTCCTCGGAGTTCGGCTTGCAGCAAGCCTTCTTCACTGGGGTCCGCTCGCCTGTTCCCCGCACTGCGGATACGGATCCCGTTCGCAAGGACCGGCCTGCGCACTCCCACCGGGAGAGTAACCGTCAACAAGCCTGCCTCACCGAGGTCCGCTCGCATGGAACCCGCACTGTGGACGCTGATACTTGGGCCCTGACGCTGCAAGTAGGGACAAGCCCGCTCCCTCCCACGGGGGGTGAAGCACGGCAGCGAGCCTTCCTCACAGAGGTCAGATCGCAGAGACCTACGTCGCTCCCTCCCAGGACACGAAACTAACTAAACGCACTGCGGACGTTGATACTCCGGGCTTTGACGCGGCATGTAGGGACAAGCCCGCTCCCTCCCACAGGGGGGGGGGGGGGGGGTGCACAGCAGCGAGCCTTCCTCACAGAGGTCCGCTCGCAGCGACCTACGTCCCAGGACACAGGACGGACTGGACACATTGCGAGCCTACAGGAGCCCCGTGCGCCCCCGCTCTGGGGATGGGACCCCTATGACAAACCGAGATGTGCAACGCAGCCACCTGCACTCTTCGTCCTCTTCTCACTTGGTGGCTTCACGCGGCTGGAAGCCGCGCCCACCTTCGCTCCCTTCAGGCGTACGTTGTACCGTGGCCCACCCGACAGATGACGACAGAGCTCACGGAGGACTCCTACCTTACATCCCCCAGCATCAGGCGTCGTGACGTGCCCAGCGAGACACCTGGCTCCCTTGCCTCCTCTCGGGACGGCTCTTGGCTTCCCCGCCGCTCGGTAGATGTCGACGCCGACCGTCAAGGCACGAGGATGTCGCCGCCTTCCCAGCCCCCGTGCTCTAGGATCTTGCCAGATGCCTTGTCCGCGCATCTGCTACGGTGCTCCTCGCGCGAGGCCATCGTCTTCTCCAACAGTGACCAGCTGGCCTGGACATCGCCTTCGGTCAGGACTGGTATGCAGGACTTTCCCAGGTTTTCTCCTGTCCCCTTCCCGAGGGGGTTCCTCCGGCGCTTCTGTTGACGGGCGGAACAGGACAGGCATGGCGCAACGTTTGCCCCGGCTTGGACTTGACGGCGTCCCTGATTCGCAACACCTCGGCTTGCTCGGGTTCCTGGGAGCATCTGACTCAAGCGTTCGTCCGTCGCATCAAGGACGCCTGGCTCCCGTCCTTTTCGCCCCTGTTGGGAGACCTCCTCGCTCTTACGGTGACAGCTAATCAGGCAGCGTATCACTCCTCTGTTGACGCCGTGGCCGCAGCCTTATTTGGTGTCTGGAGGCGCCGGGAGGCCCTACTTCAGACCTTTCGTGGCCTCACTCCGGAGGTGCAGTCGCAGCTTCGTCACGCTCCCTTGCTAGCCCCCTCCTCTTCGGCCTCCGCCTGGCAGTCAGTGAAGGAAGCAAGACCATCTGGCCCGGCAGCGCTGCTCCTCCCCGCTTGCAGGCAGCCCGCTAGGCCATGGGTCACGCCCTGCGGCCCGGCAGACCCTCCTCCCTTCCCCCAGCCTCTCGCCCCTGGGCTCCCACCCGTGCCCCTGCCGTCGGCCGATCCCCTTTCTATCTCTGCCGCCGCTGCAACGCTCTACCTGGTAGACTGAGCTGCCGTTCGATCAACCCTAGCCGACGCCCTTCGTGGCGAGGTCTCCGCTACTGCAGAAGCCCGCCACGCACTGGTCTCGCGTCACGATTCCCCAACCACCTACAGCCGAATGCGTGGTTCCCGAGCAGGGCGGTAAGTGGCGACCTGTCATCAAGCTCTCGGCACCGACAGATACTTCACAGCCCCGGATTTTCGCATGGAGACAGCAGGGCCCTCATGGCCACTATGCAGGCCAGGGATTTCGCCGTCGGTCGGTTCCTGTCCGATGTGTATCTTCACGTCACCATGCGCCCTGCCTCCAGACGGTGCCTGTGCTTCGCCTTCGTCGGCGTGGTTTACCAGTTTCAGCCCCTCCCCGTCGGCCTCAACCTCAGCCCTTGGGTCTTCACCCGTATCTTGGACGCCGTCTTTGCCAAGGCCAGACAGTCGTCCTCCAGTCCGACCACAAACTATTTGGCAACCTCCCTCTGACGAACCATTCGGACGTCTCTCTAGTGACGGACAGGGAGTCTCTGCTCCCGTGGTGGACGCAGCTCGGCTTCCGGGTCAACGCCGGCTACGCGGACCTCACACCTTCCCGCCGGTTTGCACATCTCAGCTTGGAATTTCTGACTGATCTCAACCGTGGGGGACTTCCAGAGCTGCGGATACAGACGCCGGCCATCCGGGCCTGCCAGCGAGTCCAGGACGATGCTGTTCCCTCCAGACTTGGTTCCAGCTCCTCTGCCTGAGGAATGCAGCGGCGGTTCCCCTGCCGCTCGGTCGTCTGACTCCAGCTGCATCTCCTTCCCCACTGGCTTCCATCCTCCGGCGGGTTCACTGCTCCGGTACCGGTTCCTCCGTTGCTTCTGGGTGTCGGAGGCCACCATGGAGGTCTGCTCGACTGCTTCCCGTGCTGCGGATCCTGTGGCTTGGTCGCCTTACAGCGAGTCTCCTCTTCGAGGCCCACTCGACTATGCCCCACACCGCAGATACTGAGACTAAGGGCGTCCTACAACGCACTGCGGATACGGAGGCCTTATGCGCGGATAAGCCTTCTTACGCCCGCCGAGAGTTACCGGCAACGAGCCTTTCCCACAGAGGTCTGCTCGACTGTACACCGCGCTGCGGATGAGGATGCCTTACGCAAGGATCAGCCCACTCCCTCCCACGGGGGTGGGGGGTGGGGGTGGGGTGGGTGGGGGGGGGGGTGAAGCACGGCAGCGATCCTTCCTCACAGAGGTCCACTCGTCTGGACACCGCACTGCGGATAAGGATGCCTTACGCAAGGATCAGCCAGCTTTATCCCACCGGGAGATTGTCCGGCGACGAGCCTTCCTCATTGAGGTCCGCTCGTCTGTACACCGCACTGCGGATACTGCTCCTATGGACACGCTACGGCGCTCCTTCCTCACGACGGTCTGCTCGTCTGAACACCGCACTGCAGACACGGACACCTTACACAAGGATCCTCCTGCTTTCTCCCTCCGGGAGATTGACCGGCTACGAGCCTTCCTCACGGAGGTCTGCTCGACTATACCCCGCACGGCAGATGTGGATGCTATGGAACCCTACCGCAAGCCTTTCTCATCGAGGTCCGCTCAACTGTACACCGCTCTGCGGATACTGTTGTTTCGGACGCCCTACAGCGAGGATTTTGTCGCCCTACAGTGAGCCTTCCTCATTGAGGTCCGCTCGACTGTACTCCGCTCGGCAGAGACTGGTGCTATGGACACCTGACGCAAGAGCGTTTCCCGCTCACTCCCACAGGGAGATTAGCCGGCAGCAGCCTGCCTCTTTGAGGCCCGCTCGCTTCGATTGCGCTCTGCAGCTGCGGTTGCTCTGGGCTCTGAGCTATTTCGGAGGGACAAGCCGGTGCACTCCTTCGGGAGGCCAGTCAGCAGTTAGCCAGCCTCTACGAGGTCTGCCCGCAGCGACCTTCGTCTCTCCATCCTAGGATGACTGGCAGCCCCGTGCTCCTCCGCTCGTTGGACGGGACCACTAGGAAGGGGTGAGTCCTTCAATTCTGGTATGGTGACCAGCACCTCCCACCCGCCGAACTGGCTACCCCTCAGCTCATCGAGTTCTGCCTCTGGCTCTTCGGTGACCAGGCTTTGGCTCCCGCCACGTCAGGGGCTTCCTCTCCACGAGTGCAGACACTTTCGCCACTTCGGCAAGCCGGCCTCTGGCGAATACAAGCCCTCGCCGACCTTATGGCCCCTTGGCCGCCAGCGCCGGTTCCCCGCTTGCGGATGCCATGCTGGGACCTACCTGGGATACTTACGAGGCTGAATTCAGACCGTTCGAACCACTCCTCTGGGACCGGTTTGCCGAGTTACCCGGGAGACCTGCTTCCTGCCGGCCCTCGCCGCGGCGGCCCGAGTAAGTGAGTTACTCGCGCTCTCAGCGCGCCTAGCCTGCCTGCGCTTCAGGACGGATGGCCCTATGTAGCTCCTCACTGACCCTCCCTTCCTCGCCAAGCCTAGGTCTCCCTTGACCGCGCCCCAGGGGATCACCATACGGCCGCTGAAAGGAGTGAACCTTCCCCGGGAGACCAGGCAGCAAGATCCAGTGAGCACCCTGCATGTTTCTACGCCGATCCAAACCCGTCCGGTGGGGACGGTCCCGCCTCCTTCGGCCATTGGCCCCAGGAGAACTGACTTACAGCCCAGAAGATTCCTCCTGGCTACGCTGGGTCATTCGGTCCGCCTTCCGGCCAGGACCTCTCCCAGAGGGAGACGAGATGCTAAGTATCCGCGCACACGAGGTTAGAGCCTTCGCCACTTGCGTCACCCTCGACCGCATCTGTGCCATCGGTGATCTCGTGGCAACTGGGCGCGGGCGGGCAGTTCAACCTTCGCCCGCTTCTACCTCCGGGATCTAGCTGGCCAGCGAGACAACCTCGCTTTGGCGGGTGACAGCCCCGCGGCGCAACTCTCCCTCCTGGCACCGGAGGTGCCATTGGTTTACTTAGCTGAAATTGTCGGGAGGTTGCTCTTAGGACGGTGGGTCTGCTAGGCCCTTACACCGACTGTATTAGGTTGGGCGGCATCCTCCTCTTTTTGTAATTCTTCCATATAGTAATGTCATCGGGAATGATTTTGAGAAAACAAATGAATTTTTCTCCGAAATGTATTTTTTTGAAAACTACTTACCGATGATATTACTCGGAGGACCCTCCCACCTGCCCCGCTTGCCGCTGGTAAGCTAAGCATTTCCGACTGGCATGACACCACGTGACACGTGACCGGATGCGCAGGCATGGGAAGCTACTCACGGCCCTAGTTACGGCCCCTGATTTGCCTTCCTGGTTGTGTAGGAACACAACAGGGTTCTTAGGCTGAAATTGGGTAAGCTAGTAGACACTTCCATATAGTAATGTCATCGGTAAGTATTTTTCGAAAAAATACATTTTAGAGAAAAATTCATTATTCACAATGACAAGTACCTGCTGAAAGAGATGGATTGACCATGATAGTTTGAAGGCAGTTCTCGACTATCTTGGCACTTGAAAGACACCAAGAAAATCATGCACTATCCTCAAGCATCAAGTTGATCATCTTTTGCAACTTGTGTTTTTTATCCTGAACCAATTCCAAATTGTAAAAATTAAGTGCTTTACCGGTAGTTACAAGAAATTGAAACAAGAAGTAATTGTGTATGTGATTTTTCTTATTGTTAAACTTGACATTTCATATGTGCAGCCCTACTGCTGTAAGGACAGCATCAAGCCCATCTCAGAGTGCAAAGGGTGAGCGCGATCGAGATGTCAAGTCGCCCCATGGATCACCAGTCGAGCGTGACAGGGAGGGTGAGGGTTCAGCATCACCAGTCAGCTCCTCTGCAGGCATCACTACCAAACCAGAAAAGGCTCAGCGCCCAAGGTAAGTTATTGTTAACAGTGAGCTTTGGTGAGGATTCACCATCATAATTAATGCACTCACTCGTTTGACCGTACCTGCAGACGGTTACTGAAAAGCCATACAAACATTACTTGATCCGACTACAATTATAGATCCTCATGAGCCCCGCACTTGTGGGGGCTCATAATGATCTATGTTTCTTGCTGTGATCAATTTGTATCCGTTCCTTTGATGGTTGTGGCTTTTGGTCATTGAGCAAAGATTTCAGAAATATTATATATGTACAGTGGCAGGGAAAGGGTTAAATATGCTGGATGTACATATGTAGCACGCATAGCTGATTCTCAGGTCTGCATGAACTGTTTTGTAATGAAAGTTTTTAATATTGACAGCTAGTACATCTTTTCATATTTTTATTCCTTCAGCACTCCCCCCAGCAGAACCACAGCATTTGAAGAGTTCAAACAGGAGAGGGGCAGTGAGATCAACAGGATTCTGATTGAAAACAAAGGTACGTGTTTGAGTTTGTGCCCCTCCTCAGAACCTCCCTCTTCTTCTATCTATGAATAGAAGACTTCCCCCTCACTTACTCAACTTTTTTCCTGAAGATGATGAAGTAGGAAGGTGGACAGACAAATCAGATAAAATGAATCCCGTAAGCAAAGAAGGCCTTGGGCAATGTCAGCCTTAGTTGGCCGCACACACCTGTGTGTGGGCCAACTAAGGTTGACGTTGGCCTCAGGACCTTTTGCTCAGCATATCTGGATCGTCAGAAATTTTCTCTCTAAAACTACTGGTCCATTTTTATCCATCTTTTCTATCATGAAAGACAATAATAAATGGGATTTAACTTGACCTGTATTTTTCTTTTGCAGAAATTCTTGCATCGAAGAAGAAGGCCTACTCTGACCTTGCAAAGAAGGTCAACAATGTGAAAATTGACATTGATAACACCCGGCAGATGCTGGATCGACTGAGAGTAGAAAGAGAAGCAGAGGGTAAGAGTTCTGACATTTGTATAGCTCATGCATTCCTGACACTGCACTGCACAAGAATAGTGCTTGATCATTTGGTATTTAGAAAATGAAAAGAAACTGAAATGTGACACACAGTGAAACAAAGTAAACTACTTACATATCCACATACACACACACATACACATACAATTAGATACAAACAATGGTCAGCTACAGGGTTAAACTGCAACAAATAAAGAAATGCAAAATGTTTTATTTTTGACATTTCTGTATAGGCCCCGTGTACAACGAGGATGGTGACATTGTGATCAGCGAGGAGGAGTTTGTAGAGATCCAGAAGCTGAAGGACCTGAAAACGGTGTACAGAACAGACTTTGAGGAACTCAAGACCCTCAAGACACAGGTGCAGTACTGCCAGAAACTCGTCGACCAGTGCCGGCAGAGACTCCTCAATGGTCAGTTGGTTTATTTGTGCGTTAGTCAATGATTTTGGACCTTCTCAATAAGCAAAAGGTCTGCAGGCCATCTTTGGCCACTGTTGGCCTGCGCACAGCAGTGCACGGGTCAGTGGTGGCCGACGTCAGCGCAATAACCTTTGCTTACTGTCTTACGTCTTACAGTCTCAATTTGTTGCTAAGGCTGATGGGATAGAAATTGGCAGTTTCATTTATAAACGTACTCAGTACATTGGCACCCAGAGTATCAGCACCCATTGAGTTACTTCTGTCAGCATTGACACCTAGACTAGCCTCCATGTCATGAGACCTTTTGGTACAGAAAAAAACATGTTGGCACACCTGGGTGCTCATGCTATTTTAAAGATAAATTTGCTGGGTGCACTTAGTTGCTCAAAACAGCTTCTGTTGTACTATGTTTGAATGAGACAACAAATTGGTGTTATTTTTTTTACAGAATTTGACAAGTGGTATGCTGAGAGCTTCCTGAACCAGACAGAAGAAGAACAGACGAGCATGAATGCAGGGCTGGGATCCCGCCCAGGAGTCTACCTTCCCCCCATGAACCAACCTGGAATGGTTTGTACCACAATTTTATTGCATTTTAAAATAATTATGTGTACCATGGTGTGTGTATTATCCCTTATCATTCAGAATACATCAGTGTGTGAAATAAGTTTGACTAAAACAGTTCAAGGTAGTGCCAGAATAGCTTGATGCCTCTAGGTGCCAAGCTATTCTGGCACTACCCTTGAACTAAAGCCATTGGTCTATATCCTTATCTGTAAGAACTATAATGTAGCTTGCATATGGCAGTGTACAAATTTAAAGCTTTTAGCCTCCGTATGATATTGGTTATTTAGCTCTACTGTCAAAGAACTGAACAATGCACAATGCATCATTTCTCTTGACTGCCAGGTTTGCTTTTTGGCTCACGAGCGAAGCAAAAGTGAGTCTATGTTCTGGGCCAGTCGTCATCCGTCTGTCTGCCATCGTCCATGGTAAACTGTAACGTTGGTATTTTCACGGAGACTATTCAAGCCACAGTCTTCAATCTTGGCCCAAGGATACTTGTGACAAGACCTTTCTCTTCAAAGATCAAGGTCACAGGGGATGAGGAAATAGGTAAAAAAATGGCCATATTTTGACAACATTTACAAATACTATTCACAACTTCAAACCCAAACTTGGTACAAAGATACCTAATGGTAAGACCTTCCTATGCATACTTATTTGGTTGATCCCTCTGAAAGGTCAAGGGTCACGAGATCAGGAAATAGGTGAAAAATAGCCATTTTTGGACAAAAGATGTTTTTTTCTCAAATACTATTCACAGCTTCAAACCCAAACTAATTGGTACAAAGATTCCTGATGGTATGACCTATCTATGCATACTAATTTGGATGACCCTTCGGAAATTTCAAGGGGTCAAGAGATTGGCAAATGTGTGTAAAATGCCAATTTTTGATAGAATTGTAGTTTTTATCAACATTTTTGTAAAATTTTCAATCAAATTTAGCTCCATGGTAGCTGATGATAAGACCTTCATATGCATACTAATTTAGTTGACCAATCACAAAGATCAAGGGTCATGGGATGATCCCAAAATAGGTTTAAAACAGCTGTATTTTGACAAAAAATGTTTTTTTCTCAAATACTATTTTCAACTTCAAACTCAAACTTGGTACAGAGCGATCTGATGGTAAGACCTATCTATGCATACTTAAATTTGGATGACCCCTCAGAAAGGTCAAGGGTCAAAAGAGGTCGGTACATGTGTGAAAAATGCCAATTTTGTTAGAATTGTATTTTTTAATCAAAGATTTTGCAAACATTTCAATCAAATTTGGTGTGAAGTTTGCTGTTGGCAAGACATATCTGTGTATACTAATTTAGTGGACTCATCGCAAAGGTCAAGGAGGTTTGACAGATGTGTGAAAAATACTTAAATTTTGAGAAAACTGGATTTAGTTGGTGCAGAAGCCAGCCCTTTACCTATTGTCACAAAGGTCACACATATGTGCATCAGTCGTACACGTGAGCAATAAGGGCTTTGCCTTTCTTGTTTTGAATCATGCCCACACAATTTTTTCATTAGTAATATAATGCGACTTTTGTCCGTACCCGAAAGTTGACAACACCAAACACATTTTAGCCAAAACCATGATACACATTCTTGTGTTGTATTTCAGCTATAGGATGAGGGAATGAAATTTAGCAGACCCTCAAGAACCCCTGCTGCCATATATTTCTATTGCAGATGGAATGATATTAGCTCAGGGCCTTATGATAATATTTATCACTATGTTGTTTTCTGGCTGCTGAGAGAAAAATGTGATGTCAGTAAGAGGCATAGATTCTCAATAGCCCCTGCGAGTACAGGGGCTCATGAAAATCTATGCCTTTGGAAGGTGGATCAGGTTTGGGACTCGGTGTAGGTTGATAAAGACATCATTATGGTTTGTTTCCAGCTGCTGGGAGAAAGAAATCTGGTATATCATCAAGCGGCACAGATTTTCAAGAGCCCCTGCAGCTGCAGAGGCTCATGAGAATCTATGCCTCTTGCAGACTAACAGGAGCTGGGTTTCAGCATACCTTTCTGTGTTGTTCAATTTTACAGCCGGAGGATGAGGGAGAAAAGTTTGATCGCCTTCAGATGGAACTGCTAATGAACAACCCAGACTCTGCGGCCTTCTACAATGCAAAAATGCGAACGCAGCGACGGGTATGCATTTAATTATCAGCATGCAGCGTATACCTGAAATGAAATGGATCAGCTATGATAGCTCAAAGATAGTGCCTAATTAGCTCAACACCTGGCATAGTGCCAAGCTAATCACTAAATCTGAGAGTACCCTTGACACACGGTAATGTGGTTTGCTGCTCAGATGGTTTTCACGGTATTAGCACACAGTGAAATTACTCTAGTGTTCACATTCTCTTTATGAATACAGTTCAATCTCCCCAGTTCAGAAAAGAGAAAAAAATATTACTACAGCGACCACTCATATTAGAGATCACCTGTCATTAAAGACCATCATTCAGGCGGCTACATTCACCTGATTGATGATCTTTAATGGCAAGTGACACTTTTTGACCCTCAAGACTTCACTTGAAAGAGCAGCTGTCTCTTAAGACAACTTGTTAAGATTGCAAGAAAAAATGTTTGCTCAAAACAGGTTTTGCTGTACAATGCTTTTGGTCTTGTTGCAGAAAACGTACGAGTCAGCAATGTCACAACCTCAGCCAAGCTATCGCAAGCCTGGGACACCAACCATCAGTATTCGCAACAAGCCCCCCAACATGCTCCAAGTCCAATACTAAAGTCACAAAGAAAATAATTGACAGTCAAAAATTGAGTCGTGCTTGTTTGGAAAATAGATCTAGAGTGACAAGTCTGACATTCAAGCATTGTTTTTGGCAGACATGACTTTTTATGAATTAGCAATACCTATGGCAGAGATGGATTGAACTTGACACTTCAAGAGTAGTGCCTGATTAGGTTAGCACCATTGGGTGGCAAGCTAATCTGGCACTACCCTTGTGCTACCATGATCAGTTATGGTCATGCACAGTAGAAATGTCATACTTGTATGAGTTACTGGTAATCCCCCACCCCACCCCCCATTTCCACGCCCCCCCCTCCCCCACCCACCCACTAAATTAGTTGCAAATCGCCAAATGAATTATACTGTAGTCCTAAATGACATGTAAGTTACTCAAGTTATTCTAAGCAAGTCAAATACATTGAAGTGGCTAAGGATTGTATATGTACTTTTGTAGACAATTGAAGAAAAAGTATATTGCAAATTATAAAGTCAAGTAAATGCTCAAGTTTGTTTTTATGGCATTCTAACCCCTTCTGATTCTACTAACCAACAAAGTGAGTTGTCAAGCGTGCACTTTCAGTAAAAAGAATTGTACATATATTGTTAGATACTGGCTTTGACATTCAAAAATGTTTGTTTAGTTGGTGTGTGATACGGCTAGTGCTTTTATGCACTTTTACGTTTGTTTCTTGCTCCATATTATCCCCCCTAATCTTCCCCAATAAACCACAAAAAAAAAAAGAGATGAAAACAACCCAAACGTACATGAAAATGTTTTTGCTTAAAAGTATGATCATTATTATTACAATAATGCATGTTACACAGATACAGGGAAACATGCCCAGTTTCTTTGAATAACATGATTGACTTTTGTTTGCCTTGTGTACAGCTGTATATGTGTAATATGGGTCTTAGTTTTCTGCAGTCCTGAATTTTTGAATGGTCAGCATTTCATACATCATTTTGTTCCCCATAGAAAGCAACTGTGATAATCCAGTGAAGTTTTTGTTTGTTTTTCCCATCATGCAAATTGTCAAAACCACAATGTTGTGAACATGATGATATACTGATTACTTTTTTTTTCAATTTAAAAAAAAAATCACTCCACCCATTTAGTGTGTACATCTCAAAACATATAATTTTTTGCTCACTTGCATCTGTGGTAAACTTCAACATTGGCATTTGACTATTCAAGCCTCAGACTTCAAACTTGGCCCAAGGGTACTTTGTTGTAAAACCTTTCTAAACATGTATATCATTTTCAGTGACCTCTCTCTCTCAAAGGTCAAGGTCAATGGGGTCCAGAAAGGGGTAAAAAATAGCCATATTTTGACACAAATTGTTTCTCCTCAAATACTATTTTGAACTTCAAACCCAAACTTGGTACAGAGATATCTGATGGTAAGACCTTTCTATGCATACTAATTTGGATGACTCCCTTGGAAAGTTAAAGGGTCACAAGAGGTCGGCAAATGTGTGAAAAATGACAGCTTTTTGATAGAATTGTAGTTATTATCAAAGTTTTTGCCAACTTTTCAATCAGATTTGGCACAAAGGTAGCTGATGATAAGATCTTCTTATGCATACTAATTTAGTGGCCCCCTTGCAAAGGTCAAGGGTGTTCCAGAAATAGCCATATTTTGACCCAAAATTTTTGTCTCAAATACTATTTTCAACTTCAAGCCCAAACTTGGTATAGAGATGATTAGGTCTTTCTGTGCATACTAATTTGAATGACCCCTCAGAAAAGTCAAGGGTCACAGGAGGTCAGCAAGTGTGTGAAAAATGCCAGGTTTTCATAGAATTGTAGTTTTTATCAATTCTTTTTGCAAACATTTCAATCAAACTTGGCGTAAATATAGTTGATAATAACACCTTTCTATGCATGCTAATTTAGTCATCCCTCACAAAGGTCAAGGGTCATGGAGGGATGACAAATGTGAGGAAAGTGCATACATTTAAAAAATGCTCGGATTTCACTGGTACAACCCTTATGTTTAGACACTTGAACACTGGCTCATTTCAGTGACCTGTTGGACAGGTCACACTTATGTGGATTGGTCATACACGTGAGCCATAAGGGCTTTGCCTTTCTTGTTTTATCAGCATTAGAATAATTATATTTATGATGGGTAATACTTGCACATGTAGTATGGACATTGCAAAGACCAGTTTTGTTATGATTTTTTGTAAAGGAGAAAATCTAAAATGAATTTTCTTGTGAAAGAGGCAGTCTACATGCCTGTCAGAAATGGGAAATGTTACGATAAGTTTTCTGTTGTACATCATAGTCAGCATATATATATATATATATATATATATATATATATATATATATATATATATATATATATATATATATATATATATATATATATATATATATATATATATATATCTATATCTATATATATATATATATAAAATGTGTGTATATATATGTGTATATATATATATATATATATATACATTTTATTACACATGCAAACTTTTTTCAACACATAATATAAATTACACTTACCTTACTTATTTTCCTATTTACAATGAGTGTTACAACCAAGTTTTTATTGTACATATAGTCTTACATTTTGTTTTACGCATCCTGGCTTAATTAATTCCGAAACTGTATTACAATTTACACAAATAAAGTTGTCATTGTTGAGATCATGGATCACAATTCTTGTATTTTGCGTGCTTGCGACAAACTGATATCCAATTTATTTTTACCCTGACACCTCGAACAGCATTGATCCCTGCCCTTGTCCATAATAGTTCCACACTTTCTCTGCATGTAACCCCATTACTGTTGAGAAAAAAAAGAACATGATCCAACTGCAAGAGACATATGGGTCCTCATATATGAGCCCCCATTTTCCTTGGATGGTTGTGTTAAATAGTTTGTTCAGAAATATTTGAAGTATCATCCAACCACAAGGTCTCTGTATGAAAATATATTTCAGAAACAAACTGTGTCCAGCGGCAAGGAAGGGGTTAACAAAAATCAAAACACACCTTTTCTACACGTTGATAATAGTCCATATTCTCCACTTGTTACCTCATTTGATATACATACATATCAGATTGAGGGAGGTAATCATTGTGGTCCATCAGTTGCACTACTTGTAACTGCATGTGCAATATACTATTCACCATGGTGTGTCTTGGTTATGTGTGGTCTGGTTAATGAATTCAATAGCATGTATGCCCATGATGACATAGGCGTACAGGCCTCAACCTCTGACAACTGAAGTAACAAGATAAAAATTATGTCTGTGGAACGTACTTTTCCAACAAAGCAACATGTGTGTGTATGTATATGTATGTGAACATGAAAATCTCCAATGTTTGTGTACACAGAAGCTTAAAATTTGAGGACATGCTTTATTCAAGGGGTGCCTAACACAGCCTCCGAGCATATTAAAATTGGATGTCTCATTGAACAGTTAAATTAACGTTTACATCAAGTCAGTTGACCCACATTAGAGTCTGTAATTTTGGTCATAGTTATGATGAGTTTGTTGGCTAGATTTGTACCTTTTAAACCTTTTCAATTTTGGGGGGGGGGGGGGGGGGGGGGGTCAAAATTAATTCTTTGCAGAAAAGAAATGTAAAAAAACCTTGATGTCTGGAGAAAATCAGACAGTAACGGTGACATAAAAGCAGCAAATTGATCACCACGCAGACATTGATGAAATACTCTAGATATGATGTAATTTCTCTCTCTCACACACATATACAAACGCTTGTGCGCGTGCACTCACACACACATCGACGCACTGATGGTACCCCATCTTTGAAATCACCTTCATGCTGGACAAAAGATGTTAATCCCTAAATGTTTACGTTTTTGACAGAAGATCATATATGCAGCAGTATACCATGTACAGTGTGTCAATACAGAGGTAAAGTCAGCCTGTCTTCACACAAACCCTAAGAGACGAGTTGCCCTTTACTTTAACAAAAAGTTAAATGCTCAAGAATGTGAAACATTCAATAATAGTAAGTTTGAAGAGAGCTTGTGGTGCTATTTTGTGAGTGCTTCTGGTGAAAAAATTCTTGTTGGTTGTCTTTAAAGAAGCCCCAGCTCCACAATTGAAAACACAGATCTATTATTACAACTTTTACAATCTGAGGCGATACAAACATATGACAAAATTTGCATTTTCGGAGATTTTAATTTCCCATTAAATGCAGGACAGGATGGCTCCTGGACAGGTGAGAAAAATAATCAAATTGTTGACTGCATAAGGGACGCCTTCCTGATTCAGATGGTGAAAATTCGAACAAGACATAGGCAAGGTCAGAGGTCAACATTAGATGACGTAATCTTGGTAAATGATGAGTTGCTAATTTCAGATATTCAACACTTGGATCCCATTGGTAAGAGTGACCACAATGTTTTACTCTTCCAGCTGTATGTCCCTAAGGTAAAGGTCACGCAGAGTAATAAATATTCTCTTAACCTTGTAAAGGGAGATTATGATAGTCTGAGAGCACATATTTCAAATATAGACTTTACAACTATTAAACCTTAAAATTGCGGAGTGGAAAAATTCTGGGCATTAATTAAGTCATCGATTTTGAAAGGTATGGAGTTGCACATCCCAAAAGTTAAGAGTAAATCACATAAAAAAACTACACCATCTTGCATGAATAAGGGTACTTTAAGAATGATTAAAAAGAAGCATAAGTTATATAATAATAATAATAATTACGGTATTTATAATGCGCTTATCTTATAATAATTTTAACTCTAAGCGCGCACTCACAACTCGCGCATGCTTTAGACAATGACTCACGTACCACAAATAGTGAAAATACATTACGACGGTCAGCTTGGGGTGAGGAGTGTAGTGATATAGTGCTAGAACTGTTGAAAGAGGTGAGTTTTGAGGGCGGACTGGAAGGAGGAGAGAGAGTGTTTCTGACGGAGAGAGAGTGGGAGGGTGTTCCAGGTGGATGGACCATAGACGGAGAAGGAGCGGGGGCCGAAAGTACTGAGTTTGGTGCGGGGGATATGGAGGCGGAGAGGGTCAGAGGTGGAGCGGGAAGGGGTGTAGGGGTGAAGTAAGTTGGAGAGATAGGTAGGAGCGTAGTTGTTCAGGGATTTGTAGCAGAGAGACAGAATCTTGTATTGGATGCGTTGGGGGATGGGGAGCCAGTGAAGGAGCTTGAGCAGGGGAGTGATGTAATAATAATAATAATAATAAGCGCATTAAATAGGCGCTTTATCCCAATTGAAAATTGGCTCAAAGCGCCGCCGCGAACTGAACCCAACAAGCACGCTCACGTGAATCACGCGCATTCACTCACACACTGTACATAAACACAGAACATTCACGTGTTGCTAAGGGCAAGCTGAAGCGAGCTACTGAAGTTTTTGGAAATTCAAAATCGTTTGTATTTGAAATTTGATTAAGTGGGCTGAAGCTGATACCAAAGTGGAGGGGGAGGAAGAGCCGGAGTACCCGGAGAAAGAACCCCCGACGGTCCGCCCGAATTAACGGTGACACTTACTAGAGGAGAAAAATCCGACGCCGGAACCCGTAATCGAACCTCGCACCCTTAGCATTGTGGCAGGCGCCTTAACCACTGCGCCACGGACCGCCCCATGTGGTCGGATTTTTTCTTTCTGAGGACAAGGCAGGCAGCATTGTTCTGGACGTGCTGAAGAGTGAGAGTGGTAGAGTGAGGATATAAAAGATATCTTCAAACTAAAGAAGGTAGGGAGTATCAAAGAATTATTACCTTAAGAAACGACTGTAATAAATTAATAAAACCTAATAAAAAAAATTACATGCAAGAAATATTGCAGATAAATGTAAAATAAACCCCAAAATATTTTGAAAGTATGTATAGGAACAAACTAAATATAATTCTGGAATAATTTCACTAAAAAAAGATGGCACCCTTGCTGTAGCAGATCATAAAAAGGCAGCAACCTTGAATAAATTTTTCTCAAGAGTATTTCTGGAAGAGAATTTGAGTAATGTTCCATTGCTTGGTAGAGGCTTGGCAGAACTACTTTGCACTTTATTTACATTTTCCCTTAAATCAGGTATTGTACCACAAGATTGGCGAACCGCAGAGGTAAGTGCTATTTTTAAAAAAGGTTCTAGGTCAGATGCAGGAAACTACAGACCAGTAAGTTTAACATGTATAGTATGTAAAGTTTTAGAGTCTATTGTCCGAGACGAGATTGTTAATCATTTTATTGTGAATAATATGTACACTGAATGCCAACATGGTTTCAGAAAGAAACGATCATGTGTTACTCAATTACTACAGGTTATGGATGATATAACTTCCTTACTTGACAACAAAAAACCAGTTGACATCATAGACTTTAGAAAAACATTTGACACTGTTCCTCATGAAAGGCTTCTTCAGAAGCTACAGGCCTATGGTGTATGTAGAAACATTTCCAACAAAATAAGAAGTTTCTTACATGAAAGAGAAGTGGTAAAGGTTGAAAACGCAAAATCAGACAAAATAAAGGGGCTGAGCAGTATACCTCAAGGAAGCATCCTAGGACCTACATTATTTACTATATTTATAAATGACTTGCCAGACTGTTTTAATAGCATGTGCAAAATATTTGCAGACGACACTAAAATCTATAATGAATCGAGCAATAAAGACGTGTTGCAGTATGATTTGGATCACTTGCAAGAGTGGTCCGACACATGGGATTTGCATTTTAATGTACAAAAATACAAGGTCTTGCATGCTGGAAGGAACAATCCTGAACATGATTACTTGATGAAAGTTAACAGTGACATTAAAAAGGTGGTACCCTGTAAGGAAGAAAGAGACTTAGGTGTTGTTTTTGATAAAGTTCTTTTGACCCCCAAATTCAGAACTATATCATTAAGGCCAACAAAATGGTTGGAGTAGTTAAGAGAGCCTTTAATTATTTGGATAAGGACATCTTTAGTAAACTGTATAAATCACTAGTCAGACCAACGAAACACTAACTGTATGGTACCCAGGTTTAAAGAGACAATCAGTTGCACTCAAAAGGGTACAGAGACGAGCAACAAAGCTGGTTAAAGAATGTAGAAATATGACTTAGTTAGACAGACTCAAATACTTTGGACTACACTTCTTACGTGGACATTGAATACGTGGAGACTGACTCAATCCAAGTTTTTAAAATTTATAATGGCATCAACGACCTAAATTGGGACGACTTTTTTGCAGCACAGTTTTGTGACAGAACCCGAAACTCTGAAGGGAAAATCTTTGTATGGCATTGCAACACTAACCTGCAGAAGTTTAGTTTTTCTGAGTTGCCATTGTTTGGAATGATTTACCAAATACTAGTTTTATTAAAAAAAAAAAAAAAAAATTTTTTTAAAGCTCCTAATATAAATTCTTTTAAAGTTATTCTCCCCAGGATCAATTGATTGATTGATTGTACATTGATTAACGTCCCGACAGCAACAAGGCTTTCTCAGGACGTGTCTGCACTGCTTGTGAAAAAAAAAACAACAAAAAAAACAAACAAACTAAACAGAACATTGAATGTATGTCTCCAGCCGGTCAAATACATTAAATAAACCTAACACATGGGGCCTAAATAAAGCTAAGACCATTTAGCAACACACATCCAATATCAAGAGCTACAGGCAGTGCAGACAGTAGGGAGAGTTTTAAAAAGGCAAATACAGATGAATGGACCTCGGGTAGACAGAAACACATGCCCCAGAATAGAGAGAAAAACTCACCCTGTGGGGCTGACCAGGGTGACCCTGGGAACTAAAAATTACCTAACCCCACCCAAGTCCCCCAGGGCAGACCCAGGTGGGGGTCCCCAGGATCAAGCGAGTCAACACAGTCAGAAAACTGTCTGCAACAGATACTGCTGATAGTATTATGTATGGATCATTTGTGTACTAACTTAGAGATTTATGATGTAAATACAATGCCAAATGTCGAAATTCATTTTTTGGTGGGTGTGTTGTTTTTGTACCCGAGAGCGCAAATTATCGTCTGCATCGGCCTCGTTTTGAATTTGTGCATATTTACTAGCCTATGTCGGCAGAACCCAGTCAATACTGCAGACGAGGTCATCGGGCTGGGTACACACGTGTCAGTGTAAACATGTACTGATGTTCTCCGGCATCCCTTTCACATAATTTTCCACGAGAATGTAAAATAAACCTTCCATACTCGCTATGCTGTCAAAATCAATGCGGGTTCCGCTTGACCTGCTACCCTGAGTAACAATCGTGATGGGGGCGTGGCTTGTTCAACTCGGTCTCCACGCCAAGCGATTGAGCCAGCGTCACGAAACACAACAGTGGTATTTATACCCACTTTCTGTACTGCAATTTCACATCTCACACACCGAAGTCTACGTAACTGAAAGCATCTCTGGAAATGACAAATGCACCATCGCATCAGAAACACTACCTCTGTAAATCGAGTGAATGAGAGCGGCCCGCACATACAAAAACGTGTCACGACCAGCGATGTCAGTGCCGCAATTTTGACACACAACATAGTTTTCAGATCCTTGCAGCATAAAATCTGATGAACTAGCTCGTAACTTTATGATAAACAGATTTTAAATCTTGCAAAATCAGTAAGAGACAAATTCTACTGAAGATCATGAATTCTGAAAACCACTAGCGCTCGCGGAACTATAGGAAGATCGACAAAGACCGTAGCCAGATTACTTACTGATGACATAGCAAGAAAGCGACAAATTCCGGATGGGCGGTCAAGCCAAGCGCTATATTCGCTTGTCCGATGTCAATTCTACTCTCTCTTTCTCTTTCTTCTTTTCAATTCCGAGTCTGTGTCGATCGGCGCGAGTTGACTGATACTTTCTTTTTTTCTTCACTGATTCATCCGCCATCTTGTCTCTGATTGGTTATAATTATGCAGATGACCTAAGGTCGTATAGAATAGTATAGTCACAAGATTCCGGTGGCATCTTTTCGCTTTGAACGGACGAAAAAAAGCATTTGGTGGGACAATAGGGTGATCATTGTCTAAGTGGGTGTGTATACTGAATCCCAGTAAAAGCTTTTTGCGAACTGAAGCATTAAAAAAGGTCAGGACTGCCCCTTTAAACACCAGCTGTACGAATTACCAAAATTTAAAGAGATTTTCTATTGCTATGATGAATGACTTACAGGAAAATTTGCATGTATAATAGACCCATAAAGTAATTAAAGAAAGAAAGGACATTTGCAAAGGCCTCGCGGCCTATTTTGTCCTCACGCATACTACATTATAATGCACTGTGCCCCTCATGTAAAGCTCACTGTAGCATTGGTAAATCTGTGAGGCTTTATCAATAGGAGTTCTTTTACATCAGTCAGGCCAATAACAACAGGTAAAGACCCTTGATAGCGAGGTCAGCTCTCACATAGAAGGGACTTTGTGGGTTATATTACATCCCGTCTTGTCTCCATAGGTAGTGCATAGCTCGCTGAGAAATCAGGCATCCACTTCTTGAGGCAGGGCTCCCGGTGGCTCAGTCGGACTTTGTCGTGTGCAATAATTGTACCTGTAGTGGGAGAGCACGTATCAGATTTTAAAATATTGCATGCACACATATAATAATATTTGGATGAGCAAAATAATGATAAGTCAAAGTGTGACAATTCAAAGATATCTGTTTTCTACACCTAACGAGAAAAGAAAGAAAAAAATACGACCTTGACCCGAACTGCGAGACGGGGTCATTTTCCAGACTACACATCTCGATTACTCCGCCAATCCCGTCTCCGTTAGCCTAGATTACATGTTGCGCTTATTGTCTTACAAAAAGCTAATTTCTTTGATTGTTATAGTACATAATGACGAGTGCTACTCCTTTATTATTTACCCACTGCATTTATTAAAAGTCTATATAGTATTTCCGGACTCTATCGCGGATGGACTTCCTACACTCTTGCAGTGTGTATATCTGTCGGCAATGTTTATGTTGTTCTCTCTAATAGACAATATTTGTGTGATATCGCTTTAAATATGATTCTGCCGGCGTGTATTTTACTTCTTTTCGTCACTGGGGTTGAAGGTGAGTTGTACGGACTGATCTGCAGAAGACGATTGTTATTCTGTTATGTTTCAGTTGCATGTTTTGTTTCTTCTCTCTCAAAATGGCGGCTATTAGCGAGCAAATAACAAGACCTAGGTAACCACAAATTATGAAATAGGTTTGATCGATTAGGTGATTTGTCTGCACGAAAAAAAGGGCGGTGTAAGTTTGGTGCCATGTAACCGAAAATACGACAATAAAATGTAGTGCCTCGTTTGCTGATGCTCTAGTCAATTCACAGTATCCGCGAAAGTGAAAAAGTGACTGACAAACTGTCACTGTGAACACAGAACATCATTCGCCCAGAACTTACTTAAGGTGAGGTATACAGGGCATACAGAAAAATCAAACAGCGTTTTTTACTTTGAGTTGTTTTTGTGTGAGAGAGAAAATGGGGTGGGGTGCGGGTGTGCGACTGCGAGGTTGGATTGTTAAAAGACCAGTAATTTTTGTTTATATTTCTGCCAGTGGTTCAGTAGCATTAGCAAAGTAGCAGATTATCATGAATTGCTAAAGTCATAATCTTAAGGACATTTGATTTAAACCCACAGTGCCTTAAGTATTCCACCATTCATGGTAACACTAATGAATGAAGTAACAGATTATAACTTAAGTAAAGTACAAAAGAGTGCTCTTTTGTTTAACTGTAAAACATAGCTTGTTTCAACTCATTGATCAGTATTTTGTGGTTGCAGGGTTGCTGTGTCGCTTGTGTCAGGATTGTGCTCGGCCAGGAAATACTCAAAATGAAACGTGTGAAACAGACGGCATCTGCATCAGTGTCATCACCAGGTGGAAGGGCAGTGTCCGCCTTAGCAAAGAGTGAGTACAGGGTGACAGGCTAATAGTAATAGAGTAATATTTTACTAAAGCTAGTATTACTAGTGTAGTATTGTGTACTGTTTTAAATTTCAATTTAATACTTGAAAAACTCATTGAGCTCTACATACATGAGACTATTACACTATACATCATAGGGTGGACTTACCACGGTAGTTGAAGGGTGGTGCAAAAATAGGCACCAATTACCTAGGTATTACAGATCCATCAAATCTGAATAGTCATAATCGGTCTATCTCTTAAAATTTTAAAGGAGTTGCTGGTGTTACTATCCTATAATACTAGATCAAAACCTCATGTCAAATTCATTAGTATTAAATTTTAATTTTTTATGTGAGCCATTCTCAGAAGGTGAAAGTGCCAAACAGTAACCATGTTTGTCACTCAAGCCGAGTCAAGCATTAGCATTATATTGCACTGACAGTGACACATTCCATTTTGTACCAATTTGTTGCAAATTAAATGAAGAAATTATATAACAAGCATGTCTTGATTACTCTACTGAAAGTGTAGTTTGTTGAGGGTGAACTAGGCAAAAATGTAATTTTTTTGCAGCTGAAAATGTGACATGAGAGCCCCTAATGAGAAAACAAGTAAAAAGAAACCTTTCACTATGATTTTTTTCCCGCAAACTAGCCCTTTTCATGGACAGATTAGGTGTACTTTTTTCCAATCATTTTACTTTTTTAGTTAGTTCTAGAAAAACATTTTTTTGGGTGTTAAAACACCTGCAAATTTACATGACTGGATGTTACATGTCCTGTCATCAAGCACAAGATAGGGGAAAGAATTCCCATAATTGGTAAACAAGTGAACCTAGCAGAGTTACATTTTTTTCAAGCTTATGCCTGTACTGATATTTTTAAATGACATCAGTGCAGGTGAATGTTTTATGTCTTGAGGGAGCCAGTTTAGTTCTATGGGCTTTTATTTTTTGGGAGAAAATGTTCACGTTTTGTTTCATATCCAGGAACACGCTTGAATGTCCACCACAAAATGCATTTAACCGGGAAGTTTGAGTCACATTCTTTGGTGTTCACCTTTTGAGAATGGGTCATATTAATATTATATATTAGTGTGTGAACGATTTAGCATTATACATTTCATCCTGTCAGGTGCAAAGGGAAGGATAAGGAGTTCCTGCTAGGCCGGCCCTTGTTTTGTGAGGTGAACCAAGCATTGCTGCACGTTTCCAATGTCAAGTGCTGTTGGGATCGTGACTTGTGCAATGATGATGATGTACCCACCCTGGCTCCACCACCGAAAAAGGATGAAGGGAATGGTGGTGGTAAGTATTAATTATTCTGACAGTGGTGAAAATATATCTCTTGTGTTTAAGGGTTTTAAATTAAAGGGGGCAGGGGGTGGAACACCCCAGAAATCAGCGCTCCACCCCATATGCTCGGTTAACTTAAAGCTGGGGCCACATCCGCCCCATCAACATTTCAACAGTCTGTTAGATTAAAACCTTTTCCTTGCTGCTATACTATCGTTTTCTGGGCGCTTTTGTTTGTTATCTCTCTACCTGTTTTGACAATTTGAGTAATCACCCTGATAATGATATAATAACTAACTGTCATTAACATGGGTGGGACTTTTCCGGCTACAGCCGGATTTCCGGATTTAAATTAAAAAATTTTTTTTCACTTAACTTAAAAAGTGCCCCAAGACCAGTGCCCCAAGACCCGTGCCAGTGATGTTGCTAGAAATTTTCAGCATAGGCCAATTGGCCGATTCGGTCACAAACCTTTAGGACATTTTGAAAATCTTTCGGCCACCATTTCGAGTCCAATGTCGATGGCGCTGCATCACTTTGATTTGTCACAGTCAGAGTCTGAGAGGTTGTTCCACTCAATTTCTTCTTTTCTTTCTCTCCAACACCAAACGAGAGGAAGCGCTGGCCACTGATAAGTTTTGGTTTCTTTTTCGGCGGCATTTCAAAAACGAAAATGGTAATCCCGGAAGCACGCCGTTAGCAACAAGGGGAGTTTCTCTCTCTCTCTCTGCTGATGCATTTGCCGTCTGCTTGGCGCTTTCGATACGCGATGCTCGACAATAACTCGTAACTCATAACACCTTTATTTATCCGATAGGAAATTAATATGGCCAGAAGCAATAATAACGAAACAGACATGAGACAAGCAAACAAAAAACGGACAAAGGGTGGCCAAATGAGGCGTAAAACCTTAGCAGGCATGCCTACCCTCAATTTGAAGTTTCAGTATTCAGAGATGAGAATCTTCCGCTTTTTAGCGGAAATCCGCTCTTTCGGAAGGTCCCAGGGTCATTTTTGAGATCGGTTTAAATCCGGTGAGAAAATTTTAGTGTATATGACTAGGGTGAGTTGTTGATTTTCGATCTCGCAGCTTATTCCCACTCATTGTTCCCATGCGGATTGTTGTCATTTGGTTCGCTCTCACTTCGTTTCCGTCGATCCACCAAGCTTTCCTCCTTTTTGTCATTTTAGGATTCTCATCTCTGAGTATTAGCTATTTGAAATTTCAGTAATACTATTACAATTTCAGTAACACTATTACTATTGTTATTATTTCTGCACTGTTTTTTTTATATTGTGCCTTTTATATTAGCACGAGCGCAAATATAAAAATGACACACACACATCACTGACCAGGACACATATAGTTTGCACATCTCTGTAATGGGTTAAATAATGGTTGGGCACCCCCCCCCCCCCACCCCCCCACCCTCCTCCACTTAATTTTTAAAATTTTATTTAAAACTTGCACATTGCGAAATTTTCTGATCATTGCACTTAGGTCCCACCAAGTGAAAGCAGACACTGACAGGTTGGTTTAAACAGAGGGACGTAAACGAGCAAATTGACCTAGTGTGCTTACTCCCCTTGTTATTGTTTTAATTTGACTAACTCCAACAGTTACTTTATTTCTAGATTTAAAAGGCAACTAATATTAATGATAAATTAGGAAATCATATAAATTATTATTTTATGTACTAATTTAAAACAAAATGCAAAATAATTGCATTTTTTGTCAGATTAGAATATCTTTTATTGTACAACTTCAGCCATAGCGGTAAACTAAAATAAACACTTGGATTATGTTAACAACGATATTTTTTAATTCAGATTATTTGGAAAAAGGAATGCAGCGAACAACTCAATATGAAAGATAAAAGCTGAGCTGTGTCGTGTGCAATGGCTAATACCACCTGTCGGAAACCTGTCAGGGCCAACGGAAATTCTGTAGGCATGCCTGCCTTAGGACAGCGGGCCGATCAGAACGTCACTCTTTCAGACATTTTGGAATTTTATCGGTGAATGGCCGATTTGCCGATGAAAACGACATCACTGCCTTGCTTCAGGATTTAACTTTTTTTTTGGTTCCACCCATGCATTAAAAACCATCATTTAGGTGGCTTTTAGCCAGTTGACAGGTGACACTTTTTGCCCTTTAACTCTCAAGACTCCTCTTTAGAAACCAGATCACCTAATTTAAGACCACTATTTTTCTTGCAAAGTAATGTGTTTGCTCAAAACTGCTAGAGGCAGACTGTGCACCATCTGCCACTTTGAAGTACAGCCCAATATGTGAAGAGCTGCATTTTAAAAATGATTTTACAGTTGCCTGCTGATTGCTGAACTAGAAGTCACAAGAGATGAATTAAGCCCAAGGCTGTATTTCCAAAATTTTGAGGTGTTATCAGTTGCATGAGACAGGGGATGTGATGATGTGCAGGTGGTGTGGGTTGTGTTTGACAAAGGGAGCTAACTCCTGTCCATGGTTCTGGTTATTTTATTTCATAACCAACAACAAAAAGTAATACAGGACACTCGACCCGCAGTCCAGTTTCCAGAAACACAGTGAAATACTTGACGTGAAGCCGGCACGCTACAAGCTATGTACGCGCACTGATAATGGTATGCAAATAGTCAGTCTTCTAAGTGCGCCGGATGCTCGGCTTTAAATAGGCATAGCGCAGGCTTCGGAGAGAGCAACTCCCTCGCGCAGGCGAAACGGCTCGACCAGACAAAGAAACTAGCAAAAACTGTGCTAGTTGGTACCTGAATAAACTTTAATAACTAGCGAACTATACATTCAATACTAATAAATCTTAGCATTTCCAAAAGGGAATTTAAAGGGCTTTTCAATGAACTAAATTAGGAAAAGCTTAACACTAAACTGAATTTAATATGATTTTTTAATGACTGCCACACAAGGGAAGTGAAACGTGAAAAAGCATGAAAAACGTAAATCTAACTAAGACAGGTTACAGATCGTACAAAACCAAATAGATATTCTAAAAGCAGGAACTGTGCTGAATCTAATGACAGTCGAAACAGCTTTCTACGTTTAATAGAACGGAAGCTATGAGGCTTCAAAAATAAACAGAAAACACAAGTTACAAAACCATTACTAAAACAGAAGACTCGCCGCGACACGCAAGTGGTGAAGACTCGCCGCGACACGCAAGTGGTGCCGTCACGGCTAGCGGCTGAACGGGGAACCTCAGACGTGGATTAAAAATAACTACATGGGGACAGAGGCTTATGGCGCTCTGCTACACAGGTTGACCATAATAATGCGAGGGTAGTGTCAGACTAGCTTGGCACCATCAGGCACCAAGCTAGTCTGGCGCTTCCCTTTAATTATCATGGTTAATCCGTCTCCTGCTGTAGTGTGTTGGGGCTAAATGGGTTAAATTAATGGTCATTGCTTACAAAAGTACCGTATTGGCTTGACTTCAGGGCATTATAGCTTCACATCTCTGCACATATCAAATTTATGGGACACTGTTCTTGACATACGACTGTCAACTCAGTTTCCTGCAGTTATTTCTTTAAACTAAGCAAATCAGACGCTACCCTTAATAATCACAGTCCAATCTTCTGAAGTGAACTCTGTAAACAAAATGGTGATCATTTGCATATATATATAGCAAATAGGTTTCACAATTTCTTTCACTCTTTGTCACTTTTACTGGAAACAGAATAATATTTTCTTAAGTCTAAATGTGGCTACTTGATTGTGTCTGGTAGTTATACATTAGATTGTTTCAACAAGCTTATTACTATATTAGCTTATTATCTCTGCTTGTGGCGTTTACTGGATTCACACTCTACTTTGTGTTTGATTATATAAACAGACTAACATTTTCAGGGCATAGTTTCACTAGCCCAGTGTACTGCAGAGGACTCCTCCAGAATAGTTTGGTGACATCTGTTACGACATACATTGATTCCTGCACTACCGCTGCTACTTGGGCAGCTTGCTTGACATTGCTGCTCTTATTAGTCTTATTCATGTCTCTTTATTAAGAAGAACATTACTGATATTGCTGTATCAAGACACTGTGTGTGACGTTTGGTTCATATTATCGCAACCACAATTGTGCTGCATTGGCAATTTTGAGACTTTCATGTACATATAAAGAGAAAGTTGGTACAGAGATACCTGATGGTAAGACCTATCTATTCATACTCATTTGGATTACCCCTTAGTAAGTCAAGTGTCAGAAGAGGTCAGTAAATGTGTGAAAAATGCCTTTTTTTGGGTCAGAATCATAGTTTTTGGCTTACGTGCGAAGCAAGAGTGTGTATGTTTTGGGCCAGTGGTCGTTTGTCATTCGTCGTCCGTGGTAAACTTTAACGTTGGCATTTTCTTAGAGACTATACAAGCCACAGTCTTCAAACTTGGCCCAAGGATACGTTGTGGCAAGACCTTTCTAAACATACCAATTTGAGTGACCTCTCACACAGGTCAAGGTCTCAGGCGATCAGGAAAATATAAAAAATCGCTGTATTTTGACATAATTTATTTTTACTCAAATACCATTCACAACTTCAAACCCAAACTTGGTACAAAGATACCTGATGGTAGGACATTTCTATGCATGCTAATTTGGTTGATCCCTTGGAAAGGTCAAGGGTCACAGGGCTAGAAATTAACCTTTTTCTTTGGGGGTCACCGGGCCCCTTGATTGAAAAATTTGAGGGCCCACAAGCAACTTTCGGGGCCCAACTTTGAAAAATAATGCAAACAAAAAACAAAAGAATTATTGACAATATAATAAGTAGAAAGTACAATTTGTCTGATAATCTAAAATAAAAACAATTGAATTTCCAATTTTGCTGAGTGATGTCATTTTTATTTGCCTTTTCTTTCACTTTCAAACATTACCAACAAAAAAGGGGAAAAAAAAAAACACACACACACATTCAGTGACACACATATTCCAGTGACTAGTGAGCCTGAAATGGCCATTAAACAAAATATAAAAAAATCAAGTGAGTCTCTTGTATAATACTTTTCAGTTTTGTGACTGAGTATTGCACAATACACATCATTAAATTTTTAATATGAGTAACCTAACAAAAAATCTGACCTCAATGCACAAAAGTTCAAAACAAAACCATGAAAGGGAACTAAACTTAACAGTACTCTTCCTGATAAATTAAAGTTAAACAAACAGATTTTGCCTTTTCTTTTTTTTTTCAATCATCTATTCATATTACACTTATGTGCACTTGAGTTAACAGAAGTAAACTAAAAATACAATAACAAAAAAAAAAAAAAAGAACACAATACTATTACTGTGAGTGAGTCTGTTGCAAACATTTCTAGTATATATGACTAAATGACAAAAGGTGGGGTGCTGGGAGGGTGTTCCTGAAAGTTGTAATAAAAACATTATGTTAACATCTGAAATCCGTGTTTTCCTGTGGTTTGTGTGGCAGAATGAATGTACTGATAGTGGGGATCACTGCAAGCCGCAATGTTTAGTATTTTGTTCTACACGTGAAATATTGTACAAAATTGTCATAAAAATCCAGGCGTCGAAAACGGACATTGCGTAGGTGGCCCTCAACGAAGATGTCGTGCTCAGCCTAGGGTTGATTAAAGCGCTGGAAAGTAAGCATGTGCTCAAAAGATACATCGATTAACATAAACAAACTTGCCGAATGGATCGAAATTGCTTGATGCGTCTTTTCTGGCCGTTGAAATTTTCCGTGTCACACGTCAAACCTCGTTGTAAGACCGCCGTCGCAACTGCGAGTGCGCTTTTTTTAATAAACGGTTTGGGTTAGAGAGGCCAAGAAGGCGTCATTGTGTACTCCCGATACGACTGTGAGTCATTATTAAGTTAAAAGTATTGAGCGTATCCTTATCTTTTTTTTTACTTGCGATTATTGCCGTCCAGAAAATGTGTTGTAATATTTGACATTCGAAACCCATCCCAAATTATTCCTTCGCATTGCGAATATATCGCAAATATCGATGGTATTCACTTCCGGTACCCACGGCGGTTATACGTTGGCTTGTGGTCGCATGCATGTCGCACGAGTTTTGCTGTTGATGAAGAACTGTCAGCACCTGAAGGTATGTCATAATATAAATTCCTCGTTTTGACGTGTGACACATTTGACGACCGACACCAAAACGTGCAGTATATTGTACAAATATCTTCAAAGCAGGTTTTGTCATTCATTTGATTTTGGTCATATTCATACAGTAAGCCGAGGAAAATCTTATTCTGACGACAGAACAATGAATAGAGAAATGGTTTCCTTCCTGTCTTACAACAAAGGCGTTTGTGGTAATTTTGACACTCGACACATGTTTGTTGTCATTTTGACGCTCGACACCAAGGTAATATTGTGCGTTAGTTTAGCGCTTTGTTTTATAAAATGTCTACCCGCTAGATGGTGGAGTAAAACTTTTGGTATGCATGCCGTACATTTGAACTAAGGATGTAGGATTTTGTTGACTATGGGGTGAATTATTCCTTTGTTTGTGCCGAAATGGTGTCGCACGTCAATATGACAACACGTGGTGACGGGAAAAACAATTAGTTTCAACTGAATACAAAGGAAACCAGCATTAACCTCTTTAACCCTAAACCACTTGCATCTCAGTTCAGCAGTGCTGTATGAGGTTTATAATTATGGGGTTAAACTCTGATACTCATGATTGTATTTGATAGAGATATAAACATGGCAGTGCCACATTGTATCATTTATCATTAGATGCGTCAACAGTGATATGTAAGTAGTATCTGCTTTAGTTATGATACAGTCTAGTCCTGAAATAGTCAACCTGTTGAAATCGAATAAGGGCATACTGAATGACGTGTTTCCTTGATTTTTTGAAAATAGGTCCACTATGATGAAGCCCAAGCAACCACCTTTGACTAATGCTGAAAGGTGTCGGAGGCGGAGATTGAAGCTGGCAGAAACGAATCCTGAGCGCTTTCAACAAGAGAAAGAAGAAAATAAAGAAAGGGCCCGAAAGAATCGACAGAAAGCGAAAACACCAGAGCAACTTCAACGACATCGTGAAAAGGCATTGGAGCGCCAGAAACGATATCTGTCAGTAGCGTGTGATTATACTTTGACATTTGTGTGTGTGTGTGTGTGTGTGTGTGTGTGTGTGTGTGTGTGTGTGTGTGTGTGTGTGTGACGTCATTCATATAAGTTCAAAGACCGAATGAAGGGAATGTCCATCTTGTTTGTAATATTTTCTAGTGATAATCTGTTCAGGGATCATTCATGGCGGAGCATATCATACTATAGGTCTTTTGACCAGGTCACAAAAATCGTAATAGGAAATTTTGGAAAATACTCGGTCTAGATTCTCACCAGCTGATCGCGCGAACAAAAAGTCAGTACAGTCAATTGGCCGGGTGGTTGCAAAAACGATGCGTCATTTCAGATTTGTATGCGTCAGTGACCGCAAAACCGACGCCAAACATGATCCCTTCTGTCTTGCCCTTTTGTGAAAACTGAGCGGTAGGTACTGTTGGCTTAGAGGACTTGATTACGTCCGGTAGACTATAGGTGGGTGTGTATGTGTGTTTAGGGCAAAGAAGGCAGCAGAAGAGGCAGCACGAAGAACGAGGCTAGATGTTGATAAGGAAGTCAAAAAGAAAAAGGCCAATCGACTGGCAGTCCAGAAACATCGCTCCCAACAATCCGCCAAAAAACAGCGCAGAGTTCGGGACATGCGCATGGTATATTACTATCAGAAGAAGGTTGTGAGAGAGGCAGGTCCTATGGAGCAGCAGCGCAACAACAGCAAAGCCACTCAGAGAGTGTCAGGGTGCCCCTACCCCACCACCGAGAGCTTTAAAACAGCTGTTAGGCGTGTGAAGGAAAAGTTGAGGGCCAGGGGTGTCAGGCTGGCTTCCCTTTGTAAAGGAGTAATGAAGAGCGCAGATAAGGTAGCCCAGCAGACACGTCGGGAACTAAATGTTTCCTTCAACACTCCGGAAAAGAAGTCCCCGAGGAAGACGCTGGCAGAACATGTCAGCAATATCAATGCAAAGCGGGATGTGTCGACTCTGCGTCACAAGAGATGCCTTGCCCAAGCCTTTCAGAATGCTGACAGCTCATCCTACAAGGAAATTGGCCTCTCACGCAAGCTTATTCGGGCGTCCAAGACTGGCCAGCTGTACCGGCGAAAAAAGAATGGCTTGCAGCAACTGGTGCAGAATTTCTACGTGGACCAGCCATCTGCAGATCCTTGCCAGTCGCACAAGAAGAGGCAGCTTCTGAAGCCAGTCAAAGAAGTCTACAGGGACTTTAAGAAGAGTCACCCCTCTGCGAAAGTGTCTGCGGACGTTTTATCGTCTGAAGCCTAAGAATGTTGCATATGCAAGGCACCACAATACGAATTGTGCAGGTCACCTAATGTCCCTCCATGGAGGATTATCCAGATGAGGTTTGACAGGAAGGAGATGTAGCCTGTGTCAGATTCACAGTCTGAGGAGGATGGGGAGCTTGATGTCTCCTTACGTTCTTCAGGCCTTGACTCTGACAGTGAGGCAGACTTTGACAATACCATGGATGTCGACGCCGATGCAGAGAACAGCAGTGAATCCGACATCGAGTTGATCAACCCTGGTAACTCCTGCGCTGAACTGAACGAGGCGTTATTGGCAGACTCGAGCACCATTGTTGGTGACAGCGAGAATCCCCGTCAGTCAATATATCCTGACGTTCTGTTTGACTTGGAGCGTTTATAGTTTTTTCATGCGGCAAGATTGTCTCTGGCCTCATGCTCCTCATATGATGACCTGCAGACGAGATCGGCTGGGCTGAAAGAGGACATGGCACAATTTCTGTTGCCTGAAGGCCACGACCAATTTCAAGACAAGGCAGAAGATTTCCGATCTGTCCAGTTGCTGCAGCCAGATATGAGGGGCAGGTGTCGACCACTTGCTGTGGAAGGTGATGGATTTTTTTTTTTTTAAGGGCGTAGAGTCTTTTACTGTTTGGCGGTGAGGACCACCACACTAAAACTCCGTGTCCGTGTGGTTGTCACCATGTGCCTACAGGAAAGATTATTCCTTGATGGCCAGAACTGGTGTGCACCATCAGACAACCTCGCGGCAGGGCATGTGATTCGTGTTGCAGTGCTGACACCTGCATCCACGGCTACACCAGAGGATGCTTTCAGGAATGAATGCATGGCAGTGGTTGGGAATGCTGTCTACACAGGTTTGGGGCAGTTCTTTGCTGCCTCGTTGCCCTGAACAGGGCTGTGCAATCAGTATTTCCACCACTTGGATGGCCAGTATATAAAAAGCACTGCAACAGGATCATCCGTGCGCCTGGCTGCACAAACAACACGAAGCTGACAGTGATGTGGTCTTCGTCCAGGGACGACATGGTTGCGGAACACTGGACCTCCAACCATTTCGTTCCCATGGCCATCATTAGGAAGCCATGTCAGTGTCCTGTTATAGGAAACACCTACATGATCAGGTGGTCAGGTGTTGAATATCCCTGTCAGGTGCTGGAGACTGATAAACTCCTAGGAGTAGTTTGTGTGCACTTCATGTCAAAACCCAGAAATGGCCTGTGGTGCTGGAGTGTTGCAGACTACTCTTGGGAGCCGCACAGTTCTCTTGTGAGGGAAGTCTCCCTTAGGTTAATGAACAAGGTGTCCACACAAAGGCGCAAGCTGTTCAAAGTTTGTTAGCACTGTTGACTTCAGACCTCAATGATGTTACCGCAGGTTACATTGACTCAGTGGCCTTTGTGCGTGAATGTTTAGTTCAGATTGGTCCACGATGAAGTGCCACCTCCAGCCCATGCCGTTAGCACAGGTTACAGTGACTCGGTGGACTTAGTTGGATAATGTTTTGTTCGGATTGGTCCATAAGTTAATGTTTGCGTCATTTTCTGTTTGTGTCAGTCTGGTGATGTTGAAAACAAGACCCATGTTGTAATTTGTTGTAATAATGACGCGCGACACTTTTTTGAAAATCATCTTTTTCCTGAAATATATGTCTTCCTTTTGGAATACTTACATATAGCTTGTCTTGTTTTGTGTGTGTTGAATGTGCAGATGTGTTCTATTAAAATAAAACGTATGATTGGGTCTGGTGGCAAATTGTTAAACATCTGACTGGTGTCGTATGTCAAACATTACAACATTACATGTCCATAAATTATGTTCAGGGTGTGGACATCAGACGGAGATGATAGCATTACATTTCGGCATGCTATAAGGTATATAAAAACAGTATCTTGGGTCTGCAGCATTTTACCACACAAATATTGTATGTGCATTTATGTTGTAATGTTTGACACGCGACACTTCAGACATTCCAACATATAAACTAAGATCTTTCAAACACCAAGCTTTTGATTATCTTTTGCTTCCACACAATCATGCTTGGTATTGAGAGGTTTCAGACAGTATCACAGAGAACTCTTTCATGCAGGGTTTATTTTTCAAACCCTTGTCCTAAATCAGAGTCCCACCTTTTGTCATAGAGTCATATATATATAAAAAAAGAAAAACACAATCCAGTGTACAATCTTTGTATACAAATACATTATGATTTACACTGTGACTAGATCTAAACACAGGCAGAGATCTTTTTTTTTGGGGGTGGTGGGGGTGGGGGGCAGATGGACAATGATCAAGTCTTGCACAACCTGACATACAAATGAAAATCTTCAATGGCATGCACACAATCAAAAGTTCAAAAGAAAACAGCAAGAAAGGGAACCACTTGTCTTGACCCAGCACTGTGCTCTCAGTCACTGTCAACAGATTCATCTGACTCTGTGCTAGAGTCCTCAGCATCACGCTCGCGCTCTCCATAAGGCTGTGTTTGAGGACGCCGAGATCGCTGCCCAGATGTTGCCCAGTGCTTCAGGGCCTCTGCTGGGTCAAACTGATCCCTCTCTGGGCAGTGCAGGGAGATTTGCATCAGGTCGTCGAGGGTTTTGTTTGCCAGGCTACTCCTCCAGTCATTCTTGATGCGCTTCCATCAGGGAAAATCCCCTCTCACAGTCTGCACTGTGGGGTGGGAGAGACAGCACAAAGTCAACAACTCCAAGTGCATTTGGAAACCTCTCTTGCGTCACATTCAGCTCCTTCCAAGAAGCACTGGCAATGTTGTGGTAGCGGCGACCAACTTCAGCACGTACTGCTGGCCATTCAGCCACTGCTGCATCAGTGTCGATCTCTGCCTCCTCAAAGACAACTTTGTACTCAGTTACAATGTCACTCATCTGCTCATCACCAAAAGTGGCCCACTCTTCACTGTGCTTGTCAGGCCAGAGTGAAAAGTTCACAATGCGCATTGCCAACAGGATGCTGTTTGTCACATCTTCGTACCGATCTGACAGCGACTGAGACAGCACAGACAGCACATCTCTTCTGACTTCATCAAAGGTCTGACGATCTCTTCTGTCTACAAAGACGTGGTGTCCTGACGCCTGTTGCTGCCTGACTCTCTGAAGTTTTGGGCCATCCAGTCTTCAGTCTGTCAACAGCGTCACTCAAATCCTCAATGGATTCACTGACATCCGCAATGCCAACGTTTGTAGCCTGGAGTCGCTTTGATGTCATTGACAGGTGATGGAGAAGGTCCTGAAGGAAAGCCAGGGAGCGCTGGAACTGGTGTGTTGTCATCAGCTGGTAGAAGCCACGAGCCTTGTCCTTGGTGTCTGGTCTCACTGTTTCAGGACAGTCAGGATTTGTCACCTGTGGAAAAGAACACAACAAAATTTAAAATATTTATTGTAATTACACGTTGAAAGATTAAGCGGAGAGTGAGAAAGAAAGTGGGGAGTGACTTGACTGTGGTAAGAAAATAAAAAACAAATGTTAAGTAACTGTGCGTGTGACAAAGCAATAAGGTAAGAAAAAGATGGACTATATTTATTACTACTTAATTCGCTTGCCAATTAATTTTTTGTACACATTTTTCTTTCTTATCATATAGATTTTGATTAAAAAAACTAAAAGGTGTTATACCTGCTCAAGGTGGGTCAGCAATCCCGGCATCGCTTTCACGATGTTGTCCACAGCTCACAACACATGAGACACCCAGCGAGTGCCACCGACCCTTGTTGAAATAAGGAAAGGGACCTTCTTTGCTTGGCATGATCTCTCCAACATGCTGCGGTTCAAAGGGCTGCACACAATCACAGAATAATGCACAGTTACATTTTTTTTAACAATCAAATTAATACTTAATATGCATTAGAGATTTTTTCATAAATTGATCAATAATTATTTAATTAAATTAATTTAAAACAATAGTCAAACAATTTAACAATTCAACAGCAAATGTTTTGAATACTGATTAACATTTTGTATTTTGATTTGCATTTTATCAAAAATAAAATTAATATTAAATACCTGTACTTGTAGAACTTGTACAAGTTTTCCAAAAGCGTGGAGATCTTGGACAGGTAGGAGGAGTTTTTGATGCAGTCCTTGAAGGCCAGTTCAAGACGGTGAACAGCACAGTGGATTGAGACCAGTTTTGGTCTGTCAGTTTTCAATCTGGTAGCAACACCGCTGAGTGAGCCTCTCATCACAGGCGCCCCATCACTGGCAAAGCCTACAAGCTTGCTCTTCCATTCGTCAGGCTCCATGTCAAGATTCTTCTCTATGTCTGTGTGAATCAACTTCAACAGGCTTGCCGCATCACCTTTCTCTACATGTTGTAGAGACACAAAGTTAGTTTTACACTCCCCTGACACTGTGTATTTCACATAGATGATTTCTTGCTCTCTTACGGAGCTGTCTGTTGAGCCATCACAGATGATACTCATGAATTTGGCTTCCTTTAACTCTGTTGCTTGCTTCAATCTCTCCACTTCAGCAATGCTGTGTGTGAACGTTCTACAGCCCTTGTCGTTCAAATATGTCTCTCCTAGTTCCACTCCATTGTCCTTGTGAAGTTCAGCCATCCATTTGAAGTCAGTGAATGGCCTTTCATCTTTGCACAGTGCATGTGTGATTCTTAGCAGCATGGTAACTCTGGCCGACACCTCTTTCTCAATGCTGGCAAGTGCCAAACCTGCTTGGCTGGTGTGTGCTGGCGTAAGAAGCGCTTGCTCTCGCTCGAGGCAAATTTTGTGAGCATCGGTGGCCTCATGTCTTGTCAGTGTGTAGGTTTTCATTTGGGTTGATCCCTTCACCATCGTCTCTTTTGCTTTGCCGATTGTAGACTTTCTTTTTGCAGCCTGCGCCCGACACGGCACACAGAATAACACTTCTTGGCCGTCCTCGTTCACTTCAAGGCCATGCCATGGAAATCTTTTTTTCCACCCTTCATTGTAGTTCCTTGATCTTTTTTCCTCTTCATACTTCTTTTTTCTCTCTTTTTCTTGTTCTTTCCTTTCGTCGACGTTTTCTTCTGGCGTCTTTCGCTTCCCAAAAAATGGAAAATACGCCATCGCCGATTGTTTTAGCAACTGTATGGCGACGATATGTAGCCATACTTTCGTACTTGCAAAGATGGACATTTTGCGCTTATGTTGTGCCATAGCCTTTTGTTTATTATATTAAAAAGATATTGAAGTGTATATTAAACTTTTGAGTGCAAAATTAAAGGGTTTTCGCTTCCTTTCTCTGTTTTTTTTTCTGTCCAAATTTAGGGCACCGGTGTGGGTTGCTTCCCTTGGCCCAAATACGAAACTGCCGAGTAGAGCTAGCTGTAGCAGACGAATTATTTTGCGGGCCAAGCGGGCCCTTCGTTTTTCAACTTTCCGAGCCCGAAATCAACTTTGCGGGTTTTTGGCCCCGGGCCCCCGCTAATTTCGAGCCCTGGGTCACAGGAGCTTAGAAAATAGATTTTAAAAATAGTCATATTTTGACAAAGGATGCTTTTTTCTCAAATACTGTTCACAACTTCAAACCCAAACTTGCTACAGAGATACCTGATACTTGTAAGACCTATTCAAGCATACTAATTTTGATGACCCCTCAGAAAGGTCACAAGAGCTCGGGGAAATAGGGCCAAAATAGCCATAGTTTGACAGAAGATGTTTTTTCTCAAATGCTATTCATAACTTCAAACCCAAATTTGGTACAGAGATACCTGATGAGAAGACCTATCTATGCATACTAATTTGGATGACCCTCGGAAAGGTCAAGGGTCACAAGAGGCTGGCAAATGTGTGTAAAATGCCAATTTTTTAAAATAAAATTGTATGTATTGTCAGCATTTTTGCAACCTTTTCAATCAAAGTTGGCACAAAGGCAGCTGATGATAAGATCTTCTTAATCTTATGCATACTAATTTAGTCAACTCATCGCAAAGGTCAAGGATGACGGGGGGTTAACAGATGTGTGAAAAATGCTTACATTTTGAGACTAATGAGAGAACATGGATTTTGCTGGTGCAGAAGCCATCCCTTTACTTATTGTCACAACGTTCATACATATGTAAATTGGTCATACACATAAGTCATATTGGCTTTGCCTTTCTTGTTATCAAAGTTTTTGCAAACTTTTCATTCAAATTGCATACTCTATTACTAATTTAATCGACTCATCGTAAAGGTCAAGGTTCACGGGGGTATTTCAGATGTGTGAAACATGTTTAAATTTTAAGACAACATGGATTTCGCTGGTGGTCACCAGTGATTTCAAAAGGTTACATGTGTGCATCGGTCATACACGTGAGCCATAAGCCCTTTGCCTTCTTGTTTTCTATTATCAACAAATTACTTTATGATATTATTTTTATGATTTACATGTGTGTCCTTTAGATCTAACAACGGCAAGTTTGAAAACTGGTACTGTAACCAATAACTTTTATCGTTGGAAAATAAAAGTTCATTGTCATTGTATTTAAGCCATTTAGCCCTGATGCACTATAGCAGGAGATGGATCAACCTTGGTAATTCAAGGGTAAAGTCAGATTAGCTTGGCGTCTGATGGTGCCAGGCTAATCTGACACTACCCTTGAATTACCTTGGTAATTCTGTCTGCAACTACTCGTTAGATGACACCTCCAAAATTGAGGATGCAGCCTTCGGGTCAAATGGGGTATAGGCAGTCATAAGAGCAATCCTCTAGCAAGGTGGGCCAGAAGTGTGTATGACAAACTAACTTTTGTTCTCAGAGCCGAAAGTTGCGGAAGGTGGCCTGAGTGCTATAGAGTTGATGGTGGTGATCGCTGTACCTATCATCCTGGTGTGCTTTGTTCTGATGACCACGTACTGCCTGTACCAGCAGTATCAGCGCCACAGTCGTCCCCCACCCCTTCCAGATGTTGACACCAGCTTGCTTATGCCAGAAGAGCCGCAGTCACTAAGGGAGCTCTATGACTGGTCTCAGTCCAGTTCAGGTTCAGGTAAGCAGAGGGAGATCAGATTTTCTTGTCCAGCTTGTGGAAGTTATGCAAAAAAAGTGGGTTGGGGTGACCTGGCAGTGAATTGCAAATAGCCAGCGTGATGCATGCAGCTGTAAGTTTACCTATTTAGCCCCTATGCCCTACAGTAGGAGATGGATTGACCATGATAATTCAAGGGTAGTGCCAGATAAGCTTGGCACCATCAAGTGCACATTTAATATGGCTCTACCCTTGAATTATCATGGTCGATCAGTCTCCTGCAGCTCGTATATGGTCAATAGGTGACACCTCCAAATTTTGCGAACTGTGGTTGTGGGGGTTAATCAGGTTAAGGGGAGACAATCCAATGTTTATGTGATGTTAGTGGATGAGTTACTGTGACTAATAGTATAAGCAAAGTCCTGTTTAGAAATGTATTGCACCCATGATTTTTTACCTAGGCCATTTCAGAGATTGTGGAAGCTGTTGGCTGTAAGCTTGTTTATTTTGCCTTTGCTGTTCATTTGATGGTGTTGTGTTCATTGTGAAGACTGGTGAATATCACTGCATTTTTCCTTTTCTAGGTCTTCCGCTCCTTGTACAGCGGACAATCGCTAGACAGATTCGCCTTGGTGAGATTATCGGCAAAGGACGGTATGGTGAAGTGTGGAGAGGGCACTGGCGGGGAGAGAACGTGGCTGTCAAGATATTCTCATCTCGCGAGGAGAGCTCGTGGTTCCGTGAGTCTGAAATCTACCAGACTGTAATGCTGAGGCATGAAAATATCCTGGGGTTCATTGCCACGGACAACAAAGGTCAGACAACACTTTTGTGGATTACTTTGTCTCTTAGCTACGTTTTTTGCTTTGTTTTTCTGAGTTCTCAAAACTTTATAGACTAACACCATAGTTCAGCCTAGCATTGATAAGTACAGCAGAACCTGTTTTAAGTTATGAGAGATTGCCTGCCACTAACCCTTTTCATCCTGATACACTAGTGCTTGAAATAAATTTGACTATGATAGTTCAGTGGTAGTGCTAGAATAGCTTGGCGCCTGAGGTGCCAAACTATTCTGGCAACAAACAAAAAAAACTTGAACTAAAATGGTTGATCTGTCTCCTAATATGTAAAGTATCCTTCATAGGAAAATAAGCAGATTAAAAAAAAAATCAGCCTCATGTTGTAACGGGTTAAGCCATATCATACTGCAGTGATGTCGTTTTCGTCGGCAAATCGGCCATTCACCGATAAAATTCCAAAATATCCGAAAGAGTGACGTTCTGATCGGCCCGCTGTCCTAAGATTTTACGCCTCATTCGGCCACCCTTTGTCCATTTTTTGTTTGCTTGTCTCATGTCTGTTTCGTTATTATTGCTTCTGGCCATATTAATTTCCTATCGGATAAATAAAGGTGTTATGAGTTGCGAGTTATTGTCGAGCATCGCGTATCGGAAGCGCCAAGCAGACGACAAATGCAGAGTTGCCAACCACTACGGAATTTCCGTAGTTTACTACGGAAGTCGATGTGTTACTACGGAACTACGGAAGTATTAAAAATACTACGGAAAAGCAAAAATCAACAATAGTAAAAAGACAACAAAAGTTTTAAGGTTCGTTGAGCGCCTGTGGCTACCGTGTAGACTGCCGGGCGAGTCAAGGTCACGGTCACCCAACTACTGATCACAGCTTCTGGTGCGTGTTAGGCTTTGAACCAATCATTGTGAAGCCTGAGTCTGAGAGCAGATGATGGAAGTTAGCGGAACGCGGCCAGAAGTTACCGATCCACGCGCACCTCACGGCTATCGCCATTTCGATCACATCGCAAACATATCGCGTGCAGACATCATTGAGAAGAATTCTAGCAGAGCAAAGGATATAATATAGACAAAGAGTGTAATAATAAATGGAACTGGAACTGTGGCAACATTGGCCGCTTGGGCGTGTGCGGTGCACCATTTTTAACAGCAGCCGGTGCTGAAGTGTTACACTGTTGGCCAGGCTGTCGTAAGTCTAGTAGTGTGAGGACAAAATAGGCCGCGAGACCTTTGCAAATGTCCTTTCTTTCTTTAATTACTTTATGGGCCTGTTAAGCATGCATTTTTCCCTACAAATCATTCATCATAGCAATAGAAAATCTCTTTAAATTTTGGTAATTCATCTAGCTGCCCCAAAAAGTTGTTTAAATTTAGGTCGTCGATGCCATTATAAATTTTAAACTGAGCTTGGATTAAGTCTCCACGTATTCTACGTCCACGTAAGGAGTGTAGTCCAAAATATTTGAATCTAAGTCATATTTTTACATTCTTTAACCAGCTTTGTTGCTTGTCTCTGTACCCTTTCGAGTGCAACTGACTGTCTCTTTGACCCTTGGTACCGTACAGTGTTTGTATATATTCTAAATGTGGTCTGACTAGTGCTTTATACAGTTTACTGAAAGTCCTTATCCAAATAATTAAAGGCTCTCTTAACTACTCCAACCGTTTTGTTGGCCTTATTGATACAGTTCTGAATATGGGGATCAGAAGAACTTTATCAAAAACAACACCTAAGACCCTTTCCTCCTCACAAGATACCACCTTTTTAATGTCACTGTTAACTTTCATCAAGTAATCATGTTCTGGATTGTTCCTTACAGCATGCAAGACCTTGCATTTCTCTACATTAAAATGCAAATCCCATGTGTCGGACCACTCTTGCAAGTGATCCAAATCATACTGCAGCACGTCTTTATTGATCGATTCATTATAGATTTTAGTATCCTCTTAATAACACAGTCAATACTATAAAAGTAACACTTTACTCTGAAAGTAACATAAAGTAACACTATACTCTGAAAGTAACACTCGCGTGTGCGCAAATCCGGCGACTGGATTTTTTCAGGGATTTTTAAGAATTTGTATTGGGAGCCCTGAATGTGGTCAGAGATTTTAACGACATTATCAGCAATACTTGTGTTTGTGTATAGTTACATTAGTTATACATTGCAGCGACGCGCATTGACTACTGAAATTGTCATGAAACTACTGAAATTCTAAATTTTGACTACTGAAAAAAAAAATTGGGGGTTGGCAACTCTGCAAATGCATCAGCAGAGAGAGAGAGAGAGAGAAACTCCCCTTGTTACTAACGGCGTGCTTCCGGCATTACCATTTTCGTTTTTGAAATGCCGCCGAAAAAGAAACCAAAACTTATCAGTGGCCAGCGCTTCCTCTCGTTTGGTGTTGGAGAGAAAGAAAAGGTGGCCGAAATGTTTTCAAAATGTTTATGACTGAATCGCCCAATTGGCCTATGCTGAAAATTTCTAGCAACATCACTGATACTGAGGCTAAAAGTAAAAGCTTCAAATTTGTACACTGCCATACGCAAGCTACATTATAGTACTTACAGATAAAGATATAGACCAATGGCTTTAGTTCAAGGGTGGTGCCAGAATAGCTTGGCGCCTAGAGGCGCCAAGCTATTCTGGCACTACCCTTGAACAATTTTAGTAAAACTTATTTCACACACTTGTGTATTCCAAATGATATGGGTTAAGGACCATCTGTAGGCACCTAGGTAATGGTCTTTCATGACATGTGACACTTTTGCCCTTCAACATTCTGTAGAGATCGCCTTTTTTTTTTCTTGCAGAACAGGTTCTGCACTGTACAGCATACATACCAAGGGGGTTTCACTCAAGGCTGGATAAACATTTAACCCATATCATACTGAGGCTAAAAGTAAAAGCTTCAAATTTGTACACTGCCATATATATGCAAGCTACATTATAGTACTTACAGATAAGGATATAGACCAATGGCTTTAGTTTATGGGTGGTGCCAGAATAGCTTGGCGCCTAGAGGCAAACGTATTTCACACACTAGTGTATTCCGAATGATAAGGATTAAGCAATACACCCATTTGGAATCTCATCCAAGAAATGTTGGGACGGTGGTTGTACCAAACAAATTGCAAGGGCTTGTGTTTTCAAAGCGCTTTTGGAAAACAGGGGCCTTCAGCTGTACTACCTACTACGTCACTGCTTGCGAATTGCATTTATTGTAAACCTGTGGAAAGAAATAGTTTTTGAGTTTCATCAGAACAAGACTGAAGCACTTTTGAAGGCCGAAATAAATCATGGACTATGAGGAATGAAAGACTATGTTGGTTTTGTCAAGTCTCAACATGACATGTTGCAAGCAGATTTATCTCAGTAGTATGATTGTTTGGTACAATGATAGTGCATGTACATTCCTAACTCCAAATAGGTGTGTGAGATCAGCTTTAATGGATTTTACCTTTGGGTTTCAGTAGCGCTTTTTTAAAACTTGATTCCTGCAGGAATCAACTTGACAAGAAGTACTGCTGTCCACCAAAAGGCAGATTGTTTAATACTTTAAATGTCTGCATGTGCATCCAGCATTGACTGATTCCCCTGTGTGTATGATGCAGACCTTGTACTTTACGAATGTGCAGTGTATGTTTACACATGGGTGGCAGTTTTCAGCTTTTTCAAACTCACAGAAAGCTGAATTCAGCTCTTTGGTTCAGATGGAAAAGAGCTTCAGCCAGCCTGTTCCATCTGCAAGAGGCATGTATTCTCATGAGCCCCTGCATCTGCAGGGCCTCATGAGAGTTTTTGTCTTTTGGTGGCCATCATATGGGCCTTGGACTGTTTTCAGTCATTTCAATTTTTCACACTGTCATCCGTGTATGATGCACATACAGATAATGGGACCTGGCTACAACTGTGGCTGATCACTGATTATCACGTGAACGGATCACTCTTTGACTACCTGAATCGTCAGACCGTGTCTCCAGCCATCATGATTCGTCTGGCCCTGTCAGCTGCGTGTGGCATGGCTCATTTGCATATGGAAATTCTTGGAGCTCAGGGTTTGTAAAATATGTTTTGACATAATTATCTCACACTTTAGTCCCAAGATGTGTTGACATCAATCCTGAGAAGAACCCAACAGAGTAAGAAACACGCTTAGAAAAGACAGTTACAATACAATTTATTAATATTTCGGGTAAATACCCTTCTTCAAAATAGACAAACAAACATTCCCAAGTATAGAGATCAGTCGTTGCATATCGTAGAAAAAATGTGGCCTATTTTGAAGAAGGGTTGGGTTCTTCTCTGCATTTTACATGCTTGGCAGTCACCTGTTTGGTCTCGATATTGACATCAAGCCTGTATGTTAGTGCTGGTCTGTGATTATGGACTGTACAGCTCGAAGCCATACAGTCCAGTCACAGAATATTACTGAAATGTGGCAGAAAAAAATGACTTTTTTTTTCAATTTAATTTCTGAATAATTCTGTTTAAATTTATAATAATACTGGTAATGGTATCTCTTGTATTTTGTTTTTTAATAAAAGTAATGTTTAACCAAGTATTATATTAGGTACTCCAAAGTGATTTTTTAAGTTACATGATCACATTTGTAAATATGTTTTTCAGATAGGTATCATTTTTCTAATTCCATTGATATCAAGTTGAAAATAATCGGACAATTAGACAAAAGTTATGAATTATTTTGTTTATTTTTTTTTGGCACGCCTTTTTGGCGACAGTGAAAATTGAATGATTTGGCATTTTTGGAATTTCACAGAATCAACCTTATAGTGATAATGATACTAAATTCTACTGTAATCAACTCTTTTTTAGTAATCTTTGACAGCCTAGTATTTTTCAAGGCTCTTGAACAAGGACATCTTGCTGAAAATGATCCTCAAACTTAGGAAAATCACTGATTTGGATGGCTGAAAATTAACAAACACACAAAAAAAAAAATAATCAGGATAATTAGATCTGTATAAAGGAACAGGATAGACTACAAACAAAGAGGAAAAAAAAATTTGTCATCACACACCCCCCCCCCCCCCCCCCCCCCCCCCCCTTAAAAAAAAAACCCGAACGGATATAAAAATTGACAATGAACACAAAATTGATCACCAGCAATATAAACTATTTAAATTGTTGGATTATAATTTTAACACTTGCCTGAAATTTGCTTGTCTATAGAAATCACGGACAGAAAACTACATGCTGATCTAAAAAAAAAAAAAAAATGTACTTCCATCACACTGTAGTACTAGTAGCAGACGGAAAACAAGCAGGTCACGTGACTTCACAAAACTAACTTTATCTCAAAGTCTACGACCGCCAGAAGAAAATGACTTGAATATAAACGTACCTTAACATCTTTTGTAAAAGTAATAATGTTTAATTCATACTTTCTTGTATTGTGTTGTACCCGTCTTTTCTAAGCGTGTTTCTTTCTCCGTTGGGTACTTCTATACTTTCTTGTGAAAGAGAAAATTATATTTGGTATTTCCGACGATAACCCAACACGCTTTGTTTACCTCGCAAGATGGCACCGCTGCTTGCTCAAAAGAAACACTTTGAATACAATTGAAAAGCAAATCTAAAACCTAGCAATGTACAGATCAATCAAAAAATGATATTACATATCAATATTTTCATCTGAAGTCGGTAGATTGGTTAAGTCTGACGATATATATTCGCCAAAGCACATGGTACAACTACGGCCTCGCTATCATTTGTGCACGCCATTCTCCGAACACGCGTTAGCTCGTACACAGAGGCAGCGTGTGCGCTCTTTTGCTTCGCATGTGGAGTCAAAGTAATGAATATATTTGCAATAATATAGAAAAATGATTGACAATTTTAGGCATATATTTTTCGCTCGTTTCTGTTTTGTAGAAGAGTGAGAATATTACGTTGAAACTTTTCAACTTGAAATTTGAATACGTTCCCGTGATCGTGTGCAAAAATAAATTATACGAAAATAGAGGGCTAGCTCTACTCTACCTAACTGGGTAGCTATTTTTAGCGTGTGTCGCTTCGACGCGACACGTGAGGCGATTGAAAGCCGATGTGTGCTGTGAACAACGCGAGCGCGCTGTGCCGCCGCGGCAAATCATGAACAATAGATACGCCAGTAAAACACACATAAAGAATTAAACATGTAAAAAATAAGCACAGAAACACACATGAACACAAAGAGTAGACACCATACTACAACCCAGTATACATTTTATTGATATATGCAGCATATTTTGGTTAATATCAGTGATGGAAAATGGGTAAAATGGGTGAAATTTAGTTCACGCTTAGTCATGCAAAGAAGGCTTGGAGTACCTAATTATATGATGAATTTAATGCAGGGCTGATGGTTTTGTGGTTGTGAAGTTTGTGTATCTCCTGTGAAGAAATTTGATAATAGAGAATTTGCTGTCTTTTGTGCAGGAAAGCCAGCCATTGCCCATCGTGATATCAAGTCAAAAAACATCTTGGTTAAAGCCAACCAGACCTGCTGCATTGCAGATTTAGGTAAGGCATAATATTATGACATGTTATGTATGTTTGATAGTACTAGTAAAAAGATATTAGACCAATGTTTGTTTGTTTCCTCAAAAAACGCTACCGATGGCATTACTGTTAGGAAAGTACACTTAGCTTACCGATTTCAGCCTAAGATCCCTTGACATGACAAGGGAAGCAACTCTTAATCAGGTGTTACTATAAAACCCGAGTAGCCTCCCCTCCACCCATAAGGCCACGTGAGCAGTAGTACCTCTACAGTCTTACGCTTAGCTTCCGAGAGAAAGGACCTATACCGGTTCAGCCTTTGACCTTCTTCGGCGTTGGTGTTTGGTTCCCTCCTGACGGTCCTCGCTTTGGCTATGACGAGGTAAGGCCTCGGGTAATACCACATGCAGCCGTCACGACGGACTGACAGGCTCTGGCGTTACCCAGAGCAAAATTTACTACTTGCTACGCGTTGGCAGGAGGTGGTCGAGCGTTAGTTTCATGTGGCCTTTTCGTTCATGGCTTGCTGTCGTCGTCTACTCATCCAGCACCTTACTGTTGCAGTTTACAGGTTCGAACCTGTCCATAATGTAAGGGCTTCCAGTGGCCCAGCGACACACATGCGCCATGCCTTCCTTGCTCTGGCTGTTCCTCTACCCGGCCTTGTGATGCGTGTGCCTCCTGGAAGGAACAGCAGTGGTCACAGCTATGGGGTTTCTACCAGAGGGAGCGACCGGTTGCCACCCAGGACCCGCCTGCTCGCGCTGAGGGCAGTCAGTTGGCATAGGACCCTTTACCTCCCCCCCCCCCCCCCCCCCCCCCCCCCCCTTTGGACGCAGACGTGCGATATCCGACATCTTGGGGCTATCCTCTCGCCGGGCCCAGCCAACCATGGCTGCCAGAGAAGCGCACCCTGGCCCTGTTGTGTCCCACATGACCTTCCCCTCTCGCTCGAGTGGATCATGGTAGGCGGAGTGTGGTGACGTCTCACCCCACTCGTAGAAGCAATAGGGGCGAGGGTACCTCTCCCAGCACAAGACGGAAAGGATTGAGCAAGGCATGCACGGACGGCCGTTGTCAACAGCTCACCCCGGCCCACATCTGAATCTCGTCCTGGGCGATGCTCCAGTTATGGGACGATTGCAGTTTCTCAGCGCCCCGTGTCCTCCCTCCCGGGCCACTGTCAGCACCGACATTTGTCAGCGCCCAGCGGCACTTTGAGTTCACGACGCCTGTCCTACAGGCATTCCCCGCCTTCACCGCCCTGTCGTCATTCCTCCAGAGATCAGCGCTCAGGCCCCTGTCAGCCTTCCTCCCCGCCGTAGCCACCACGGTTCCTGCCACGTTGTTATGCCTCCTCTCCGGACAGTACCGCGGACGGCGGCCCTTCGCTCTCACCCCAGGTGTGCGAGCCTTCAGGCAGACTCTTCCACGGCATCATCTTTTGAGTGTCGTAGCCGACGGACACACTGCTTCGACTTTGCCGCGCGGTCTACGGTACCACCCTCGGCACGGCCCTCCGGCCCCACAGCACTCCCCGCGGGACCGGACTCTTCCTTGCCGTGCGCCCTCGGCTGATCACTTCCTAGCCCCGGCCTGAAGGGGGGGGGGGGGGGGGGGGGGGAGGGAAGGGGTGCTCCGTCAACTTCTTGGAGGTCCTCATTATCCACCCGGTCTTAGCCCTCGAGTTGTGCCCCTGGCCTACGCTTGCCTCCCTCGGCGTTGTCCCCCGCCGCAGATGGCAGACTAGACGCTCGCTCCTCCCCCCACGGCACCCAGGGACTAGAAGTTTCTAAAGATGTGGACGAGGCCGCTAAGCTGACTTCTGGCATTCTGCCCCCAGGCATGTGTCCTCCATCACCCCCGCTCAAGAGGAAGACCTTTGTTGATGCCCACCACCAGGCCAAGAAGTTCAAGTCTCTTCCTCAGCCCCCCGTATTTCGCGACCTTACCGAGACGTTTAACGCTTATCTTTGGCAGGGCAAGCTGAAGGACAAGCGATTTTTCTGACGCTCGATGGCCACAGGATGTGGATCTTTGTTTCCGGCAGCAGTGGTACTCGGGCCATTCTCAGTCCTGCCTTTGCCCCTATCCGGCTCTCGACGTCAGGGCAGAGTTTCAGACAGGAGGCAAAATAGTGGTTTGGAGAAGGATGCCACCCGGTCTTGAGAAGACAGCAGTTTTGATCCGGAATACCCCGGCGTGTGCGGGCTTCCTTGAGTTGGCGACGCAGGTGGTGGTTCGATGCGCAGAGGGCTCAGACCGCTCTCGGACTTTTCGCCTCTGCGACATCTGCACGGTAGTGGCGGCCACTAATCGGGCAGCGTATCATGCCTCAGTCAATGCCTTGGTGGTGGCGGCGAACTACAATTGCATGTGCCAGGATAGCGTCCTCTCCAGCTGCTCGGGCTTTCTGCCTGCGATCAAGGCTCAGCTTCGCCAAGCGCCGATTGGAGGGCTCCTCCTTTTTGGACTGAGTGGCAGACAGTTAAGGAGTCGGCCAAGACCTGTGGCCTAGCGGACCTCGCTCGGTTTCAGGCCTCCCGCAAGGCTGTGGGTCGCACCCTGCGGACCTTCAGACCCTCCTTTCTACCTGCACCCGGCCACTACTCTGAGGACTAATAGACAGCCCCCCTTGCGAGATCTCCTCCTTACTCCAGAAGGCCGCCACAGAGGTGGTCGCTCTCCACGACTCGCCGGCCTTCTACAGCCGCCTCTTTGTGGTCCCATAGCCAGACGGCAAGTGGCGCCGGGTCATAGACCTGTCAGCTCTAAACAAGTACATTTCGGCCCCAACTTTTTGCATGGAGATGGCGCAGACGTTACAGGCAGCCGGACTTTGCCCTTCAGCCTTGATCTTACAGACGCGTACTTCCATGTCCCCGTGCACCCGTCGGCGCACCACTATCTGCACTTCGCCTTTCAGGGAGCGGTCTACCAGTTCTGGGCTCTCCCCTTCGGTCTGAATCTCAGCCCCTGAGGTCTTGCGCAGATCATGGATGCGGTGATGGCCCCAGGCGGACTTCGTCCAGCCCCTCCTCCGACTATCTCGACGATCTCCTGCTCAGGCATCCTGACGCCTCCTCCCTGGAGAAAGACAGAGCCTCACTACTGGACCTTTTACAGCAGCTGGGGTTCCTGGTCAACAGCGGAAAGTCAGACCTATTGCCGTCCAGCCGTTTCGTCCACTTGGGCATGGAATTCTTGACGGTCCTCAACAGAGTACGGCTGCCAGAGAAGCGCATCCTAAAGTTGACGGACCGACCGTCTCATGTCCCTCGCGGATGCTGTTCTGGCCAGGGTCTGGCTTCAGCTCCTCAGGCTCCTGAACGCAGCGGCAGATCTCGGCAGAATTTACGCACGCCCGCTTCCACTGCACCTGCTTGTCCATTGGCAGCCGTCCTCGGGCGACCTGGGAGCCCTGGTTCCAGTTCCTCCCAAGATGAAAGTGCACCTCCAGAGGTGGACGGACCCTACCTGGCTGAGGACGGGGATACCCCTCTTCTCTGCTCCGCCCCTGCTCTCACTCTGCACAGATGCCAGCCACTCCAGCTGGGGAGCCCATCTGCTCCTGGACTTTGCTGTGGCCTCGGGTGTGTGGCCGCCGGACCTCTCAAGGCAAGCACATGAACTGGCTGGAGTTGAAGGCTGTCTGGCTCGACTCTCCAGAACCAGCAGGTGCCGATCCTGTCTGACAACTCGACAGTGGTGGCTTACATCCATAAGCAGGGAGGGACTCGCTCGCCAACGCTCTGCATGCTCCTGTATCGGTTGCTGTTGTGGTGCAGGGAACACGGAATCTCTCTAAAGGCGCGGCACATTCCAGGCCACCTCAATGTTCTGGCGGATTCGCTTTCTCTTTGGGGCCAGCCCCTCCACACTGAGTGGTCTCAGCCCAGAGATTTTCAGAATGATCTGTTTGTGATGGGAGACTCCCACGATCGACCTGTTAATAATAATAATAATACCATTATTATATTTATTATATAGGCGCTTTTTCTCAATTTTTGGGCAAATCGACTCAAAGCGCCGCGAACTGAAAGCCAACACGCACACTCATGTAACAGACACGGATTTACGACATTTAAGACAAATACAAGACAGACGAAGGGCCAGTTCAGCTACTGAAGTTACAGAGATTTTTGATAGCTTGTATTTGAAATTTGTAAAGTGGCTTGAAACCGGTACCAAAGTGTGGGGGGTGGGTGGGGGGGTGGAAGAACCGGAGTACCCGGAGAAAGAACCCCCAACGGTCCGCCCGAATTAACGGTGACACTTGCCAGAGGAGAAAAGTCCAACGCCGGAACCCGTTTTCGAACCTCGCGCCTTTGGCATTGGTGGCAGGCGCCTTAACCACTGCGCCACGGACTGCAGCTCCCGGTCTTCATATCGCCCTTCCCGGACCCTCTCGCCTGGGCAGTGGATGCCCTGTCCGTCTCTTGGGAAGGCCTCGTGGCCTATGCCCACAGTGCTGGTGCCCAAGGTCATGCAGAAGCTTCGGTTCTGCACCACAGTTCTCTTTCTTGTGGCCCCCTTCAGTTGGAACAAGAGTTGGACGACTGACCTGTTGAGCCTTGCCATGGAGCCTCCCCATGTGGCTGCCCACATCCCCCCCCCCCCCCCCCCCCCCCCCCCCATACGATGCTGAAACAACCCCGGCAGAATCTCTTCCACTTGTGTCCTGAGAGGCTTTCCTTACACGCCTGGCAGTTGTGCGGACGGCCTTCGTGGCAAGAGGTTTCTCGCATGCAGCAGTGAAGGCTATCGCTTCAGCTCACAGACCCTCCACCCGCAAGCTGTACGACGGGAAGTGGCGGGTCCTGCTGTTTTGGTGCGAGGCTCGGCACCTTCCTCCCACGGCACTAACGATGCCTCAACTGGCCTAGTTCTTCCTTGTCTTTTCCAGGAACAGACCTTGGCGCCGATAACGATCAGAGGCTACCTCTCCATGGTCGCGGACACGTACTGACACCTGGGGCGGACAGACCCGGGAACGTTCAGAGATCTGTCGGACTTGATGGCCCACTTCGAGCTCTGGCGACCGGTCTCTCGCTCATTGATCCCGCGCAGGGACCTACCGTGGGTACTCACTTGGCTAAATTCGGACAGGTTTGAGCCTCTGCCTCTGGTGCGGCTAGCGGTTGTGGCCCGGAAGACCTGCTTCCTCCTTGCTCTGGCTACGGCAGCGAGAGTTAGCGAGCTGCACGCTCTTTCAGTGGACCCAGCCTGCCTACAGTTCAGTGCTGATGGCTCGGTACAGCTCCTCACTAATCTGGCCTTCTTGACCAAGAACAGGAGGCCCTCTGCCAGTTCACAGGTGATCAATCTCCAGCCACTCAAGGGGTTTGACCGGTCCCAGGAGTCCCGGCTGCAAGACCCGGTCAGAGCACTGAGGGTCTACCTGCGCAGATCTAAACCTTTCAGGAGAGGCCGGCCCCACCTGTTCCTATCATTGTCCCTCGGCTGAGGCAATATTTCAGCGCAGGCGATCTCGTCATGGTTGCGCTGGGTCATCCGATCCGCTTATCAGGACCTCTACCCGGAGGGGGCAAATAGGCTACGGATCAGGGCGCACGAAATCAGAGCGGTCTCCACGAGCGTTGCCTTTGATCGCAACTGCGCGGTGAAGGACATTGTCATGGCGGTGGGCTGGAGAGCAGAATCTACCTTTGCCCGCTTCTACCTGAGAGACCTCTATGCCCAACGAGGGAACCTGGCCCTGCTGGGGGACATCTCCGTGGCGCAACACTCCCTCCTAGCGCCTCGAGCGCCCTCGGTAATGCTGAGCTAAAATCGGGAGGTTGCTCCTAGTTGATTTTCCTTTGCTAAGCGCATGCAGTAGCGGGGCTTGTTGGCGACACCCTCCACCTTTTCATTATTATTCCTAACAGTAATGCCATCGGTAGCGTTTTTGAGGAAACAAAAATGTCTAAAATGTATTTTTTCAAAAAATACCTACCAATGGCATTACTCAAATGTCCCTCCCGCCTGCCCTGCCAGTACGCTAAGTGTAAGACTGGAGAGGCACTACTGCTCATGTGGCCTTATGGGTGGAGGGGAGGCTACTTGGGTTGTGTGGTAACTCCTGATTGAGTTAATTCCCTTGTCATGTAGGTACCCACACAAGGGATCTTAGGCTGAAATCCCTAAGCTAAGTGTACCTTCTTAACAGTAATGCTATCGGTAGGTATTTTTTGAAAAAATATATTTTAGAGAAAAATACATTTTTAGCGTAGCTTCAAGTGAAAGGAAGTACTTGTGTGCATTGCAGTTTTCTGTTGCCATGTTCAGGTCTCGCCGTGCGCCATGACTCAAAAACAGACAGTGTGGACATCGCCCCCAACAATCGCGTGGGCACCAAGCGCTATATGGCTCCAGAGTGTCTTGATGAGACCATCAACATGAACCACTTTGAGTCCTTCAAGCGTGCTGACGTCTACTCCTTTGGTCTCGTCCTGTGGGAGATCGCTCGCCGATGCTCGTTAGGGGGCATACATGAGGAATATCAGCTGCCATACTACGACCTGGTGCCCTCTGACCCCTCACTAGAGGACATGCGGAAGGTGGTGTGTGATGAGAGGCACCGGCCAGCTCTTCCCAATCGTTGGCAGGCAATGGAGGTTAGATTCATTATCTCGGTAATAATAATCTAATAATGATTTTTTTTTTTCAGCTTTTGGAGACATCTGTTAAAACTGTTACAGCAATGAGACATAGGACAACAATGATAGTTCAAAAGCAGTTGTCCATCTCCTGCTGTGATGTATAAGGGGTGCATTACAAAATTACAAAGTGGGTGTGACATAAGTAAAACAAAGTTGAAGAGAAGCTGTTCCTTTTTTATTTGACTAGTCATTTGACTTCTTGCATGGTTGGTGCTGGTAGTGACAAATTTTATTTTTAACACAGTCTTGAAAATTACAAGAAATATGTTTTCCAAGTTCCAGTAAACCCTTTTGCTGTTGGTAATGCTTTTTGTCAAGGTGATTTATGCAAAAATCACCTCGATAAAGTGTTACCTACAGTCAAAGGGTTAACTCTTGTGCATGCAGCCCCTGGTACTGTATAGACTTTGCATGTACAGGGGGATTTGTATGACAAATGTTTACATTCATCGTTTGGTTTTCCAGCTATAACATCTTCATCATCATCTTTCATTGCTTTCAGCCTTTACGTGTGATGGCTCGCCTGATGAAGGAGTGCTGGTACCATAATGCTGCTGCACGCCTGACAGCTCTCCGCATACGTAAGACTCTGACCAGTCTGGCGTCTCAGGAGGACTTGAAAGTCTAGGCTGTTACCTCAGCTTGCCTTGTTTGGCTGTGTATGACTGTTTGTGAGCACTGACAGTTTGAGACTATAATGCTTGCAACTGGCACAGTTTGGCCATGGGGTTTGTAAACTGGCACAGTTTAGGCATGGAGCTCTGCAATTTGGCAAAAGACAGTAAGTCCTTTTTTGTGAAATGCAATATTTTCATTGTAATACAGTGAAAATTTCACTTTTCACAAACTTGGATGTACAGTCTTTTGTGAGATTAGGGCAGAGCCATCCTTGAACAATCATGGTCAAGAGATGGTGTGAAGCTAGTCTGATGCCACCCTTCAGCTATCATGGTTAGTTGGTAACATGTGATGGTGTGTTAGGGCGATCTAATACAATTGTGGTGTTGCTGTGAGTGCGCCATGAGGAATTACAGAATTCATGAAAAGAAGTGTTGGAGGGGTGTTGTGCCATTCAAATGTTGGCAACTCAGGTAAAGTAAAGTGAAAGGCATTTAGGAAATTTTAAGAAATTGACACTGTAGGGAGGGGGTGCAGGTGGTGGTGGTAAATTATTGTTTATAGAAGTTAGATAGTTTTGAAACATACCTTTTGAGCTGCAAAACTGCAGCGATGTGAAATTTCTCAAAAATGAGCAGAAATCTGAAATGGCATTTGAAGCTCAGCTAAAGAGTTGTCTTGTTGATCTGACTCCGTCATCTGCCAGTAATATTTGGCTAATAAAGTGAAAGAGTTCTGGAGTTTTTAGTCAGTACATGAGTAAAGGCGATTTGATGTGACACGGTTTGCAATAGAAACCACCTTTTGCAACAAGGCCATTTGAAATACACGCTTCAGTTGCTGAAATCTTTAATGCCAAAAAGTGAATCATTGGATTTAATGGTGTGTTGACAAACTCCTCAGCTATACCCTTCCATCTGCAAGATGCATAGATTCTTATGAGCCCCTGCTTGCACAGGGGCTCATGAGGATCTATGCCTCTTGGACCCAGACACATTTACTCACATCTCTGCTCCTCAGATTGAGGAGGTGAGTGGGGTTTGGTAAATTGGCTTTTTACTGAGTTCCGAGGCACTGCCATGTGGAAGTGGTGGTTGTGGTATGAATCTTTTGACAGGTCGTAGTGCTTTTTGTTGAGGTGATTCCTGCTGGACTCGCCTCACCAAAATGCGCTATTGACAGCCTTTGTGCATTCAACCCACCCGGTACTGTACACAGTAGTGGTGGGCGTGTGCACAAGGGAGTTTAATCACTCATTTATTCATGTTGTACATTTGGAAATGGTATAAGATATCTGGACAGTTTATGGATTGTGTATCTTGTGTACATACACAAGTTTACCTTGTACATTTGTATATAGTTTTCATTGTTTCATGAAGTTGTGTGCATGGGAAGTTGCAGATGTGTGTTTGTGTGTGACATGGGCATTTTCAGTGCAATGCATTATTTTTATGCTTTTGGATTAAGGGTTTAAGATGACTACTGGAAAACAATTTTTTAGAAGCATGGACACTTTTGTTAATACTCCTTGTCTTAACTCATTCAGCCCCAACGCACCACAGCAAAGAAGTACCCAACGGAGAAAGAAACACGCTTAGAAAAGACGGGTACAACACAATTTATTAATATTTCGGGTAAATACCCTTTGTCAAAATAGACAAACAAACAAACATAGAGATTAGCCGCTACTTATCTTCAATGGCAGAAGGAATGTGGCAACTGAAGGAGGTGACGTAAAATAAAAGAAAAGGAAGAACAAAAGTGCGGAAAAAGTAAAAATGACGTCAACGAAAAATCGCGTAAGAGAGAGACTCGGAAAGAACCTGAACACGAGAGACAAGAGTGTGTGCAAGCACGTGCAGGAGCGAGCGAAAGAAAAGGCGTGTAGATGAGGCCAGAGAGAGAGAGAGAGAAAGAGAGAGAGAGAGAAAGAGAGAGAGCGAGACGGAGAGAGAGAAAGAGAGAGAGAACGAATGGGGAGTACCCTTGGGCACGAAGTAGGCTGAGTGTCTAATACACAAAGCCTGCTAAACACCAACCCGAAGGCAAACTTTATATCACCTTCAAGTTGAGGACTACCTCGGGGAAAAACGGGAGGACCCCGGGAAAAAAACCCCAGCATTTAGCACGGTACACAACAAGTAATAAGTCATGAAAACAAAGCAAAGAATCAAATTCAGTAAGAGAATATTGGTATAAGTGGAGAGTAGGTAGTTGTGAAACCGTCTTCAAGGGTAACTCAAAAAATAAGGGGGGGGGGAGAGAGAGAGAGAGAGAGGCGGGGGGGGGGGGAAGGGGGGGGGGAAGGAGTAAGGAGGAAGGGAAAAAAAAAAAAAAAAAGGAAGGGGGGGGGGGGGGGGGGGCGGAAGACAACCAGCCAGAGCCACCAACCCCACCCAACGGGCACCCACCAGCCCACAGAAAAACACACAGGCACGCAACAAGACGACCACATACATCCCCAAGGGATGCACACGATCGCCCCGCCCCAAAACCGCGTATCAAACCGTGAGCCGGAGACCCGGTGCCCGACAGGGAAGGGCAAGGGATCCAACTAAACGTTCGGCCAGCGCTGAGAAAGTCCCCAAGGGAAATGTACATATCAACCAGCGCCAACATCACCTAACTGATTAGTGAGTAGTAAATCAGTGAGGTAAAGTAGCAGACACAAGCAAGGTAAACAATTGTTTACCTTGCTTGTGTCTGCTACTTTACCTCACTGATTTACTACTCACTAATCAGTTAGGTGATGTTGGCGCTGGTTGATATGTACATTTCCCTTGGGGACTTTCTCAGCGCTGGCCGAACGTTTAGTTGGATCCCTTGCCCTTCCCTGTCGGGCACCGGGTCTCCGGCTCACGGTTTGATACGCGGTTTTGGGGCGGGGCGATCGTGTGCATCCCTTGGGGATGTATGTGGTCATCTTGTTGCGTGCCTGTGTGTTTTTCTGTGGGCTGGTGGGTGCCCGTTGGGTGGGGTTGGTGGCTCTGGCTGGTTGTCTTCCGCCCCCCCCCCCCCCCCCCCTTCCTTTTTTTTTTTTTTTTCCCTTCCTCCTTACTCCTTCCCCCCCCCTTCCCCCCCCCCCCCCCCCCCCCCCCCCCCCCGCCTCTCTCTCTCTCTCTCTCCCCCCCCCTTATTTTTTGAGTTACCCTTGAAGACGGTTTCACAACTACCTACTCTCCACTTATACCAATATTCTCTTACTGAATTTGATTCTTTGCTTTGTTTTCATGACTTATTACTTATTGTGTACCGTGCTAAATGCTGGGGTTTTTTTCCCGGGGTCCTCCCGTTTTTCCCCGAGGTAGTCCTCAACTTGAAGGTGATATAAAGTTTGCCTTCGGGTTGGTGTTTAGCAGGCTTTGTGTATTAGACACTCAGCCTACTTCGTGCCCAAGGGTACTCCCCATTCGTTCTCTCTCTCTTTCTCTCTCTCCGTCTCGCTCTCTCTCTCTCTCTCTCTCTCTCTCTCTCTCTCTTTCTCTCTCTCTCTCTTTCTCTCTCTCTCTCTCTCTCTCTCTCTCTCTCTCTCTCTCTCTCTCTCTCTCTCTCTGGCCTCATCTACACGCCTTTTCTTTCGCTCGCTCCTGCACGTGCTTGCACACACTCTTGTCTCTCGTGTTCAGGTTCTTTCCGAGTCTCTCTCTTACGCGATTTTTCGTTGACGTCATTTTTACTTTTTCCGCACTTTTGTTCTTCCTTTTCTTTTATTTTACGTCACCTCCTTCAGTTGCCACATTCCTTCTGCCATTGAAGATAAGTAGCGGCTAATCTCTATGTTTGTTTGTTTGTCTATTTTGACAAAGGGTATTTACCCGAAATATTAATAAATTGTGTTGTACCCATCTTTTCTAAGCGTGTTTCTTTCTCCGTTGGGTACTTCTTTGCATATTACACGCTTGGCAGTCACCTTTTTGGTCTGGATTGCACCACAGCAAGACGTAGATTTAGCATGATAGTTGAAGAGTGGTGCCAGAATAGCTTGGTGCCCATAGGCGCCAAGCTATTCTAGCACCACCCTTAAACTATCATGCTCGATCTGTCTCTAGAATTCTAATACAGTCCTTCAGGGGGCAACTTTAAAATTTTGGGATTTCGGTCCTGGGGTGGAATGTGTTATGAGCAATCATGGAAATGGAAAATCGAATTCATCACTGGCCAGTATACATGTTAAAGATAAATGGTGTATTCATATTTTACCCACGGACCAAGTTACCTTGAAATATGTCCTATAATTCATATTTTACACCGCCGCGAGATGGTCTTAGTCACCTGCTCGGCGTTAAACCCGAATAACTCAACATATTTTACATTTAGCGTATCCATGGGAATGGGGGGGGGGGGGGGGGGGGGGGGGTGTTGGCGATACTGGTTACCTCACTTGATTTGTTATGTGTTGTGCATTACAAATTGATGGAGGTAACCAGGAGGGTATTTCTTGTCAAAAGAAGTGATTGTGCATTATAGAAGAAAAGCGAACTAAGGCACAGTAGTGGTCCTTATACTTTGGGGATATTTTAAAAAACGTCATGCAGAATAAAAAAAATATGGCTCTTGAAGTGAGCATATCAAGAACAAATACTACAGTGTGTAAAAATAATAATACATGGTATTTATATGGCGCATTTCTCATATTTATAATATAACTCAATGCGCAAGTGAAAACATCACACACACACACACACAGAGTTTGGTGGGGGGGGGGGGGGGGGGGGGGAGGTGTACAGAAAACCGTAGAGATCACACGAAAGTCTGCGAGAAAAGGTGAATTTTTAACTATGCTTTGAACTGCATAAGGGGGGAGGCATTTCTCAGCTCAGTCGGTAAGGAATTCCAAATTAAAGGAGCAGTACATCTGAAAGAGCATTCACCGGCAGATTTGAGATGGTACTTTGGAACTTTGAGAAGTTTATCTCCCGATGAAAGCAGTGAGCGAGAGGGCTGGTAAGTGATCAGACTGGAGGAAAGGTATGACGGAAGACTGCCATCAAAGTGGCGGTATGCAAGGGTCGCAATCTTAAACTGTATGCGGGATTGGATTGGAAGCCAGTGAAGGTCTTTCAGTATAGGGGTTACGTGGTCTCATTTTCGCCTGCGCTTCACAAGCTTTGCGGCATTATTTTGAACTCGCTGAAGGCGGCTAATCTGCTCCGATGGAAGACAAAAAGCAGAGAATTGCAGTAGTCAAGATGGCTCGTGACTAAAGCATTCACTAACTTGGCAGTGGCAGATTCAGAAAGACTGTGTCTGACAAATGCGATGCGTCTCGGAGAGTATGAAGCACCACGACAGATTTCACCGACGTGATCCTGCATACTCAAATTCTTATTGAGCTTGACACCAAGATATTTGACCGAAGACTGAAATGGAATATCAGTGTCATCTATGCATAGAGACTCGGTGTGTACTCTATTGGCTTTGACAGGTATAAAGAAATGTGAAGCGATTAAGGTGGCATTTCTGTTTTCATCCTTAGTTTCACACCTTGCGTGTTTATAAAGTAAGCTGACGAACAAAAGAAATGCTACATTTTTAAAATCATTCCGATGATTGCAGAAATGTTGCATTTTTTTTTGCCCGTCAGTATATATTTCACAGCACATAAATGTAAGGCTGAGGTGAGCGTGGTTCAGTCGGACCATGTGTGTCAGTTTAAGTGTGTGTGGCTGAATCAGTACATGTATGTTAGTACTTTCATGTTTACTCGCAATTGCTGTTTGCATCAGATTTGCATTGAAATACACTCTCTGGGGCAACTTCTGCTAAGTGTGGTATGTTGAGCCAGAACTGGGCCCAACAGGCTTTACTTAAATTTACACAGACAGCACAACTGCCTGGATTATGATATGCGTACATGTAAAATGTATTCTCCGACTTTCAACTACATGTAATCTAGAACAGCTTCTCTTTTCAATGCTGTTTTAATTCAGACATATCTTTCACTTGTTTCTCATATTGTGTGTTTTTAAATTTTCTGATGCTGTTTTGATGAAATTGCCCATTTTATGTGAACTCGCTAGAGACATCCTGCATTCGTGGCAAATAAAGTTGGCTTTTGAGACATGCTGCAGAGTATACGGCATGTCTTCACCCCTTAACCACCAGGGAAGGTCAACCACTACCCATCTCCAAGAGACATGAAATCCCTTGGAGCTCCTGCTGTTGCGGGGGCCCATGGGGATTTATGTCTTGTTGTTGTCATATATTCTGCATGCCTGTATTTGGTCCCATGTACATTGTGTTCTTAACACAAATTGTCGGTCAGTGGGCAGTGGTTGCAGGCGTGCTTTTCGTGGTGGCTGGCAGGGAAGGGGTTAAACGCTGACTTCATTTGCACAGTATCTCATTCATGATGTGGTGCATTGGATGTGTGGCAAATAAAGTTTGTGTTTAAGACATGCCGCATAAATGCGGCATGTCTTAAACACAAACTGTATTTGCTCCGTACTTTGGTGAGTGTGGCACATCTCAAATTATTTAAACCCAGCATTATTGATTTTTTTTTATCAGGTGCAATTTTGTAAGTAGGATAGACCTTTGCGTTGAAAATGTGTACATGTAACTTTTGTCCTGTGTTGTCTCTACATGTAGTAAATTGCTGTACTGGTCGCTTTGAGTTTTGATTACCTGTGATAGCTTGTTCAAGTTTGTGCTGGTTCCCATCTGTTTTTTGTCTATTGAGTCATTGTTTCCATTACATACTGGCTGCTGTAGTGGTTCTTGTCTGTGTTTCGTCCGTTTATCATTCATTGGTTTTTCTGTATCCTTTGCAAACCCTTTGCATTTAAATATGCCACTCGTCCCCCAGCTCCAGTGTCAGGACTTTAAGAAAATTACAACCAACTAATCCTCTTCCCCTCCACCCACCCCCACTAAAATTTAAAAAAAAAACAACAAAAAAAAACAACAAACCAAACAAACGATTTTTAAAAAAAACCTCTCCCTGAGCAGCTGTATTCTAATTTGCTTCTAGATCAGGTGTACGTAAAGTTTTGTGTAGTATTTCATTATCACATCGTCACCTTTTCATTTTAGATGCACCTTGTGCTTCATTTTCTGTGCTACTTGGCAGTGTCCTTTTAGCTGACTGCCTTGGTTAACCATTTGTCTGTCGGTAGCACTTTTTTGTTGAGGTGATTCCTGGAGGAATTGCCTCAATAGAAAGTGCTACTGACAGCCAAAGGGTTAAGTTGCCTGCAACTTGCATCCCCCCGTCCAGAAATTGTGTTTGGAGAACACGTACACATACCACCATTACAAAGACCTCGGACCTCATTCGGTACGTGTAGTGAGCGGAAATGGCATTTATAGTGTTCAGCCCCTGTTTGATTTTGTTACATTTTGAAATTTTGTATTGTGTACATTTCTGTGTGTACATTTCTGTGTGTGTGTTTTCTGTGTGTGTGTGTGTGAGAGAGACTTGTGACCATACTTTTCACTGTTTATTAGCATTTTCATTTTATTGTGAAAGAGGGGTGGGCAGGAAGGATGTCATTTCAAGTTTTGCCTTATCAAGCTGCTTAGTTTTTGTGGTTTACCTCCTAATACCTTACGAGGTGTGGGCTTTATCCCTACCTGTGTGTGTTGCAACTGACTATTTTCTTTGTGTGCGTACATTTTGCATTTTGCTTAACCTCTCCACAGCCGGGGGAGGGGGGGAAGATGAACATAGTTGCGAGAGATATGAACCCTTATGAACCCCCACAGTCGAGGGGGGGGGGGGGGGGGGGCTCATGAGGATTTATGTTTCTTGTTAGTTCTATGTTCTGTATGCCCATTTATGGTCCCAAATTCATTTGTGTCCATCACGCAAATGTCGGTCTGTGTGCAGTGGTTTCAGACGTGAAGTCCGTGATCACCGGCAGGGAAGGGGTCACAGCCTGTCATGCATCTTGTAAGAGGTGATTGTAGCATTTTTTTAAGGAAACGCTGCAATGTCCTATTGCACCAGTATATGGTAGGCTTTTGTTTAACTCATTCAGCCCAACGCACGTATTTCCCAAATTTTGGAGGCGTCATCTATCGACTATGCACCTGTTGCAGGAGATGGGTCGACCATGATAATTCAAGGGTAGTGCCAGATTAGCTTGGCGCCGACAGGCGCCAAGCTAATCTAGCACTACCCTTGAATTATCATGGTTGACCCATCTCCTGCTGAAGTGCATCAGGGCTGAATGAGTTAACTGTCTGGGCAAGGCGAATACTGCCCATCAGCAAGAGACATAAATCCTTATGAGCCCCTACAGTCGTGGGTGCTCAATAAGATCTGTCTCTTGTTAGTCCTGTGTTTTTTGTGCCCATTTTTGGACCCGTTTCATGTGTTATTCACGCAGATGTGGGTGAAAGTGTCCAGTGGTTTCAGACATGAAATCCGTGCCCACTTGCAGTCAAGGGGTTAATACAGCATTCTGCATGCTAAGTCCCACATGACTTGTTCGGATCTTTTTTTCCATAGACTTGAGCATCAGTAGATGGAATTTATGACCAGTTTAAATCTTAAATCAGTTGTTGTCTTTTGGCTCTTAGGACAGCTAACACTGTTTTTTAATTACAACTAAAACCTCAGTCAAAAAAACCTCGGTCAAAGTTGATGGTCAGTATTTTTTAAAGTGTTGTTTTTATTCTTAACCACTGAACTCTGTTAGGTCTTGGGCTAATTAACTGTTCTACCTCATATGTGTTCTTGTCTGTGATTTTGGACCTTGCTGACTCGAACTGCAAGGTCCAAGATTACAAATTAGCGTACATATATTGTTGATAAAAGCAGCTGATCAACATGTAACTTCAAGATGTCTGGCTGTTGTGAAGATATCATTTTATAGGGGCAGACACGTCATGAATGATTTGCACATGTTAATTTTACTTCACTTACTTCTTTTCACTTTGAAATAATAATTCAGTGTGCTGTACATCTGCATTTCTGTTCTTCTCTAGTTGAAATGTGTTTTTGTTGAACAAGTGATAGTTTCAAAAATAACGTTGCATTCACAAAATTTGTCATTTTATGTATTTTTTTGGTGGTTATTTCATGTTTTGTCTGTTTAGTGCTTTTGGCTGTTGTAAGAGTTTTCACTCTTTACTTTTGACAGTACGCGTGTATTTAAAGGATTTTTAGGCTGCCTTCTCGTGGGAAAGTGAGTTGCGGCTGTTAATCAGCGCATAAATATTTCATCAACAAACCACCGTCTATGTGCTGATGTATTTATTTCACACTGGCTGTGTCCATCGATTTGCTATGCAACAGTGTATCAAATCGATAAACACAGCCAGCGTTATTATGTTTACCAGTAGGTGTGTGTATCAGAGAAGCCCCATAATCCTCCCTCCTCATTCAAAACAGACAAAACAAAATGAAACAATATTATTTTCAGTTCATAGTTTCTTAAGTGAGCCCCCCCCCCCCCCCCCCCCAATGGGTCTGCCCTGGGGGACTTGGGTGGGGTTAACTACTTTTTAGTTTCCTGGATCACCCTGGTCAGCCCCACAGGGTGGGTTTTCCCCTCTATTCTGGGGCATGTGTTTCTGTCTACCCTTGGTTCATTCACCTGTATTTTCCTTTTTTTAAGCTCGCCCTACTGTCTGCGTTGCCTGTAGCTCTTGATATTGGATGTGTGTTGCTAAATGGTCTTAGGTTTATTTAGCGTATTAGACTGGCTGGAGACATACATTCAATATTCTGTTTAGTTTTTTTTTTTTTTCACAAGCAGTGCAGGCACGTCCTGAGAAAGTCTTGTTGCTGTCTGGACGTTAAGCAATGTACAACCAACCAACCAACCAATCTTGAGTGAGCCCTCTATACGAAGCCTTGCTGAAACAATCTGTAAATCAAATGATGAAACAAATACGCTGCTTACAGCTTTTTGATTCTGTAAACATGAGATTTTTTTCCTGAGATAGAAGCAGTTTATGTTTGTTTTCTGTTAACCTCATAGTCCACGCATCATCTTACTGGTGGCTGCATGCACAAAGGGGGTTAATTTCACTGTCAGGTGTTGTGATGCATTTTTCTCTTGAAACAGTCGTGTGGTGTTATGTGTGTAAGTGGAGTGGTGCATCTTGAGTCAAAAGTATCATGTGTGAGAATTTTGTTGTGGTGGAACGTGGAAATAAGCGTTGGTTGTTGGCATTATACCGGTGAATGTTTGGGTATGGAGACTTTAGACGCCGTTGTTTCGCTTGGGTACGATGCAGCTATGTACATACGTCATTTAGTCTTGTTTTCAAGAAATTATTGTTGCTGGTGAAAACTCTGCTAGTTTTAGTGGCAGGAGGTGGCTTTAAGACCATGACAGCACAATGGAAGTGTCTGTTGATATTTGCACCTTGAAGCGCCTAAGAAGGCTCTACGCCAGTGAGCTTAAAACCATCAGGCAGAGATTAGGCTGACTGCAACCTATGTCGGCCTGATGGAATCCTTGAGCTGTCAACACGAAATTCCTATACACAAATAATTTTATTTTATGAAAGTAAGAATCTTAAAAATTCTTATCAAACCAGATTAAATTTCATCACTTTTTAATTTTTTTTTTAAAAGAATGATTTTTAAAGGAGATATAGCATTGGTGCTTTTCTGTGTGTAAAATTTCTGTACATAGTTGTACATAAGTTTTGGACTGAAGTGACAGAAGCAAGATTTTATACATGGAGTGAACATATAAATCATGAATATTTCAATTTTTCGGATAGTTACTAGTAAGTTTGTTAGTTTGGGATTTTTGTCTGCTTATTTTTAGCAGGGTTTGGGGGATGGGATAACAACACTTTTGTTTAGTATAGTTTTGACATTTAGTTCATGCATGAGCTATGAATAAAAAATGTACTCGATTCAAAGATCATTAGTATTTTAAGCTTTATAAACTTGTATCTCTTGACTACAATGGGTTATTTTTTTGAGAGATTTCAGTGGTCGTCAGTAGTGCATTTCGTCGAGGTGATTCCTGCAAGAATCACCTAGACAAAAAGTGCTAGCGACAGCCAAAGGGTGAACCCTTTGCCTGTCGGTAGCGGTCTTTGTTGCCATGATTCCTACTGTACGGGAATCATGGCGACAAAAACTGCTAACGACACAAAGGGTGAAAAGTCAGGCACGAAGCTGCGATGGGAAAGAAACGTGTTCTGTTGCTAATATGTACATTGTACTGATGTAGGCTGTGCTCAGATTCGGGCAGGAGTTTTATGTAAGCTGTTTGTACCTTGACTGTGTGCTTTTCCATTGTAGTCCTTTGAAATGAGCATTAAATGTGATTAACATCATAATTTGTCGTTCGTTTGATTGTGTGACTGTGGTGAAAAAGTTGGACAAACTGAAAGTTCTATCAAGGTGTTGCTTGAGAACAAAATCGTTCACTCATGCAAATGACATTTGCATGAAGATAAAAAGCAAACAAGCAAGACAACAAAAACAAAAGAAACTGCACATGTAATATTATTCACTTTATTATAATCTGCCACTGATCAAATTGCAAATGACATTCTACAGTTATGACTACAAATATTAATATTTATGCCGTACTGTACAAATGTAAACGTGATGATTTGGGGGGAGGAGATGTTGTTAGCCAAACTTATTTATTAACAATGAGCCCGAACGATAAATGGTTCCACATCTGGAAGCTATCCAAGAAAGACTGCATACCATTTCAGGAGATAGAGCGATGTCCATGACAGTTCACGAGTGGTGCCAGAATAGGCTGGCGCCCTTAACACATTCGAGACGTACTGCATTCAGATACGCGGCTTTAAGCCGCGTATCCGGTTGCGGCATGTCTCGAATGAGTTGAGCAATCATGGTCGACACATTCTGATGTTGGCACTGGACGAGAAAGAGGTTTCAACTCCAACATTGTAATGTAGCACCCTAGTCGGTTACTCTGCCCTGCGAGGGAAAAGATAGCAAGACCATTCTTGTGAAACGCAAGATTTTCATTTTATAACAATGAAAATCACGCTTTTCACAGATACGGACTTACTGTCTTTTGCCTTCGCACGGCAGTATCATGTATGTGCTGGTCTCTGATTTTGGATATTAACCCTTTTAGCCCCGAGTCCCTACAGCAGGAGATTGACCATGATAATTCATGGGTAGTGCCAGATTAGCTTGGCGCCTTTAGGCGCCAAGCTAATCTGGCACTACCCTTGAATTATCACTGATGGTCAAGCTCATCTCCTGCAACTGGTACATAGTCGTTAGGCAACACCGCCAAAATTTGAGAAATGGGACCTTGGAGCTAAAAGGGTTACGATCAAAAGCCGTAAGGTCCAAAATCACAGACAAATGCATATTTCCAAATGTTTGAGATTACAAAAGTTATGCCTGGGCCAAGAATGAATTTATGTACATCCAAGATTTTTTTTTTTTTTCTTTCAACAAATTATCACAAACAATTTAAACAAGAAAGAGAGAACAGCACGATATTCCACTAATATGAAATAAGGGCAATGCGTGTAGCCATACATTTAAAACCACAGAGATGAGTATAGTTTGTCATAATGAAACTGCAACAATACAATGTGAAGGAACAAAATGGACATGTCCGATGTGTACATTGTACTGACTGAGAACGGAATATCACAGATGTGCTGAAAACTAAACAATAAAATTGAAATGAAAAACATATTCATAACATTAACTCTCTTGTGCATGCAGCCACCGGTACCGTATACAGTACTGGCGGCTACACCCATAGGGGGGTTAACAAAGCGTGCGCAAAAAAAAATGCAATGTCTACTCGCCTCCGCTTGTATCAACGTCAGATAGGATAATAATTCATCGAACTTCATTAATAGCACAGTATTTTGTGTGCTCCTGGACAAACCACTTCTTTCCATTTGTTAACCTCTTCACTGCTGAGAAAAATGAACACAAACCGACTGCAAGAGATATAGATCCTCATGAGCGTCCGCGAATGCAGGGGCTCATAAGGATCTATATCTCTTGCTGAGACCAGTTTTGTGTCCCTATTCCTTGGAGGGCTATGGCTTTGGGTCGTTGGAAGGACAAAGATTTCAGAAACACAATGTACGTACAGCGGCAGGCAAGGGGTTAATGTTGGATCTACTTTGGATACACGAAGCAAAACGCGCATCCCCTTAGCTTCTTTATAAACAGAGTCGACTGTAAGATTTACATGTAACATCTGGTGACGGTTGAGTGTTCACATGGGTAACAGTTCAAATATTTGGACAAAACTGAAACACACACACACACACACACACACACACACACACACACACACACATACACACACACACACACACACGCACAATCACACACACACACACACACACACACACACACACACACACACACACACACACACACACACACATGTACGTTTCACGGGATACAGCAGAACCTGTTTTTAATAACCACATTTCTTGCACACAAAAAAAGAAGTGGTCTTAAAGAATGGTGCTCTCCCAAGAGATGTTCTGAAGGGCAGAAAATGTCACCTGTCACTTAAGACTATCATTTAGGTGGCTGATGGTTTTAAATGACAGATAATCTCTCATGAGGGTAGCCGCTCAAAACAGGTTCTACCGTACTGGGTCCGAGTGGGGCAGAAAGCAATGCCCTCCAGTTTGGTCGACAGCTTCACAAAGAAGCAAATTTGAAGCCACCTGTAAAAACAGTTAACCAAATCTACATGATGTGCCTAAACTAGAGGCGACAAGCTAATCTGGCACCACCCTTGAGCTTTCATGGTCGATCCACATCTTTTACTGAGTCTGCGCTCAATGGGTTCATAGATCTATGCAGTTAACCCTTTAGTCGAGGTCAGTGATGCCTGTAGGAATCATATCGACCATAAGCTCTCCCGACAGCCAAAGGGCTAAAACAGTTGCATTTCACAGGGGCACCACTGCAATGCCCCAGCGCACAAAGGCGGTCGGGCCGACGTCGGCCGCCGTTGGCCCGCGCACAGCTGTGCGCGGGCCAACGGCGGCCGACGTGGGCCTTTTGCGCATTGCGATTGAGCTCGTGGCCGTGTTGATGCCCCTGTAGAATGCAGGGATCTATACAAATAAGACCTTCACTTTTGTGCAGTCTCAGCAGTTGACTTCTAAGCAGAAGCGAGGTTTCGTTTGCAACGAATGACTCCCACCAAAAATGAGAGCGAAATCATGGCGGACAACCAGCGCAGCTGCACCACGGCAATCATAGACAACACTGCAAAGGCATCTCCAAGAGGCACAGATCCTCAGAAGCCCAGGGGGCTCCTGAGGATCTATGCCTCTTAGAGATGTGTTGGAGTGTTGTCTATGCTTATGGTACAAGCTGGATATCAACCGCGATTTCGCTTTCGTTCGTCGTCGATAGTCGTTCGTTTCAAACGAATCCTCACTAGTGACTGAAACGTCTCTGCCTTGTAAAGGCAACGACATCAAGCCCACTTTCGTGAAAGCCGGCAAGATTTTTCATTGTAAATTCCAATGAAATTCTTCCGTTTCACAGAAATGGAGTACTGTCTTTCGCCATCACAGGGCATTCCTTTGCCAATGTTTCACTGATTTGAGTCCATTTCCCTTTCTACGAAGTCCCGCTGCCGCCTGCTCCATGTCCACTAGCCGGCGGTTCTGGTGAAGCATGCGGGGTAGAGGGCCTGTCGTGAGATTCAACTGTTGGCTACCGGCGCAGTTTGAGTTCCGCCAGGGCTAGCGGTCGTCTGGGGCTACTGTCCTGACACAGACAAAGAGCAGGTCAGTCATGGGTCCAAAGTAGTACACAACTAAATACATGTATCCCACACTCATCAACAAATGCAGGACAAGACCACGAGGCTTGCTGACATCTCGTCCCAAGTGGGCCTCACCATCCACAAACAAAAAACAAAGACAATGAGGCTGAACGCAACCAGGGAAGAACCAGTCTTGCTTGCTGGCACCTCGTTGGAGGAGGTGGAGTCCTTTACCTATCTCGGGAGCATCATCGACAAAAAAGTGGCACTGATGCAGATGTCAGAGCACGAATCGGTAAAGCCAGAGCAGCCTTTCTCCAGCTGAAAAAAGTGTGGAGTTCCAGAGAGCTGTCACAACACACCAAAGTCCGGATTTTCAACTCAAACGTAAAAGCAGCTCTCCTATATGGAGCAGAGACTTGGAGGTTGACAAAAACCACAGTCAACAGAGTACAGATCTTCATAAACAGTTGCCTTAGAAGAATCTTGAAAATCCACTGGCCAGAGCCGGGCGCGCGGAAGATCAGCAATGTCAGACTCTGGGAGAGAACAGAGCAGATAACAGCAGAGAATGAAATTGGACGAAGAAGATGGGGATGGATTGGTCACAGTCTGAGAAAGCCGGTTTCCAGTATCACTAGGCAGGCATTGTTATGGAACCCCCAGGGAAAGAGGAAAAGAGGCAGGCCGAGAAACACCTGGCGTCGAGACCTTCAAGCAGACATCAAGAGACTGGGAACCACCTGGAGTAAAATCGAAGGAGAAGCACAGGACAGGAGTCGCTGGAGGTCTGTCGTCGACGGCCTATACCCTGGGAGGGGTGGCAGGCATAAGTAAGTAAGTTGTAAATACATGTATCTGATCTCATTGATTATCACATATAAGGTTTACTTCATAAGACAGGGCAGGCTGGAGATGAGCAAACTTCGGTGTTTACATTGTGCAAGTGTAATGGCAAGTTCGCACACGGGCGTGTGTTGTGTGCGTGTGCATGTGTGTACATGTATGTGTGTGTGTGTGTGTGTGTGTGTGTGTGTGTGTGTGTGTGTGTGTGTGTGTGTGTGTGTGTGTGTGTGTGTGTGTGTGTGAGTGAGTGAGTGAGTGTGTATGTATGAATGCGTACGTGTGTGTGCGTGCATGCATCGGTGGAGCGTACGCACAACAGATATAACTGTGAACAAAGATGCAGGTTACCCACCAGGAGAGGGTAGTCATGCAGAACCATGCCTCCTGACCGCCCAAACCCGTGCTCATTTTCATTCATGCGTATCTGCAGGTCCGCGCGCTCTTTGCCCCACTGACGGGAGTTTTCTGCCAACTAAAAAAAAGAAAAAAAAAGAAAGAATGAAATACAGATTATTCAGCCCTGACCTGCTACAGAAAGACGTGTATTGATCATAATAGTTCAATGGTAGTGCCAGAATAGCCAGGCGCCCATCTGCACCAAGCTATTCTGGCACCACCCTTGAACTATCATAGTCAATCTTTCTCTTGAACTGTAATGTAGTCTTCAGAGAATAATTCCACTATTTAGGAATTTCGACCTCAATGGTGTATGCGTTTATCAGAATGAAGTCGGACAAGAAAGGATTGACTGAAGAAAGGCGGCGCATACGATTATGGGTGCGATCAAGCGATCAGTCTAAGGACAGTGCATGAGAGATCCCTCAAAATGTGGTCGGATATCAAGTGAGCCGATCTCTGCCACCAAAAGACATAGAGTCTCATGTGCCCCTGTGGCGCATGGTAATGACAAGATTATTGTGATAATAAAAAGATCATTATGATAATACAAAGACTATTATTATCATAAAATGATTGTTATGATAATACAAAGAATTACTAAGTGATAATTAAAAGACATGATGATAATGAAAAGAAAAAGTATTTTAGACTGAGCTAAATTCCCACAGAAAAAGAATTCTAAGTGCCTTGCACACTCAAACCAGACCGAAGTGAAGGAAAGGGAGAGGAAGAAAGAAAAGATACAACATATACCTGTTTTTCAAGTGACATGATACGTCCTTCTGCCCTCTCCAGCGCCTGGTACAGTTCCAGCTTCTCAAGGTCCTCCGAGCCGCCTTTCCCCGCCCTGTTCAGCTGTTCCTGATGACACACATAGAGGGCATCCCTAAATTACAACTAGTTCATATAAAGGAGGACTACGTCTCCATGGTATACATACGCAAACTTTTGAAACGGAGGCTCTGATTTCGGGGGAGGGGGGGGGGGGCACTTTGTACTATGACATCCTCACTGCCTCTCGTCCCAAGTGGGCCTCACCATCCACAAACAGAAAACAAAGACAATGAGGCTGAACACAACCAGGGAAGAACCAGTCTTGCTTGCTGGCACTCCGTTGGAGGAGGTGGAGTCCTTCACCTATCTCGGGAGCATCATAGACAAAAAAGGCGGCACTGATGCAGATGTCAGAGCACGAATCGGTAAAGCCAGAGCAACCTTTCTCCAGCTGAAAAAAGTGTGGAGTTCCAGAGAGCTGTCACAACACACCAAAGTTCGGATTTTCAACTCCAACGTAAAAGCAGTTCTCCTATATGGAGCAGAGACTTGGAGGTTGACAAAAACCACAGTCAACAGAGTACAGATCTTCATAAACAGTTGCCTTAGAAGAATTTTGAAAATCCACTGGCCAGAGAAGATCAGCAACATCAGACTCTGGGAGAGAACAGAGCAGATAACAGCAGAGAACTAAATTGGGCGAAGAAGATGGGGATGGATTGGTCACAGTCTGAGAAAGCCAGCTTCCAGTATCACTAGGCAGGCATTGTCATGGAACCCCCAGGGAAAGAGGAAAAGAGGCAGGCCGAGAAACACCTGGCGTCGAGACCTCCAAGCAGACATCAAGAGACTGGGAACCACCTGGAGTAAAATCGAAGGAGAAGCACAGGACAGGAGTCGCTGGAGGTCTCTCGTCGACGGCCTATACCCGGGGAGGGGTGACAGGCGTAAGTAATCCTCACTGCCGGGAAAAATGTGAACACCATCCAGCTGCAAGAGGCAAAGAACCTCATGAGCCCCCGCAGATGCGGGGGCTCATGAGGTTCTTTGCCTCTTGCTGACCTTAGTCATATCTGTGTTCCTTGGACTGAGGAGATTTTGTTAAATTTGCCATACTCAGTATCACAGTCATAATTTTGCGTCATCTGGCAGTGACGGAGTTACATGTCCACTTACCCTCATGTCGTCCATCTGTTGTCGTAGTCGTTTGTTTTCTTCCGTGAGTGCCGCGTTTGCCTCGGAGTTCACGTCTGTAAACAAGCAAAGCAATCCTCGAGTGAACAGGTGATTTGTTCACAAACCAATGAAGTCACTATAAGCCTGCGATGGGTGACAAAGGCTTTTGGGGATATAAGCCAGGGCATTTTATCTGCACAAACTGAAAGCTGACTTATGGGCATTTTATTCGCACAAATTAAAAGCTGATTTATGGACATCTTACTCGCACAAATTAAAAGCTGATTTATGGGCATCTTATTCGCACAAATTAAAAGCTGATTTAATACATTCACAGTTAACACATTCGAGACATGCTGCATTCGGATATGTGGCTTGATGCTGCGTATCCGCAGATGCAGCACACCTTGAATGAGTTAAGATTAAATATCAGATCCGCACATCACTTAGTCCTTGTGAAACAAGTTTACTACACTTCAATCGCAAAAAAACAATGTCTGCAATATGTTCCTCGTACCTTTCGAAGAGTGGGACTTGTCTCTCTGTTTCTCCAGGATGCGTTCCATTTTCTCGATGACTTTTTCCTGCTTTTTGCACGTCTCCTCCAAACGTCGGACTTTGTTTACTTTCTCCTGCAGGCGTTGAAGCAACTCCTGCTGACTCGCATGCGCGTGAGACATGCGCAGATAGTCCTTCTCTTTGTCGTTTTTCTGTCCAAACATGTTGCAGAACACATACCGTAAATATTGAACCCTATGACATCACAATGGCAGATGGTACCTGGAGATGATAATCGAAGAGTTGTGCCAGATTAGCTTGGCGCCTTGGAACTCGCCAAGCTAATCTGGCACAACCCTTGGACTACCTATCATGACCATGGATCCACACAGAGCATACAGATTTGCATCCTGGAGTATTACATCTGGAATGGACCAGCACCCACCATGACGCCCAGGACCTGGTCCACCCTAGAGGAATCATAACACAAATAACAATATTTAATAAGAAAATGGTGTGTAATAAAGCCAGGAGGGGAGTTGGGGTTGGTGGAGGGGTGTTGGGGTTGGTGGATGGGTGTGGGTCAGGGACGAGAAGGAATATGAGGGCAAGGGGTGGAGTGGGGTGGGCGTAAGGGGAGGGAGCATGAGGGTGTGTCTGAAGAGAAATATAACAATGTTACCTTAATGAGATCGTTCTGCAACCTCTGGACCTTGTCCTTGTAAGACTTGAGCTCTGCTGTCTGTGACGCCAGTTTCTGCTTCAGGGCGGCTGTGCAAAGTAAACACAGAAATAAATAATCGACTCTGAATAACATACACCTACTCTTGTTGTTTTAACTCTTGCACTGCCATAATGTGTTATTGAAATCATTGTAAATTCAACGCCAGAGATCCCCAGTCATCAGAGGTTTCAGCAAGGGGCATAGATCTTCATGAGCCCCGCAACGAAAGTGAATTGGTTAACAAAGGTTATTCTGGAATCAGAATTAGGTCAGACAAGGAACAAAGTCCCCACCACGATGGATTCAGCCAGCCTTCACCATAGACGTCAGCACATATATGTATTATCATAAGCTTGCGCAGCCACAGGGGATCATGCAAATGAACGGAGTGACTTCAGTCCTAAATTACATGTTCCGTGTATGTGGTAATTATCAGTTTACCAGTGCGATCAAAAGCGATAGCCCTTGTAGTTGGATTCCATTGTCCTCGCTTGAAAGATGCACTACCTATTTTCTTTGACCTGATCCTGATTATGCATAACTTCTCTTAGATAATAAAATAACTATTTAACCCTTTGGCTGTCGGTAGCGGGTTTTGTCGCGATGATTCTTACAGGAATCATCACGACACAAACCGCTACCGACAGCCAACGCGTTTAAAAAAAAAAAAAAAAAAAAAAATCTTACCATATCTCGAAGCTAGCTCAGGCTTGGCCAACCCATCAAGCTCTGCGGAGTCCACAATAAGTCGTGTGGCGTCATTGTAGTTGCTGAGGTCTATGCGCAGTTTGCTGTTATTTCCCTCCAGCTCCCTGATGGTGGTCCGCAAGGCCAGGATGTCGGCGCCCATCCTCGTGACAGCTTGGCGGTAGTTCTCGATCTCACGCATTTGCTGGTCCATCACGGACATTGACGTCTGGTCTAGATCTGTGGGGATTCTGCGCATTGGACATCATCACGTGTTACAGTTCTGCCGTCATATGACATTATATGACATACCGCTAATATGACAAAAAAGTATGTCCATTTTTTAGAAAAGCAAGATTTTCATAATATAAAAATGAAAATCTCGATCAAAATACTGGCTTTTGCGGCTTCATAGCGGCTGAGTTGTCCAGTGACACATTCATGAAAAGCACACAGTCCTGAATACAATTGAAGAAAATTTGAAAGAAAACAAATGTATGGATAATTGAGGAGATAAATGGACCAAGATAGTTCATGGGTAGTGTCAGAATTGCTTGGCGCCCTCACCCAAGACCTATCATGGTCGATTCATCTCGGCTAAAGTGTATCAAGGCTGATTGGGCTATTTAAAGTGGACGAGATACATCATGTTCTAAAACTGACCCTATAAGCAACGATCCTTGGGCTGAAGTCGCCCGCGGTTGGCTCGCGGCCGACTTTGCCCCGAGGGTCCATTGCTTATTGGGGAAATTTCGGAACTCAAAGTGACCGTGGAGATGGGGGTGTACATGGGTTAAATAACTTCCCTTGACATAAACACTTGGACAAGCGTGTTTTAATCCTGACTGTTTGGGGCCAATTTTGTCGTTGCTGGTTTAGACCGGGACACAGTAGTGTTGTTTGCTGGTTGTGATTTTGGACCTTACGGCTTCTAGCCGTAAGATCAAAAATCACAGACCACCGTAAATGATAGTCAAGTATTTGCGTATCACGAACAGGTGCTGGCACCCCCGTGTGTGTACCAATCTCTCACCTTGTGTTTCTGGTAGCGTGACCCGTGGTCGCAGGGTACTTAGTCTGCCCTGTGGCGGGCCCTGGGTTGTTGTGGGGATCAGCGAAGATGTACTGGTATTCAGGCAAGATGGACTCCATAGCATTGTAAGGCGGTAACTCGCCATCCTTGATGGGCTGCAGAAACAAGGAATACAAGAGTTTGGGGTTTGTTCACATTCAGAAACCTCAGGCAAAATCAGGCGACAGCCAAATGTGTAAAATGCAAGGAAAGAACGGGAAGGGGGGGGGGGGGGGGTGGGGAGAAGAAAAAAAAAGAAGAAACACTCTAACAAGACTAAGCCCATCTCAAAACGTTTTGTCATAGTTTTTTTTTTTTAATTTATTTATTTATTTATTTATTTATCTGGCCGTACTGTGCCAGGTGACGCAAACTGTGTTTTTGCAGTCTTCGTTAATTCAAGACCCAAAAAATCCTAGATGTCGTAGGAACATGGATTCAAAGTGGTGTCAGCAAGTGACATAGAACCTCATGAGCCCCCGCAACTGCGAGGGCTCATGAGGGTCTATACCTCTTGCAGTTGGCTGGTGTTCAAATTTTCTCGGCACTGAACAGGCTAATCCCTAAACTATCGAGAAAACTTTTCACATGATGTGAACACGATCAAATACAAGTGACAGATCCTCATGCGCCCCCCCCCCCCCCACCCTGCGGGGCTCATGAAGGACAATGTCTCTCGCTGAGACCAATTTGTATCCATGTTTCTTGGACGGATATGGTTTTTAAACCTTTGAAGGAACAAAGATTTCAGAAACAAAACAGGTGAATACTGGCAGGAAGGGGTTAATCATGTTTCTTTCTTTGCTAGATACTTTATTCCTGTGGACAAGCATGACGCAAGTAACTTTTCTTTACTTCACTTCCATTGTCGTATATCTCAACACAGACAGAAAGAAAACCATCCAACCAACCAACCCTACCAACCAACAAACCAGCGAACCAAGCAATCTGTTAACTCATTGTGTCCCAAGATCAAAATCCCCAAATTTTGGAGTTGTCCTCTGAAGACTGTATTAAAATTCAGGAGAGAAATCGACCATGATAGTTTAAGTGTGGTGCCAGAATAGCTTGGCGCTATTTTGGTACCACCCTTGAGCTATTATGGTCGATCCGTATCTTGCTGTGGTGCGTCGAGCCTGAATGAGTTAATGTGACAGCCGCATTGCGTTTTTGGAGGAAATAAAGGTATAACCAGACCGTCACGCTGCCGATGTGGCCTCAGAAAAAGAATGTAATAAGAACTGATGTAATAAGAAATCAAGGGCAGAGGTGACTCAAAATATCTAGACAAACACGGACTCTGAATAAGACTATCGATTTGTTAAGCACCTCATCGAAGTGACTGACAGATTTCTTATATCGGTGGTCATAAATAGCGCAGTGGAGATTACTGGAGATTGTAAAATCAGAAGCGATAACTACACAGCGGTTATACTGATAAGACCTTGGCTAATAAAAATACTGCACTTCTTTTGAAGCCACCAGCCCGCTGGGTCAAACAGTGCTTTACGTAAGCGTGTAAGGTGGGAGTCAATATGGGAAAATCTCCACTCCATAGGCATCGTAATAACTCTTGTTGGAAACACTCATCTGCAAGATCAGCCCCCGCAAATTGCGGTGGCTCATGAGGATCTAGGCCTCTTGATGGTGCCAATTTTTAATCCTTTCTTCCTTGGGGATTGGGGGGGGGGGGGTGAGGCTAATGTCTGATAGGAGCGAGTGTTTATGGACAATTTGATAAGAACTCAATACACAGCCTGAATGACGAAAGTCTAATCAGTGGTCAATATATAATTGATATTAATGGACATATTCACACACGCTTGAGTTGTAGGATAAGATTTTAAATTTATATATATAAATCTGAAGCACTCTGCCCATAAACATGATTCACAGGCATTTGATAAACATGGATGATACGTATGTCTCAGCATTAGACATATCATAGCACTGATGAGAAGTCCATCAAATGCTTGTAGGAGGACATCACAAATGTGCTGATCTGTAGAACATATGAATGTGTGCTGGTCTGTGGTTTTGGACCTTACGGCCAAGGCCGTAAGGTCCACAATCACAGTGCCGCACACGCAATTGAAAAATCCCTCCTGCAGCGACCGTAACAGGTGATTTAACCCCAGGGATGACTTGAAGGGTGGACAATCACTTTACCTATTGCTGACGGACCCACCCTTGATAATGTCAATACACAGTGATTGCAGTCAGTAATATTGACACTGTTAAACCTCTGCCACAGAGCGGTTACGTTGGTCGAAGTGTGGAGATCTAAAATGATTTTCATGGACCAAAGCCGACTGTGAGTTGGAACCACGGTAAAAACAGTAACGACGACGACAACAACAACAACAATTACAGCACCACATGCACTGCAAGTATAATATTACCTCCCCACTCCCCCCCCCCCTTATCAATAAGAAAAAAAGTGTTAGATAAGGTTCATACATCCATAAATATAGGCCTATATGTGTGATGGCTCAAATGATCTAAAGCTGATTAACACGTTTGGCCCACACAAAGCATCCAGAAGGTGGACATGGCACAGCCCGAACGGAGAGCACCATAACCAAATTGACTACATCATGGTGAAGAGACGCTTCCAAACCAGTGCGAACATTGCCAAGACAAGAAGTTTTCCAGGAGCAGACATTGGAAGCGACCATGACTTAGTGATGATAACCTTCCGACTCCGCCTAAAGAAGGTCAACAAGCAGGGTCCCACCAGAATCAAGTTTGACCTCGTGAAGCTGAAAGACCCAGAGGTAGCGGAAGCCTTCCAGGCAAAGATAGGCGAAAAATTCGCGCCACTGCTACTTCTAGGTGCAGAAGACACGGATGTGGACACATTGATCAACACATTTAACACTGCTGTAACCCAAACAGCCAGTGAGATCCTTGGCAAACACCGACAAGCAAAGAAACCTTGGGTTACAGCTGACATCTTTGCTCTATGTGACAAGCGTCGAGAATTAAAAAGAAAGAAATCAGAGGTAGAAGGAGCTAAACAATACAGGGAAATTAATCAGGATATCAAGAAAAGCATGAAAAGGGCAAAGAATAAGTGGATTGAAGATCAGTGTAAACACGTAGAAGAAAATCGGAACAAAAATAATAGCAAAAAAGCATACCAGCTGGTGAAAGAACTGACCAGTGTAAAACAAGGACGCTCCTCGATCATTCAAGATAGTGAAGGGAACTGTCTTACGGAAGACCAAGACATACTGAAGAGATGGACAGAGTACTCCTCAGATTTGTACAACCACCGAGCTACAGGGGACCCAGGCATACTTGTCAACCCACACGTGATCAACAATGGCAACTATCCCATCCTCCGAGAAGAAGTAGAGACTGCAGTGAAGTCGCTGAAAAAAGGGAAGGCAGCAGAAGCAGACAACATCCCTGCAGAGCTAATCCAAGAAAGGAGAGAAAACATGATAAGCGCCTTACTAACAATAATAAATAATAATAATAATACATAGTTCTTGTATAGCGCTGTTCTCCAGGAAAACACTGGACTCACTGCGCATGCACAACAGCACAGCCTCTCTCTCAGACACACGCACGATTATACACTACTTTAAACCACCCCATCTCTTCCCAACACCTTACATTCACTTCCTCTAGGATCAGAATAAAAGGCACTCAACAGTTAGCTAAAGATGAGCTAAGTGTTAAATGCCAGCCAGAAAAGAAAAGTCTTTAAGTGAGCTTTGAACTGTTACAATGTGGGCAGATTCCGCATTTCAGTTGGCAGGAGTTCCACACACTTGGGGCTAAAAAGGTGAAAGAACGCTCCCCTACAGTTTTCATGTTAAGCTTCGGGATTTTAAAAAGTTTTACACTAGAGGGACGGAGGGTGCGTGATGGCTGATAAACAGACAGCTTGGCAGAAAGGTACGGCGGGAGAGATCCGTCAAAATGCCGATAGGCGAAAATTGCAATTTTGTACTGGCAGCGGAATTTTACGGGCAGCCAGTGCAGCTGCTTCAGTAGAGGCGTAACGTGGTCTCTCTTTCGTTTCTTCAAGATGAGACGCGCCGCATTGTTTTGAATTATCTGCAAGCGTGAAATCTGATCTGCCGGTAAACCTGCCAGTACAGAATTGCAATAATCGAGCCTGGACGTAATGAATGCATTTACAAGTCTTGACGCCGCACTTTCTGTGAGATACGGTCTGAGGGAAGAAATTCTGCGCAGCTCAAGGAAACCAGCTGCTGACGCTACTGATATGATCATGCATGGAGAGCGTCGAATCAATCTTCACACCCAGATATTTGACACAGTTCTGGAAGGGAACGCTGCAGCTAACAATGTTTGCGAACTCGCCGTTAATCAGACTAAGGCAAGACTGAGAGCTAACAGGCATGACTTCGGTTTTGTCGGTGTTAAGCTTAAGTTTGTTGCTTGTCATCCAGGACAGGACGTCGTCTATACAACACTGTACGCTCATCTTAGCGGAGCTAAAATGGCTAGGCGCGCTACTTCTTGACAATTCAGTATCGTCAGCATACTTGTGAAAATCACACTCATAGGCGGCAATTACATCAGACAGAGGTTGTGAATATAGAGTGAACAAAATAGGCCCTAATACGGAGCCCTGAGGGACTCCACACAACAAAAGACTAGAAGCAGATAGCTGGCCATTAACAATAACAGCCTGAGAACAATCCTTAACGTATAAAGTGAACCAGGCCAGGGCAGTACCACGGATGTCAAAGGTCACCTCTAACGTCTTCCGCAAAACAGAATGATCGTGTCGAATGCTGCACTGAGGTCCAACAGAACAATGAGAGAGACAAGTCTCTTGTCTGCCTTCACTAGCAAACCATCCAGGACGCTCAGCACAGCAGTCTCCGTGCAATCTGCAATAAGATCTGGCAGTCAGGGGATTGGCCCACACCAAGGACACAATCACTTATAATAACTCTCCCCCAAAAAAGCAACTTACATCAATGCCAGAATTATCGCACGATCAGTCTTATATGCCACCCAAGCAAAGTCATGTTAAAAATCCTACTGAACAGGCTGAAGCCACAGGCAGAGGAAATCATAGCTGAGGAACAGGCAGGCTTCAGACCAGGGCGCAGCACAACTGAGCAGATCTTCAACCTGAGAGTTCTATGTGAGAGGTACCTCCAGCACCAGCAAGACCTCTATCATGTCTTTGTGGATTTTAAGAAAGCGTTTTTACAGGGTGTGGCATGCAGCCCTTTGGTCCACCATGAATCCATACAACATCAATGCCAACCTGATCAAAGTCATAGCAAACCTTTACAACAAGGCCACTAGCTCAGTCTGCTTCAACCGCAAAATAGGAAACTGGTTTAGGACTACAGTCGGAGTCAGACAAGGCTGCTTGCTCTCACCTACTCTTTTTAACATCTTCCTGGAAAGAATCATGACAGACGCTCTGAAAGATCATGAAGGAACTGTCAGTATTGGAGGCAGAACAATCACGAACTTGCGCTTTGCGGACGACATTGATGACCTTGCAGGAACAGAGAAGGAGCTAGCTCAGCTGGTGGAAAAGCTGGACAGTACGGCCATTGCGTATGGTATGGAAATCATTGCAGAGAAGACCAAACTGATGACAAATAACACCAGTGGCATTGGCACTGACGCCATGAATGGAAGCCAAAAACTGGAAACAGTTAATACATTCAAATACTTAGGAGCCATTGTGACAGATGAGGGATCACAACCAGAAATACTGTCCAGGACTGCGCAGACAACAACAGCACTGACAAGATTGAAGGTCATATGGAAGGACAGAAACATAACGCTCTGCTCCTAGATCAGACTGATGCGCTCCTTAGTCATCTCAGTGTTCTTGTATGCCTGTGAGTCATGGACCCTCACAGCAGACCTTGAAAGGAGGATACAAGTCACTGAAATGAGATGTTTTCGAAGGCTGCTTGGCATTTCATACAGAGATCAGATCACGAACGAGGAAGTGGGAAGCAGAATCAGGCAAGCCATCGGGCCCTATGAAGACCTATTAGCCATTATGAAAAAACGCAAACTGAAGTGGTATGGCATGTCACGCTTTCAGCAGGGCTTGCCAGAACAATCCAGCAAGGCACGGTGCAAGGAGGACGAAGGAGAGGAAGACAGAGGAAAAGATGGGAGGACAATATCTCAGAGTAGACAGGACTGAGGCTGGGCGATACGCTAAGAATGGCAGAGAACAGAGAGGAATGGAGGGAGCCGGTTGCCAAGTCATCAGTGGTGTCCCAACGGTCGGCAAGAATACGGGATATAGATAGATAGTGTGATGGACTGTGATTTCGTACCTTACAGCATAGACCTGTAAGGTCCAAAATCACTGACCAGCACACAAATACATCTGTGGTACAGACACAAAAGTTATGTTGATGTAAAAAAAAAAAAAAAAAAAAAAAAAAAAAAAGCCGTCATCGTGCAGAAAGTTTCCACTAAGCAAAAGGTCATCGGGCCTACGTCGGCTGCAGTTGGCCCGCGCACACTTGTGCACGGGCCAACTGGGGTCGATGTCGGCTCGCATACTAAGGCTTTGTCTCACTGGGCTAGTACCCTGGCGACGGACGAGAGGAGCATGCTAACTGTGCAAAATTAATGTTCTGGAAGCCCGGGTGGGCCAATTGATCTAGCTTTCCATTTCCAGGTAACGGGCGCCATAACGCAGTCCGCAGGAAGCCGAGACAGACGTGCGTGAGTTATTAATGGCTTCTCATTGGCGCGGGTTGAATGGCGCAGTAAAAGTTGGGGGTCTAAATCTTGCCTCCGTCTCTGTTTTCGGTCTTCCGTCTAAAATGGTCTCAAACCTTTCCTTCGCGGTTCCAGATAATTCTTTCTTCGCTACTTTTCTTTCACTGTTCCTCTGATTCTTTCGATCTTTCCTTCCCCTATAACTTTCCCATCCTTTCTCGCCTACGTTTTCACATCTTGTGTACTTATCATTTCATGAAAAGGCCAACAAAGAAACACGCTTAGATTTATCCGCGTATCCGGATGCCGTTCGTCTCGAATGAGTTAACCACTTTTCAATACAAACATTTAGACAGAACCACACTTTGGCTACTATTTAATTTTTTTTTTTTTATACGAGTGACAGTGACCGTTTTGGCCTTTCCAGAGCCATTCTTCTTTGGCATATTCATGTGTGCTGGTCTGTGATTTTAGACCTTACAGCTGTAGACCGTAATGTCCAAAATCACAGACCAGCGCACACATTACTGACACACACACTGTGCTGCATAGGGGTGGGGTGGTTCTGGGTGGGATCGTTCTTAAATTTGGATGGCGGGTCGGTAGCTTTACTGCCATTATTGAAGCCACGCTGAAGTTGCCATGCTGGCCACAGTTACTGCTTTATTGTTGTTTCTTTGATAGAAAAACTTCCTGCTGATACAAAGTAAAAGAAAAAACTACTATGCAGTAGGACCTGGGTGCTGGCTACACCACCCTGTGAAAGCAACAGACAGCCGGTAAGTCCATTTTTGTGAAAGGCGGAATTTTCAATGCAGCAGTACAACGGACTTACTGTCTTTTGCCGTCAAAGGGCAGCATGCTTTTCATCGCCTGACGTCAAGACGAAAGAACTCCCACAAAGAACTAACAATCTTCACAAGGCAAGCATTTATGCTGAGCTCATTGCTTGTTCTGCACAACAGGCATACGACTTAATTGAGCGTAGAGTAATGACAGCCGAAAATGGGTCTGTTACAGTTGAATCTCTGCCAAGTTCATATCAAAAGAACCGTCGAGTGGACCTGTAGCGGTAAAAAGTTGAGTTGCGAAAGGTCTAGAAGAACGCAAGACACACTGACGCTTACAACAGTACTTGCAGGAGTAAGGTTTTCAATGGATATTTCGGGGGAAATTTTGTGTGGATGTTTGTTGATTGATTAACTGCCTGACTGATAGATTGACTGACTGACTGACTGACTGACTGACTGATCGATTAACTGATTGATTATTTTGGGTGCGGGTGGGGCGTTCAGACTATGACCAAACTCTCACAATTAGGGGATCAAACACGGATTTGTCCCGATATGGTCAAATTCAAGAGAATAGTCGACTACGTCAACAACAACAGCAACAAAAACAACAACAATCACGTCTGATCCTTTCACGTGCATTTCGGCATTTGTTTTATACTTAACTCATTCAGCCCCGACACACCACAGCAAGACATTGATCGAGCATGCTAGTTCAAGGGTGGTGCCAGAATAGCTTGGCGCCCAGAGGCGCCAAGCTATTCTGGCACCACCCTTGAACTATCTTGCTCGATCTGTCGCTAGAATTTTAATACAGTCCTTTAGAGGGCAACTTCAGAATTGGGGGTTTTCGGTCCTGGGGCAGAATGTGTTAAGGCAATGTGTGACTCTAAAAGTACTTTGTTGTAGCAATGCCCAAGGACGAGCTCACCATGTTTCTCAAGTTTTTTCAAGTGATCACCCAAAGCGCACTTAGTCACTGTGTTTCCAACAACCACTCAGTCCATTGGATACAACTTTGAATTTGTTTGACGCTAACCCCTTCGCTGTCAATGGCTGCATACTTCAACGCCACAGTCCCAGCCGGTCAAGGACCATGGACACAAAGCGGTGTCATCAAGAGACATAGATTCTCATGAGCCCCCGCAACTGCGGGGGCTCATGAGGATCTATGTCTCTTGTAGTTCGGCCGCGTTCACTTTTTCTCGTTAGCTCACTCATGAACAAATAACGAACTACGGTAGGAGAAACATAGACCATGTTAGTTTCAAGGGGGGACTACCAGATTAGCCCTGGAGACGCCAAGCTAATCTGGCACTACCCTTGAACTATTATGGTCAATCTACCTCCTACAACTGTGCGTATTCATCGGTAGACGCATCCCAAACGGGATCCCGAGCGTAAAAGAGTTAAATTCACCTTATCTAGTTTTAATTTTTTTTTTTTTTTTTTTTTTTACAGACTGTCGCCAACACACTTTAAAACGCTTCATGGCAGACTGACTTTTAACTGACACCTTCAGTATGAAAACAACATAGACGTAATTAGATTACCAAGAGGCATAGATCCTCATGAGCACTTACAAGTTGCGGGACCACAAGTGCATCTATGCCTTTTGCAGACAGACGATATACGTTGTTGGAATGTGATCAAGGCTTACGAAAACACGTAAAGAAGTTTGGTACTCCAAGGCAAACATATAAATACAAATTCTCTGTATGCAACAGCAAATGATGCATAATGTGAAAACGTTGAAATCACTTTCGCATGAAGACAGTAAATTACATAAACAAATGCTCGTTTTGCTTTAAAATCGATTGATTGAGCGTTGTGTAATAAACACAAAGATCACAGGACGTGAAACACGTAAATGATCGATTTTACTTCAGTAAAGTTGAGTGACGAAAAAGTCTTATAAATGTACATAACCATACTGTCGACACCAGATGAAAATTTTTTTTTTCGTTCTGGAAATAAACCTAACAAATAGGAAATATAGAAAAGAAAATAGCAAGGACGATACAAGTACAATAAAACTACTCGTAAAGCAAACCATTTAGCAGACTTGTGACGTAATGCGGTATTTACGAATGTTTGTATTATTTACTCACCTTCAGTGAAATAAATCATTTCAGTGTCAGTGAAATAAATCTTTTCGAATTCTAATCAGCAGTGGTAAAAACCTGTTTGTTTCTATCAGTCACCTTGGTGAAATCAAACACGAACTGTGTAGACTGTCCTGTCCAAGTCAGCAATGACAGACACGAACGTGTACACACACCAACTCACCTCTGAAGTGTAGGGTCTATAGTACATAGTCGCCATTTTGACAACTTGTTGCGTTTAGCGTTCGATAAGCACACACACAAGAAAGTCCGGTCGGTGAGTGGAGTCCCTACATTGGCTCCGTTCGAGCAGGCAAGCTCGCTTTGGCGGCACAAAATGGAGTCAACACGATCTTCGGGTCACACAAAAGACAACAACAATGTCTCAGGTCTTATTTCTTGGACCTCGCGAGACTGTGCGAGTGACCACTCAAGCGAAACATAATTTCGAGTCGGCTAAGACGATGGGTATTGATTTGAGCCACCGTTCGGCCCTAATTAAAAGTTCCGTGACACCGGGAACTGCCAACACCAGACCCGTCACGTAAACGTTTAGTCATAGGCCCAATATCTATTACCTCCCTTGCCTAAGTCACACCGAAGTATAATATTGCAAAAGGCACAAATCCCTCATGAGGCCCTTCAACTGCAGGAGCTCATGAGGATCTATGCCTCTTGCAGACGGAAAGAGATAAGTCCGCTACTTTAACATGGTCCTACACGCTATGTTTAGCAAACCGTCGACCGTTGTTTACGCGTTGCCAAGCGACGGGGCCCAATTCATGGAGGGTCAGAGGTGAAGTTTTGATAAAGAGTAGTCTGTGTGTTGAGTGGGTAAGACAGGGCTGACACTCCCTCCCGTAAACCTTTCACTCTCTCACAAAAAGCTTGTACTTTAGGATCCTCTGCTAAAGAATCAAGGACAGATCTCTGGAGACGGATTCACTATGATAGCTGAAGAGCGATAAACGCTGAACACTGATCTATATTAAAAAAAAAGAAAAAAAAAAGAGAAGCCTGGGGGAATGGAGAGATGGAACCTGAATCTCTCCATCTTGCCACAGAGAAGCTGACCCCCCCCCCCCCAACCCACCCCCCCCCCAAAAAAAAAAGAGGAAAAAACCTCACAAAAAAACCCCACCACCACCGCCACCAAAAACCCAAACAAACAAACAAAAAAAAAAACCCCAAACAAAACAACAAACAAACAAGGCAAAACAAAACACATAACAAACAAATAAAAACACACAAAAGACAACAACAAAACTTGGACAGAAAGAAGGTATAATAGATATGATTAACATTTTTCTTTCTTTCAACTTACGATGCTGCCAATACACTCTCTCTCTCTCTCTCTCTCTCTCTCTCTCTCTCTCTCTCTCTCTCTCTCTCTCTCTCTCTCTCTCTCGTGTTTGTGTGTGTGTGTGTGTGTGTGTGTGTGTGTGTGCAAGAGCGTGTGCCTGCCGGCGTGCGTGTGCGTGTGTGTGTGTGTGTGTGTGTGTATGTTAGTGTGTGTGGGTGTGTGTGCGTGTGTTTTCATGTAGTTTGTATGTAGCAAGGACAAGAATGAAAAAAGGTCTGCGCAGCTATTCTTTTATCCTTGGAGAATAAAGTCTCCTCTCTCTCTCTCTCTCTCTCTCTCTCTCTCTCTCTCTCTCTCTCTCTCTCTCTCTCTCTCTCTCTCTCTCTCTCGCCCCGTCGGCTCAATGTTTTTTGATCGAGAGTGAAAAAAAAAAAAGAAAGACAGGTTACGATTTGGTAAAACAACGCCCATAAAATGGCCGTTAAAAGGTCTTTGACCTCAACCGCTGACAAGTATAACGTTTCCACCTCTTAACTCATTCAGCCCGACGCACGTATTTCCCAAATTTTGGAGGCATCATATAACGACTATGCACCAGTTGCAGGAGATGGATCGGCGACTATGATAATTCAAGGGTAGTGCCAGATTAGCTTGGCGCTGACATGCGCCAAACTAATCTGGCACTACCCTTGAATTATCATGGTCGACCCATCTCCTGCTGTAGTGCGTCAGGGCTGAATGGGTTAACAATATCTTATTTTTTAAGAGTGTCATTTCCCCCCCCCCCCCCACCCCCCCCAAAGGGGCGTTCTCTTCCGTGCAGGAGAATAGATTTCAGTCTATGGCACTATTCATTCCCTTTTACCACGCGGTTCGTTAACCCTTTTCATCCTTATACACTACTGCATGAAATTAATTTAACTATGATAGTTCAATGGTGGTGCTAGAATAGAGTGGCGCCTTATATCATCACCTATCTGGTTTGTGAGTATTCTGGCACCACCATTGAACTAAAATGGTTGATCTGTCTCCTAATCTGTAATTTAGCCTTCATAGGACAATAAGCAGATTAAAATAAATCACCCGCAGGATGTAATGGGTTAAATGACAAGTGGCACATCCCTCTGTATTACAGCGCGTGAAAAAAGAACAAAAGACAAAAAAAACAAAAGAACTTGTTCTTTACTTTTAAATACCATGGCATTAGCACAGCAAAGCATTCTCAGAACTTGATGAAATGAAAAAGAAAAATTATATATAATTTTATATATATATATATATATATATATATATATATATATATATATATATATATATATATATATATATATATATATATATATATATATATATATATATATATATATATATAAAATTTTATATATATATATATATATATATATATATATATATATATATATATATATATATATATATATATATATATATATATAACAATTTTTATATTGTAGACTAACACCATACAACATCCTCAGCTCTAGGACACAAGTCTTAAAGCTTGTCTCCCAAGACGTACTAATATGAAGAATATTGACTTCAAGAGGCGTAGATCCTCATGAGCCCCTGCGAATTCGGGGGCTCATGAGGATCTATGCCGCTTGCAGATGGCTGCCTTTTCCTTAGCGCTGTATACACCCATATCTTTTCCATTCAACTGGTTGTAAAAAACGACAAAGAGCGAAGTGAATGGACAAAAGAACCAGGCAATCGTATAGAAAAGCAAACACACTCATCAAAATATTCCCGATCACACTTCGCCTAGCCCCGTGTGACATCTGTAACTGTAAACTTATATTCTATACCCGCGGTGAGAGCTGTGCATAAATATATCTGTCCAACTTGACAAAGAAGGGTAGTGTGTTTGCGATTGGGCATGCCAGTACAAGTCTCGATACAAGTTTCCATACTGAAAATTTTGTATTTACAAGATAATTCCGCGGCTTAGTTGGACATGTTTAATCGCAACAAGAAATGATTGTGGTGTAAGTAACTAGCGATTAATTTGTGTCCAAAATATAGTTCATGAAACACACACACACACACACACACACACACACACACACACACACACACACACACACACACACACACACACACACGCACACACACACGCACACACACACACACACACACACACACGCCATCACAAGCAATAATTCTTGCATACCATCTCAGCCGAAATCAATCAAACTTACAATAACCTAGCCATACACCAAGAATCTCTCATACGCATGATCACACAAAGACCAAACGAACAAACAGGTGAACCTGAAGAATAAACAACAACAACAGCAACACAACAGCCAGAAAAATAACAACGAAACATAAAAATATATTAACCAACTATTCAAACGCTCAACAACCAACCTGCCAACAAACCAGCCACCCAGCAAACCGCCAACGAGTTCACTTGTTCAGATGCAGACGGTGTTTCTGAATGTTCGTTAATTCAAGACCAAGATACCCTACATGTCGCAGGAACGTGGATTCAAAGTGATATCAGTAAGAGGCATAGATCCTCATGAGCCCCCGCAGCTGCGGGGGCTCATGAGGATCTATACCTCTTTCAGTTGGGTGGAGTTTAAATTATATCGGCACTGAACTGGTTAACGAAGACACTCTGTGTGAGTGTGTGTGTGTGTGTGTGTGTGTGTGGTGTGTGTGTGTGTGTGTGTGTGTGTGTGTGTGTGTGTGTGTGTGTGTGTGTGTGTGTGTGTGTGTGTGTGTTTCAGTCTTGTCTGGAACACTCACCAAAAACAGACGTCGTCTGGTAGTCTGCGGCTCCAGCCCCTCCAGCAGTTCCTGTGTGTTCGGGGGCGGGGTGTCGGGCCCCACCAGCGAGCTCATGTCCGTATCTACTCTCTCCCCCAGGGTCAGGATGTCGGGGGCGTGCTGCGCCCCGTCCGTGTTTTGAAGGTGCACCATTGGAAGGTTGTCAAGGTTACTCATGGCCACCATGCTGTCGGGTTGCTGTCAGAGAGTGGAATGATAAATGCATGAAAAAAAGGAGAATTTGTCCCCCCAAAAACAGAAAAAGAACATTTTCGAGGGAAAACTTACGTTACGTTAAAGAAAAGTTGATGACCTAATAAGCTGCTTAACATTCGTTCAAAATGAATGATAGTTCTGTATGTGATTATTTAGAAGAAGACTTCCATTAACGTTTCAACTATCCAGCCAACCAATCAACCAAACAGTAAAATTACCCACACCTCGACCGTACGACCAACCAGCAAATTAACTCGCCGCGAATGAGTTAACCAGTTAATCAACCGGTTTGCCACCCATCATTCATTATTTATAACAAACCAAGCAACAACAAAGAAGCCAACAGACTAAAATAAAAAGCCGAAAAAGGGGTGTGCAAGAATACAAATCAGAATATACACCGATGAAAGAAGGAATATTGTCTTGTGATGGCAAAAGACAGCAAGTCCATTTCTGTGAAAAGCGAGATTTTCATTGTATTACAACGGGAAAACTCGCTTTTCACAACAACAACAAGAAAAGACTGACATCCTCTTGCTTGCACATGGCAGAGCGGTGAAAGATACGACTTGAAAAAGGGTGGACCCCCCCCCCCCCTATCCCCACCCATCCCCCACCCCCCAAAAAAAACCAAAAACAAAAAAAAACACCAAAAAACAACAACAACAACAAAAAACAACAACAACACGAAAGTGTGCTGGTCTGTGATTTTGGAACTTACGGCTGCAAGCCGTAAGGTCCAAAATTACAGACAAGCACATAAATAACCAGCAACGACAAACTAGCCCGACCGACGGACAGACAGACGGAGAGGCAGAATGGGACATGTACAGGACACTTACATCAGTGGTAACTAGCTTCAGAACCATTCCCACTGTTGGAGTCGCACTGTCCACCGTGTAGAGATCCGAACCCTGCAAAATGATCACCACAATTGTGTGTGCTGGCCTGTGATTTTGGACCGTACGCAGCCGTAAGGTCCAAAATCACCGGCCAGCACACACCATGGCTTTCACCCTTAAAAATGATCATATGTGTACAGGTACGTAGTTCTGGGCCTTACTGCTTCTTGTGAACTTCAAAAGTCTGTAGACATGTACGAATTACCTGTGTGACGTTTTAGCCAAGAATACTTTTAAACTGTATTTACATCATGTTTTAAGACCTTTCTTTCAGTCTGGCTGACCAGACTTCTACCCTTCCCGCCGTGAGATGGCCTTAGTCGCCTGCTCGGCGTTAAACCCAAACAACTAACTAATTCAGTCGCAAGGTTTGGAATCACAGACGAGCACACAGTATGGATTTAGTTTTAAAAAATGACAGTAAGGTCGTATTTGTGCTGGTGTGTGATTTTGAACCTTACGGCTGGAAACCGTAAGGTTCAAAATCACACATCAACACACATGTATCGTGTTGGCCACAGCGCCATGTCATTCTCGTGGTAGCAAAACACAACTGTCGTATTTGTGCTGGTGTGTGATTTTGAACCTTACGGCTTCCAGCCGTAAGGTTCAAAATCACACATCAACACACATGTATCGTGTTGGTCACAGCGCCATGTCATTCTCGTGGTAGCAAAACACAAACACAAACACAAACACGCACGCACGCACACAGAAAAAAATATGAAATCGGACCCGGCCTGCCTGATTAATTAATAAATGACGAAAAAAGTTGAGGGAAGGGAGTCCCGCCCCCTCCCCGCTCCCGCAACATCCCTGCCTGGAATCTTCAAAATTGAAAGGCAAAACCAAATCAGTTCCGTTCATTTTCGTTGCATTATGTGACGTTTTCATGACTATGATTGACAATAAGCGTGTGCTCGTCTTAGACACTGCACCTTACATTTAGCAGTAAGGTCCAATATCTTATGAAATTATACATAAACAGAAACAAAACTAAACAATAAACAAACTAGGCACATATATATTTTTTGTCACAGTATGTTGCAGTATTCACACATTTTAAGTGCATTTATCGTGCTTTTCTGCGATCAGATCAGAGTAAATCATTTTGTGATCGTGCGTGTTAGAAAAAAAACAAAACCAGTGACCAAAACCTCCACCAGAAACCGACATAAATGAAAATATTCTGCAGTGAACGCCAAATATCCCAAGTACAAGACAAAGTGCATTCAGCTAAGTGACGATTAGTGTAGAGAAAATTTGCCCGTCTACCATTGCAAACCATAGTACACTACATTAGACGACAGATCGAGCATGATAATTCGAAGGTGGCGCCAGAATAGCTTTAGGCATCTCCCCAAGCGCCAAGCTGTACTGCCCGTCAGCAACCTTATAATAATCATGTTACCTTCTGAACTATACTGACAAACAAAAGAAATGCGACATTTTGAGATCATCGTAAACACTAAAGTGTTTCCGATGATTCTAAAAAATTTCGCATTTTTTTTCTCTCTCTCGTCAGTTTAGTATACATAATTATGTGCAATCAAAATGCAAATCTCAGTTTCGAGGTGGCACTGAGTAAGGCCAGATACCGTGCACCCCCCCTCTCCTCCCCCCCACCTCCCTCCCCCCCCCCACTTTCAGTACTCAGTAAGATGGGCTTTAAAGTGAACCTTGGTATGTCCTGCGATGTTTAAGCAATGTTCCCATAATATCTTTCAGAGCGTCCGCGAAGAGCGCGAATGGGGGTATCCTTGCACCATTGGCTATGTCTCTGGTGTGTTCCTAAGGATGTTATGGGAACATGCCTTAAACATCGCAGGGCATACTAAGGTACACTTTGACGCGGCCCATCTTATTGAGTACTGGACGAGGAGGGGGTGGGTCGGGGGGGGGGGTGCGGGGGGGAGGGGGGGGTGGGGAGTAGGGGTGGGTTCGGGGGCTGGGGTGGGGGGGGGGGGGGGATCGGTGCACGGTGCATGAACTATAAACCTATACGTTGTATGCGCTTTCTTCGGCATACACAAATTTCTATTCTCGCTGTCTACGGCAAACTAATACGAGCAACTAGACAGATGTTCTATCGTTGGTTGCGGCTGCACTGTTGTTACCTTCCCTTTCTGCAATGTCTGCAATGCAAAATGTTAGCTGCAATGTTAGCAGATGCGAAAACGTTAAACGAAAAGTCGCAGACAATACGTTTTAATCCCTTCGCTGAGAAAAAGTGGACGCGATCTAAATGCAAGAGGCATATATCCTCATGAGCCCCCGCCGTCGCGGAGGATCTATACCTCTTGCTGAGACCACTTTGTGTCCTTGTTCTTTGGACAGTTGTGGCTGTTGGTCGTTTGTTGAAACAGATTTCCGAACAAAATGTACGTACGTTGGCATGGAAGGGGTAAAAGCATTAGAGAAGCGCTATATGTTTAGGCACACAGACTTAACATTAAATGTAAATTATAGTCAAATAGAAACGTTCAAAATCAGTCAAGAGAATATATTCACACCACATGGACCCTTTACTGAACTCCAAGAATTAAATGATTTCCATTGTATGGAATGGAAGTCATTTAGTTCCGGGAGTTAAAACGCGCCAAATGTACTATGAATTTTACCTCGGAAAACTGAACTTTCCGTGAACTCAAACATCCCTCTACCGCGGCATATTAAGCACATTCAGCCCTGACGCACTACAGCAGGAGATGGGTCGACCATGATAATTCAAGGGTAGTGCCAGATTAGCTTGGCGGCGCCAAGCTAATCTGGTACTGCCCTTAAATTATCATGGTCGATCCATCTCCTGCAAATGGTGCATAGTCATTAGATGACGCCTCCAAAATTTGGGAGATACGGTCGTCGGACTGAATGAGTTAACGAAAGCTGCGGCGGCAACTAAATAATGCGAACATTCGCACTGATGAGTTTTGTTCCCTCGGGAAAAAAATGAAGGGTTGGGGTTATTTAGAGCTGAGTTTTCCTGTGTACAATTCACATCATGTTCAGCGCGCTTTAAAGAGTAAACACGCTAATAGATTACCCATACTATTTTTTTGCATACATTTTCTAAATCAAAAGTCAGACATTAGTTTTCATATGTTACAAGCCAGTATTTTGAGACATCCCCTGACCTGGATCGGTACGCCCTCCACGCGCAGCCCGAGCTTAGCGTTGTCCCCGGTAAGCTGTGAGTACATACGCTGATCCAGCAGAAGGCTGGAAAATCCGACCGGGCTACGGATCTTCCAGAATTCGTCGTTCATAGCTGGAAAAAGAAAACAAACATCGACTTTTGAAAGGAATGAAATGTGCCGCGATTTAGTTTTACTCGTTCAGCCCGATGGCCGTATTTCCCAAATTTTGGAGGCGTCATCTGATGACTATGCACCAGTTGCAGGATATGGATCGACCATGATAATTCAAGGGCATTGACAGATTAGCTTGGCGCCTGCCGGCGCCAAGCTAATCTGGCACTACCCTTGAATTATCATGATCGACCCATCTCCTGCTGTAGTGCGTCAGGGCTGAATGGGTTAAACACTTTTCATTCTAAAAGGACCGGGATTTCAGATACGTCTTCTTCTTTCTTTGCGGGAGAATGACTTTATCTGATAGTTCTCAAGCACCTGACTAAACAGACACAACCCTTCACAGAACTTTGACAAGGATCGATCCTAAGAATACGTTGTCCCGATTTGCGTTTGGACGGCTCGACTCATGACGAAAAAAGACCAAAAGGGCACATAGAGACGAACAGTTGACATGTGCTACGGGCTAATAATGAACAGAAGCATTTAAAGGCTAGTGCCTGATTAGCTTGGCGCATTAAGGCACTACCCTTAAACGATAACTCAATACGTCTTTCGCTGCAGTCGTTCAAGATATTGAACAAACTGACCTGCATTGGCGACGTAGTATTCGATGACCAGTGCAGCGGACGGGGTGAACATGGTGGCTTTGTCACGGGTGTCACAGAACAGGTACGGGTGGTTCCAGCGTGGCTGCTCTGCAGGACGACCTACGAGGCTCACCTGTGGAAAGGTTAGACAAATCAGAACCTTACTTTAATAGGAATTGCCAATTTAACATATAAACCGATCATCATCTGTGATTTATGAAGGTACCTACGACGTATCGTACCAAATTAAACACATTCAACTGTAAGGATGAAATCCCCCCCCCCCCCCCCAAAAAAAAAAAAAAAAAAAAAAAAAAATATTATAGCTGTTTCTGTAGACTTCATACCAGCGCAGGAGGCAGATCGGCCATGACAGTTCAAGGGTGGTGCCAGAAAAGCTTGGCACCGGCAGGCGCCAAGCTTTTCTGGTACCACCCTTGAACTGTCATGGTCTTTTATTCTCGTGTTGCAGTGTGTCAGAGATGAATGGGTTTAAATGTGCCAATAAAGTTTGTTAAACTGTGTTCTGTACCTGTGGGTATCCGTGGGAGGATTTCTCGGGTACAGCAAAGGATGAGGGGTGGGGGTTGGGGAACGTGACACTTGTCATCCCCACCCCTGCCGCCCGGGGGTGCGTCAGCAGACTGTCACTCCTGAAAATAATTACGAAAAAAGGACCTCATTAAAATTGTTCGAGTCTGGATTCAGATGATAGACCTACGATGATACGGAAATTGTTTCAACATTTTTTTTAATTGCCGTTGCAAACTTGGGATTCTGATTCATTCTAAACTCCATCGCACATTGAGAAATGATAACCACTACCTTTACAGGGCCTTAGTAGTCTGCTCGGAGTTAAACCCCAATAACTGTCTAACTAACTTTGAGAACCGGTCGAAAATTTCGATTTTGTTTTCGTAGTCTTCTGAAGACTACGTTACTGTTTAAGGATAGATCAACCTTGATAGTTCAAGGGTGGTGCCGGAATAGCTTGGCGCCTCTGGCGCTAAGCTATTCCGGCACCACCCTTGAACTATCATGGTCGTTCCATATCTTCCTGAACCATCATCATTTTGTTCCGAGATGTTCGCCCGGACAAAATCTTAAGTTTTCTGAGAGAATCCAATATTTTTTAGCAAGATTTGAGCATTCATAACTATGTGAATTTTATTATGTTGACCTTTTCGAGAGTCTGTAGACTTTTCCTTTAAAGACTCGTGCGACATTTAAGCATGAAATATTTTAAAGATACATTTACATCTTGTCTTAATACATTTCTTTTAGCCTGGCTGGCCAGACTGAATTTTACTCATCCCGCAGTGAGATGGCCTTAGTCGCCTGTTCGTCGTTAAATCCAAATAACTAACTAACTTGAACCACCATCGTCGACTCATATTTTGTGAAAGTGTGTAAGGGCTGAATAAGATAAGGGATGCTTTGATATGACGAACACGAGCACTGTTCAAAGTGAAACATTTGTTGTAGTGCGTCACCAGGTTCCATGAATTAACAAAGACGTTGACAATAACAAACTTGGCTATACCGACCTGTAATTATGGTAGTCCGGCACGATTCTGGCCACAGCAATTAGCGGTCCTGGTGGGTTCTGAAGGGGACGTTGAACAGCTCTCAGGTACACCTGGTTACACGAGGAAAAGCAGCATGAAAACGACTGATGTACGTTCCTCATTGCATCGTTTGTTGATGACGATTATATACTCTAATGTTAAATAAATAAATAAATCAATAAATAAATAAATAAATAAATCTATCTATCTATCTATCTATCTTATCTATCTAATCTATCTTATCTATCTTAATTTTCTTATCTATCTAATCTATCTTATCTATCTTATCTATCTTATCTATCTATCTATCTATCTATCTATCTATCTATCTATCTATCTATCTATCTATCTATCTATCTATCTATCTATCTATCTATCTAATCTATCTAATCTATCTATCTATCTATCTATCTATCTATCTATCTAATCTATCTAATCTATCTATCTATCTATCTATCTATCTATCTATCTATCTATCTATCTATCTATCTAATCTATCTAATCTATCTTGTCTATCTAATCTATCTAATCTATCTTATCTATCTTATCTATCTTATCTATCTATCTATCTATCTATCTATCTATCTATCTATCTATCTATCTATATCCCGTAGTCTTGCCGACCGTTGGGGCACCACTGATGACTTGGCAACCAGCTCCCTCCAATCCTCTCTGTTCTCTGCCATTCTCAGCGTATCGCCCAGCTTCAGTCCTGTCCACTCTGAGATATTGTCCTCCCATCTTTTCCTCTGTCTTCCTCTCCTTCGTCCTCCTTGCACAGTGCCTTGCAGGATTGTTTTGGCAAGCCCTGCTGAACGCGTGACATGCCCATACCACGTCAGTTTGCGTTTTTTCACAACGGTTAATAGGTCTTCATAGGGCCCGATGGCTTGTCTGATTCTGCTTCCCACTTCCTCGTTCGTGATGTGATCTCTGTATGAAATGCCAAGCAGCCTTCGAAAACATCTCATTTCAGTGGCTTGTATCCTCCTTTCAAGGTCTGCTGTGAGGGTCCATGACTCGCAGGCATACAAGAACACTGAGATGACTAAGGAGCGCATTAGTCTGATCTTGGAGCAGAGTGTGATGTTTCTGTCCTTCCATATGGTCTTCAATCTTGTCAGTGCTGTTGTTGTCTGCGCAATCCTGGACAGTATTTCTGGTTTTGATCCCTCATCTAATGTTATGTAAAGCCTGTTAGATATTGGAACAATTTTGGGGGGTGGGGCATATTTTCCCACATGTTTAGTATTATAGTGAATAAATAAATAAATAAATAAATAAATAAATAAATAAATAAATAAATTGATGATGATAATAACGATGATGATGATAATGATGATGATTTTTAAAAATGAAATAATTGATTGTAATCCGTCGACTGCTACTGGCGATACTGTTCAGCGGACAAGACGCGCAACAACGCGTCTTTTCCGCCGAACGGTATCGTCAGTAGCAGTCGAGGGGTTAAACAACAGACGAACACTGAAGATAGCAGTACCTCAAGCGCCAGGTAGTTTGGACACGCGGGGTCTTTAGGTAACGTGCTCTGTCTCCTGATGATGGACACATAGGTCTTCACACCGCCTGTCGCGCCCTTGGACGGCTGTAATAGGACAAAGAGATGCAAGGAATCATCTGTTCGACAAACTGCTCCAAGGACAATGACAGCACCAACACTTATAAGAAAGAAACTGATTAGCTTGTTCAGTACCGAGAAAATGTGAACACCGCTCAACTGCAAGAGGTATAGATCCGCATGAGCCCTCGCATAGAGGATCTATACCGATTTGCTGACACAACTTTGAATCCATGTTCCTAGGACATCTAGGCTTTTTTTGTTGTCTTGAATTAACGAAGATTGCAGAAACACAGTCTTCGTCAGCTTGCACTGAAAGGGTTAATTACAACACCCAAAAGAAATAAATCATACAGACAAACACATTTCTGGATGCTTACCATGACCATCTCGAGGTGGTACTGATGGAAGGGCTTGAGGTTGGCCACAGGCACCTGATATTTGACTAGTCCCTGTTTGGTTACCACGTCACCCACAGACAATACTAGGGCTGCAAACATAGGGAGAAAGAGGTTGATTGACTGATTGATTGACTGATTGGTTGATTGATTGATTGGTCGATTGATTGATTGACCGATTGATCGATCGATCTACTGATTGATTGATTGACTGACTGACTGACTGACTGACTGACTGACTAATTACCCGATTGACTGATTTATTCACTGATTCAGGATTCACACAGATGACCGTATCATAGCATTCATTCCTAAAATGATACACTTACCATTTAAAAATTTGTAATGATGATAGCTGCTTATTCGAGTACGCAGATCATTGGGACTCAAACTGAATCCCAGTGACCTTCAGTTTCGAAGAATTGGTCATAGCACAAATACGGAAATGTACTATACGAAACTTCGCGAGTTCACACAGACCTTCGTTTTCTGACTTGGCATCATCCAGCTCCACAGAAATCAACTCCTCCCAGGATGGGGCGTGTGTGGGTCTCACAGCAGCGTGTGTCTTGGCGCGTGCCTTCAGTCCTAGTCCATCGTCATGCTTCGTCTTTCTGCACGTGGTACACATTATCGAGATTCGACCATGTGAACATTAAGGATAACAAAATATCTTTGCGCAAAGTACCTACTAAAACCATATAGCATGTTGTGCCTTACCATCACCTACCCCCAGAGATGAAAACGTAATCTTTAGTGGGTTAACTCATTCAGCCCGACGCACGTATTTCCCAAATTTTGGACGCGTCATCTAACGACTATGCACCTGTTGCAGGAGATGGATCGACTACCCTTGCACTACCCTTGAATTATCATGGTCGACCCATCTCCTGCTGTAGTGCGTCAGGGCTGAATGGGTTAAAAAAAAAAACCAAAACCAAACCAAAAAAAACCCCACGCTTTCAGATTGAGGTTTTGGAATGAACTTGCTATTGAGGATTTGTCGAGTGCTGGCGGAGAACGTGTTGAGCGGCACTGGCTCTTGTGAACACACATATATTTGTATGCACCTTGAAGTTGGATCAAGTTGGCTGAATCCACAGAATGTGCGAACTTCTTGCATTTCCAGAACTACTTTTGGTTTTCGAGAAACCTCCGAAACTGAATCAGGAGTGGGTCAACATTGCACGTGTTTGACGAAAAGGTGGGTTCTAAGCCCAAACAAACATGTGATATCACATGTTTGTCCGAGCTTTTAATGCAGTATTGACCTTTAGTCTTCTGATTTCCGCAAATCGTCTGCTCCCACAGTACTCACAGTGTGACGTAAGGCAGAGGCACGCGGTTGTCACGTGCCGAAGGAAGACTGCTGGAGCCGTGGATAATGATGTCAAACTGCTCGTTGCCTTTCCTCGCTGTGTGTCGCCAGGCCGGGTTCGCGCTGAACGTGCTCTGGTTGTACTCGGGCAGAGGCGAGTCCGTTAACTAAAACAGAAGGAATTTAACCCTTTACTGCAGGAGCAAGGCTAACGCTACCCAGTTGCAAGAGACATAAATCCTCATGAGCCCCGCTGTCGCGGGGGCTCATGAGGATTTACGTCGCTTGCTACTCCTACGTTCGTTGTGCCTAGATTTGGTTCTGTATACATCTGTGTTCTTCACGAAAACATCGGACATGTGCAGACGTTTCAGAGGTGCATTCACTGGCAGCGAAGGACTGTTAACCTGTAATGTCGTTACAAGGTTTCAGGACATGATGATCTGATGGCAGGAGAATCCATTGTAGTCATTATGGAAGATGACAAAGTGAACGCTATATGTTCCGTTTCTAAGTGTGAGTGACACATGCTAGGGAGAAAGGAACTTACACATCTCTTTCTGTCCGCCATTCGTTTGCAAGGAGATAACTTTTGACAGCCAAATGACAACATTTAGTGAGAACCATATAACATGTTGTGCCTTAACATGACCTACCCCCTGAGACACAAACAATTTCATTCCTTTGGCTGTCGGCTGCGATTCCGGTCGAGGTGATTCCTGCATTCCTGCAGGAATCACCTCGATTAAAAAAAAAAAAGCGCTACTAACTACCAGAGGATAACCAAACCAAACCAAATATAACCGAACTAAACCACTGCGAACACCAGCCAACTGCGTACTAAGACCCCTACGAGTTAGCGCTAACCTGACACTACCCTTGAACTATTACTGCCCACGTACACGCCGTATCAACGCAAAAGCAAGTGTCCCTCCCAATGCGCAAAAAGGCCATCGGCCCGACGTCGGCCGCCTTTGGCCCGCGCACGGCCGTGCGCGGACCAACGCCTTTTGCTCACTGTATGTACGGTTAAGACACGAACTAGCCAAGCTGAATAAACAATAATCTGCAGAATAACACAACAACCCCCCTTTTTATGAAGACACTCAATTATAATTCAGAACCATTGCAGGTGTTTGTGTGTGTGTGTGTGTGTGTGTGTGTGTGTGTGTGTGTGTGTGTGTGTGTGTGTGTGTGTGTGTGTGTGTGTGTGTGTGTGTGTGTGTGTGTGTGTGTGTGAGATGATGATGATGATGAAACATTTTTATTCAGGATAAAGTTTTAGGTATGCGAATGCCTCTCTTACAAACTGTCCTGCTACTCTACACACATAAATATATATCGAGCAACACAGTAAAATATTTAAAAAAAAAAACAAAAAACAAACATAGTGTCAAGAACATTCAAGTGTACGAAAAGCATAAAAAGGCGAAAAACAAAAACAAACACAAAACATAATAACAGCGACATAAGCTGAAGGTCATATTGTAATTAGAACTTGTCTCTGAGAGTATAACATCAATAGAGGAGAATTGAATCGTGGTATTAGTTTAGAAGTAAAAAGCGATAAAGGCGATCCCTAATAATACTAAATTTAGAAATAGACTTAAGTTGCTGGGGTAAATTATTCCATGCTTTTGCACCTGAAAAGGCCAGGCTAGTCTTATATATATCTAGTCTTGTTGTTGGTAGGGGAAGCAACGTGTTTCTCGTGTTCTGTCTATGATTATCTGAAAACAGAGTTCGCAAATGGAATGGGGCTCTCTCGTGTAGAATCTTGTACATTAATACACACCGATTAAATTCGAATTGTTTGTTTAATGTCAGCAATTTAAGAGATTTGATATTTTTGTCTTGTTTGGGCGGGTCCAGGAAGTATGAGTTTAAACAGAGAATTTACTTTTTTCATATGAACTTCGCTGCAACCATCCCAGACAGTGCCGGAAGTGTAACCACAGTGCGTTTTGATATGCGCGTGGAAGAAAAGTTTGCAAACGTCGGCAGGATTAATTATACGGCTGAGCTTAGACAAAAGAGAGAGAGAGAGAGAGAGAGAGAGAGAGAGAGAGAGAGAGAGAGAGAGAGAGAGAGAGAGAGAGAGAGAGAGAGAGAGAGAGAGAGAGAGAGAGAGAGAGAGAGAGAGAGAGAGTGTGTGTGTGTGTGCTCGCCCGCGTGATTATATTATAGTAGAGATAGCCAGTATTTATTACAAATCTTATTATAGCACATTAAAGTTGTGATATTGTCTCTCTCTTTCATCTCTTATTGATCTATTTACAATGACCACCACGAAATAATTTCTTTTTAGATAATAAAGTTGTCTGAATCTGAATCTGAATCTAACAACTTGAAACAGTTTCAGTAAATATTCTCTTGTACACAAATTTTAGTCAAGACTAAAGACACTTACCCTCTTTCCGTCGCTGAGCGGAGGGGGAGAAGGGGACTTTGGGAGGTTGAGAGACACGGTGTCCCCCCACCGGTCCGAGGGGGATTTAGGGCGTGGCTGGGGCTTGGCGGGCGGGGTGTGGATGACAGGGGGGCGGCGTCGGGGTGGGGGAGGGGCCTCCTTCTTGTTCTCCTCCTGCTTCTTCCTGTTCTCTGCGTCCAGCTGATGGTCAAACACGTAAAGTATTTAGAATAAAGTCTAGTTGGTCAATGAAAAAGGTTTGACAGATCTTGATATAGTTGACATTAATGGTTCTGAAGCAAAGTTTGGGTGTCAATGATGACAAACGTATCGGGACGCCAATGTGTTCCTCCTCTGGGGAATTAAGTATGATTTAGAAGAAAAAAAAAACCCAAACTAGAATGACAAATAAATGCATTCTCAGTCATTCCGTGGAACAAAACTGCACGTGCACTGCACGAGGATCAAAATGACGTCATTGTGGACTTTGCGTCATGGCAATGTTATTTGCACGACGCCATTCATACACAACCTATATCACAATCCTATCATTGTGTACACGGCTTCGTGCAAATAACGATGTTATGACGTCAATTTCTGCTCGTGCTGTTCCTCTTTGTGAGAATGGCTGACTATGCTATTTCTTCATATTCATGTGCGATTTTTTTTTCAAGGAATAATAATAATTTCCTAAATGTAAGAACATGTTTGGGGTCCATACTTGTATCATTGACACCCAGACTTTATTTCAAGACCAAAATGTTAACTTTCATAATTACGTTTCATAAATGTGTGTGTATGTGTGTGCGTGAACTGTGTGTTACAAGTCTATTACTATTAGCATAAGTCTATTACTATTAGGCCTATAGTAATAGACTTATGCTATTAGACTTATGGTGTGTGCGTGTGTGTGTGTGTGTGTGTGTGTGTGTGTGTGTGTGTGTGTGTGTGTGTGTGTGTGTGTGTGTGTGTGTGTGTGTGTGTTTTAAAACTCATTTTCGTTTAAAGCAATTTTAATGGCCGACTAAAGCTATTGTTTAGTGGTCTGTGATTATGGACCAAACGGCCTAGAGCAGTAAGATCTAAAATTTGCAGACCAGAACTGACAAAAATAGTGCAACATTCACAAGAAGAGCAGCAGCAGTTATCAGTAAATGCATGACGATGATCGTTGCGATCTCGACCATCTCTGTAACACGGGTAGTAGAGAATAGCACGAACACGTTTCCCAATGCGCAAAAGGCCATCGGGCCGACGTCGGCCGCCGTTGGCCCGCGCACGGCTGTGCGCGGGCCAACGGCGGCCGACGTCGGCCCGATGGCCTTTGAAGATAAGTAGCGACTGATCTCTATATTTGTTTGTTTGTCGAATTTTGAAAAAGGGTATTTACCCGAAATATTAATAAAAAGTGTCATAACTGTCTTTTTTTTAAAGCGTTTTTCTTTCTCCGTTGGGTACTTCTTTCCACTATAGGCCGTCTGACATCGGAGCGCACAACGTTTTCCCCAAATATCTCCGCAAAGAAATACTTTTCTGCACCACTTTAAGAACACAAACATCATTTAGTGCCAATGTACCTAATATGCAATATTATTTTTACTGAACTCCCACGATTTGGGTGTACAGTCGTAAAAAAATTGGTGAAAAGACAAAAACAAACCATTTGCAATACCCTAAATAGAGCCCCGGCAGATTTCAATATCGAGGTCAAGCATGCAGACTTCATCTGCGCTGTTTCAGGTTTGAAAACGTCACCGATTCGGCTTACTACATCTGGGGCACATTTAGGGATGTAAAATCAGTCAGTTAATGAAATAATTTGGAATTGCTACGACTGTACAGCAAAACTGACGCACTGTTCGAGTTATTAAAGTAAATCGTATTAGGTCAACTGTCACTGAATGATATTTTAGTGTTCTAAGATTAGTATAGAAAAGTGGTCCTTTGCGGATATATTTGCGAAAAACGTGCGCTCCGATGTCAAACTTCCTACAGCAGCAAATGCATGATATAATCGTTGCGATTCGATCACCTCTGTCACACGGATAGTAGGAAATAGCACGAATGTGCTATTTCCTACAACCCGTGTTACAGAAGTGGTCGAATCGCAACGCCGGATTATCCCATGGCGATGCCCGAGGCTATCCGCAAATAAACGACAATGACATTACATAAAAGGTACCTCTGTCTTTTTGGCCGGCGGCGGCGTTTTTTTGACCGGCGTGGGGTTGGAAGGGACTCGCGGGCTGGTTGAGGCGTTGGGCTCTATCTTGGGTTTGGCGGGTTTCATGACCGGAACTTTCTCGTGCAGGGCGAACACACAGCGGATGCGGCCGCAGTGCATCTGGGCCTTGTCCACCTGGTATGGACAAATAGCGATGAGCGAATGATTAACCCCTTCACTGCCGAGATGAAGTGAACCGGATCCAACTGCAAGAGACATAGATCGTCGTGAGCCCCCCGCATTCGCGGGGGCTCATGAGGATCTATGCCTCCTGCTGAGGCCAAATTGTGTCCATGTTTCTTCGACGGTTTTGGTTTTTGGCCGTTGAATAAACAAAGATTTCAAGAACAAAACAAAAAATGTACGTACAGTAGCAGGGAAGGGGTTAAGTTATACTTTGCATAGGCATGTGATGATCGTGCCAAAATCGACCACCTCTATAACGAGGGTAGTAGGAAATAGCGTCAAATCGTGCTATATCCTGCAGTCGTGGAGTTCACAACGATCATCACTTGCCTGTGCTGTGCTTATTCAGAGTCCTGGCAGCACTTTTGCACTGTCTGTGCTACGGCGCTTGACAACCAAAAAATTCACAGCAAACCAATCCAAGCCAAACCAACTCGACCTTCCCCAACCCCAAATCAAACCAATCCAAACCAAACATTAACCCACTCAGCCTTGACGCACTACAGCAGGAGATGGGTACACCATGATAATTCAAGGGTAGTGCCAGATTAGCTTGGCGCCTGTCGGCGCCAAGCTAACCTGGCACTACCCTTGAATTATCATGGTCGATCCATCTCCTGCAACAGGTGCATAGTCGTTAGATGACGCCTCCAAAATTTGGGAAATACGTGCGCCGCGCTGAATGAGTCAAACAACACATCACAGACTGGAATAACTGGTATAACTGCAATTGTATTGTCATCCGCTAAAACAGACAGGACGTTACGTGAAGCTATCGTTGTACGTAGTAAAACTGTTGCCGCTAGGGTTTCACGTGAAAGAAAAACAGAAGATAGTGGTAGAAAACCCTTTAAAATAGAAACAAATAACGACGTTTCGGATCAAAGATCCTTCCTCAGGTTGTTTCTATTTTAAAGGGGTTTCTACCACTGTCTTCTGTTTTTCTTTCTATCTTTGTACGTTTTAGTTCGCAATAGGCGTTGTTCAGAAATCAGAAGTAGGTCGCAGTTGCACGTGTTTCGACGAAACCAAAGGCTTAAAAGCCCGGACCGACATGCGATTTCCCACGTTCGTCCGGGCTTTTAAGCCACCGTTTTCAGGACGTTACGTGAAGCTATCTTTGCACGTTGTAGTTCGCAATAGGCGTTGTTCAGAAATCAGAAGTAGGTCGCAGTTGCACGTGTTTCGACGAAACCAGAGGCTTAAAAGCCCGGACCGACATGCGATTTCCCACGTTCGTCCGGGCGTTTAAGCCACCGTTTTCGTCGAAACACCTGCAATTGTGACTTACTTCTTATTTCCGGAAATCGTTTATCGGCATGTGTGACGTAAACGTCGGCCCGTGAACCACTTGCTCTCTGAGATTACCTGTGCCGTTCGAAGAAGCGACACGACATCCGTGTGCCTGTACATGTCCTCCCCTGGTGAGGCGGCGTGGTTGACTCTGGGTGCGTTGGTGCGGGGGTAGATGGCCACCTTGCCCTCGCCCACCTTCTTGCCCATGTCCTCGTCATTGTCGGGCAGCGAGAAGGCCTCAACCAGCAGGTACACGTCGTGATTCTTGTCTAGTTTACAGAAACCTGTTTACAAAAATTTGGTCACGGATCGGCTGTTGCCACGTTCGAGACGTGCTGCATCCAGATACGCGGCAAAAGCTGCATATCCGGATGCCACTCGTATCGAATGATTTAAAACTTTGAGCTCAAAGGCCGACATTTCCAAATTAGCGACATTCCCAAATTAGTAAGTAGTCTTTCAAAGTTTAGGTGCAATTTAAGAAGATAGATCGAGTATCATAAATTAGCTGAAATGGAGCGCCAGAAAAGAGGGTAGACATTTCCAGAGTTGGGATTTGTCCTCTAAAGACTACATACTGATCATGATAATTCACGGGTGGTGCCTGAATAGCTTGGTGCCTGCAGGCATTACCTGTGAACAATCATGTTTTATTTTCCATTTCCTGTTGTATGTGTTTCAGGGTTTGAATGGATTTTAAATTTAAAATGAGACGGATGCCTATAATCACACTTCAATGGCTTCCCGTTTAGTATGTACCACAGACACACTGATCTCAACACTTCCAGCCCCTCCCCCTCCCTCCACACACACACACACACACACACACACACACACACACACACACACACACACACACACACACACACACACACACACACACACACACACACACACACACACACACACACACACACACACACACGAAACAACCCCGATAAAACCCCGAAGCAACAACAAACAAACAAACATCCTCTCTAATAAAACACCATCCAACCAACCAACCAACCAACCAACCAACCAACAACCAACAACAAAAACTACATGATAAACAACAAAAACCCCAACAAAAACAAAAACAACCATGGTGCACAGCGGCGTGTTCGGTATCTCCAGACATACACAAAAATTACAATGGACACACACACACACATACACACACACGCACACACACACACACACACACGCGCACACGCACGCACGCACGCACGCACACACACACACACACACACACAGGGGCGTATCGGGGGGTGGGGGTTGGGTGGAACAAAGGGTTCGCCCTCCCCCCTACCCCCTTTCCGCCAGCCCAAAATATATTAAAATGCTGTATTAAAGTTTCTTCGCCGTTTATGTCAGGCCGAAGGTGCCAAAAAGAAAGCCATGGTTGGACATCCCCCCCCCCAGCCCCCCCCCCCTTCCCTTATACCCGGGAGGTAACTGACCTGTCCCTGCACACACGCCTCTCTGTCTGACCTCTGCTGTCTAACACAATCACCCACCCAAAGCCTGCCCCACGCCTTGAGATTTGGTTCTTTGCTTTCAAGCCATAAACATTTCAAACTGTCTGAATAAATCATGCTAACCCCAACCACACCTACAGCTGTGTTGTGGAAGGGTATCTTAGTTAATCTGTTTATTTGTTCACCTGATCCTATCGCTCTCAAAAATCTTTTGCTACCAAAATCTATCTCTCATGGTAGACAGCAAGGGTGTTATACCATACAGAAAGTGCGTGTGTGTGCGTGTGTGTGTGTGTGTGTGTGTGTGTGTGTGTGTGTGTGTGTGCGTGGGTGTGTGTCTGTGTGTGCGTGCGCGTGCGCGTGCGTGTGTGTGTGTGTGTGTGTGTGTGTGTGTGTGTGTGTGTGTCTGTCTGTGTGTGCGTGTAGACGATAGAGGCATATTTCTATTTCTTGGACGTAGAACTAGAAGCAGCGGCAATAGAATGAGCTTAAACACAGAAACAACAAACGAAACACAACAGGAACAAGATAACCGACCACCGCCATCGGCACGACAACAACCACCTCGACAAAACTGACACCGACGACAACAAGAACGACAGCCCAACACTACCTTTAGGGAGACTGAACGTGAACTTTCTGTCGTGGAAGTTGACTAGCTGATCCTTGTGAGTCTGCACCACCACGTCCGTGATTGCCTCGTAATCCTGCACAAACTCTTCCTGCGGGCCGCCTTTACGGAGCATCACCTGGCGACGGGAGAACAGGACTAGTTAACCCATTCAACCCCACGGCCGCATATCGCAAACTTTGGAGGTGTCACATAACAACTATATACCAGTTGCAGGAGATGGATCGACCATGATAATTCAAGGGTATTGCCAGATTAGCTTGGCGCCATCAGGCGCCAAGCTAATCTGGCATTACCCTTGAATTATCATGGCTGATTCATCTCCTGCTGTAATGCGTCGGGAATAAATGGGCCTCTGGTACTGTTTTTTTGTACAGCAAAACGTGTTTTCAGCGACGACCCTTATGAGACATCACCTGCCATTAAAGAACATCATTTAGGTGGTTACAACCACCTGAAGGTTGGTCATTAATGACAGGTCACACCTTTGCCCTTCAAGACCGCTCTTGTTAGAACGTCTGACTTTTAATTAAGAGTGATCACTTTTTTCTTGCTGGGAAAGGTGGTAGCTCTAAATGTATTATACTGTGGCTGCATGTTGACTGACCGGGCGCCAAGCTATTTTGGCACTACCCTTGAACTATCACGCTCGATCTGTTTCCAGAAGTATAATACAGCCTTCAGGGGGCAACTTCAAAATTTGCGGATTTCGGTCCTGGAGCAGAATGTGTTAAAATCGTACGTACAAATGCTCAAAACGATCGCAGGATGACATAAACCTTATTACCTTATATGATGGGGAAAAAATTCCCCCCCCCCCCCCAAAAAAAAAAAGAAAACCAAAAAAACCCCAAAACCCCCCCCCCCACAAAAAAAAACAACCAAACAAAAAAACCGAACAAACAAACAAACAAAAAACACCAAAAAAAACAACAACAACAACAACCCCCCCAAAAAAACAAAAAAAAAACAAAACAACAAAACAAAACAACAACAACAAAAAACAACAACAACAACAACATTAGCTTGGAATAATTTCCAGATTGCAGACTGAGGATCGTCAAATTGACGATGTCTGATTTGTTATGCTGATGATGATGCTAGAGATGCTCTTTAACAATGATAACATGAACATTAATTTTATCGACCCTTCCACGGCGGTTTTCCTCTCTATACTGGGGCATGTGTTTCTGTCTACCCTTGGTCCATTCACTTGTATTTTCCTTTTTTTAAACTCGCCCTACTGTCTGCGCTGCTTGTAGCTCTTGATATTGGATGTGTGTTGCTAAATGGTCTTAGGTTTATTTAGCGTATTAGACCGGCTGGCGACATACATTCAATATTCTGTTTAGTTGGGTTGTTTTTTTTCACAAGCAGTGCAGGCACGTCCTGAGAAAGTCTTGTTGCTGTCGGCACGTTAAGCAATGTACAACCAGCCAGCCAACCAACCTTTCACGGCCATCATCTGGGGATGACATCTCTGAAACCCGCATCGCAGATTCACAGTCTGAGGCGTAAGTAAGCGAGTAAGGCCAGAAAGAGGGATAGATCCTCATGTGCCCCCGCATCTGCGAGGGGGCACATGAGGGTCTATGCCTCTTGCATGCGGGTGCTTCTCGTTGTGCTCCGTTAGTAAATGGGTTAACCCCTTGGCTGCTACTGACGATGCCGTTCGTCGCGCAAGCTGCGTCTATACCGCCGAGCGGCATAGTTTGATTCAGGCAAAGAGTTAACAATAATGAAATGATAATCATAAAAATAATAAAAGCAGTTTAACCCATTCAGCCCTGACGCACTACAGCTGGAGATGGGTCGACCATGATAATTCAAGGGTAGTGCCAGATTAGCTTGGCGCCGACAGGCGCCAAGCTAATCTGGCACTACCCTTGAATTATCAAGGTCGACCCATCTCCTGCAACAGGTGCATAGTCGTTAGATGACGCCTCTAAAATTTGGGAAATACGTGCGCCGGGCTGAATGGGTTATTAATAATAATAGTAAGCTAACAACAATAATGATGATGATACTAAAATAATAATACTTCAAAGCGGCTGTAGGATGATAGAAAATGTCAGAAAGGTGACTGTACCTTGGAGTAGTCCTTGGTGTGCAAACTCTGGATTGTCATCTTGACGAAGTACCGCCCCGTGTGGTTGAACTGTACATCCTGAATGTCCACATCATACTCCAGACTCTTTGTCTCGATCCCGTTCGGCCTGGGCGTCACACCTCCATCACGGAGCAGTGAAGCCATTGCTGCTGCTGTTTGTACAATGTTTTTTTCTCCCTACTGTTGGTGTTGTTGGTTTTGGTTTTGATAACGACGATGTTGTTGTTCTGAAATGTCTCGTTGTTGTTCTGACGTCTCTTGTTAGTGTCAGTCTTTATAAGAATGCTTGAATCTATGAAGGCCCGCAATTTCGAAAATCTTTCTCCGTTTTAGAATACTGTTTGGTTCTTTTTGTTGACCTGTTAATAAGTACGTCACTTAATAATAATAATAAAGAGCTTTTATATCGCGCTGAATCCCCAGGAGCAGTGGGCTCTAAGCGCGTTAAAGAAAAATGTATGTATGCAGAATCTCACAACATTAAAAAAAATTTAATCTACGCACACACATACAACTAAAACACACATAACAAAACCATTCACATTCACAAATTAAACGTATTTTGATGATGCACTTCATTCACTCCAAGATTCGTCTACGGACACTGATACTGACAAAACTGCCAGGGGCATAGATCCTCAGGAGCCACCAGCAGTTGCGTGGGCTCATGAAGATCTGTGCCTCTGCCGGTCAGCAAATTTGCCAACATTCACGTAATAACTATGGACTTTCGAGGACATACAATTGTTGTTCAGTGTCATTATTTACTTAACACATTTAGCCCCGACGCACTAAAGCAGGAGATGGATCGACCATGATAATTCAAGGGTAGTGCCAGATTAGCTTGGCGCCATCAGGCGCCAAGCTAATCTGGCATACCCTTGAATTATCATGGTCGATCCATATCATCTCCTGCAACTGGTCTTAAGCTGACACCTCCAAAATTTGGCATTTGCGGCCGTGATGTCAAATGGGTTAATACGTAATTTTCACAATAGGCATACCCGTCTTCAACTATCCATTTCAGGCGTACATCGTAAACACAGAGATAACAACAACAACAACAACAACAACAAAAAGCCACCCCAAAGAACTATTGACATTGAAAGCTGTTTTGTAAACTGATCTTTTCGGTAGACTTTGCTAACTCCGTTACTGAAAGCTATTATCTCCAGTCAACAGTCCGTGACAAATTCCTTCCACACAAAAGGTGCTTCTCAGTTTCAACACGACACAGACAGTTTTTGTTGGGGAGTTAGTTCTTTCGAGTCATCGAATATCTCACCCAGACAGCAGTGCTATCCGTTACACGCCGCCCATTCAATGACACCACCCCCACAGAGGAACAGACAATGGGCCTTGTCATAATAGCAAGAGGCATAGATTCTCATGAGCCCCTGCGTCCGCAGCGGCTCATGAAAATCTATGCCTCTTGTAGATGGGATGCATTTTTGTGGCGAAAGAGTGTTCGATTTCTTTGAAAAGCGCAGTATGTAGCAGTATACACGCACAAGGTCCACACAGTACGATTTTCACTCAGGCACACCTGAATACAGTAAACGTACTATATAACAAAAATCGTCAATTTTTCTTGCTGATTATCCGAAGTTTGTTATAAGTGAACCAATTAACACAGAAATAGACCTGTCGGTTCCTCTGAAAACCTGTTACACTATCCGTCCGACTATTTCTTATATCGCGCCTTGCTGAATCGGCGAATCTGACTTTGCATTATGAAACATGCTACATATCCACACACACACAAAAGAAGAAGCTACAATCGGAAGAGATGGCTGGCGACAACACACGAAGACTGTAAGACAGACAGCGTCCCGAAAGGAGTCAGTGCAGATTTTGACCATGTTTGTACATTAATAACGCAGTACCATACCTGAGCTCATCTCGCGTCCAAAACGCTACCTGTCGCAGTCACGCGTTAACAGTCCAAATTGGACGGCGATTTCTCTGAATTTTGTTTAATCCCTGCTAACTGGAAGGTGACCGTCTGAAGTAAAACCTCAATGGTCGAAAATGTGTATAAGAGCACATTTGTGCGTAAAATGAAGCAGACCGAATATCCTAAACCTAATAAACCCTATATCACACACTCGCTCGCGAAGAAAAACTGAAAATCGATGTGTTTATGACAGCAGTAAAAGTCAACCCTTGGCGCTTTGGAGTGTCGATTGCCGAAGACTTGACAACAAAGGCTAATTCGTTCGTGTGCTAGTCCGTGACAGTGATACTGGACTTTACCGCTGTAAGTTGTGGGTTCTTTTTTTTTTTTCTTTCTGTTGGTCTTCTCAACTTAATTACCTTTCCCTACTACTTCAAAGTTTCTTTTATTTATGGAACCCTAGGGGTATTTGTTTTGAAACATTGCGAAACCTTTATTGCTAGTGTGCTGGTCTATGATTTTGGACCTTACGGCCGCAGGCCGTAAGGTCCAAAATTACAGGCCAGCACACGCAGCAATAAATCCTCACTACTGGCTTTTTTATTGAGAATTTTCGCCGGCCAACTAGTTCGTGGCTGGCAGGCCCAATATGTGATTCCAGCACACAGAGCAAGAATGTGCTCACTGGGAGCTCTTTTGTGGAGAAGTGACGGCCAACTAGAGGTAACTGTCCACGACAGGAAAAGAATGGCTTTAATCTATAATCGATGGATCGACCATCAACGCTAGCACACCACACTTGCGATGGCCAAGGCTCAAACCGTTTACCATTCCAGTGGTCAGGTGATTGATGAAGAATTGGAAAATAATGGCTTTTCTATATGGCCCAAAACAATTGATCATTTATTTCACAGCTTAGAGAAATGAAAGCTGTTGATAGATGACGTTGATTTTAATGAAGTTTTGTTTAGACCAAGACAGGTACGGTCCTAGTTTGCAAAAGATCCTCGGACGAACGAGGGCCCGAGGACCTCATGCTTTCTGGGTATAAGATAATACAGCGAGTGGTTGTCAGTCAAACTTCCGTCTTGTCGCTTTTTATCTCTTCAGCACAACGCAATTTCTTATAACACCGTCAGATAGAAATAAATACAATCCGCCTACAAGAGACATGGATCCTCATGGGCCCCCGCAGTTGCGGGGGCCCATGAGGATCTATGTCTCTTGCTGACACCACTTTGTATCTATATTCCTTGTATGGCTCAGACTCTTTGGCGTTGAATTTATACAGATTTCTGAAAGAAATATGCGTCCACTGGTATTTATGGGGTTAATTTTGGCTTGAAGACGGTAAACGTACACCAGAATAAATCGAGATGAGCCCAAATTATGGGACGTATAGACAATCGAAGTAACAGATTCTCATCCTTTCTGGGATCATTGAGAATGTGCGCTTCTTGCAGATGGGCGCGATTGTAAATCCAAACTCAGAACTGTGCTGGTTGGATGATACAACGCAAATCCATAATTTATTTTGCACGTTGGAGCTCTTTCTGTCGCTGGAAAACAAGACTTCACTGTAAACTTATCTTTTTCGTAGTCAACTGTCTCCACTGTCTGTTTTACTCGTGTTTAAAACTTACTTTTCTCAGTTATGTCCACATATACGTTTCGCATAATTTTAGTCTACAGAGTAAGCACCTTATATAAACGAATTTGTCACCTAACATCACATTAAGTCCGCGGTTTCTCTAGTCTACATGGACAGCAATAATAATACGATTTTTTTCTGCCACTGATTGTAAGGTTTTCTCCAATAATCTTCTGGTGCTTCAACACAGGAAAGTGTACATGTACACTTTTCTGGAGAAATTCACTTACCTTAGTGAGTTGGTACGTACACGTGACAAGTATAACCCAGAACACACAAACTGGAGTTCCAGTCCATGTGAGAATGTTTAAGTCACCACCATTTTGCGGAGTCGGACCAAGATGTTCAATTCACTGTCAAGTTGTTCTTTTTTAAAGTCCACTGTCTCCACTGTATGTTTTCTTCCAGTATAGTTATAACTCACTATTACGTCCACACACATGACAACTTGCTGATCATATTTTCGAGTCTTCAGAGTAAGAACCATTCGCAAACAGCAAAACACGCGCAGGAATCTCTGTAAACAGTTTCTTAGCAGCTGCGAACACAAACCGACACATGCAAGAGGCATAGATTCTCATGAGCCAGCGACTGCAGGGGCTCATGAGAATCTATGCCTCTTGCAACATGGTTAGATGAGACTCTATTCCTCTTGCTGGTATAGATTTCGGCGCCATACTTACATCTCTGCTGTGAGAAAGTCGTCGTGGTTTTGGCTTGTGACTGTCATTGAAGTATTGTGACCATAGATTGGTTCTTGAATGAGGGCTGGGTCGGTCTGGTCTGTCCCTTTCCCCGTGAGAGTCGTCTTGCAAATTGAGGGAGACATCCAGACATACATCGAGGACAGACAGTCCAAGAACGAACCCCAGTAGGTCGGTGTCGGGGTCAAATGGCGGTGAAAGGAATATATCTACACTAGTACATTGACGTACATAGTGAAAGCACGTCTCTCCACTGAGGCCTATGTTTTACCTATCTAGCCACTACAGCAGGATTTGTGTCTGGCACTACCCTTGAATTACCATGGTCGATAAATCTCCTGCTGTAGTGCTTCGCGCGAATTGGGTGAAACACACCATGGTAGTTCAAGGATAAGCTTGGCGCCATCAGGCCAAGCTAAACTGGCACTACCCTTGAATTACCATGGTCGATCCATTTCCTGAGACTCGGACATAGTTGTAAATTGACATTGGGGTTAAATGGGTTTAAAATGGAGTCAAAATGCAAAGATGACTTTTAGTTTTTCTGCCGATCTCAGCTACCTCTACCGCTTTGCGATTGTTCTGGGGAGCTGGGTGGCTCGTTGGTTGAGCGTTCGACTCTCGACCGAAAGGGGTCAAAATTTTTTCAGATCCTATTTCGGTGCCCCCTCTTTGAAATCACCTTCGTGGTGGACAGAAGACGTTAAGCCCTAAACGTTTTTTTGCGATTCTTCTCTCTGAAAAAAAAACGTCAAACCGAGTGTGACTATTGTTGTTCAAACACGGATTCTTTTGCTCTCCAGGCTCTTCCATCTGCAAGAGAAACGGATGTGCATGTAACCCTGCAAACTGCACGCGTGCATGGGGATCTATGCCTCTTACTAGCGAGTCACAGCAACATTTCCTTGGATCCACTTGCTCCCACTGTTAAATCTTGTTTTACGATAAATATATTATCCAGTTTGAGGTTCTTTAGTCTGCTCGTTCCAATACTGCCGACACACGATCGTGTAGATCTACTGTCTTCTTCAAGCCGTTCACCCACTGATAATGCAAAAGCGATCAAGTGTACAGTAGATCCTTTATCAAATACTCCCTTTTGCATGGAACCGCTCTCTGAGTCGTGCTTTATGTCAATACACCACGGGACTTTCAATAGCTATAGGATCTCCACTCCACTCCACTCATCGAATTTTTTTTTTCTGTCTGCGAGAGGCATATATGCCCATGAGCACCATTAGGATGCAGGGGCTCATGGGGATCTATGGCTCTTGCTGACAAAGCTCAGTGTAGTTATACCTGTGTTCCTCACGATGGGGAGAGTGTAAGGGTTGAGGTCAGGATTTATGGGGTCGTCTCTACAATGGAAGAGGGACAGCATATTGCTAAGACACACCGCTTTTGAAAAGACATTTCTCCTGGTAATGGCACATACATATATCGCTCACTCTCGTCGACTGAACCCATCCGATCCCCTCCACTGAAGGACCACAGATGCACAGGTGAATATGATTTGTCTCTCCTGATCCTCTCCGTCAAAAAGCCACGAGTCATATGCACTTGAATGTTGCACTCGCGAGTGATCACCATAAGCTATTGCAGGCTGATTATGTATTTTTATGTATTAAAAAATATATTCTCGACCACCTAATCTGCTATAGACATAGATCCTCACGAGCCCCTGCGTGCACAGCACGCAGGGGCTCGTGAGGATTTATGTCTATAGCAGATGGGGAGAGCTGCATTTCAAAGTCCCTTGAGGACATAATATGGCTCTCTCAAATGGAAGGAATGAGTCATTACATGTATAAACGTTAGTTTACCCAAAGGCTGGGCCCTTTCTATCTCCGTTTCTCGATCTAAATTAATAAAATCCCTTTCCGTGGCTCATGAGAGTCTATGCGTCCTGCAGATGGAAGACGGTTGACCGTTCTCCGTGCGAGCGACAACTGCTTCTATTAATCTGTTCAAGTTAGACCATTCCTTCGATCCACCCTGGACCACTGTAATAAATACTGAACGCTATGTGTGGAGTGTGTTTACAGTAACTCTACAGTAAAACCGGTTATGATCAACCGCGTTTTTTTTTTGTTTTTTTTTTGTTTTTTTTTTTTGCATGAAAAAAAAAAAAGACTTATAAGACACACGCTTAAAAGAAGTATTGAGGGGACACAAAGTATCATTTGCGATTAACCCCTTCCCTGCCAACGGACATACGTTTTGTTTCTGAAATCTGTGTTCACTGAACGACCAAACGCCACAACGGTCTAAAAAAACAAGGGCGCAAAGTGGTCTCAGCAAGAGACGTGGATCATCACGAGCCCCCGCAGTCGCGGTGGCTCATGGGGATCTGTGCCTCTTGCAGCTGGTTCGCGATCACTTTTTTCCTCGGCAGTTAAAGACCATCATTTAGCCACTTAAATGACGGTGATCTCTCATCAGGGTGGTCGCTTAAAACAGGTTCTACTGTAGTAATAGGCCCGAAATTCGCAAACCTGGAGCTGCTTTACGAAGAATCCTTTCTAGGAGGCTCGAACGATCATGACAGTTCAAGGGTGGTGCCAGAATAGCTTGGCGCCTGTAGGCGCCAAGCTATTCTGGCAACACCCTTGATTCATAATGCTTCTTCCTTTTTTTTTTTGTCTGACTGTATAAAGGCTGAATGGGCCTAGAGGACAGAGATAGATAAATCGTATGCAGTGGTTCATGAGAATCTGTGCCTCAGGCGGAATGGATAGGCGGGGTTTGCCAAATACACCGATATCAGTCTACACTCTCTTCCACTGACCCACCCTCGATCGCTCTGACTTATAGAGATTAGATACATAAAACCACTCCTTTATCTATTGCCGCGGTCTAAATCAGCGCATTACATTGTTGCACACTTTCTGGCTTTTAACTCACAGGCATGTGGTTGGCCTGTGATTGTGATCCTTGAACCCAAGGTAAAACAATAACAAACTAGGACACATAAAGTTAAAAAAAATAACTTAGCCCTTCACTGTCAGTAAGCGCAGATTGCGTGTTTGAAATCACTGTGAAAAAGATCCCCAGCTGTAAAAAAGGAACATGAACACAAAGTGGTTTTAGCAAGAAGCATAGATCCTCACTATCCCCTCGCAACTGTGGGGCTCATCAGCATCTATGCCTCTTGCAGCATTAATTTTTTTCCTCAGCAGTAAAGGGGTTAAAAGTGCTGAGATGGACATACGCCAGGCAGAACGACAGACACATAAGCCTACATACATACAAGCATACATACTGACAGGCAGATAAGTCGACATGTTTTCTTCTTTTTCTTTTTTTTTTAATAATTTTTTTATATATTTGACGTGTAGACATGTTTTCTTCTTTTTTTTAATATTTTTTTTTTATTTGACGTGTAGACATGTAAATTGTTGTGAGCGAGTCGGTGATTTTGAACCTTACGGTCCCTGGCCGTAAGGTTCAAAATCCCACAGACCAGACGCCGAATTATTTTCCAACTTTGTACAATCATAGACCAATTATACGTATAATTGGTCTATGGTACAATCCATTACACTTGACAGTCTGTTGACATGGGCATCGTTAACTGCTAAAACCTTACACGTTTACGACACCTCCACCCAGCAGGCCTAATATGCAACAGGTCTTCGGGCAGACGCCGGCCGCTGTTGGCCCGTGCACAATTGTGCGCGGGCCAACAGCGGCCGTCGTCTGCGGCCCGACAGCCTTTTGCTTACTGTGCAAGCGGTGATGGAAGTTCATTCAGTTCAGCCATAGTGTTACAGTAAGATTAAAACAGCCATCAGCCGTAAGCCTTGTAGGATTTAGGGGCGTTCCACTGTTGAGGCGATTTCACAGTGATCGACGCAAAATCGGGCGATCGAAGCTGACAGTGATATACTATCGATATCTTCCAGTATCAGTTTAACTGTCTAATATTTATTTGATTAACCCCCTTGTGTATGCAGCTACCGGTAATGTAAACAGTGCCTATGGCGGCTGCGCTTTTAAGGGGGTTAAAATGAACATTGCGGTCTGTTGCTGCCAAGTCTTTCCTAATTGCCATGCGGCACATACTGTTATCATACAGCCAGTGTGGCCGTAATAGAGTCCCTTCAATAGAAATTAGGCGCTCGGCATTTAAATAAGAAAAACACCTTCAGTCATGAACATTTGTGACAGTATTAATATGTATACGCGTTTGAAATAAATAAATGAATAATAAATATATCAGCACATTGTGTAGGCACTTTATTCCAATTGACAATCGGCTCAATGCGCCGCGGCAAACAACAAGCACGCTCACGTAAATCACGCTCATTCACTCATTTGTAGCAGATAGAAGTACAAGATGATCGGGCCGAGGTCGGCCTCTGTTGGTCCGCGTACAGCTGTGCGCGGGCCGACAGCGGTCGACCTCGGCCCGAATAGCTTCTGCGAGGTGGGATTTTATGGTCGCAGGTGCTCACTGGAATCAAATTTTCAGTCGCCAGCATGCTGACAGGTATCGATAATTGCGTAATATGCAATTCAGATTTTTTTGGGAAAAATTCAATGAAAAAAAGAAAGAAAGAAAGAAAGGAAGAGATTGAGAGACTTTTGGGGCTCATGATCGAAGATCAGTGCAGTTTGCCGCGTCGTATGTCTAAGAGTGAATACAAAGACATGTAAATTGAAACTCGTCCCGTCATTTGCACCGAGCGTCACTTGAAGAGAGCACACATTGAAATCGAAATGTGCACTAGTCAGTGATTTTGGACCTTACGGCCTACGTCCGTAAGGTCCAAAATCACAGACAAGCGCACAAATCAACATGACACCAATTTAATCATTCCGGGTGTGAGCACCAGTAAGCCAAATTCTAAACATGACTGTCTGATCTGCTGTCACTACCATTTATCGTTGTCAGGGTTGTGCGCAGTGGTGTATGCAAAGAGACATTTAACTCATTCTACCCCAACACCGAAATACCAAAATTTTGCCGTTGTCCTCTGAAGACTGCATTGCAGTGCAGGACACCGATTGACCATGATAGTTCAAGGGTGATGCCAGAATAGCTTGGCGCCCATAGGCGCCAAGCTATTCTGGCATCATCCTTGAACTATCATGATCGATCCTTATCTTGCTGTGGTGTGTCTGGGGTAGAATGAGTTAAAAAAAATGTACGTAGGCCTACTCAATTTAAGCAACATCAGTCCAGGGATCCTTTGCTTGCTGGGTTGCGCTTTAATCAAGATCAGAATCCTGATAGGAAAAGTGTTCTTTACTTTCCGTACCCTTTTTATATTGGTTAGTCTTGACAATGTGTGCGCGCACGCGCGTGTGTGTGTGTGTGCGTGCGTGCGTGCGTGTGCGTGCGTGCGTGTGTTTGTTTGAAAATGGTTTCACAAACACACACCTCAGCACACAGAATGAAAATATCAAGTGAGAGGCGACATTTTATTATTAATAGAAACTACGACTGCAAACATCACTGGTTGAAAACAGAATAGGCCTAAGTTTAAAAGTAAAAAGAATGAATACAGGTTTTTCAAGCCATACTTTAAATTGTAACACTAAATATGCCAAACATAAAAGATTAGAGACTTACACGATGCATATACTAGTATATAAAAAATGTACACGAGTCCAGCTGAAATGAAATCTTCAAACCACACATTAACAAACAAACAAACAAACAAACAAACAAACAAACAACCCACAAAAAACAACAACAACAAAAAAACCCAAAATAAACAAACAACAACAAGAAACAAACCCCAAACAACCACAACGACAATAACAGCAACAACCAAAGAAAGAAACAATTATCAAGTGTGGTAAATGTGAACAAAACACACCACGCTGCATCAGCGCAAAAAAATAGATACAGTTCTGAGACAATACCAGCCAAGCGGAAAATAAACTATTAACTCTGCCGTTAAATAGCAAAAGCCAGCATGTCCATTTTTTTGGAGAAAAGTGAGACTTTAACTGTACAACAAAAAGCCATATAACGGCAGAACTTACGTTTATTTAAACCCCTAACTGCCGGGGCAGGGGGACACTACCCAGCTGCAAGAGACATAAACCTTCATGAGCCCCCGCATTCGCGGGGGCTCATGAAGATTTATGTCTCTTGTTTCTATGTTCTTTATGCCTATTTTTGGTCCCGTGTACATCTGTTTCTTCACGCGAATGTCGGTCAGCTTCAGTGCTTTCAGATGCGAAATCCGTGATCACCAGCAGTGATGGGTTTAGATTTGAAACCTGTTGAACACACACCAGACCAAGTACCAACTTTTCTTTTATGAAGACACTCGGTGACAGGCCAGAACTATAAACAACAACTGACAACAACAACAACAACAACAACAACAACAACAACAACAAAACAAGATGAGGATTTCATCCCAAAGTCTACCGTATTGTTTGGAGCTCAGATGCGTTTATCTTTTAGGAACATTCAGAGCTATTCATATTTTTAGGCTTATTATGCTGATCCATTTCCCTCCTCTCAAAGCCAACCTCTGATCAACACACACATCGGCACAAATAAAGACGGACACACGGTGCTTCCCGACATTAGTACGCTGTGTGGGCTCGTTTAGCGACAGGAATACATCTCCTACTCTAACCCACCCTCTGATCCACACACACTGGCACACAGAAATAAAGACGGACACACGGCGATTCCCGCCATTCGTAAGCCCTGTGTTTGGCGTAGCATACCTATTCTACTTGGTATCAGTTTAGCCAACTTAATCAAATTTCAAATACAAACGATTTGAATTTCCAAAAATCAACTTCAGTAGCTCGCTTGAGCTTGCCCTTAGCACCACGTGAATGTTCTGTCTTTACATACAGTGTGTGAGTGAATGCGCGTGATTCACGTGAGTGTGCTTGTTGGGTTCAGTTCGCGGCTACATTCTGCGCATTGAGTTATATTATAAATTTGAGAAATGCGCTATATAAATACCATGTAATAATAATAATATATATTCTGAAGAAGAATAATAGCACGAGCTGCGAAATGACGCTTCACGTCATGGCATTATTAGTCTCACGACGCTGTGTTCATAGTGACGACTCGATGTTATACGTCACTCATCGCAGTACTTACATTTGACGTATCAGAGAATCAGCTTTGCAATTTTCTTGCTGATTTTCACGCCTGGGGCTTACAGGTCACAATTTGACATAATCCTACCCCATGGCCGGGACAAACAGCAGGCTTATGCAAACACTGTTTATGAAAAATTATGTTGGTATTAATGGAAAGATAGTTTTTTTCGTAAAAGAAAAAATAAAGTTATGTTAGCTGTTTTACAAATGACCCCGAAAAAGTGGTGCAGAAAATTGTCTGATTTTCACACCTAGAGCATACAGGTCACAAATGACCTAATTGTATTCGACAGCCGAGATGAACTGTAGGCTTATGTAAATACCGAATACGAAGAATCATGCGATTATTAATGAGAAGATTGTTTTTTTCGTAAAACAGATTCAATTGTTTTAAGATTAACCCATATACTTCGTGAAATGAATCTCCAAAACGTGAAAATATATTAAAAAAAAATATTTCTCAAAAAGTTCTGCGGGAGGTACAAAGCTGGTTAACGAACTCTTTCAATATCTCCATTTGATCTATCTATGTGCAAAATATCTAGTAAAAATGCGAAAAATTACGGACTCCAGTCTGGATCAACCGGTTTTTGTTAAAAGGCCATGTTTTCGCTAATGAGTATTTTAATCAAAACATCGAAAAAAAAGGTCTCGAGATAATTCTTTTAGTGAGAATATCCCGAAATTTCAAGCTTGTCTGTCTTCAAACGCGGGCTCTAGTCGCTGTCACACACACACACACACACACACACACACACACACACACACACACACACACACACACACACACACACACACACACACACACACACACACACACACACACACACACACACACACACACACACACACACACACACACACACACACACACACACGACACTTTGGCGCCAAAAAGACGTTCTCTAGTAAGGTTTGCGTATCTAGACGTGACGTCATTTTTATCTTGTTACTTCTTTGCCAGAATTTCTGCCCCGCACGCCAAAAACGTCATGTGCATGCTCCGAAATGCGCTCCGACCAGCCCCATTTCAAAGTCTACCGTAGACAAAGACGACAGTTTAGTATAAGGTCTCCAATGCACTGATCACTAAAATGTGTGGTTTACGGTCCTAAGAAACTTGTCCAGATTTCAAATTGCTAACAGGTAACCTACAACCGAGTTTTTTTTACCGACGACTGTACATCACACTTTACACGTTAGTTATTGCATTTTTCGCGTGGCTAGTTTTGAATCGTCTACACGCTTTTGCATTGATACAACGTTCATAGTATCACTGAAACTTCTTGTCCTCTTTCATAAACTTAACCATTTGCGTGTTTGTAGCGGTTTTTGTCGCGATGATTACCACAGAAGCTATGATGCCAGTATGGAAGTGAGGTTATATTGATCAACGTTTTATGTCGCTGAAGATGTCATAGTTGATGTAGTGGCTCTGTTATACTGACGAGCAAAATAAATGCGACATTTTTGAAACCATCGAAAACACTTTAGTTCAAAAATATCGCATTTCTTTTGCTCTTCAGTACATAAAACAGTCAATAGCCGTGCAGACTTGAAGCCATGAAAGGTAATGCATTTGTTCTTGAATGGCTCACGACGCTACTTAAATTTAAAGCGAGAATAAACCATGTGCGTGTCTACAGAGGTCCAGCGATCACGCCACATTTCTCCTTACTAATCAAGCTTTGGCCGGAGACACATCAGTTTATTTGGCTGCACACACAGGAATCATGCATTCTTCATATTTGGTATTGTTACTTTGTAGTGATGGTCAGAAAACTAGCAAAGCATTTACACTTACTTACATTTAATTACTTACATTCGAGTTCTAGTATAGACCACCGGCAACGGCCTCAGATGCGTCATGTCTTGACGTGCTACTACATACTACCCAATAAGCAATATGTCAATGGCCTGGACGGGGGATGACAATTTGCTTATTCGGTAGTAGCAGTGGCACGTCGAGACAAACATCTGAGGACGGGGCCTGAGAGAGAGAGAGAGAGAGAGAGAGAGAGAGAGAGAGAGAGAGAGAGAGAGAGAGAGAGAGAGAGAGAGAGAGAGAGAGAGAGAGAGAGAGAGAGAGAGATGATGATGATGATGATGATGAAACGTTTTATTGACAGGATAAAGTTTTAGGCGAAACGCCTCTCTTACAAACTGTCCTGTTAGAAAAGAAACATTAATAGCAAAGAGTAAGAGAAGAGAGAGAGAGAGAGAGAGAGAGAGAGAGAGAGAGAGAGAGAGAGAGAGAGAGAGAGAGAGAGAGAGAGAGAGAGAGAGAGAGACAGAGAGAGACAGAGAGAGATATATAATGAAAATGCTGATGGAACTTTATATATCTATTTATCAACGGTAAAAGGCGTGGGCCGTGAAAGGTCACGCTGATGACCTTGCCCTCTGACCTTCATCAGGATTTATAGAACGGGACCTTTTTTGGCGGCTGGTCGTCCGTTTGGGTGACAAGAAACTTTAGCGAGGCAATTTGCAAATCAGGAATGAAAGCTAGTTGACGTGCAGACAGTGTAGATAATTTTCTCTGTCTGTCTCTGTCTATCTGTCTGCCTGCCTGTCTGCCTGCTTGTCTGCCTGCCTGTCCGTCTGCATGTCTGTCTCTGTCTATCTATCTATCTGTCTAAAGCGGCACCTTTTCCCTTAGCTGCAGAGACAGGTGTGCAGGTAAGGATCCTGCCGCCCCTGCAGGCGACCCACAGGCGACCTCTGCTGTCCGTGTTGAGCGCCGTGGGCTGTACCAGCTGCGGACAGCCCGGGGACAGGTAGCGCAGGAAGGTCAGGCCGCTCTTGGTCGCCTTCACCACATGGATAGCGTCGTTCAGCTCATCAGCCACCAGCAGCACCTCATGGCCGCCCAGTGTGTAGAAACATACATCTGCTGGCTGGCATGGCGTTACAGGCGAGCTATACGTGCAAATCGCCTCTTGTCTGTTGTAGACGAACAAAATCACTGTACGATATACAGAGGGAGCTTGTGCCTCTTCTACCAGTGCGAACAACTGCTCAGTGCGGTCAACATCAAATCCCCGATGGACATTGCAAGAAACTGAGAAGATTTTATTTGGATGTTGAGACACAACGGCAACTCTGAATACAGTTGACTGACACGTGCAGCTACTAGACAACTTGTATACGACTGGTGACTTTGAGAATGTATTAAAAGTTAGCCCTTCCAAGTTGTCTGAGCGCATCCCGTTTGGACACACTCTAGAAGAAAATGTGGTTTTTCCCACAACGTGAACAGAACTGTATGCAAGTTCGCCTTTTTCTGAAAAGCACTGCGAAGGCGGGCTCTTTGAAAGGCCATCAGGTTCGTAAGATATCCAGATACCGCCTTCTTCCATCGGGCAAACGCAGAAAACCCTCGTGTCAGAATGACTCCCACACCGGAACTGTTTGACGACAGTGACATCAGGGAGCGATACTTCCATTTCCATTTGGTTCGTCTTGCCCAAATAAGCACGCATCAACTCAAAAAACGCTCCGTTTTCCGATTCAGTGCTACAACGGAGGACAGCGCGGCGGACAGATGTCAACGGGTTTGAGACCAGAAGATGGTCATTGTTACTATCATGTCCATTGTTTATGTCTCTGGCCGCTCGTAACAGATGAGAACCTGCTCCACTGCCAAGAGCCTGTTGCACCTTTTGCTGTCGTTTGACCAGCTCTAACTCAGTCTCATGCAGAAACTGATGTCCATCTCCCAGCCAGCATTGGTGACAGTTTCCACTGAGAATACGGCCTCATCCGCCATCTTGTCCACTACAGCTTTGAGAGAGACCTGCTTGTCTCGGATAGTCTTCACCAATACAGTCTCTTTCTCCTTGGCCTTCTGCTGATCCTCTTTTAGAGACACAAGGCGGTTCTTGACGTCCGCAACACGGAGTTGGAGTCGGTCAGCTTCTGCTGTCAATTGAATCTTGGCCCTTTCGGCCCGAGCACTCAGGTCTTCAGTTTCATGAGTCTTGTGGTCCGTCATGGCGCACTTCACACACATAACTTGATCACAGTCCAAACAAAACCAGTCCAGCTCTTGTCGAGGGTGTGTGTCACACACAGAGCCGTCACGTGCTCTTTCAAGATCTTCGGGGGAGATATAAAAGTTTGTCTGAAACGTTGACACGCCACCAGGGGCCAGGGCGACTTCACGTCGGCAAGAAGGACAAAGGAACTTGCCACCTGTGTTTCGTTCCGCCAGATCTTGCAGGCACTGTTCACAGAACGTGTGGAAGCATGGAAGAAGTTTAGGCGACTTGTAAACGTCCAAACACAATGCACACCTCAAAGACTCTTTCCTGTCAGCAATGTTGTAAAGACCGACATCTTTTCCTGCTGCCATGGCAAAAACCGCCCGCACTCGGGAAAAGGTCAGCTGAAACAGTGTAGCGTACGTGCTAGATTCAACACATAATTTCGTCAAGCAGTTCATCAACATTTTTCTTCTGCGGAGAAATTGTGCTCATTGGTCTTAATGAATCCAGACTGAAACACACGCACGCACGCGGGCGCGCGGGCGTGAGTGCGTGCGTGTGTTTCAGTCTGGATTCATTAATCAAGACCAAACAACACAGAGGAAACACTTTAAGTTACATGTTCCGATAAGAAAAATGGCTAAAGTGCCGTGAAAGGGCATAGAATGATAATGGTAGCAAAACATAAAACAAGGTGCTCGGACTTACTAAAGTAGCATTACCCGTAAATCTGAAGACGAATTTCAGCACCATTTGTGTTTGTTATGGTGCACAGCTCAGATCATGGGTACCTTGGGCACTTTGAGTAAAGGAAAGTATATTTCTGCATACCAAATCAACCTATAAAGATTTGCCAGTGCAAAATTGTACACAAATGATGTAGGAAGGAAACTGAAGCAAATATAGAACAATCACTGAATTGTTTAATGGTTTTGTGAGCGTCTAAATTCCAAAAACGCACGAAAACGTGCAACCATTTTGTTACATGACCACATGTCTCTGCTTTCTATGAATAACTGTCTTTCCTGATTCACCATATGTGTTGTTTGGTGTTTTGAATCTACAGACCATAGCCTCTTTTGTATATTTTTACCTCCATTTAGGCTATCCATGTACTTAAAATGCAATAGTGACGGCATTAATTTTCCCTTCTGCTCATAACGCGTCGTTTCACTGACATCCATTATTAGACGACAGGCTGCAGTCTCATCAACAAAGCACTAATCCACACGTGTTTTGTACTGACAAAAGAGGATATTTCCTACAATAATTATTGTGTTTTGCTTATGGTTGACCTAGAGACATTTTTCCGCCAACCGAGTTTCGCGGACCGTGCGTGATCAGCGCAAGACCGATCTTTTCCGACTTTAATTGTTCACGCGTGACGGACACAATGCGCCACAGGGGATCCAACAAAGAAACACAACTTTGACGTGGGCAGTTAATGTACGAAAAGTCACGTGATAGGCAAAATCGACCACGAAGTTTGTTGTGTCCCCACTTTGCAGCGTTATGAGCGGAAGATGTAAAGCCCCAGGCTGTGCCGCGCCCCAGCTTGTGCACAAATGGTCTTCCGGTCTCGAATTAATCACGTGACCAATGGAACACCTTTGGGTGTCGGATGTGCAGACGTACAATGGCCGACGGCGAAACGAGCCTAAAAGTCTGATGAACTGAACTGATACCGAAACACGAAAGGTATTTTTAAAAATTCATTTTGATTACTTGTGTTCTTCCGCCGAGATTCTTTTTTTTAATTTTTTTTTAACAACTTCTGCTATCAACTTATGATTCTCGTTTGGTAAACGTTGCTTGTGTACAGAGATGTTGGGTCCCCACTATAGCCGCGAGATGTTAAAGAGTTTACGTATGTGAGGTGACTATTTCTTTATGCAAGGTGAATTCGTCTGACATTTTGTGTATGTTGTTTGTTTGCACACTTTCACTGTATCACACTTTTTCCCCCATTGCTTATATCTAATTACCGTGAATAACACAACACACACACACACTTAAATCGTGATTTAGTAGCCGGCACAGATTCAGTTTAAACGTAACAGCTGTTAAGACAAATAGCAGCAACTTCATGTACGTTTTGCTTTTGCGAAAATATGGCGCCGCCCCAAATGATCCACCAATCACCAAGGGGCAAGCCACCATTACGAGACTATTCGAGACCGGAAAGTTTTTTTGTGCACAGGCTGGGGCGCCTCACAGCCTGAGGTGTAGCAGAAGAAATCGCAGAGCAACCAAGAATTCTTCAAATTTCGCATCTTCTGATGATCGATAGCCGTGGCAGACAATTCTGTCCACAATAAAATGACAGTTCTGAACTTTTCGATCCATACTGATGCCATGTCTGTCCTTGAGGCAGCAACAGCAAGCAAACTGCCACGTCTACAAGAGGCACTGCAAAACATCAAGTGCACCAGACTGGTGCTGCAGTGGATCCCTTCACACTGTGGCATCTACGGCAATGAAGAAGCTGACAGAATGGCAAAAGTGGGCGCAGAGAAAGAACAAGATGAAAATGGAGTCAGTTTCACAGAGATGAAGACCATCATTAAGTCTGTGTACAGACCACCACAACGGCCCCTAGACAGTTACCATCAGCTGTCTAGACAAGAGCAGGTGACCATCTTTCGTCTGAGGACCGGGCACAACCGACTCAATTTCCACCTGCACAGACGCTTCCACCTCGTGCCATCTCCCCTGTGCCCTTGTGGAGAAGCAGAGCAGACCGCAGAGCACATCCTCCAGGACTGTGGGAACCACCAGCCGCTGAGGGAGGAGATATGGCCGAAGCCCGCCACTCTACAAGAGAAACTGTACGGGCCTGTGGAGGCGCTACAGAAGACCACAGATTTCATTTTGAGAGCCAAACTCCAAGTGTGACGGCGTTCGAGAAGAAGAAGAAGAAGAACTTTTCGATAGCGCGGCCGTGACAGACATTTCATTCCCAAATTAAATGACAGTTCTGAGCTTTTCGATAGCCATGGCGGACATATCTTTCAGAATAAAATAAATAATAATAATAATAATAATAATAATAATAATAATAATAATAATAATAATAATAAAGGAGATTTGTTAAGCGCTTATTCTAAAAGTAGCTCTAAGCGCTGATACAATGAAAAGGCTAACGGCTAACATGCACACACACACACAACATACGCACACACACACACACACACACACACACACACACACACACACACACACACACACACACACACACACACACACACACACACGTGACAGTGGTGATGAATTGTGCATGGCTGGGGACTGAAATGACCTAGTAAAAGGCAGCGTTGTAGAGGTGGGTTTTGATAAGTGATTTAAATGATGGGAGCGTCTGGCGGTTACGGACAGGGACGTGGAGGCTGTTCCAAGTGGCGGGGCCAAGATGGGAGAACTGAGGCACGACCGCCACGTGTTTTACATTTGAAATTGGGAAGGCGAAAAGTGTATCAGAGGAAGAGCGGCCAGGGTGTGAGACTGGAGTAAGTCAGAGATATAGGCTCAGTGGAGAAGTCAGGCTGAGAGAGTTAAAACACATGAAGGACAATTTATACAGCCGGGCCGGAATGAGTTTTTTTTTGTTGTTGTACGGGCAGCCAGTGGAGTTTCGTAAGCCGGGGCGGGACCGATATTGTCACGCTTACGTACGCGCAGAATTAAACAGGCAGCACTGTTTTGCAGTCTCTGCGTTATCTAGCTGGGTTTCAGGCAGGCCGGAAAGGAGGGCGTTACAGTAGTCTAACCGTGATAAAACAAAGGAGGAGACAAGGGTGGCAGTTGCTTCGGGCGTCAGATACTGTCCAAGGACACCAAGTTACGCGCGGAAGATACCCAACACCAGTTCTCATTCACCTCATTTTTTTTAACGTTCTTGCTCTGTAATGCAATTTTCAGAAAATACAGACACTAAATTATATATTTCTATCTTCAAAATGTTTGTCAGTCACTTTTGATTTTGGCATGGTTGTGTAACACAGCTGGCACCCATGATCTGAGCTGTGCACTATGACTTGTCGACGTCGACACACCTACTGAACTTGTACGACAGTTTGGGCACGCAGCAAACGCATAATCATAATCGCACTTATTCTTTGACAGCCGTTAGCGCGCCAATCTATTTTTAGCTCAGCGTTACTCTTACAGATAGCGTTGAGCGGAGTCATCGTCAAATAACCTGTGCTGAACTCGGCTGGATTCTCCTGCGTCCAAATGAACCGTAGCCAGCGAGACCTGCAGCTGTATGTAGCGATTCATACTGAACTGACCATCTTTTAACAATAGACCGACCCATTTTATATTTGGCTTCGCCCCTTTAGTCGGGGTCCGGCAAGAATGCAACGCGCGCGTCACGCGGAAAGCCGGCGCGAGTGTAGTCTGCTAGCATAGTAACAGGACTAAAGCGCGCTATTCGACGTTGATTAAAAAAAAAATTTTTTTTTAGGACGGGCATATCTTTAAAAGTATATCGTTATTGGAGCTGTAAAATAATCAGTACAAACTAGGTGGTACAGCAAGTTTGGATATTGTCAGTCAAGAGATTATGTAGTTATTGGACCCTAAACGTAGCATTGTATGACATGCGCAAATCGTCGCATTTTCGCCAAATCAAGTTGTGATTTTTCACAAAATAAAAAAGGTAGAGCTTTCAAACATTTTACGACCAGACATTTGTATGCGCTCTTTCCAATGATAATATTAGTTTGTATGTATTTACAGTCTGAAATTATGGGTGATCCTATACCTACATGTGGGCATATGCTGTTACTAAAAAAAATTATCGCGCAGGCAATTATCAGTTACACTTTTCTGAGGTCTATCTAAAAACGTCTCTTTTTCCCCCCTAAAAACTTCTGCTCTTACTAGTATTGTCTGTTTACACCAATGAGGCGTCTCTCACTCACTCTCACAGCCTTACGGTGTCAGCGTACATCACGAAAGCTTTACTCACAGCTGCCAGATCTAATTTACGATCCAATTTATAACACAAATGCGTCACTGACACACAACTAACAGATCTACGATCCAAGTTAGCAGACAAAATGTAAGTACAAGCGATCGAGTCAGTCTGTGAATACTATTACGGAACACGGAAAAGTAGAAATTTTACTTTCGATCATACGTATCGATGTCTTGTGATTCTCTCAGGGTTCAGTTGACAATGTGGCCGACCGCAAGCTTTTCTTTCGCAATTGACTTTTTTTCCGGGGCGTGTCTGCTGGTCGTGATAAAGGCTTCGGGAACGGAAAAAAATCTCAACCTTAATATGGATTGGGGTATCAGGAATCTGATTTACACTCCCCATAACAGGCAACAGTGCTTTCCAATACCGCCGAAATTGACTAACTTTATGAAAACATCGACGCTCTTGCATGTCCCGCAAGCATATACACATCCGTTGTTATGCCGTACCTTTTGCTTGGCAGCCAAGAAGCACATGGTCTACAGCGTTTTGACTGGTCGAGAGGCTAAGCCTGATTGACATTTCACCCAAAATGTGGGTCGGTCTATTACAGCGGCACAGGGCTTTCAAGTACTGACTTAAGTTGAACAGTATGTATATATGTGGGTTTTGCGATTCACGAGCGCCTGAATGGCTTTCGATGACTTTAGCTGAAAAATGATGATAGGAGGGCGATCCAAAGATGAGTTATCCGACCAGTTTTAAGCACCTCCCAGACCCTGTTCTATTTTTCCCGAAAGCATTGGCACAAAGTTTTACTAATCGATAGGTCAAATGAAAGGGAACACACACACACACACACACACACACACACACACACACACACACACACACACACACACACACACACACACACACACACCAGGGCCAGATCCAGGGGGGGGGGGCGGGGGGTAAATGCCCCCCCCCCCCAAGACCCCAAATTTGTTAAAATGCTATAACAAAGTCCGTTTCCGGGGTTGTTTGCCCCCCTCTTTCTCCCAAACAAGAAGTTGCCCCCCCCCCCCTTGGAGGTAAGTGATCCGGCCCTGAACACACACACAATATCGTCGCAATAAAGACAAATCTTTTACATTATCATAAACAGCAATATGTGGAAACTGAACTAGTGGCAATGAGTACAGTGGTCACTCTGTGTACAGCCTTGTGACTAATCTTGACACGTTGATAGACCAGCACACATTTAACTCCCTTGTGCATGCAGGCGCCATTACTGTGAACATTGAACTAAAGAGGTTATTAAAGCGATACCTTCTCTCCTTGATCGTCGTGAATCCGTGATGGTACCACCCCCCCCCCCCGCCCCCCCCCCCCCCGGACCCTTTCCCATTGTAGGTTCTACCAACCGACTGGCACCACTGGGGACATGGATTGTGGAAGCATAGACTGACGGGTAGTATGCCTGGAAAAGTTTTTGTTGAGGCAAGACGTGACTGACAACACTAAAAATCCCTTGCAGTGTAAACATTTGTAGCAATGAAAGCCCGCGGGCCCTTCTGGGCAGTCAACTTAAAGCACTTTAGCATGTGATGACTAGTCACATATAACCATTAATCATAATAAATGATTAATTGTAACTCTGACCCCAATGCACAAGAGGCCATCGGGCCGACGTCGACCGCCGTTGGCCCGCGCACAGCCGTCCGACATCGGCCCTATGGCCTTTGCGCACTCAGTGGGACCGGACTGCCGACTCGTCTGAGTCAATGGCGGCACATCACAACGTAAGTAGCTTCCACACATGATACAAAAATAACGAGATAGAGAGATAAGCCGCATGAAACTATCTCGCTCACCTTGTAAATCAGTCACTTCTGCCGACGCCTGCCAACAAAGTTGAGGGGGAACAGACACACACACCCACAGCCCAGTCAGTATTGAATAACTGCAGGAGTCATTTCCCGGAAAGCCTGCCAAGTTTACTTTCGTTTTGCCGCACAGTGGACAAAGGGAGGGAAAAGCTCATATTCTTCATCTGAACGTGTATATAATGTTTCTCTGCTAGCTCTAATGACTTGCATTAAAAAATAATTAACTGAACTGTAAAATTATATCTGTGCTGTTTATTTCAAACATGCCCTCTCATCTCAGTACTTAAATAAATAAGACTTTTCGAATGCTCAATTCTGATTTCCTCCAGTGTTAAATTGTTTTCTTGTGTGTATGTCCATTTTGTAAAAAGTGTTTTACCCCGAAAATTTAATAAATTGAGTTGTAATTGGGTCCTTCTTAAGTGTGTTTCCTATTCAGAGCAGCAGAGGCTAGTACTGGTTGGGCGTCAAGCGCTGAAAAATATTTGTACTGACTTTCCCGACTAAGAAAAGGTGCTTTCCGTACTATTTTGACGATTAGTCAGTATAATAACGAGCAACCTGGCGCTCTCGAAAATCTTTTGCTACCAAAATCCATCTATCATGCTAGACCTCAGATAACCATTTATAACGAGCTATAACGTATTGCAAGTGCACACGAATGCGTGCGCGTATGCATGTGTGTATATGTGTGTATATATGTGTGTGTGTGTGTGTGTGTGTGTGCGTGTGCGTGTGGCGGTGTGTAAAAGTGCCGATATGCGTGCGTGCCGATGCGTGAGTGATGGCGTGTGTCAGTGTATGTGTGTGGGCTCATAAGGGTTTATGACTCTTGCAGCTGGGTAGCGTTTGCCTTGTCCTGACAGTTCAGGGGTTACCTCTCAGTAGAAACTACGTACATCTGTGAAATAAATTTCTTTGAGATATGAGTCGGTGCTTAGAGTGCAGCTCATAAGCAAAAATATGAATGTGCACGTTTCATACGAAAAGACGATATTTGGAATCAGAAGTAGGTCAAAACCTGTTGACACAAACAGTGCCTAAAAAGCCCGTGACAAACATGCGATATCGCATGTTCATCCGGGCTTTTTAATTCACTGTTTTATCCACTTTTTAATCCATCGGAAAGCTATTCTGGCACCACCCTTGAACTAAAATGGTTGATCTGTCTTTTAATCTGTAATGTAACCTTCATAGGACAACAGGCAACTTTACAAAGTCAGCCGCATGATGTAATGGGTTAAGATGCTGAATTTGCATTTCATCGGATTATATTATTATAGGTATCTATAAAGGGTCATAGCCTCTTCTATGCCCTGCGCCACGTACAGTGAACGGTAAGTGTAGTGACACGTAAGATTCCAGCGGGGCTAAGGCGTGGGGCATAAAATGGAAAAAAACGTCACACGTTCAGGGCTGAACGTCTTTTGTCCACCACGAAGTTGATTGCAGAGAAGAGGTTTGTTCAAATTTTGATCTACGGTTCCAACCCACAGCCTTTTAGACGCCGAGAGTCGAATGCTCTACCAAATGAGCTATCCAGCTCACCGGGCATAAAATGGAGTAAGCCAATGACAACACTGAGACTGAGAATAATAAAATTAGAGAGCCATACCCTAGTCAGGCTATGTCCATGATCTTACTCACACCGAGGTGGGAAGTAAGCAATCCAGACCAAAAAGGTGACTGCCAAGCGTGTGAAATGCAAAGAAGTACCCAACGGAGAAAGAAACACGCTTAGAAAAAACGGTACAACACAATTTATTAATATTTCGGGTAAATACCCTTTGTCAAAATAGACAAACAAACAGAGACATTATTTGCTACTTATCTTCATATGCAGAAGGAATGTGGCAAGAGATGGGAAGAATTTAAGCAGAAAGATGAGATGCAGGTTAAGGTAATGATCATAGAGTGGAGCATGCCACTGATTATCGTACTGCAGACTCAGTGCATTATGTAGGTTTGTAGAAGTACTGCGACAAACCGGGTCAAAGGGTCGTACAGATGTAGTTGAAAGGGTAACGAGGCCTTGGAGATGGCCTGGTGAGTAGACAGGCTGCCCCATCTCCAAGGGGTTGACGTTGGGCTGGAAGTGTGTGAGTGTGGGTCGCGCCATATGTGGAGGTGCAGGCCGGTAGACATGCTGGGCATACATACCCATCTCGGAGTTAGGTCTGTAGTGGGGGGTGTGACGCCATATGATAAATAAGAGGCGGGTAGAATAGCTGAACTACTCAGAGAGACTGAGAGAGAGAGAGAGAGAGAGAGAGAGAGAGAGAGAGAGAGAGAGAGAGAGAGAGAGAGAGAGAGAGAGAGAGAGAGAGAGAGAGATATGATGAAACTTTATTACATAACGGTAGAAGTTTTGACAGATACAAATACGTCATTTTTCAAACTTGCCGTTGCTAACATACTACAACATGAAATATACTGAAGACAAGCAAAAAAATATTTAACGCAAACAAAGATCATAACTAAATAAGTACAGACACACGCAGTACAGGACAGAAAATGATACTAAGGTAACAATAAACAAATACAAAAAAGGAAATAACACTCCTCAGCACAAATTACGTAGGGGAAAAAAAAAAGAAAAAAAAGAAGAAACAAAAAAAAAAGACACCCCCACCCCCCAAACAAAAACCCACAAAAAAACAAGAAAAAAAGAAAAAAAAACCCAAACAAACAAACAAAAAAACAAAACAAAAAACACACAAAAAACCACCACACATATCATAGCACAGCAAAAACAAGCACAAAGTACCAAGAATCAAACATACATACACACACGTTTACAGCCGTGTAAATGCACGTACTAACATATATACATTTACATAACCTTTCATCAAAATGACAGGATAAAAAATAATATATCTAAGCAGTTTCCATCAGGTATATGTGTAGTTTTGTTTTAAAGGAAGCAAGGTGGGTTAGTGTTTTTAAGTGTTGAGGAAGTGAATTCCATAAAAGTGGTCTCGAAAAGGTTAGGCTTGATTTGAATAAGTCAATGCGAGGTAGTGGTAATGGAAGAGTACTGTTCCTCGAGGACCTTTCACACTGTCGTTGTGGAGTAAATTTAGCTGTTAGGTACTGTGGAGCTTTCTTGTGGAGAATTTTAAACATAAGTATGCACTTGTTGTAAACGAGTTGTTGACGAAGGCCAAGAAGTTTGAGATTTTGCAGTTTTTCAGCGGTAGGAATGGGTGTTATATCTACATTTTTAATGGCTCTATTGTATAGTGAATTTAGTTTTTTGATATGCACATTACCGCTACCATCCCAAACTTCTGAGGGAGAGAGAGAGAGAGAGAGAGAGAGAGAGAGAGAGAGAGAGAGAGAGAGAGAGAGAGAGAGAGAGAGAGAGAGAGAGAGAGAGAGAGAGAGAGAGAGAGAGAGAGAGAGAGAGAAAGAGAGAGAGTACAGGCAGACAGACAGACAGACAGACAGACAGGTACTTGTCCCGTTAGCTGTAGAGATATGTGTGCAGGTAAGGATCCTGCCGCCCCTGCAGGCGATCTCTGATGTCCGTGTTGAGCACCGTGGGTTGCACCAGCAGCGGACAGCCCGGGGACAGGTAGCGCAGGAAGGTCAGGCCGCTCTTGGTCGCCTTCACCATGTGGTTCAGCTCATCAACCACCAGCAGCTCCTTATGAGCGCCCAGCGTGTAGAAACAGACGTCTGTCGGCTGGAAGGGTGCTACAGGCGGACTGTACGTGCAAATGGTGCTTGTGCCTCTTCTACAACTGCGAACAGCTGTTCCGTTCGACCCACGTCGAAGCCGCGATGACGACTGCAGGTAACTGTGAAGACATCTTTGGTCTGAGTTTCAAAAGGATCATCTGACAAAACCATGCATCCAGCGAACTTGTGAGATAGTTTATAAACAACAGGCGACTTTGAATACGCGTGAATGACATGTTCCCTCTTCCTTGTGAAAATTCCATCTGAATTAGCCCTACCAGTCCAAGCGACTTCTCCTGACACTTTGGTCGAGGTAAAGACATGTCCGCCTGTTTCACGAAAGCACCGAGAAGGAGGCCCATTTGATTCGCCATCATTTTCGTAGGACAGCCGGACTCCCCCATCATCAAGGGGGCACACGCAGAACACCCTGCTGTCTGGGAGTCTTCCACAGCGGAACTGTTCCACGACGCTGACTTCAGGTTCCGAGGCCTCCATCTCCATAGTGGCCACTTGTCCTATGAAACCACGCAAAGGCGCAAAAATGGCACTGGATCCGGTGCTGCAGCGAAGAACCGGAAGTTGGGCCTTCATCAGTTTTGCTGTCAGAGTATCAAGGTCGTTTTCTCTGCAACGTCAGTCTCACCACTTTGGCCAAGACACCAGTTGAAAACCCACTCCATCGTTAGAGCGCACTGCGCCCTATGTGTTGCTCAGGTCCACAACCATCTCCTGCAACATTTGACTTCCAAATCTCGTTCGTGGCCTGGTCCAGCAAAGCCACTGGCTTGTTAGCAAAACTGTCCACAGCCTCTTTAGGGTGGCCTGTTTTTTTTTTTACGGATGAGCCTTACCATCTCAGCCTATTTGTTCTCCGCTGTCACCTCTTTGATTGTCAGCACCTTTAGTTGCGTCTTTGCGTCACCCACGCATCGCATGATTCTGTTAGCATCTTCACGTAGCGGGACCTTGGCGTTGGCTGCCCGATCACTCAGATCCTCCCAGTCGTGAGTCTTGTAGTCGGTTAGGGTGCACTTCAAACATAGCACTTTTTCACAGTGCACACAAAACCAGTCTAGAACGAACGTGGGATGCCTCGCACGCAGAGAGCCGACTCGAGCTTTCTCCAGATCTTCAGCGTCGATGTAAAAATTACTCTGAAAAGCCGACACCCCTCCACGTGTTTCCTTACGACAAGAAAGACAATGGAACGATTTACTTCTGAAGCCTTCAGACACCAAATCTTTCAGGCACCCTTCCCAATATGTGTGCGAACATGATAGAAGTTTTGGGGAATTGAAAATGTCAAGACACAAAGCACATTTGAAATGTGCTATCCTTTGCTCCGTGCCTACGACACTTGCACATCCACCAGTTGTCATTTCAATAAAAGAGTAATAATTGTCCGTTGGTCTCTTCATGTATTAGCTCATTTTGAGCAGTGCGGACAGTGTTCTTGAACTGTACGAAAAAGATAATACGGATAAAAGACCAGTTGCCGCTGTCTTTCGCTATGCTATATAGAGTTAATCCCTTCACTACTGAGAAAAATGATCACCACCCAGTCAAAGAAGTATAGATCCTCATGAGCCCCTGCAGTTGCGGGGGCTCATGGGGATCTATGCCTCTTGCTAAGACCAATATTTTTCTATGTTCCTTAAACGGTCGTGGCTTTTGGTGGTTGAATAAACAGAGATTTCAGAAACGAAATATTCGTACAGTGGCAGGGAAGGGGTTAATATTTGTAACAACAGTCGGTCCTTATATTCAACTTTATGACAGATGTACGTAGTACAGAGACATACTTTCTTTCTTGTTTTGTTGCTGTTTATTTTGGGCAACTCTGTGGTCACTGAGCACGCAGCAATTAACCCATTCAGCCCTGACGCACTACAGCAGGAGATGGGTCGACCATGATAATTCAGGGTAGTGCCAGATTAGCTTGGCGCCTGTCGGCGACAAGCTAATCTGGCACTGCCCTTGGATTATCATGGTCGATCCATCTCCTACAACTGGTGCATAGTCATTAGATGACACCTCCAAAATTTGGGAAATACGGCCGTCGGGCTGAATGAGTTAAGACCTTGATCTACAGTCTGCAATACACACACACACACACACACACACACACACACACACACACACACACACACACACACACACACACACACACACACACACACACACACACACACACACACACCAATCTAAGGGGGCGACCATCAAAATAGTAGTGAGGTTTCCCTCCCAAGAACGAACGAGAGTGAAGTCACAGAAGATTCCAGATTCTAGTAGTATACAAGCATAGACAACACTCCAGACACTTCCAAGAGGCGGCATAGAGGGCTCCGGGTTCACAAGGATCTATGCCTCTTGTAGATGATTGGAGTGTTATCTATGATCATGTTATGGTTAGCGCTGGCTACCCGTCTATTTTGTTCTCGTTCTTTAACGGGATTCTTTCGTCACAAACGAAACCTTACTAATGACAGAGAACAACGACATAAACGTGAGGCATTGCCATACATACACATTTTTGGCCAATTTGGATGTTTTATTCATGACAGATAACGCATCGTTAAATGTGCGACAAACCGAGCCTTCTACCGTTTCAGACTTAACCCCTTCACTGCTAAATGACGCAAGATGTGTTTCTGAAATCTTAAACGCCAAACCGTCTAAAGAACACGGATTTATTGTGGTCTGAGACTTAGATCTTCATGGGTCTCCGTATCTGCGGGGGCTCGTGAAGATCTTAGTTGTCTCTTGCAGTTGGATCGTGTTCACTTCACGTTCGGCAATAAAAGGGTCAATAGTGCGGCTGTGTAATTTTACTGAATCAGCCATGGTAGGCAAAGTCATGTCAGACAAAGACTTCTGTCAGTGTAGCCTGTTGCTATGCCGTGACGGCCTAATCTGTAAATAGAACTGCTGAAGAGAACGGTACGGTTGTCATATGTACATTCTTTTAAAAAAAATACCTAGCTTAGTACAAATCCACCAGTCTTACCTTGTAAACTTTCACTTATGTAAGAGACCGCAAAGGTGTCGTGAGATGAAACAAGCTGCAGGGGCGGATCTGGGGTGGGGGGTGGGTGGGGGTGGGGGAGGGGGTGAGAGGGGGTGGGTGGGTTCCAGGGGTTCCGCAACCACCCCCGAAAACAAATCTTTAAAATGCTATAACAAACTCCCTTTTTGGGTTATTTTGTGGATCCCCCTCCCCTGCCCCCTTACTTTTTTTGTTTGGCGAGTTTTCTCACACACACACACACACACACACACACACACACACACACACACACACACACACACACACACACACACACACACACACACACACACACACACACACACACACACACACACACACGCACACATCGCACAATCCCTTTGATATTTTGGCGAGTGGCGAGAGTCATAACTACACACACGCGCCTTCTCTCCCCCTCCCCCCCCCCCCAACCCTCCCTGTTCAGTTTGATTTTTCGGCCAGTGGAAGACGGTTTAGTTTCGGGGAGGCATTTTGTGTCAGGTTGAAGGTCCCAAACAAAAAGTTAGACCCCCCCCCCCCCCCACACACACACACACACACACCCTAGCACCTCGAGGTAACTGATCCCCTGCTGAGCTGACATGCACAGCCCATTTCTGAATAATGCGGGATTTCCTTGAACCCGAGTTACTTTCGTTTTTCACAACCTTCCGTGAATAAAGGGAGGGAACTGGGGACTGAGAATCTTCTTTTGAAAGTGTATGTTCCCCTGCTATCTGTGTGTTGCCCGGCCTCCCCACCCCACCCCCACCCCCCCCCCTCCCCCTTTCTCCCCCACCCCTCGCTCTCTCTCTCCCGCCCCTCCCATCCCTTTCCGGTTGCAGTAAGCAAAACGCAAGCAAGCAAGAAAACAATCAAACAACCAAACAAACAACTTGACGAACGAACAAACAATTTCAGGACACCTGCGGGGTCGCACTGTTTTTGCTTCAGTGAATTGTGAATGTCAGACGGGTTTAGTTGAAATGAGCCCACTCACATGCAGTTAACTTCGGTTGTATGCCCTACATGTACCATTAGTCGAATTTAACCCATTTAGCCCCAAAGCTGCGTTTGCCAAATTTTAGAGGTGTCACTTAACAACTATGTACCAGTTACAGGAGATTGCCGGATCGACCATGATAATTCAAGGGCAGTGCCAGATCATACTAGTTTGGCGCCATCAGCCGCCAAGCTAATCTGGCACTACCCTTGATGGTGATGTAAGGTACTGTAGAAGAGATGGTGATGTTTTCTAGCTTACTTTCCCAGGGTGAAAGGTCGTTAGCAAGATTCAGAGCCTCTACCTGCGCAGGGAGCTTTGCCTGGTGTTTTCTCTGCAGTGCTCTCGTCTCCTTCACAAAGCTTGATCTTTTCAGTCTTCCTGAGGTTGGTTGTTTCATCCTGGCGTTCATAGGATGGTCTTTGGAAGACCTGACCTTTGTGGACTGTATCAAGGCTTTGCAATCTCTTCTTATGTGCAGGGGTGGGATGCCTGTTGTCTCTTCCATCTTTTCAATTGGTGTGGATCTCATTGCGCCGGTATAAACATAGACAACAATCTAGACATCTCCAGTTGCACTTAGTTCGGGGTTTAACGTTCACGGCACCGGGGTGATAATGGATGGCCCTAGCGGGCGGGTTATGGGGGACAGGGGCAGCTATTCCCTGTTATGGAGTACGACCTGAACACTGATCAATTCGGCAGCAAATGTGCCACGTTAATTTACCAGTACCTTATAACGCACATGCTATCTGAACAAGCCCGTCGTTTTGATAGAAGCTGGTTATTCGCCGTGACTTCGTCCTCTTTCGTTGTTGGGAGTCAGTTGTTCGTTGCAAAAGAAACTCACTAATTCGGTTACTACGAGTGAACCATCACACTCCCGGGTCCCGTACGGGCTCACGTATTAACTCATTCAGCCCGACGGCCGTATTTCCCAAATTGTGGAGGCGTCATCTAATGACTATGCATCAGTTGCAGGATAATGATAATTCAAGTGCAATGCCAGATTAGCATGGCGCCGACATGGTCGACCCATCTCCTGCTGTAGTGCGTCAGGGCTGAATGGGTTGAGGTGAAAACAAGAAACAATATTAAAAATAAAAACAAGGAAAGAAATAAACAAAGAAACAATCAAGAAACAACGAAACAAAGGGGAGGGGGTGCGGGGGAGGAGGGTGGCGGAGGGGGGGGGGGGGGGGGGGGGGGCGGTATCAGGCGAGAGTCCGACCTCCGCAAAATCAAACGAGGGAGGGGGCGGGGTGTGTGTGGGGTGTTGCAAGGCGATAGTTGTCCAGCTTTGAAAAAAACCCCAAAACACAACAACATTAAAATTACAATTTTTATGATATCAGAATCTTATGAGTGTCTAAAATAAAAATCGTATGACTTCCTTTTTCTCAAAAACATTGTTCTGTCCAATTTTTTTTTTACTCCTAAAACATTCGGGGTAGAGGATGGGGGAGGAAGGGGGCAGGGGTACTCCCCTGTAACATTTTCTTTGGGAGGCGGTATGGTGTCCCTGCAACCCCCTCCCCCACCCACGGTTTCTCTGCCACTGTATAACTGTTGCAGGTAGATTTTTTTTTTTTATATGACTCGACCGGGAGATTTTTCCAATGAGAACCATTCAGCAGAGAGGCACCAAACTAATAAGGAACTACTCGTGAGTGATCGCGATTGATCCATCTCTCTCCACTGTCACCGAGTGAAAAGTCCAACCACAAAATTAACCCCTGCACTGTCAGTGGACGGAGGCTATGTGTTTGAAATCATGGTAAAGTCTACATCAAGGATCCCCAGCCGTCCAAGAAACACGGATACAAAGTGGTCTCAGCAGGAGGCATAGATCCTCATGAACCCCCGCAACTGCAGAGGCTCATGAGGATCTATGTCTCTTGCAGTTAGATCGTGATGACTTTTTCTCGGCTGTCAAGGGGTTAACTTGTGCGACTAAACTCAATGCACCATACAAAACTTTAACTTGTGCATGGCTACAACTAAATCCTACAAGGAGCTGTCCTTTTATCACTAGTTAGATATTCAGTCTTGCACATCAAACTCCCATTTTGAGGAACAGCTGAAGCGAATCTTGGTCAGCATGAGGCATAGATTCTCATAAGCCCCTGCGACTGCATGGGTGCATGATAATCTATGTCTCTAGAAAATGGAATAGGTTGAATGATAGACTGTTTTCCAGTGACTGGCAGGATGTTTAAAACTTTAGCTAGTGATTTTTATTTTTTAAATCTCTTTCACAATCAGAGGTATGGCTGAGATTGAGATTTGAAATCTTTATCAAGGTGTACGTGAGTTTGTTTGTTGGATGTAAGCTCTTTGGTTGATCAGCTGCTTTGGCGATAGTCATTCAGTCTTGAAAAAAAATCAAACATTAAAATCACAATTTTTTTTTATATCAGAATCTCATGAGTGTCTAAAATCAAAATCGTATGACTTTCTTTTTCACCAAAATATTGTTCTGTCTAATTTTTTTACTCCTAAAATGTTCAGGGTGTTGTATGAGGGAGGAAGGGGGGCAGGGGTTTTCTTTTCTGTAATTTTCTTTGGGAGGGGGTGTGGTTTCCCAGGGGTGTCGCCTCTAGTTTATTTGGTAGTTATGATTATTTGAAACACAGATGATAATACATAAACTGGCATCGAGGCTGATATCGACGTGGACGTACTGTAAATAAACTGGCCTGCGAACCTTTAACGCCTTAACTGCCGGATCAAGGTGAAAGCTAACTAGCCGCAAGAGACATAATGAATCCTCATGAGCCCCCGCAGTCGCGGGGGCTCATGGGGATTTATGTCTCTGGCTGGTCCTATGTTTTTTATGCCTATTCCCTGGTCCCATTTAGTTTGTGTTCTTTACGCGAAAGTCGATCTCTCAAAAGTGGTTTCTGACGCGAAATCCGTGATCATTGGCAGCAAAGAGGTTAATCTCATTAGTTGTTGGGTGCATGACGAATGCGAGAATGATTGAGAGTCCGGTTACAAGCATCAATGCAAAGATACACACAATCTGTGGGCGGGAAACATTAAAAGATTTCACGTGAGTCAAACCAAGTAAAACAAGAGACAAGTAAAAGAAAATACGAAAATAAGCATAAATACAAAAGGCTTTTCAGATAATTTGAGACCACGTGTTTCCTTGCATTGCTACCGAAACGAACAAGAAAATACGCTATGTCACTTAAAGAGAAACATATCACGTAAAAGTCGTGACAAAATATCGTAAATTATTATTCAGGGGTTTTCAAGATATAGCAATTTTTCGAACGACACTTTTGGACACTGCCTCAAGACATCATCTGATTTTTGAGCCTTCGTAATAAAAAGCGAAGAAAGCACTCTGAACATTGGCGGCGCAGGTGCTCACCGATTGGCATAATGCAAAACCTACCTCTGCTCCACATAAAACATATGTTGGTATTTAGTTAAAACATTTTTATTCAGGAAATTCCTGCTCCTAAGTGAACAAGGGGAAAGTGCAAAAAAGCGAAATGTTTAATAAAAAGTTAACTCCTCGTGTCCAGGCAGTCGTCGACGCAGACCCAAGATTTAGCCTTAAAGAGATTGCTGAACATATTGCGTACATTCGTTATCTGCCTACAGAGCCTTGGCCATGGTACTTAACTCATTCTGCCCGCGACACACCACAGCAAGATATGGCTCGACCATGATAGTTCAAGGGTAGTGGCAGAATAGCTTGGCGCCTATAGGCGCCAAGCTATTCTGCCACCACCCATGACCTATCATGGTCGATCTGTCTCTTGAAGTGTGTAATGAAGTCCTCAGAGGATAACTCCAAAATGTGGGTATTTCGTACCTCTGGCACAATGAGTTAAATCCAGGAGGATCACATGCGCATTTGTTGATACTTGAGAATAAGAGGCGTAGGGTGCGTTCAGCCAAAACTCGTCCACAAAAGTACAAACAATGTGACCCTAGACGCTTAAATGAGATAGTTATATGCAATCAGTTTTGAATGTATCATTTGGAGTCCAGCAGAAAAGTCCAAAATAAGGCCTGGGTGCATACAGGGGGGCCTTCTCCCAAAATTGCACACACAAAAAAAAAAACACGTCACTCTAAACTGAAGTTGTGTACGGTGTCTTTTTCTGATACGGAAGGAGCTGTTCTACAGCTACCGTGCAAGACAGAAGACACCATCAATACCATGTACTACGCAGACTCTGTACTTGCAGGGTGTTACGATTGTGGTTGTGTTTTCCTGTGAGAGCGTACATGTGTTATTCGTAGGTAACGATATGTTGTTTATTTGAGCTATCACGGTTATGATTTCGTCCCTTTTTAGTAAGATTTTCTTTTGTTCGTGAGTAGAGCCGTTTTCGTTTTGTTGTGTTTAGTCCGGTGCGTTGTAGAAGGGTCGCACTGTCTAGTGGCCTCGTAAGTGTCACGTCGGTTAGGTGACATCGCTACATTTTCGCTACTTTTTGTTTTCCTGTGCGCGTGTAGTGAGCAGCTTTTATTTTGTTTGGTGAATGTTCTCGTACCTTTTTGAGCTATCATAGATAGGGATACCATACTTTTATGTGTCTTTATTATACGCTAGAATGTAGAGCTGAAGTGAGCAGCCGTAATTTTGTAGCCTGTTATATTGTTTCTGGAAAATTCATGTTAATGAGTTTCGGCTGCGCGTCTCGTTCTGATTGGTTGAGTTATATGATTTCCGTAGAAGATTCTAGATTTTGATAGTGTATATAAGGAGGGCGCTGGGAAAGCCCGTTAGTACATCGTCTTGCTTTGTCAGTTGTAGAGATACGCAGTTTATTGCCAGAGACGCTGTGTATGAGAAACTTTGAGTCGTAGTGTGGACTGTGACATAGCAAAAAAGACTTTGTATTTAGTAGTTTGTGCATTTGAGAGTGCATTATTGTGTGGATATCGCATCGCTGAATTAAATATTGTTGGAACTGTTACTCCAGTTTTGTCTACATCCTTAAGCCACGGTTGACGGATTGCAGCTGAATGAGGTCTATTTAAAAGAACTCTACGTGCGTGTGTGTCTGGTGTGTTTATCATACTTCGACTACAACTCCACCACGTAACATTTTGGCGACCCCGACGAGATCTCTTCAGTTGGTTCAGTGGAAAGGGTAGCAGGAGAAAACAGCCAGCAGTGAAAAGCAGTGATGGCGACATCGGAATTGGAGACATTCCTGAAAATTGGAAAGGAATGTGGACTCGAAGGAGCTCAACTCCTCGAGTTTGTAAAGGAGAGAGAAGAGAAAGAAGAAAAGAGACGAGAGAGAGAAGAAAAGGAGAGATTGGAGAGAGAAGAGAAAGAAGAGAAGAAACGAGAGAAAGAAGAAAAGGAGAGATTGGAGAGAGAAGAAAAAGAAGAAAAGAAACGAGAGAAAGAAGAAAAGGAGAGATTGGAGAGAGAAGAGAAAGAAGAAAAGAAACGAGAGAAAGAAGAAAGGGAGAGACTGGAGAGAGAAGAGAAAGAAGAAAAGAAACGAGAGAAAGAAGAAAAGGAGAGATTAGAAAGAGAAGAAAGAGCCAAAGAACGTGAAATCAGGAGACTCGAAATCCAAGCAGAAGAAGCAGAGAAACAGCGAAGAGAGGCAGAGAAACAACGAGAAGAGGAGAGAGAAGAGGCGGAGAGGCAGCGTCAACACGAAATTCATCTAAAGCAGGTGGAGATTGAGGCACAGAGCCAGAGAACTAATGAAGCAACAGCATTAGCGAGCAGAGAACAAACAGCCCGTGCGCCAAAACTTCCACCTTTCATTGAAAATTCAGATAAGATGGATGCTTATCTGGAGCGATTCGAGCGCTTCGCAAATAGCAACATTTGGAAACAAGAGACTTGGCCTATTAAACTGAGCGCACTTCTAACTGGCAAAGCGCTTGAATTTTACACCCGCTTACCAAGAGAAGAAGCCGAAGATTATACTCAGTTGAAAACCGCCCTGTTGAGACAGTACGACTTCACTGAAGAGGGTTACAGGCGACGATTTCGGAACTGCAAGCCTGAAGAAGGAGAAACACCCGGCCTATTCATTGAGAGAATCAGAAGCTACCTGGAGAAATGGATAGAGCTGGCTGGCCTAAATAGAGAGTACCAAGACCTGTGCGACATCATCATCAAAGAACAAGTTTTCAGCGCATGTTCTAAGGACCTGGCCGCCCACCTTAGAGAGCAAAAAGACCAGTCACTAAAGGCCCTGGCCGACTTCGCTCAAAGATACCTTGACGCTCACAACATGAAGTTCGGGTCCAGTAAGCCACAGCGTGTGTCTGCACCAGCAGAGGAAATCCACAATATCAGAGACACCCCGAGATACAAGCCGGTGGAGAACCTGACATGTTTTCTCTGTGGAAAGAAAGGTCACAAAGCGATACGGTGTCCGTCTAAAGATGTTCCACGAGGCGACAACATCAGAAGATCCAACCAAGATCGTGGGATAGCAGGCAGAAGCAGTATCACGTCTCAACACAGAGCTGCCGCTTTATTAGCCAATGATGTGACGTCATCCAATGACTTTGAATCCAGAGAAAAGCGAGCGACACCAGAACTGATCGAATCTTTCAGAAAGAATGGACGCATCCCAGTAGGAGATGGGACTACATTTTTACCAGTCTCAAACATCGCGCTGCCTGAGAATGAAGTGCCGAACATGCCGGTGGTGTCAGGATTCGTCGGCGACACACCAGTGAGAGTGTTGAGAGACACTGGTTGTAGCTGCATCATCGTGAGAGAGGACCTAGTAGCTGAAGACCAGAAGCTACAGGAGTGGACCACCCTCATTTTGGCTGACGGAACTGTAAGAATTACCCCCCTTGCCAAAGTCAGTGTCGACACCCCATACTTGACAGGAGAGGTGAAGGCGTTGTGCGTGAAGACACCAGTCTACGACCTCATCATCGGAAACATTGATGGTGCCAGAAACGCAGACGATCCAAATTCAGAGTGGAGACCTGAAATATGTTCTGTTACCATGAGAAGTCAAGCAAAGAAGAGTCATCAGACCATCCCTCTTAAAGTGGCGAACAACACGGAAGCAGCAGTGGTGAATAAAGAAAGGCTGGTGGAGCTACAGAGAGCCGACACCACGCTTGACAAGTTCCGAGGTCAAACCGAGCCTGTGATGCGAAAGGGAAAAGAGATAACCTTCGAGACCAGAAAAGATATCCTGTACCGGATATTCGATAGCAATGGAGATAAACCTGTGCGTCAATAGTAGTTCCTGAACCTTTGAGAATGCAGGTGATGAAATTGGCACATGATTCCATATTGGGAGGACATTTGGGAATCAACAAGACGCTCGATAGAATCCGAGCCGTCTTCTACTGGCCTGATATGGGAGGCGACGTCACCCGATTCTGCAGATCGTGCGACATATGCCAGAAGACAATCTCCAAGGGAAAGGTGCCCAAGGTTCCTCTAGAGAAAATGCCATTGATCGATATGCCTTTCAAGCGGGTAGCTGTTGACCTTGTGGGGCCAATATCTCCTCCGAGTGAAGATGGTCATCGATACATTTTGACCCTGGTGGACTACGCTACGCGTTATCCTGAAGCCATACCATTGAAAAAGATCGACACTCCAACAGTAGCAGAGGCGCTCGTCGACATGTTCAGCCGTTTAGGAATTCCTGAAGAGATCCTGAGTGACCTAGGAACTCAGTTCGTCTCAGACTACATGGAGAAAATCAACCGGCTTTTGAGCATCCGACACCTTACTACCACCCCTTATCACCCCATGTGTAATGGGCTGGTTGAAAAGTTTAATGGAACTTTAAAGGCTATGTTGAAGAAACTGTGCGCTGAGCAGCCAAGGTTGTGGCATAGATACATCAATGCCTTGCTCTTCGCATACCGTGAAGTTCCTCAGGATTCGACAGGGTTTTCCCCTTTTGAATTACTGTACGGTAGGACTGTGAGGGGGCCCATGCACATCCTGAAGGATCTGTGGACCAAGGATATCGATGCACCTGAGGTGAAAATCAGCTACCAGTACGTCTTCGACCTGAGAGAGAAGCTGGAAGATACCCTAAGGATGGCTCGAGAAGAACTACGGAAGGCGCAGAACAAGGGGAAGCATTACTATGATCGTAAGGCAAAACCTCGACGATTCCAGCCAGGTGACCAAGTGTTGGTTCTTCTTCCTACCGACAACAACAAACTTCTGATGCAGTGGAAGGGACCATACGTTGTCGACACGGTGGTTGGCATCAACGACTACAGAGTCAAGGTCAACAATAAGGTGAAAACGTACCATGCTAATTTGCTGAAGAAGTATATTGCGAGAGGTCGTCAAGACAAGACACAAATGGCCGCATCAGTGCGTCTTGCTGATGACGAAAGACTAGACGACGAGAACTTGTTTGACCTTAATGAACTGTGAACTGTAACTTATTAACTTATGATTTGGTGATGTTCCTGAAACTAACTTTGACATTATTTTTAGTTTATCTTAAGGATTCGCAGAACTTTGGAGCAGATTACCTGAGCAGAGCAAATGTGTCCAGAACATTTGTATGAAACATTTCGATGCTCAGGACTGTTTACAGGAACTGTGAGACGTTTATTTTAATTTGATTTTTGATGTGAAGTTATATTTGTTTAGGGTTTTGTGTAGGTGTACACAGCCACAACCGTTCTTTTTAAATTTGAGAAGAAATTTTTGTGAAATTTCATTCTTAAGAGGGGGGTAATGTTACGATTGTGGTTGTGTTTTCCTGTGAGAGCGTACATGTGTTATTCGTAGGTAACGATATGTTGTTTATTTGAGCTATCACGGTTATGATTTCGTCCCTTTTTAGTAAGATTTTCTTTTGTTCGTGAGTAGAGCCGTTTTCGTTTTGTTGTGTTTAGTCCGGTGCGTTGTAGAAGGGTCGCACTGTCTAGTGGCCTCGTAAGTGTCACGTCGGTTAGGTGACATCGCTACATTTTCGCTACTTTTTGTTTTCCTGTGCGCGTGTAGTGAGCAGCTTTTATTTTGTTTGGTGAATGTTCTCGTACCTTTTAGAGCTATCATAGATAGGGATACCATACTTTTATGTGTCTTTATTATACGCTAGAATTTAGAACTGAAGTGAGCAGCCGTAATTTTGTAGCCTGTTGTATTGTTTCTGGAAAATTCATGTTAACGAGTTTCGGCTGCGCGTCTCGTTCTGATTGGTTGAGTTATATGATTTCCGTAGAAGATTCTAGATTTTGATAGTGTATATAAGGAGGCCGCTGGGAAAGCCCGTTAGTACATTGTCTTGCTTTGTCAGTTGTAGAGATACGCAGTTTATTGCTAGAGACGCTGTGTATGAGAAACTTTGAGTCGTAGTGTGGACTGTGACATAGCAAAAGAGACTTTGTATTTAGTAGTTTGTGCATTTGAGAGTGCATTATTGTGTGGATATCGCATCGCTGAATTAAATATTGTTGGAACTGTTACTCCAGTTTTGTCTACATCCTTAAGCCACGGTTGACGGATTGCAGCTGAATGAGGTCTATTTAAAAGAACTCTACGTGCGTGTGTGTCTGGTGTGTTTATCATACTTTGACTACAAGTCCACCACGTAACACAGGGGTGAATGAACAGATTCTAGACAAATGCGAAAACAAACACTGCAATGCCCAGAATCAAAATCCTCCATGAAAACTCACCTGACCACAAGTACAGGCTGGTACAAGAATATCAGTCTTCAATAGCAAAATGTCCAAACTTTACCACGATCTGCAAACTTCCATGGTCGAACTCCATGCATTTATTTCTTGTCCCCACACTTTAAGAAATGCCTTACTGAAAGCATTTTGTTTTAAACACTCTTAGCACACGGAAATCGTCATTTTAACCCATTCAGCCCTGACGCACTACAGCAGGAGATGGGTCGACCATGATAATTAAAGGATAGTGACAGATTAGCTTGGCGCCTATCGGCGCCAAGCTAATCTGGCACTGCCCTTGAATTAACATGGTCGATCCATCTCCTGCAACTGTGCATAGTCATTAGATGACGCCTCCAAAACTACTCTGGGAAATACTTTGCGTCGGGCTGAATGAGTTAAAGTGTCTTTCACTTATTCCCCAAAACGACCTCTTTGGAGCATTTCTGCTGTGGATAGAACAACTAAACTAGCGTGTGGCTGTAGAGGGAAGTGGATCTATCAGCTACACTAGAATGGACATTTTAGTTGTGTGAATAATGTCAACAATTTATTATGTATCAAAATATCTGAAACACCCTCGTAAACACGTGCACAGACACCCATGCACGCGTGAACACACACTGACATACAAACACACACGCACACGCACACGCACTGTCCATGCTGATAAAGCAGTACTGCTAGCTCATGGATGCCATTCCCTTATTTATTCTCAAAAGAACAATTTGCGCAGTTTTTCTTTCATGCACGTATATACTATTAGTACACTCCCACCATTACTGCTCGTATAACGAGGCCACACATAGCTATTCCGCCAGGCACTATCATGGCTCACTTCTCACCTCCCTCTATTTAGAATATATAAAATACGAATAAACAGTTTATCAAACAAAGAGGACGCTTTTTGTTGGATTGATTTTTTTTTCGTTTTAAAATGCAAACTTTGACGTAAGTTTTAGAGAGCATTCTTATATGGATTGAAACATGAGATTTTCCTGCATATTAAATCTTGAGGCCATTCCGAAGTCAATCCCAAACAAAACGTTCCCCCCCCCCCCCCTTCCCCGCCCTCAAGTCCGTCTGATGATTCAAATCCTGGGAGGCGTATAGTTCTCTCGATCTTTCTCATAATTCCTCCTCTTTTTCCTTGGACTTGGAATCCTGTGACAGCCAATACAGGAATCCAACTGTGGCAGCAGCAGCTGTACCCAACGCCAACCCAGTCAGGAGGTTGTCCACTTGGTCGCTCTTCTTTTCACCATAGCGGCACCACGCCACGAAATGTTCGCAGTTGTCGGAGAGCACGTTGTAGCCAATATTCTCTAGCTTAGACAGAGCGTTCCTAACAATCTGTGCCTTCGGCAAGGGTCTGGGAACAAATCAGAAAAAAAACAACAAACTGACATTCCAGAAAATAACGAAGCATTTTATTAACTCATTCGAGACGCGCCGCGTGAGGATACGCGGCAAAAGCCGCTTATCCGTACGCGGCACGTCTCGAATGAGTTAACACAACAAAGCCAGTAAAACTTACTTTCAGTCACTCTCATGAGTGTTGCCCTGTCCATCCGCCCCCTTACCCCAACAGACACGTGAGCGCGTGCACGCACGCACGCAAACAAGCACACACTCACCGGCTCTCCTTTTCCGGGGAGCTGCATGGCTTGGTGTTAGAGCGTTGGACTCTCGTCCGAAAGGTCGTGGGTTCGAACCCAGCTGGGGTCAAAATTTGTACAGACCTCTTTTCGGTGCCTCGTCTTTGAAATCACCTTCCGGTGGTGGACAAAATACGTCAAGCCTTAAACGTTTAACCTTTCCCTCTTCCCTTTTATGTCAAGCATGATGTTTTGCATAACTCACCTGAATTTCTTGTCCTTGCCGTTGTTCTTCTTGGCCAAGCTATTCTCTGCCACAGCCCAAAAATTTTCGATTTTCACTTTTGCCTTCTGGAAACTGCGCCCGGAGACACTAAAAAAATGGGTGGAGTCGACCTTTCCGCCAATGCCATCATTATCATCGCCGGCCAGATGAACAACTTCCTTATTTCCTGTGTGAAAAATAGACAATAAAAGTGTCAAATTAAACATTGTTTTGAAATCAACAATGTAAAAAAAAACCAATGTGTAAAAACAGACAAAAATGTGAAAAAAAGTAAAAAATAAACAAATGTGCCTAAATAAACATGTGTCAAAAATCAATATGGAAAAAGTTAAAATAGACAATGTGACAAAATAAACAACACAAGAAAACACGAAAATGTGTCGAACTAAACAATGACAAGGATTACTAAGCAGCACTGTTGCAACTTGTCCGTGACAAGCCGGTAATTTTAATTAATTCAACCCGACGCACGTATTTCCCAAATTTTGGAGGCGTCATCTAACGACTATGCACCTGTTGCAGGAGATGGATCGACCATGATAATTCAAGGGTAGTGCCAGAGAAGCTTGGCGCCGACAGCCAAGCTAATCTGGCACTGCCCTTGCATTATCATGGTCGACCCATCTCCTGCTGTAGTGCGTCAGGGCTGAATGGGTTAAACATGCCGTTGGTAGTACCTTGCGTAGATCACTAGAACACTGTCGTCCATACTCCCCACCCCATCTCCGATCCAAACACAGCCCTTTCGTAACAAAAAAGAAGTCTTACCAATATAGAGGGCCCAATGAGAGTAAAGTCCTCTAGGAAACTCGATCATGTCCCCCTTTTCAAGACTGTCCAAGACCGTCTGGTTATGCTTCCGAGCTGTTAGTGCTTGGGATGCCATCTTTGGGGCCTATCAAACCGAGATTGTGCCCCTATGAATGAGAGTGATAATTACGTTAGAGAGTATCTAGTGTAACAGTCTGTTGCACTGTAGTTATCAGTACAGTATCTAGCTTTCAGTGGAAAGATTCCAAGTCGCAATCTCTCTCTCTCTCTCTCTCTCTCTCTCTCTCTCTCTCTCTCTCTCTCTCTCTCTCTCTCTCTCTCTCTCTCTCTCTCTCTCTCTCTCTCTCTAGCAAAGTCTTGATGAGGTTTCAAGCTGGTGCCAACATAATCATATGATAATTAGTGTCCAAAAGACAAAGAGTATGTTGATTACTTCACGCCAAAAACATCAACGTGGTCTCCTGCCCTTAACATTATACTTGAACTCTGAGCCCCTTGATCAAGTTAAAAAACATCGTTTGCTTGGAGTCACAGTAGATAACCAGCTCAGCTAAGAACCACATATCGAAAACACATGCAAAACAATATCTAAAAATCTATTCCTGCTATCAAAACTAAGTCAAATAGTTAACACTGACACTAGAAGACTTTTTCTCCATGCCCACATTAAGACACACTGTGATTACTGTTCTACTATCTGGGATGGATGCAGCGAGGTACATTTAAAAAAACTTAACTCATTGTATCGTCGAGGGGTAAAGTTAACTGTGCCTGGTCCCTCTCCCACCGACGAAAAGTTTAGAACTATCCGACTGCTAAACCTAAACAAACAGTTCACATTTAATCGATGCATACTTATGCATAAAATTCTTCACCATAAAACCCCATCTTACCTTCGTATGTTATTTTTGGATAGTCAAAGACAAAACACGAGGAACAGTTTGTTACAGCTACCATGGGCCAGGCTCGATATATATAAAACCAGCCTTTCGTTCTCAGGTGCCAAAGCCTGGAACGAACTACCACCCCAAATTAAATCCATTTCTAACTCTAGAACCTTCAAAACTCGTTTATATAACATCTTGTTACAGTAACTTAATACCTGAACGGACTACTTATATTATATATATATATATATATATATATATATATATATATATATATATATATATATATATATATATATATATATATATATATATATATATATATATATATATATATATATATATATATGTATATATTATTCACTGTTATTGATATGTGTGCGCATTATTTGCATTGCTTTTTTCCCCAGTTTATTTCTTCATGTTTCGATTTATTGTGTTTCTCTAACTCTTTGCTATTAATGTTTCTTTTCTAACAGGACAGTTTGTAAGAGAGGCGTTTCGCCTAAAACTTTATCCTGTCAATAAAACGTTTCATCATCATCATCATCATCTCTCTCTCTCTCTCTCTCTCTCTCTCTCTCTCTCTCTCTCTCGCTCTCTCTCTCTTTTGTATTAGATAAAAACATTCCACAACAAAGCAGTACCGACGAAAAGCTTGTGTAACAGATATGCTGCTGCTAGGTCAAGACCTCATAACTAACAGAGTTCTTTTCAGTCGCGGCGCTAATAATGTAACCTCGCTGCTGAACGTACATTTGGCGCGAAGCGCCGTATGTATGTGTGTGCGTATGTATGTAAACAAGAGAATCTCCGATATTTTGTACACACAAGCTTGAAACTTGGCGAAATACTTTCCGAAGTGGGTGGCTAAGAGAGCATCCGAGCATATTCTAATTGAATGTCTCATTGCAGACATAAACAACCGTTTATAGGCGGGAAGTCGGTATATCCAGATTAGAGTCCGTAATTTTTGTCATATTTACTTGAACTTTTGCGTGTAGCTAGTTTGGAGAAAGACATTGGATGCGTTCGTTAGCCAGCTTTGTATCCTTTCAAATTCTTTAGTAAAAATTAATTCTTTTCAGAAAAGAATTAAAACACCCAAAAACCTTTACTTCTAGAGAAAGTCAGACAGTGGCGGTGACGTAAAAGAGGCAACTCCGTCACCACGCAGACACTGACATAATACTCTAAATATGACGTCATTCTCTCTCTCTCTCGCGCGGCTCTCTCTCTCTCTCTCCTCTCTCTCTCTCTCTCTCTCTCTCTCTCTCTCTCTCTCTCTCTCTCTCTCTCTCTCTCCTCTCTCTCTCTCTCTCTCTCTCTCTCTCTCTCACACACACACCACACAAACAGGCGCGCATCTCCAGAAGGAATAGATCCTCATGCGCCCTTGGAGAAGTTTGGAGCGCGCGCGCACGCATGCACTAACACATCGACGCGCTTTCAGAAGAGCATACAGGTGACACGTGTACTTAATATACCTTGTAGCTAGGTAAGTCAACCTGCTTTCACACAAATTATAGCAAGACTGAAATTGTACCGTGAAGTTCTAGTTTTGTCCCCATTTTCTCAAGCCTATCATATCACGTAAAATATAAAATTATGTAAAAACTAAAACTTACGTCATGACAAATGACGTTTAACAAATCAATGACGCGTATGTTCTGCGCCCCTTATAGAACTCACTGACCCATTAGCAGATCTGCGAGACTTTTTCAATCAGGCATTGAATCGTCTGTGTTGGATTACTTCGAGGGTTACATCATGGTATTGTAGTCCGATGAAGATGATTATCAGACCGACGGCCCGCGAAGGCGCGGAGAGAGAGAGAGAGAGAGAGAGAGAGAGAGAGAGAGAGAGAGAGAGAGAGAGAGAGAGAGAGAGAGAGAGAGAGAGAGAGAGAGAGAGAGAGAGAGATGAAATGAAATGAAATGAAACTTTATTTTACATTTTACAAGGATAAAAGAATAGGTGTGCAGAACTGTTTTCATTCTTGTCCTTGCTACACACTACAAAACAAAATAACGTACACTAAATCACTCTCTTACCCACACACATTGACGAGTGCCGGTGTGCTATTGCCGTGTGCACAGGTTTGTGCCAGATTAGCTTGTAGCCTACAGGCGCCGCGCCAAGCCAAGCCTGCACAACCCTACACACACACACACACACACACACACACACACACACACACACACACACACACACACACACACACACACACACACACACACACACACACACACACACACACATTATATATATATATATATATATATATATATATATATATATATATATATATATATATATATCTATATATATGTAATATATATAATTCTGGAGGCGGCATCTGGTACATGCGTTGTGTTTGCAATTTCAGGTTACGCCGTATGCCTACCTGATGAGACCCACCTTGGGTCGAAACCGGTCGTAGGCGGCAAAATCTTAAATCTATCCAGCAGGTCCAAGATCTGTTTGGGAATATTCATGCACTAGCCTCCCCTCTCGGGGGGAGGACTGGATATTCTCCAGCGGGTTGCGGGGCGCCTGGGGTTAGTCCCTATTACTTTATGTAGTAGGTGTTCAGTGGAAGGCTCAAAAGATCTAGTAAGCGATGCAGTCACAAAAGGACAGCTGATGTCCTGATGACACAATGCAAGCTTACCAGCCTGGATTTCCTTGGCATTAGCACAGCATTCTCAGAATTTATTGAAAAATTATGTCCCTTGGAGCTACTCTGATTGAGTGCATTTTTTTGGCTTTGGGCGACGCCTTTGTTAAAAGTAAAAATAATTGTACCACAAAATTGCCTAGGTGTTGCCTTTTCAAAATTAGTCAGTCTTCTTCCACTGCAACACCCCATAAAGCTTTAGGGATGCAATCCAGGCTGGACTAGTGGTTGCTACCAGTCAAATTCTGGAGGCGGCATCTGGTACATGCGGTTGTGTTTGCAATTTCAGGTTACGCCGTATGCCTACCTGATGAGACCCACCTTGGGTCGAAACCGGTCGTAGGCGGCAAAATCTTAAATCTATCCAGCAGGTCCAAGATCTGTTTGGGAATATTCATGCACTAGCCTTCCCTCTCGGGGGGAGGACTGGATATTCTCCAGCGGGTTGCGGGGCGCCTGGGGGCAGTCCCTATTACCTTATGTAGTAGATGTTCAGTGGAAGGCTCAAAAGATCTAATAAGCGATGCAGTCACAAAAGGACAGCTGATGTCCTGATGACACAATGCAAGCTTACCAGCCTGGATTTCCATGGCATTAGCACAGCATTCTCAGAATTTATTGAAAAATTATATATATATATATATATATATATATATATATATATATATATATATATATATATATATATATATATATATATATATAATGTACACATACATTGCTATCACTTAAAACTATACTACAGCAAAAGTAAAGAGCATAACGGATTTTGTACATGAAACCGCTATTGTTCTCATCATAAAAATCAACACGGCTCGCTCCAATAAACACATACAACACGCATACACACACACACACACACACACACACACACACACACACACACACACACACACACACACACACACACACACACACACACACACACACACACACACACACACACACACGTGCGCGTGCGCGCGCGCAAACACGTACAGATGCGCGAGTAGCTGCTATGTCTGCAGTAAAAGTAATCTTATAGTGACCCCGCAATCATCGCGCGCGCGGGTCGACGCGAAGAAACTATACCACTGCCACGCGGCGCGTGGTGTATCGACGGCATCCCGTCTTGTCAGCCGAGTCCAGTGGGGTCATGGATATTACATAATGCGGTTTGCTGGAATGCCAGCGGTATATTACACGCGTTCATAAATGTTACAAGAGAATGCAGACTATCCGTGAAATGATGCACAAGGCATGAAATGCTACATGTAAGAATAAAAATAAAAAATAAAAATAAAATTAAGTTTTGCATAGATGTTTCAGCAGCTTGGTCTTGTAAGTTTTAAGCGATGGCGCGGCTCTAACATCCGCAGGAATAGAGTTCCATAACTTTGCACCAGAATAGGACAATGACGACCTATAAATGTCCAGCCGAGGCATCGGTACTACAAGATTGTTGCCTGGTGTTCGACTGGACCTCGTATGTGCAAAGTGGAACAAACTATTGAGATAGGCTGTTGTTTCTGAGATGGTGATTTTGCGCATGAGCACCAACTTATTATACATAAACTGTTTCTCAAGTGGCAAAATGTCAAACAGCTTTAACTTGTTGTCAGTACTAATGACTTCCGAGGGTCTGTCAACAACTAGTTTAATGGTTCTTCTGTGGAACGAGTTCAGACTTTTTAAATTAGCATCGCTACTACCGTCCCAAATAGATGAGGCATAATCCAAATGTGACTGAATATGGGCATAGTAGAAGAGTTTCCTTGTTGGCTCATCAGCAAAATGTATCAATTTTGACAGGAGGAATACATTTTTAGATACTATTTTACACAGTTTAGTAATTTGGCCTTGCCAGCACAACTTGTCATCTAAGTTATTCCAAGCATGTGTTGTTCCCTGACTTGCTCCACAGGCTGGCCGTTAAGTGTTAGTTGAAGGGGAGGGGGGTTCAACTGATGCTTTTGCCGTGTCGTAATCAGCATGCATTTGGTTTTAGTGGGATTAAGTATCATGGCGTTATTTCTGCACCATCCATATACCTCATTTAAACTGTCCTGGAGAATCTTCGCCATACAGCTTACATCTGATGACGAAACGTCCAGTGTTCCATCGTCTGCAAAAAGACTGCAAGTTACACTGGAGTCAGATATGTGTAATGGAAGGTCGTTTATGAAGACGGAGAACAATAATGGACCAAGAATTGATCCCTGTGGTACTCCGTGCTCTATCACCCCCTCAGGTGAGTTTTTACCATTCACGTAGACATACTGCGTACGCCCATGCAGATATGACGTAAGGAAGGCAAGTGTGTCTGCGCTTAGTTGATAGACAGTAATTTTTTGAACTAAAGTTTTATGATTGACGAGGTCAAATGCTTTTGAAGGTCCAAAAATATTGCTCCAGTCATTTGAATGCTATTCATGGCAGTAAGCCATCTGTCAACTAAGTGTACCGATGCTGTGTGACAGGAGTGTTTCCGCCGAAAGCCAGATTGTAATGGATGTATGAGTTTGTGTTTTTCTAGAAAATGTTGTAAGTGTGTGTGAATATGTGTTTCTATCGGTTTAGACAGTGTTGACAACAACGAAATGGGCCTGAACTTGTTAGGGTCGGCAAGGTCTTTCGTTTTAGCTAGTGGGATATAATAATAATAATAATATCACTTTGGCTGTTTTTAAAGAAGATGGAAATATCCCTTGCTTTATGCAAAGGTTATATATATATATATATATATATATATATATATATATATATATATATATATATATATATATATATATATATATATATATATATATATATATATATATATATATATATATATATATATATATATTATGTCAAGGTATTTACGATATACGATAGGGCCATTTTCAGAACTGAGCTACTAATACCATCATGTTCTTTAAGTACGAGATGGATTTTCCAAAGTCGTATATCGTTAACAGGGGAATGCTGAATGATGTATCAGGGTTCAGCCGTTCTGCACAAAACGTCTTTAGCTTTTCTGACACAGCTGAAGACTGACCAGAATATGTATTTTGTAGCAACGTACTGGCAGCCGAGAGGAAATGCTGATTCAAGGTTTCAGCTGATAGATGTGTACATTGTGCGGTATTTTGGGACTTCGTAAAAGCATTGATCGCTCGCCACACAGATATGACATCTTTCTTGCCGTTCATAAGACGGTGAAAAAGTGACCTTTGAGCTTTCCTCACCAAATGTTTAACATTGTTTCTTTGCCTTCGATAAGCTACCAAATCCTTATTTCTTTTATTGTCATTTCGGAGCTGCATGGCATCCTTGATTTCCTTACTTAACCAGGCGGGAAGCTGGGGGTTCTTCACCCGTTTCTCTCTGAATGGAGCGTGTTTATCGAGAACACCAAGGAACAATCCGTACCACTCAGACAAAGCATCGTTGGGGTCATTATGGTAGTACACTGTATCAAAGGGCGCGCTACTTAAGTCACAAAGAAATGTTTCCTTGTTGAAGTGTTTAAGTGATCTGTATCTAAAAGTCGTGTGCTGATGTTTTCGGAATGAATTATCCGCTTTCAATGCCCAGGAACAGCACACCGGGTAACGATCGCTAATCCCTACCTGAGGCACTTCTGCTCTCGCCCATTGGGCACCGGCCTCCACGTGGCGTGGGTGGGTAGTCCCCTCAATCCCTGACTGAGTGGGCTAGCAGAGGGGTGCCATCTTTGTCCAGGATTAGGACTTGATGTCAGCAGATATGTTGTTCAGTCTTTTTCACTCGTCCGGTTTTTAAGGAGCTGTGCTAACCCAGGTCCTACCATGTTGGATTGGTCCTTAAAAATACTCGTGAGCTTTTGGTCTTTTGGATCCCAAGTATTTGCCGTGCTTGGAGACCCGTGTCGGGGGAGAAGCGGATCCTGGTGGCTAAAACACTCCACTTTGGCCCTGACTTCTGCCTAAACGGGAGGCTAGTCATCATCATCATCATCATCAGTCCCTTGCCCGAACTGGGCGTTGGGGGGACTGAAAGGCAGCAGCAACAGACAGTGCTCTCCACTGAGTTCTATTTTGGGCGGTGGCAAGCAAGTCTGGCATCTTGAGTTCGGTCCATTCTTTTATGTTTGCGACCCAACTCTTTCTCTGACGACCTCGCCGACGACTTCCTTCGAGAGTGCCTTGGAGGATAGTCTTGGACAAGGTGTTGTGTCGGGTCACGTGGCCAAACCAAGCAAGCTTGCGCCGTTTCACGGTTGCCAGAAGGGGTTCATGTGGGCCCACCAGGGAAGTGACGATGCTCCGTACATATTCGTTGGTCTTGTGCTCGCGGTACGAGATGCGGAGCAACTTCCTCAGGCACTTGTTCTCAAAGGCCTGGATTTTCTTTTCTGAGTCTGCAAGCAGTGTCCAAGTCTCACAGCCGTAGAGTAGAATAGACACTACGAGGGACTTGTAAAGCCTGTACTTGATGGTGAAGCTGATGGAGTTACTTCGCCATATCCTGTCCAGCCTGGCCATTGCGGATGTTGCTGTACCTATCCTGATACGGATCTCTGCTATGCAACTACCGTCTTTGGACAGGGTGGCTCCCAAGTACTTGAAGCTATTGACCTCTTCTAGCTTCTGGCCATTCATGTGAATGTTGCTGCTGCTGTCGCTTGTGGTGTTGATCATCACTTTGCTTTTATCCGTACTGATCTCCATGCCATAAGACCCTGCGCTACTTGAAAGTTTGTCTGTCAGGTTTTGGAGCTCACTATTGCTGCCTGCCATGAGGTCAATGTCGTCTGCGAATCGAAGATTGCACAGGGATCTGCCACCAATAGAGATTGAAGTATGGTGGTCGTGGAGGGTTTCCTGCATGATCTTCTCCAGGAATATGTTGAAAAGGACAGGAGAGAGCAGGCATCCTTGACGGACACCGATCGTCGTCCTGAAGAACTCGCCTGACTGATTGTTAAGTAGAACCGCGCTGCAGGCGTTCTTGTAAAGCGCTTCTATCATTTGGATCAGTCCCTCCTCTATGTTGAACGATCTCATGACTTGCCAGAGTCCGTCGTGCCAGACGCGATCAAATGCTTTCCTGAAATCAATGAAGTTGTGGTAGAGTTCGCGCTGATGCTGCAGATGTTTCTCGATCAGGACGCGGCAGTTGAAAATCTGCTCTACAGTGCTTCTTCCAACTCTGAAGCCAGCCTGTTCTTCTGCCAGCAGTTCCTCGGCGAAAGTTTTGAGGCGGTTGAGAATGATTCTAAGCATTACTTTGCTAGGGTGACTTATCAGACTGATAGTTCTGTAGTTCTGGCACTGTTTCAGGTTTCCTTTCTTGGGGAGCGGGATCACTAGAGACTGTGTCCATTCTACTGGCCATTTCTTTTGCTCCCAGATCTTTTGACAGAGTGTAGTGAGGACCTTCGTTGTTACTTCTCCTCCATGTTTCAACAGTTCAGCAGGTACGTTGTCTACACCTGGAGACTTTCCTCCCTTCAGGCCGCGTACGGCTGCTTCCACCTCTTCAGCTAACACTGGCAGGTCTTCAGACTTCCTGGCCCCAGCCTGGTTGTTTTGGAGGATGCTGGTGTCTGGCTCAGCCTTGTAGTTATACAAGTCTCGGCAGTACTCAGTCCATCTGTTTAGTACAGCAGTGTTTTCCGTAAGGAGTTGGCCGCTGCTGTCTTCGATGACTGTGGCTGTTTGCTGTTGAGTCTTGGTGAGGGTCCTTAGCGTTTCATAAGCCTTCTTGCTGTTGCCGTTTGCCATGCCCTCTTCCACGCTACAACACTGGTCTTCAATCCAATCTTCTTTGGCTTCTTTCATCCTCTTCCTGATCTTCTTGTTGACAAGTCTGTACTTGTTTGCTGATGTGAGGTCTTGGCCTCTCTTTTTCTTCCAGGCTCTCCTCTCATCACAGAGATCGAGGATGTCATCGGTGACCCAGGGCTGTTTGCGCTTCCTCTGCTTCCCCAGCACTTCTTCTGCTGTAGAAAGTAACACCTCTTTTATATTTCCAGCAAGGGTGTCTACGTCACAGTCCAAAGTAGCCAAGGCTGCAAATCTGCCTCCCACCTGGGCTTGGAAGAGCTCTTCTACTTCCGGGTCTTTTAGCTTCTGGAGGTCGAATCTGATGCGAGGGCTCTTGCTATCTCGTTTCAATGCCAGCTTCAACTTGAGGCTAGTAAGGACGAGGTTGTGGTCGCTGCCAATATCAGCGCCAGGAAAGGACCTCGTTTGTGCTTTGTTAACGCTGGATTTGAATCGTCGAGGCAGCAAGATGAAGTCAATCTGGTTATGGACCAGGCCTCCTGGCGATTGCCATGTCACTGTTCTTGACTTCTTGTGTGGATGGAGGGTATTAGCAACGGTGAGACGGTGACTCTGTGCGAACTCTAAAAGTCGCAGGCCTCTGTCGTTTGTTTCTCCAAGGCCAAACTTGCCAGCTGTTCCTGCCCATTGTTGGTAGGCGTCAGGGCCGATCTTTGCATTCCAGTCACCGAGGACAGTCAGAATGTCTTTCTTAGGTGTTTTCCTGATGATGTTGTCCAGTTGTTCGTAAAATTCTTCTAATTCTTCATCATCATGATCTGCTGTTGGAGCGTATACTTGAATGATAGTGATGTTGTGCGGTCGGGCGGAGATGCGGATGGAGATTAGTCTGCTTGACACGGGGGTGCAGCTGATGACAGTTCCAGCCACCTCTTTCCTTACGATAAAAGCTACGCCATGTTCGTGCATGGTTTCTTTTCCGCTGAACCAGATTTTATGGCCTTCATCTGTTGTTGTTTCTCCGAAGCCTGTCCATCGAACTTCTGCAAGTCCTACAATGTCCCAGCGATAGCGCTTCAACTCGTGGGTGAGTTCCTTCACTTTGCCGCACTGGTAGAGTGTGCGAACGTTCCAAGTTCCGATAGTTATTCCTTGCGTGGGCAGCTTGATGGTGGGTTTGGTTCCAGTAACACACTTGTCGCCCCCACCCTGGAGACCTCCAATGGGGTGCGCGGTCGTTGGTGATCCGGGCCCCGACCGATCCGGCATGTTATTCTTATTCTGTTGCTTGTCCATCAGTCCTTTCAATGGGCTTAGGCGAACTTGGCGGCGCCCGTCTCCTCTCCAAGTATTTCAACTGACTGAGAGACACGTCAGCCCCTCACAACGTTTCGCCCGCCAGCAGAAGCGGTTACCGGGGTGTGGCTAGGTAAAGGACCTGGAGCCAGCTGTGAGAGTTGAGTGCCATGTGAAGACCAGTGCTCCCGCCTGCCCCAAGAGGCGCTGCTGGCTGAAAAGTCAAAGGTGCTACTTCTCCATGAACACTCTACACCCCTTAGTCAATCGGCTCTTGTCACGTTGAGCCCTATCCCATTATTGACATGCGGGTTGATATACGGAGCACCATGCTATAGCCTCTGCTGCTGATTAGGTGCTCTACGCCTGTATTCCCCTGCATTCAACCGTGTGATAGAAGGCGGTGGCTCAAACGGTTCAATCGGGCTTACCCCCTTGAGTATATCTTTCGGGCAGTCTCCATTGTGCGTCGGCTGGAAACCCGCCGACAGTTGCACTTTCCTTTGTTGGGCTCGGTGGCGGGCGGGGACCCCCGGGGGATGAATATCTCTACTATTATAATATGGAAAAAAAACAAAAAAAAAAACAAAAACTAAACTTGCACAGAAGCGGCGCATAGCCACCGACATTGAACATGACAGTGACTCGGACTGTGCGGAAGCGACGCCTCAGGCGTCGGTCGTATGGCCTCGCTTTCTCATTGTTCATAGCAAGATGAAAGACAAACCTGTTTCCAAGCTACATCCATTTCTGGTGGGGGAGACCCTCAGGAGCCGTGTTGGCAGGCCTGACGCCCAGAGCCTCAGGTCTGGTGACTTGCTGGTGGAGTGCCGTACCCGGGCACACTCCAGCGGGCTGCTGAGGCTCTTCCATCGGAGACACTTCGGTGGAGGTTACACCCCACAAACTATGAATTCGTCAAGAGGAGTAATCAAAGATCAAGCTTTGGCAGAACTGTCAGAAGATGAACTTGTACGGAACCTTAAGTCTCAGTGGGTGACTTACGTCAGGCGCTTCGCTTCCAAGCGAGGTGGTGGGGAGATCCGTCTCCCGACCGTCATCCTGACGTTTGGCACCCCCACCCCTCCAACTACCATCTGGGGAGGTTACTACTCCCTGATAGTGAAAAAGTACGTCACTCTCCCCCTCCGGTGCTTTAAGTGCCAAAAGTATGGCCATGGGCAGAAGACATGCCGCCAGGCAGAGGCTTCATGCGCCCGTTGCACTAAGCCCGGACACTCTGCTGAGTCCTGCACAGCCACCCCCCTGTGTGTGAATTGCCAGGGGGCGCATATGGCTTCGGATAAGAAATGCCCTCGTTGGATATCCGAGTGCAAGATTCAGCAGGTGCGTGTGGAGAAGGGGGCTGTCCTTTCTGGATGCCAAAAAACTGGTTGAAGGCCCTGGTGCAGCTGCGGCTGCCCCAACCTCTAACACCTCCGTGTATACTTTCAATGCAGCGGTGGCAGGCAAGCGCCCCACCAAATACTTTTCATGTCAAACCCCAACTTCTTGGTTGGGGCGGAGCCTCGGCTCCTCTCGCCCCTGGAGAGTAACCCTCCTCCGGTGGTGACGAGGAGCCAGGGAACGGAGAAGGCGGACACTGCCGGTCCGGTTGTGCCGCCTTCTGTTGCCCCTAAGCCTCAGCCCCCACCCAAACCTGTTAGTCAACTTCAAAGGCTTCTGGCTCTGGTCAGCCTTCTAAGGCCGCTAAAGGCCCCGCCACACATGCCCGATTTTGAGGCCGGTTCCCGAGCAGTTTCGAATCGGTAGGTGATCGGGCCGGACTATAAAAACGTGTGCACTGCCACACATTTCCCGCTTTTTTTAGCCGACCGGTTTGAACCGAAGATCAAAGTCGTACCTGTTCTGCAAAATGGCTGCTAGTTTTGACAGTGATGATGATGTGCTTGCATTATCAGCAGTTTGCATCATATTCGGGAAGAGGCGGGCGAGACATCGGCAACGAAGGTGGTACTGATCTTCCGCCATTTTCAAACTGAAACAACGTGCTTTGCGAGACGCGCTCTGATTGGTTGAAGCTTACAATCGGGGCCGATTCGGATCGGAAAAATAGAGCAGGTTCTAGACACCCGATTCCCAGCCGATTGGGAACGGATCGGATATATGACGTCATCCGATCGCAATCGGATCGGAATCGGCTTCAAAATCGGGGGCACAACCGGCATGTGTGGCGGGGCCTTAACTCTAGCGGCAGGAACGCTGCCCAGTACCAGAAGTCTAAGAAATCTATGGGACCGCTGTGCGCGCGGGCCCAGAAGGAGAACACTGATGTCCCCCTTCAAAACAAATATGCTGCACTGGAGGAGCGGATGGAGGGGGTGGAAGTTGTCGTTGCTGATGCTGCGGCAGCTTCACTCCCTTCCTCTCCGAAGAACCAGAGGAGGCCCGGGAGCCGGACCCCTCTGTTTCTTCAACTCCTTCCAAGGCAAAGGAAAAAGGGGGAAAAACTCTTCACCCCCAGATAAGACATAATCATGTACTCTCTGCTTTAGTGGAATTGTCGTGGTTTTCAAGCTAACTTTGAGGAAGTACGTCGTTTAGTCAAGTTCTATAACCCCTCAGTAATATCTCTTCAGGAGGCTTACCTGAAGACTTCTGACCCTGTGTCCTTTAATGGTTTTAACGTTATACATAAAGGCTCTGATTCGGAGAGGCGCTCGGGTGGAGTGGCTCTTCTCATTAGTAGCCAAATTTTATGTAGCCCCGTTAGCATCGACACCTGTCTTCAGACTGTCGCAGCTCGGGTTACCTTGAAGAAGACCATAACTTTATGCAGTATTTACCTGCCACCATCACTGCGGGTCTGTAGTAATGATATTTTTAACTTAGTAGATCAACTGCTCCCTCCCTTTATTCTCATGGGGGATTTTAACGGTCACGCTCACCTTTTGGGGTAGTGACCACTAAGAGGTCAGATGTTAGAAGATGTTTTTTCTCAACTAACCTATGTGTCTTTAACGATGGCTCACCTACATACTCTAACTCAGGTTCAGGATCTAGTTCTGTTCTAGACTTCACAGTGTGTGATCCTTCTCTCATGCTGGACTTTGACTGGAAGGTTCACGACGACCTGTGTGGTAGTGACCACTTCCCAGTAGTCCTGTCATCGGTCAGCTGTGAGGAGGATTCGCCGGTGGGGCGCTGGAATCTCAAGAAAGCTAACTGGCCTCTGTTCGCCTCCCTCTGTCAGTCTCGTCTTACAGAGGAGGTGGTCATGTCAGCTGAAGAACCTGTTTCTTGTTTTACTTCTATATTGTTGGACGTAGCAGGTGAAAACATCCCTAGAACTTCCATATCACTCCCTCGGAAGCCGAGAGTACCATGGTTCAATAAAGAGTGCCGCAAGGCCCAAACAATGCGCAAATCTGCTCAGCGACGTGCTTTTCGTAATCCGTCGCAAGCGAATATTTTAACATTTAAAAGACAGCGGGCGAAAGCCCGTTACATTTTTAAACGCAAACGCCGTGCTTTCTGGAGACGCTTCGTCTTATCTTTATCTTCTAGGACTCCATCCCAAAAAGTCTGGAAGGCTGTTCGAAGAATTAGGGGCAGGAGTGGCTCGGCTTCTGTCGGCCATCTTAGAGATGGTGCCAGTTTGGTCACGGATAAAAAGGCTGTGGCCAATTTGCTTGCCTCCACCATTGCTCATAATTCTTCAACAGAGGATTATTCACCTTTCTTCCAGAGAGAGAAGGAGAAGCGCGAATCTTGTACTTGTGATTTTTATATCGGATAACTCGGAAGACTATAATGCCCCTTTTACGTTTTCAGAATTGCAGCAAGCCATGCAGAAATGTACTGACTCTGCTGCTGGATTAGATACCATCCACTATCAGCTGCCAACACATCTGCCTGAGGATTCACTCCTTGTACTTCTCAAGGCCTTTAACCATATCTGGATAACCGGTCATTTTCCGCCATCTTGGCGCCAGGCTGTAGTTGTGCCAATCCCCAAGCCGGGTAAGGATCCTTCCGACCCGGGCAACTACCGGCCAATAGCTTTAACATCATGTTTATGTAAAACTATGGAACGCTTTGTCAACGCCCGACTGGTGTGGCATCTTGAGTCACAGGGTCTCATCACAGACCTCCAGTGCGGTTTCCGGCGCTTCCGTAGTACAACTGACCATCTAGTCCGCTTTGAGTCTTTTATCCGAGATGCTTTTGTCAACAAGCAGCATGTCTATGCAATTTTCTTTGATCTTGAGAAGGCATATGACACTACCTGGAAGTATGATATAATGTCTGATTTGTCGGACACGGGTTTTAAAGGGCACCTGCCTGTTTTTATTCACAATTTTTTTTGTCTAACAGGTCGTTCCATGTCCGTGTGGGCTCCTCCCTATCCGACTCCTTTGAACAGGAGATGGGTGTCCCACAGGGCAGCATTCTATCTCCTGTTTTATTTAACATTAAAATAAATAACATTGTAAAGGCCGTCAAGGATGATTCTGAATGCTCTTTGTTTGTGGACGACTTTGCTTTGTGTGCACGAGGTCGAGGACTTGCGTCCCTTGAGAGGCGCTTGCAGCTGTGCGTTGATCGCATCCAGGGGTGGGTGTCTCTCAACGGATTCAGGTTCTCGCCCTCCAAGACAGTCTGTGTGCATTTTACTAATCAGACGACATTTTTTCCAGAACCTATCCTGAGCATTGCTGGAGTGCCAATTAAGGTGGCCGAGGAGGCAAAGTTTTTTTTGGGTAATCTTTGACTAAAGATTGACCTTCTGCAACCATGTTAACTACCTTAGAACCTCTTGTCAGAAGGCCCTCGACATTCTTCGTGTCGTTGGTCGTACTGACTGGGGTGCAGACCGCATTGTCTTACTTCGACTGTACCGGGCCCTTGTTCGGTCCAAACTGGATTACGGCTCTGTGAGTCTGTTCTACAGCGTCTTAACACAATTCACTATCAAGGTCTGCGCATATGTCTGGGAGCCTTCAGGACATCTCCAGGTCCTAGTCTGTATGCCGAGGCAGGGGAGCCTTCTCTCAAGCTCCGCCGCATCCGCCTCATGCTCAGCTACGTTCTGAAGCTGAAGTCCCATCCAGACAATCCTGCCTATGATTGTGTTTTTAACACGTCGTTTGCAGAGATTTACGATGCCCATTCGGGAGCTGTCCGTCCACTTTCCTTCCGTGTCCGACCTCATCTGCAGGCGGCCGGAGTGGACCTGGACAAAGTTTCGGAATCTCTGCAACACGTGACTCCATCCTGGCTACTACCAGTTCCTGACATCTTGCTGGACTTGACCGCCCACAAGAAGGATTGTACTCCACCAGCCATATACCAACAGAGCCTCAATGAACTCCTTTCAATTTTTCCTGGCTATTGTCGTCTTTATACGGATGGGTCCAAGTCTGAGGATGGGAGAGTGGCTGCGGCTGCAGTGTCCTCTCGCCATCCTAGACGCCCATTTAAGCTCCGCCTACCTGACCATTCCTCTGTATTTAGTGCAGAACTGCAGGCAATTCTGCTGGCACTCAAGCATGCCTATCAGTCTCGGGAAAGGAACTTCCTGATTTTGTCTGACTCTCTTTCTGCTCTGCAGGCCCTTCAGGGCGCGGGAACAGACCACCCACTGCTGGTACAGATTAGAGAGCTCTACGCAGACTTGATGAAGGAATATTATGACATCATTTTTATTTGGGTCCCGGGCCATGTGGGCATCGAAGGCAACAGAATCGCAGATTCTGCTGCCAACAGTGCCCGCAGTGACCCTGTCCCTGACACACAGACTGTTTATAGTGATTTTAAACCTGTGATTAGTGCGTACATAGCCCGCGAGTGGCAGTCCGAGTGGGACAAAGAGGAAGGGAACAAGCTGCATGAAGCTCTTCCTACGGTGTCCGACAGTCTACCTTTCCGCTGTGGCAAGCCGCCGTGAGGAGACTGTCCTTACTCGGCTCCACATCGGGCACACGTATGTTACGCACTCTTACTTACTTAAACAGGATGAGCGTCCATGGTGTTTTGCCTGTGATGAGCAGTTTTCTGTTCGACACCTTTTGCTGTATTGTGCTGATCTAATTGACACGAGATATAAACACTTCACAGCAGACTCCTTGAAGGTTTTGTTCCGGGATGTTCCCCCGGACAAAATCTTCAATGTCTTGAGAGAATGCAATATTTTTAACAAGATCTGAGCATTCATAGACTATGTGAATTTTTTTATTTGGCCCATTTTAAGAGTCTGTAGGCGTTTCTTTTAAAGACATGTGCGACATTTTAGCCTGCCATTTCAATCTATATTTACATCTTGTCTTAAGACCTTGCTTTTAGTATGGCTGACCAGATTTTTACCCATCCCGCCGTGAGATGGCCTTAGTCGCCTGCTCGGCGTTAAACCAAAATAACTAACTAACTAACTTCTGCTCTCATCACCCTTGATTGAAAACATTATATACGTGGTCTATAAGGGTGGAGGAAGTTGGGCTAACAAGAGTTGCTGTTTTAACTAGCTGCTTTAAACCAAACATAGACATGGTGCACTCCCAAGCAGGGTTATTCAAAAACATGTTAATATTGAAATCGCCTAGGATCAAAATTTCAGAGCTGGACTGTCTGACCTTATCCATCATGACGATAAAGTCGTCGAACCATTGAAATGTTGATGCTGGGTTCCTGTAAATGTACCCGACCAGCACGGGGCTGGATTTGTTTGCCCTTAACTCAACCCAAATGCATTCTACGGTTTTTGACTCCAGGTTCCCACGCCTGCGAGTAATACCGCTGATTGAATTATGAATGTATAGTGCAATACCCGTCTGTCCCGGGTATTCAGCATCGCGGCGCAGTAAGTGAAGTCCTGGATAGAAACGGCCTCATCGCTGATGTTAGGATTGAGACGCGATTCCGTTACACCAAACAAGTGAAATAGATTGGGTTGACTCAAGAGCACACACAGATCGGGAACTTTGTTAGTTAAATGATAAACATTTAAATGGCCAATATGTAACTGGCGATTATACGCCATGATAGCTAATGTATGTCAGTACTAAAGAGTACTAATGAAAAAGCTTATAAATGATACAACGGCAAATAAGAAATGAAATCGTGAAACAAGCAAAATAATATCAGTACGCTCTAACACACAGAAAGTGGGAGGCAAGTGAAAAGACTGAGGCTTTTCTACACATTCACTGATGTAGACCTCAGTCACTACCCTGCGGCCAGACAATACGTCACAACGGTCACTAAGAGTGACTAATCTCTTCAGCACACTTCAACAGTCAAAGCTAAACGACCTCGCTACGCAATAAGGGAAATAAGTCCGTCAGCGCTGCGAAAGGACACAGATATGATCGTAGTGTGAATATACGTTGAACACTAGTAGGGAAAGTCAGTGTCACGGTGCACAAATACTAGTTCTATAAGCGTCATAAATCGCACAGAGTTAGAAGATCGGTAGTCACGAGTACTGTCGGCAGAATTCAAAAGGATGACAATGTTAATATTGACCACGTGCAGTGGTTGAAGTTAAAAACAAATGAATACGTCTCTGCGCAAACACAAAATGAGCAATGGCACGCAAGTAAATCAATTTGATGCCGTTCAGTGATAGCCTGGAAAGAAAAGCAAAAATTTATGTAAGGAAGAGTAACTGAATGTTCTGGAAATGAGTCTAATACACACGCACGGGGTGTCTGTACTGTGCCCACAGTTCCTGCTGTGTGTATGGCGGGTATGTAAGCGGGGGGAGGGGGGGGGGGGGACGCTGAACATACGATGGTTGTGTCATACTGAAGTGTCCCCATGGACCTGAATCGCGATACTGTGGAAACGCGGCACTGTATGGTGTTAGTGGTGTTTGCTGCCACATAGCATACTGGCCCGGCAGTTCTGATAGCTACGTGACTACTAACTCTCTTCTGCTGTACCACCAAACCTGGATTCGCTGTACTGTGATTCCAGAGAGAGAGAGAGAGAGAGAGAGAGAGAGAGAGAGAGAGAGAGAGAGAGAGAGAGAGAGAGAGAGAGAGAGAGAGAGAAAGAGAGAGAGAGAGAGAGAGAGAGAGAATCCACCCAACAGCCCAATCTGAAATGGGGACCCCTTACTCCATGCGAGATAGATGGGATGAGGACCCTGAGTAACCACTAATTCCTTCCTTCCCAACCCCCCAACCCCGTTTGAGTGGGCGGAAAATCCGACCTCCTATAACCTAACGCTACAGTATCTAAGGATGACTAAAAGCGGCAGTTCAGTCCGACAAACTCGCTTAAACAAGGACTAAGCAGGATTTATATACCCTCCCGTCCTTCTAGAACAATCTAAAATGGCTTCCTTACCTGTTCGCAAGCGCACATGAGCTAGCCAAATTTAGTTGTACACTTTTGGTCCCAAGATACTAAGCCTTGGGAATGGACGAAGCGCATGCGCTAATACTAAAACAATCGTCATACCTGTTCGACCTACTCGTAAGAAGCCGCGGCCGCCAGCTAATAAATGACGTCAAACCACCTAATATTCTCTAACACATATTACTGTAGAACTCTATCCAGCAAGTACACATGCACAGAGCTGAACGCGACCAAATAAGAGAAGGCATAAAAATGCAAGCACTGCAGAAAAAGAGACATGGT
>BTPG01000008.1:124371824-124386824 GCA_036245525.1 Semisulcospira habei
AAATTTTGTTAACAAGACCTTTGTGTGAGTTCATGGATCGTGAAAACATGGTCATTTTGTGAAGCGTGAGAAAGGTCTCTTTCCCAAGGACACGCTATGGTCGTTAAAAAAAAAGGACTAAGACATTGATATAAAAATACTGAATGATTTTATGGTCCCAAAAATTCAAGACATATCAGTTGCAGGAGTTCATAAAATAAGGCGTTATGTACACTGAGGTCTCATTAGCACAATATCACAATAGAAATCATGGTCGATTAATATCTGTGGACGTCACTGAAGCGATTCTGGCATCACCCTTGAACTATCATGGTCGATTCATAACTTAATTGGTACCGTCTTTCAGAGATTAATGAGTTTATCCCCTTCACTGTCGAGAAAAGGTGAACACGATCCAACTGCAAGAGGCATACATCCTCATGAGCCCTCGCAATCGCGGGGGCTCATGAGGATGTATGTCTCTTGCTGAGAATAGTTTGTCTCCATGTTCTTCGGACGGTTGTGGCTTTTGGTCGTCGAACGAAGAACGATTTTAGAAACAAAATTTATGTCCAGTGGCAGATGAGGGGTTATTTAACTCATTCAAGACCGTGACGTGCAGCACTGATTCGCCGACACGCGACATAAAGCCGCGTATCTAAATGCGTGTTGAATGTGTTAATTAAGCAAGAACGACAATCACAATTTGGCAAGAATCGGTCCGAGGTCAGTGACGGCCCCTAGCGCACGTGAGCCAAAAAGGGATCACCGATTCAGACCCTCGAAGAGAAACAGATCCACTTGTGAATCCGTATACCTTGAAAATGGAAGGTACGTCTCATGTATGCTTTCATTGTCAGTGATGTGCAAGAGACATAGAATCACATGAGCCCCTGCATCCGCAAGGGCTCATGTAAATCTATGTCTCTTGCACATTAAAATGACGGTCGCAGTACAGATTATACACAGTATACCATCAGTGAAGTGACAAAGACGTGAGAATGTTTGGCCATAGACCACAATAACCGGACAAGCATCTCTTTGCCGAGAAACAGACGAACCGCAGGCCGAACTCCCGTCGCGCATGCGTCAATTGATTTAGTCATCCTACGCATCCGCTTTTGTTTCCACACACAACAACAATGGAGATCGACACTGTTTTGCAGGTAAAGAGGAGCAAACATTCCCAAGATTTTCTACCTTGAACACTTATTCAATAAATAGGGGCATACATGGTAGCCTTTTTTTGTTTTTTGACGGTTTATATTTCGATTGAAGTCTTCCTTTGTGCATTCTATCGTTTATTTGTGTCACACGTGATAGGCTGCTGGAGTAGATCAAGTGAAGTGTTCTAGTATTAGTTTCACGTTTACACGAGATGGAAACTGTTGAAATATAATTGACTGTATTGTAAATCTGTCATAAATTAGTCTGTAGCTTCTATCTAGACAGATCTGTAATTATTCTTTCTACTATAATTCTGCCGAGCTGTATTAACATTCTTATAATATCTAAACCAGGAATTCGATCAGGACCAAGATGTTGGAGAGTGTCTGCATGCTGCCAGTTCGGCGTTACCCGCCACTTCCAACGTTGTCAAGGTACATATTAGTGCAAAAAGTATTAATCAATAATATTTGTACCATTACAAAGAACTGATTTTTAATCTCTCACGTGTACAACAGTAAGGGTTGAGGGAAAGTGACAAACTTTTGGTTAAAGTAACACGTACGTTCCTCCTCCCTTCCCCCTCAACAAAAAAATAAAATAACTATACAACACAAAAGAACTAAATAAATTGGCAGGGAGCATGAAGGCCAACATTTTAATTGTTCTTAGTTTAACTTAGTCTGTGCCTGTTTTTTAATCAATGGGTATACATGTTGCATTCTCTTTAATTGCCTAATGTATTAATGGCGCTGTTAACCTTTTTTTTTTCCTAGCTGACGGTGAATATTGTTAACCAGGCTTGCGGAGAGCTGCAAAGAGATGACTGTATGCCAGAGAGCGTTCGTGAAATCTGCAAAAACTTAGACAGTACGTACCATCGTATGTTCCCCCATTATCCCTGCCTTTCACCTTTCTACAGTGTTCAGAAATCAGTGGGATGACACAAAATGCACATCTAAATATCTACTATTGGTGTGGATGTACTGGTTCACAAAGCATTAAATAAAAACAATGCTTGCAGTACTCACACTCACATGCACAATGTGAGTGTGAGTAGTGCAAGCATTGTTTTTATTTTTGTTACCATTTTTCATTGTTCTGTAGTGAGATGTGTTCTGTGATGACTCTTATAATCCCTTTTTGATTGTTGCATTTTTTATTTTATTTAATGAAAATCGAAGTGAATGTGCTTGCTGTAATTTGTCTGAATGAGTTTTAGTACTTGATAATTATATTAGTGTGGATACATAATATTGTGCAGTATATATTTATTAAAATGTTATTGTAAATGTGGTGTAGGTGTATGAATTGTGTGTGATCAGGATGTCTTTTTACATTTTAGCCATGTGACAGTGCTATTGCTGTCTATTTTAATTAATTATCAATTGATTCCTGTGTGGTATCCAAAAAGCATTTTGATTCTGATAGAAACAGGCATTATTTTAATATCTTTCTATTTGAGCAAGAGCTTACATTATAAAAGGAACAAGAAATTGGTTTTACTGTTGCTGCAAAGTGAATGTCAACCTGTTCTCTAATACGATGTTGTTGGTTTTTTTTTAGGCAGTGTGATGCTGCCTGTTCTCCAGTTCCTGAACAACTGCTTGGTACCACGACACAAATTTAAAAATACAGCAAAGGAACGTGCCTACACCAAGTTTCATCAAATGTGCACAGAAAACATGTCCACTGTTGCAGAAAGATCATCAGAAATTGTAGCCCCATGGTTGTGTCTGAAAACATTTGACCTGTTAATTCAGCTTCAATATGAACCTGAACAAGTGTGTTCTGAAATAAGCATGCCCCTTCTTGACACTGAGCATGACATTGTCGAGTACATTGGTGGTTTTGTAATCCAAAAACTCAGACAAAAGGCAAGAAGACTCCAAGATAAAGATGTTGGGGCAAGGATCATCAAGTGCCTGGAAAAACTAACATGCAGTGATGGTGACAGTACTACTAAAACTGGAATTGATGCTACTGCAGGTACCAGAAAGACACTGACAAGCATTCTCGACAGAGGTGGTTTGATCAAACTGAAACCAAATAGCGTTCAGATTTTTCTGGGTCTTGAAATGTGTTTCAGGGAGTTGTTTGGAGATGCATCAAGTGTGAATGCTTCATTTAAAACATATCTTGAAAGATGCAGTCAGTCAGAGTCTGTGTCTACTTGCTTGTATGATATTTTATGCAAGACTGATGTGTCAGACAGTACGAAAGAAAAGATCTTGGAAGATGTTGTTCACCTCTATTTCAAGGTGAGGATGTATCACAAATGCAAGACAATCATGGACTCGTTTAGGCGAAGAACTAAGACAACAAAAAAAGCAAAGGGTATCCGTAAACAGCTTAAGTAGTTCCCCCAAATCCATCAGGAACCATTATCCCGACCTTTTTTTTTTCCCCCCAACAGCTTTTAGGTGTTTTAACAATTTTATTCAACCAATCATCTTCGCAACAGAATTTTTTCTCAATCATGTGAGTGCATTATTGCCTTGCTTTTGTGCGCTGCATTGAGCATACCTAAGTTTTAGTGTTTTCGATGCTTTCCATGAATTTATTATTATTATAGGCGTGAACGTGCAGCGTTGCTTTTGTATGTGCTGCATCCATAGGGTGTGCCAATGTAGACTGTGTGGGTGGGAGTGGGGGGTAAGCGATGGGTTGATTGATTGATTGTACATTGCTTAACGTCCCGACAGCAACAAGGCTTTCTCAGGACGTGCCTGCACTGCTTGTGAAAAAAAACAACCAACTAAACAGAACATTGAATGTATGTCGCCAGCCGGTCAAACACATTAAATAAACCTAACACATGGGGCCTAAATAAAGCTAAGACCATTTAGCAACACACATCCAATATCAAGAGCTACAGGCAGTGCAGACAGTAGGGAGAGTTTAAAAAAGGCAAATACAGGTGAATGGACCTCGGGTAGACAGAAACACATGCCCCAGAATAGAGAGAAAACCCCACCCTGTGGGGCTGACCAGGGTGACCCTGGGAACTAAAAAATACCTAACCCCACCCAAGTCCCCCAGGGCAGACCCGGGTGGGGTGGTAAGCGATGGGGTAATGGGTGAATGTTGTATAGCAGTATGACATATATATATTCATTTTACTTAACATCATAATTGTCACGAATGCTTGGATGTAATTTGCTGAGCTATGACATTCTTAATTAGTAGATTGAATGAACTTGTTCTAGTCACATAACATGTATCTTGTTATTTTAATGATCCTAACCATTGTTATGGTACTCTTAAATTTAATCTAGTTATGAGAAAGGCTCAGTTGTGTCTTTGCTGTGTTTTTTATTACTAATGTTTTAAGAATGTTGTTACTGCACTGTATTATGTAATTGCTTGTTGACTGTCTATGTATAGGTAAATGTAGAATGTTCTAGTCATGCCTCTACCTTTTAAGCACTGCCATTATAATCATGTATAGGCCGTGATATGTATAGTTTAAGACAACACTTAACTTGTGCTGTTATTAGATTATGTTGCGTGTGGGTGTGTGTGCGTGTGCTTTTTCTGCATGAATGTAAAATTATTAGTTATTATTGATGTGGGGTTTAGATTATGAATGTATTCGATTGGAATTTAGGGTTGCTGCTGTGTCATTAGAAATGAATGTGTCTCTGCTGATTGTGTATATAAAAAGGATATAATTATTGGCATTATTGCATGCTTCTTGCGAACGACGAGCCAAAGACAAATTTCTGTATGTGATGAACATCAGACAATAAAGTTATATTGTATTGTATTTCTACAATGTATTGATATTTATACAATAAATGTTTCTAGTACCTGTCCCACCAGTGTTAGAAAGCATGACTCGTTTGAATATGTCTCGTATTGGGTGCTCTTGTTTTATGGTGTATTAGTGCATGTTAACCCATTCTACCCCAACACCGAAATCCCCACATTTTGCTGTTGTCTTCTGAAGACTCTAGCATAGCGCAGGACACAGATCGACCATGATAGTTCAAGGGTGATGCCAGAATAGCTTGGCGCCCATAGGCGCCAAGCTATTCTGGCATCACCCTTGAACTATCATGGTCGATCTTTATCTTGCTGTGGTGTGTCCGGGGTAGAATGAGTTAAGCAGAGAACATTAGAGGAACAACACACCAAAATGAAAGACAGAATTAAAATATATATAATGTATTCTTCCAACACCATTCCAACTGTAACATACAAGTTTACAACATAGCTACAACATAAACTATTGTTAACACACAATGAATCTAAATATGAACGTGCAGTATTAGAGCCAGAACAGTTCGCTTTAGTCAATTTTAATTAAGAGAACCGAAACTTTTACCACCCAAAAAATTATAAGTTATATGAACATAAAAGCAAATAATATACCTCTGATTTTCACTGAAAAGTGCTTGTGGTCTAAATAATTAGCAGTCTGGTTACTGTGCGACAAATGACACAAATGCTTTCACTGTTAGGCCAAATAAAAACAAAATATTGTATTAAGGGTGACATGACCACCCCTCCCCCTCAAAAAATAAGAAGCGTTGGTCGGTTTATTATTTTATTTATAATTCATACTTCATTACTTCCCTTTGTTTTGGAATGGCAAAAAAATGAGTAATTCTTTTGATGTTTGATAAGAAATAAAAAAAAGTCATGGTTGCTCAAATTCAACTTATTTTGTTTTGGCCGTAACAATTGTCAATAATCTTGAGTTGTCTTAGCAAAAACAGATAATGATCGGTGACTATCAAAAGCAAATGAGCTAAAATCATACAGAATATCTGCTCCCTATATCTCTCCGTCGGACACATATTTTGTTACACAGTACAGGTAACACTTAAAATACAGTAATACAAATCTGTATCTCAGAAAACAGACACACATTTTGTTACAATACATTTAGCACTTAAATTCAACAATGCTAGTCTGTATCTCCTCATGAATAGTACACACCAAATATGGAAATTGAAGCGTATAAAAAATATACCTATAAGAATCACTAGTTAATTTCAAATTAGCATCCTTTCATTAATGTACAGTTTAATGTGACATTTAAAACTTTCAATTCACTAGCATGGAATCAACACCCAGTTTCAACCAGAAAGGACCAAGGAGCACTAAAAAATTACAACACCACTACAATACCAAATTGTCAATCACATTTGATTAACATCCGCCTGAATTTTCATTCTACTGATACAGTATCTCATGTCGCAACAAATTACAACTACCAAGTGACAGTAATGGTCAATGCAGCATTCCAATGACAATAATTTATACACCCGCACTAAAAGGGTATATAATTTCTTACATCAACGAATTCGTTCCAAAACAAATTTCACAATTTATAAAGAGCTCATCTGCATGCAGTCAAAACAGCCTGGCAAATAATTCAGAGTCAACGTTGATCTTCATTGGACTTCAACTGATTTTAAACATTAACCCTTCTTTTGTATTAGAGCCAGAACAAGTTACCTGCAAATGCACCTTTGTTACATTAATTAAGAGAACAAGAACTTTTTACCACCAAGAAAAATTATATATTTTACATGAAAAGCAAATCAGTACTATCGCTAACAATTTAATATTAACTCTGCTTGTGACTGAAAAGTGCTTGTGGTCTGAATAATAGGTGGCAGGACTATTGAGTGACAAATTATACGGATGCTTCCGCTGTTAGACCAAATAAAAACAAAATAGCTTTGATTAAGGGTGACATAACCCTTCCCTCCTCCCCCCCCCCCCCCCCCCCCCACCCAAAAAATATTATTTTACAGTTTCCTTACTTCCCTATGTTTTGGAATGGCACAAAATGTGTAATTGTTTTGATAAGAAATCAAAAAAGGTTTTAGGGTCGGCGTAAAACAGTCAGGTCGCTCAAATCCAACTGTCTGTTTTGTTTTGGCAGTAACAATAATTTGAGTTATTCTCTTATCCGTCATAGCAAAAAGAGAAGGATCAGTAACTATCAAAAGCAAATGAGCAAAAAAAAAATGCAATCTCGACCAGAAAGGACTAAGGATTGATTGATTGATTGTACATTGCTTAACGTCCCGACAGCAACAAGGCTTTCTCAGGACGTGCCTGCATTGCTTGTGAAAAAAAACTAAACAGAAAATTGAATGTATGTCGCCAGCCGGTCAAATACATTAAATAAACCTACAACATGGGGCATAAATAAAGCTAAGACCATTTAGCAACACACATCCAATATCAAGAGCTACAGGCAGTGCAGACAGTAGGGAGAGTTTTAAAAAGGCAAATACAGGTGAATGGACAAAGGGTAGACAGAAACACATGCCCCAGAATAGAGAGAAAAACCCACCCTGTGGGGCTGACCAGGGTGACCCTGGGAACTAAAAAATACCTAACCCCACCCAAGTCCCCCAGGGCAGACCCGGGTGGGGCAGAAAGGACTAAGGAGCATTCAGCAATAAAAACAACAACAATACAATACCAAATTGTCAATCACAATGACATGCGCCCGAATTTTCATTCTACTGTAGTACTGATACAGTATCTCCTGTCGCAACAAATGACAACTACCAAGCGACAGTGATGATCGAAGTGGCAACCAAGTTACAATAATTTATACAACCACACGAAAGTAAAATGGTATATAATTCCTTACATTACAAAATATGATCCAACACAAATCCCACAATTTTAAAGACCAAAACAGCCTGGCATTCAGTTTGAAATAATCCAGAGCTTGTCAACGCTTCATCTTCTTCATTGGACTTGTGCTGATTTCAACATCAACCTTTCTTTTGGCTGCAACATTACCTCTGGGTTGAAATGTCAGAGCTAGGCTTCTCTGGGTGGCCAGCTTGTTTTCATTGTAACCAAACATCCACAGATTTGGATTGTCGCATCTTCGCCCAAGTCCTCGTTGACGTCCAAAGTGTTGTTCTATGGGATCTTGGCAGAACCTATTGCTTAGAACATACTCCACGCCACTGCTCAGAAGGTATCGAGTAGCCTCTGGAAATGCTTTCAATGTTGTGCACAGGCCTTTAAACGTTTGGTGACTGAGAAACATTTTGTTCCTTTCAGTCTGACTGAAGTTTCCCTCGCGCCTTTGCACCGCTTCTTTCCAAGCCACCAGATAGCTGTGGAGTTCTTCAAAAAATGCAAATCTCTCATCCATCACATTTCTATATGGTGCAATGTCTGACTTGTTTTTTTGTTGAGCTTCTGTCAAACTACGTGAATTCATGCAGTCAAAAAATCTGTCCATCAGCAGTATGAATTTGGCAGTTTGTTCCATTTCTGGCCTCCCCATTTCCAGCATAACCTTTCCAACCCGCTCACTCAACACTTGGGCTGCCAGCTTGACATTCATGACAGATTGTGGAGTCAAGTGTATGTGATCAGCTGTTAGTCGCGTTCGTCTTAGCACCTGAGCACAATCGCTGTTGTACACAGCCACAACATGCTGCCAAAGAAGATGACAACCATTCTGCCACAGGAATCGAGTGTTCTTGCCTGACCCTGAACAGCTCAAATTGTTTCGCACTGTCTTCACAAGATGTGGTGCATCTGAAAAGAAATATATTTCTCGCTGCTGTGCAAACAAATTCATTGTTTTATAACAGATGCTGCCAGGTGTGCCATGCATGTCAACAAGACGTTGATTAGGGGATGCCTTATCGCTCGTCGAGGCAATAACTTTCAGGAAGCAGTATGTTTCGAGAAGGCCTACAGCCCTCCAAAATAAAGGGTACAGTGCATCTGCTGTGACTGCTTTGGTGCCAAAAAATCCCACACTCTTGCTGAGATTGGTGTTTACACCAACTACATAAAACAGTAGTGCATGGGTGGCAATATTCTTTAGGTCTCCGGAACTGCCTGTTACGTAGCCAACAAGCTCACTTGAACGGCGATCAAAGATGAGATCTGATGTGATCGTCATCTCATCATGTAAAAGCACCACAAAACGTTCACTGTCCCTATAGTTCTTTGTTTCATTGCGGATACTCTCCAGTACTTCACTGCGGAAACCAGCGTTTGGATGGAATACATTAGTGTAATCTCTTAGTGTAGATTCACCAGGAAGGCGAAGCACACCTGTCGCTCGGAGGGTTTCGTAAGCAGCAGGACTTCGGCTGTGCAGAAGAATGGCCAAGCGTATCATAGTTGGATGCCATCGCATCCCCTTTTTGCCAACCTGGAAGGCTTTCTGTTGCTCAGCCCAAAACAACTTGGTCAACTTAGATTCATTTGAGAGTTTTTCTTTATCAATGGCACTGATCAAAGACTCATGCAAGGTGTCGCTCACTATAACGGAGTCCGTCTTAGAGATTTTTTGAAGTTTTCCAGTTGTAGTTTCAGCGTAGCAGCTTGCTTGCGAATGGTCTTGAACGCTTGCTTCAGCTTTTTGTGTGACACTGACACCAATGGATTGTTGTTTAGAATTGGCGTCTTTTCGTTTGCATGTGCTCTTGCCTGTTTTTGCAGTAGTAAGTTCTTTACTTCAAGGCAGTCGTTACAGATCTTGGAGGATTCTTTCACCAGCAAATGACAGGTACTTGATCGAGCAGTAGAAGAATGTGTTATAGAAGAAGTCTCTGAGACATAGAGTACATGTCTGTAATATAGATCCTGTCCAGTTGGGAGCTCGGCAAATTTCTGCAGGGCATGGTCCACTACACCTGGACATACATGCAGACCAATCAAAGCTGTTAGATGTTTAGAGAGGTGAGTTGATTCAATATTGGCCGTCAGGTGGGGTGATTGCAGTCCAAAAACAGAAACCACTGCGGATAGATCTGGGGTGATGCTAACTTGCAGATGTCCAATACCAGTTGGCGTTAGTGAAACAGCTACAACTTGGGCATCGGAGTGCAGAACTACACACCATGGAGCTTGCAATTTTGATGCAGCTTTTCTAACATCACTGAAGTTATTGTAGACAACCTTGACAGGCACCAGAGGTGGTTCACGTGCTACCTGAAATACACACAAAGAAATTCAGGTATCAGAGTAATCCCTTTAAAAAGTGTGAAGTTGTATTATGATGCATAATGTTACCAAATAGATAACAATAATATTCTATTATATCATTATTATTATTATAACAGGTTTTGCCAATAAACAAAAATTACATCCCCACCCCATAGCATCCTTTTATGCACAAGAGACATAATTGCTGTCTGCGAAAAGTGTACTGCCAATAAAACAAATTTGCCTTCATGTGACAGTACAAAGAAATTCAGTCATCTTGACCCTGTGGCCATGACCTGGGTGACAAACGTTGTCGTGGCCACTTCAAGTGAAATGTCCATGAAATCGGTCCAAAAGCACTGAGGTCGGATATGAGCACACTTTTGTTAAACAGTTTAGCCCCTACTGGCCTAGTCTGAATTATTGCACTGACAATACCACCTCATAAGGTCACTATACACCAAATTTTAAATTTGACCTCAATCCAATGGAAATATATTTTATATAAACATGTGACATTTCCATGTAATTGTGTGACCCCTTTAAACAGAGTTATGCGCACTGCACATGCCCTGGGAAAGTTACAGGACTATCCTCTTAATATAGTCATAAATTAATTTTATTGCAATTTGATCATAAACCCTGGAGAAATCAATGCCAAAGGCAAAACCAGATTTATGCCACAATGGAGAAATGAATGCCCAAGTCTAAAGTACAAAATCGACATAACTGCATGGGCAAGTGCACAACTGTTCATCGGATATGGATCTACTGCTCCATGGGATGTTATCAAATGTCATACAACACTGTCAACAGGATTTTATAAGATAAATAGACACTTACAGGTTCTTTTCTTGGAGGAGGTTGCCTTGTGACAATGGACTTGACAGGCATACACTCTGTTGGAAGGCTCCCGGGTAGAAGATACCGTTTTTTCCCACCAGGACCTACAGCAACATAATACCAGAAAAATAAGAAATTTGCAAAGACACAAATTATATAGTGATCAACCATAAACAAAATTGACAGTTAATTATACTCCTGTGATTTCTATTCCGTTCTATCGTTCCTCTGCATGAAGTAGCAAACCGAATAAGACTCAGAACTGAATACTTACTGAAAGTGAAAGTACACACGTGTGCTACTGGGGAGTACTGCTACTTTTGCTTACGATATTAACATCATGCAAGAGTCCCGAATAAATCGCAGGATAAAACTTTTGTATAGTGAATTGAACTTAATATGATTAGAACGAGCTTATATTCTAGGTAAATAATACTTACCCAACTTCACGCATTCCTGTCGAAAGTGTCTAGAACAAATCTTTGCAGTGAATATGTTTAAATTGCTGTCTGCACGATTCACGGCGTGAACAAGCTCTCTCTCCCACTTCAAGTCCTTTGGTTGGCGAATGGAGAAAAACGACAGCCCCTTGTGCTTTCCGTTGCATGCACCACAGCCCACAATCGTACAACTTGCACCAGGCATAATGCAAGACAAAAGACACTTTACAAACTGCACCACTAACCAAAATCATAGAAACAATCCACGTGAAAAGCTCTCCGATGTACTGAACCGGAATAATGAGTTGACTGATGCGCAAGAATAGTTGCGCGACGAGTGCAGAGACCGGAAGCAGGAGAGAGAGCGGTCCGGTTATTTATGGTCTATGGTTTGGCCAAAATCGGTGGCAACTGACAGTCCAACAATCTTTAGTGCCTACGAGCCATCGCGGCAGCCACCGAGTCTGCAGTGGAGGGTCTGGGAGGTGGAGCGAAGTCTCTGTGATCCCCCGCGATGACCGCCTCCTGGTACGGCGGCTGGTAATAGTCGGGGTTGATCATGACTTCCTCGTACGACGGCGGAGGGCCGACGGGGTCTGGCACAGACAGCCAAGGGAGAGGGTCTGCGGTGGCGCTGCGGGTGAAAAAGGCCTGCCAGAGGAGTGGTTGACGAAAAGAGGGGGAATACTAACATCCTCGTCATCGTCAGTCACACTGATAGTAAGACTGCCGGAGACGTCTGTGGATGATCCACTGTCTGAATGGTTATCGTGAAAATGGATGGTCCTGGGCTGGTCCTGAGGGGGTATGTACCCAGCTGGTGCTAAACGGGTGCTGCTGGGCCTGCGTAACGATCGCGACTGGGTGGATGGGGGGCGGGTGGGCGCTGATGGAGCCACGCAATTGTTAGCAAGTCTGTTAGCAGCTGTCAATGCTGCTGCTGATGTTGCTGTTTCTTTCGCTGCATTTCTCTGCCTCTGAGTCGCAGTTCTCGGCTTGCTGTTGTCGTCAGCGTCACTGCTTTGTGTGGACTCAGCTCCCCGCCTTTCATTTGCCACCTCCTCTTCTCGTTTTCGCCTCGCCTCCTGCTGCCGACTCTTCGACAACCTTTCTTGCTCCTCCCTGTAAAACACCACAGTACACCCAGTATGCAAAAGGCTGTCGAGCCAAAGTCAGCCGCAGTGGGCCCGCGTGCGGCTGACTTTGGCCCGATGAACTTTGTGCATCGGATAGGACGTTCTCACCATCTGCAGATTATCTCGGAACACTCCCATGTATACAAATACAGTACCTCCAGTAAGTCCCGGACATGTGAACAGACATAGACAAGACAAGTGAAGTCGTTTATTTCTGCCCCCCCTGGGGGTATAAGAAAGAGAAGGGGGAAAAAAACACAGCGCCACGAATAAGTCCCGGGAGTGTGCACGTTTCAGGGACTTATTCGTGATACTATCTGTGTCTGTTCACCCGAAATAAATCCTACACTGCATAAAAATAACTTCATTATGATCTACGCGTCATGACGCGAAACTTACTATGTCATTTGGGCTACTGTCATCAAAGTACCTCTTATGTTTATATCAACTATGCTATTGCAAACAGCACTTATTTCGCTGTTTTTACAAATATTCACTATTAGCAATAAAGCTTCCGGGACAAACAGAAGAGTTCGTGCTCGTATAAACGGGAAATGTATTTTGGTATTTACACGTGGTCGTCCTATAACACGTACTAAATCAGGCCTAAAGTGGATGGATATTCTGTTCAGCACGAAACACACACACAAACACACACACACACACACACACACACACACACACACACACACACACACACACACACACACACACACACACGCACACACACCCACACACAAACACACACACACACACGTGCACACACACAACCGACATCAATGGCGCTCTAGCTTATGTGCCCCGGCAGTGGTGGGGATTCATGAGGATCTATATGTCTCTTACTAAAACAATATTATATCTATGTTCCTTAAAGTGCTGGGGCTCTTTGGCTTAGATAAACGAAGAATTTAGAAACAATACCTGCGTCAAGCGGCAGTGAAAGCAAATTAACTCACTGGAGACGTGTCGTTGACGGATACGCGGCGAATAGCCGCGTATCCGTGTACGGCACGTCTCCAATGAGTTAATAGAATTAGTACCTGCATGCTCGCAGTGCCTCCCGTTTTTCGAAAATGCCCCTCCGACACAGGAGAACGAAGCTGACAAACTCCAGAGCCCCGCCGGCGACCACGAGGTAGCAGGAGAAGTCCGGTCTAGAATCCCGCTCCTTCCAGTGACTGTCATCCCCGGAATGATGAATAAACACCACCAGAGCTATCACGGTCAAACCCGCTGTCACAGATCATACGACCATTTCTGTTTGGTTGTTGAACATAGGTTATTGCTAATTTTACCGGTTCGGCGGAAAAGACGCGTAACTACGCGTCTTTTCGCCATTTACGCGGCGTCTTTTCCGCCAACCGGTATCGTCAGCAGCAGTCAAGGCGTCAAAGCGACCTACTCCAGGCATTAAGGTGTTAATAGATGGCAAAAATCATAAATGTTCTTAGTTTTCTTTTACAATAATGCTGAACAGAGAGGGTTCCTTTTAACTCATTGTGCCCGAGGTACGAAATACCAACATTTTTGAGTTATCCTCAGAGGACTGTATTACAATCCAGGAGACAGATCGACCATGATAGTTCAAGGGTGGTGGCAGAATAGCTTGGCGCCTATAGGCGCCAAGCTATTCTGCCACCACCCTTGAACTATCATGGTCGAGCCATATCTCGTGCGGCGTGTCGCGGGCAGGATGAGTTAAATTATGAAATTTGAATGTAAAATGAAAGACACTTTTCTGCTCGTCCTCAAGTTTGTACGCAGGAGGAATGCTTCCGTTAAGCTCGAAACTAGACAGTGGAAAATCTCTGGCACGTGCGCCTAATCATATGCATTGTGGAACGACTCAGCTGAAGCCAGACAACATTGATAACCCGTTGTATCAGCGACTTTTAGCAATGAAAGCCCGCCATGGAGCCGATCGCTTTCACTCATCAGTTCTGCCCGCGAAACACCACAGCAAGATATGGCTCGACCATGATATTTCACGGGTGGTGGCAGAATAGCTTGGCGCCCATAGGCGCCAAGCTATTCTGCCACCACCCTTGAACTATCATGGTCGATCTGTCTCCTGAATTGTAATGCAGTCCTCAGATGGCAACTCTTAAATGTGGGTATTTCGTACCACGGGCACAATGCGGAGTTAAAGGATCCTGTATTGTAATAGACGTTCATAGCGTTTCCAAGCGAAACGCCTAGTGTTACAAGTTACACGGCACGCTTGAACAATGCCCCGATGGCAGCAAAACTTAGAATCAGGACATGAATGTTTTGCATGTGAAAACTGAAGGGAAAAAAACCCTGAATGTGACACTGAATAAATGTCGCTAGCTATTTTAGTTCACCAGAGATCTACAGTGAATATGACCTAATACGCAAAGGCCTTCGGGCCAAAGTCGGCCGCAGTTGGCCCGCGCACGACTGTGCCCGGGCCCACTCCGGTTGACTTCGGCCCGATAGCCTTTTGCGTACTGGGTCAGATTAACTGTCGATAT
>BTPG01000008.1:124391824-124394824 GCA_036245525.1 Semisulcospira habei
TTTTAATGAACAAAATTTGATCGATAGCGTGTCCGATTCATTGGGACAGATTCTGCTGCAAAACAGCGTCCACACAACACTAAATGTACTTCTCAAAAATTTTACAGGTTGTAGAGTGGAATTCTGAGACATTTGTATAATAAGCAGTAAGGGTTAGGATTAGGTTGAAAAACACGTGTTATGTATGCATGTGTAGAGGTGGGTGTGAATGTGTAAGTGCCGCTCAGTTCATTCATAAAAGATGTTTATGTGTGAGATGTGTAAGAGTAATGTGTAACGATTTTGTAGTGTTTACTTATGTCCATTTGGAATTTGTAGCTGTGTAAGTGCAGGGAGAAAATGTTCATAATTATGTTATAATGTTTTCATGTCTTGTTTGTACTATTTGTTATAAATGTACCACAACCGAATTTCTCTTTTCGAGATAATAAAGTACTCTTATTCTTATTCTTATTCTTATTCTTAATTTAGGGTATTCTATTTTCTTTCGAGCTGAAAAGCATGTCTGATGTTGGGACTATGATGTGCAGGATTGATCGCGGTTGCGCAGAGATGGCCTACGATGTGAAGAGTGTGGGACTACACTGAGCAAAAATCGCTGCCTCCAAAATTTACGACAGATCTTAACCTACATTGTTTTAAATTGTTACACTTATTCTTTATGTAACTGTCTAATTTTAATACAGTCAATAAATTAGTTGGATTCCATTAAAAGAGTGTAAGAAAGGTATATGTCAGAAAAAAAGTATGATAGAGGCCAAAAAGTGTCCGTTATGATCAAAAGCGTTTAAAATACCCGGTTAGAATGTTGACTAGTTCCTATGAGGTTGATAAAAACGAGCATCTGTGGGAACAACGAACACAACACGCGTTACAGTCATGTCAGCTGCATGCAACGGCTTACGCTAGTTATAAATTTCCATTGACTAATCCTGTTTTAACTAGCTCCTATTTAGGTCACCCTTCAACTATATTTGTGATCGTAGAAATTCCTGCAATGTTGATGTGGGCTAATTTATGCAGTTTGGTGCTCCGTGTGTCACCTTGATGACTGCATGTCACACGATTAGTGCATTACTTTCAGCTAATTCTCGTGTCCCAATCATCGAAAATGGCGCAACAAACAGTTACGTTGATTGTTTGTTTGTGTGTTCGCTTGTTTTAAGTGAGGATCTAAAGATCATAGACAAATGCATCTTCAATTATATTCTCCCAGAGCACGTGAGGGTAGTGATATTGTAATATCGAAAGAGAAAGAAAGTTTTAGAAGTTGTTGAGGTAGACTTTTATTTTCATAGCTCAAAATTCGAGAGATTTTAAAAAGGCTTTCTTGACAAGTGCCGATAATAAACACTTTTTTAATAAAAATATCGATCATTTTGAACTCGTTTGTGCCGATTGTACCGTAAACTAGTAGTGTACATTCGATTCAGCTATCGTAATCTGCCGCCGTTTAGAACAGACCGAGACCGTCACAGTGGCTATTTTAGACAGAGCGAACTTCGGATATAACAAATCGTTTGTGAAGCCAAACATGTTTTGTTGTTACATCGAAACCTTATATGCAAAGTAAATTACAAGGAGATTGTGTGCCGGGTCGAGACCTCCGAAATGGTGCTATACATGTCTAGCTCTTGTTATTCCCAACTTGTTATAGGCGAACTTGTTATAGGCTCCACCGCGCAGGCTTTAGGAAACGCCCACGGACTATGACACTGAACTTTCCAAGTCCTGTAGCGATGGGCAAGGGGAAAAACGGCAGGTGAAAGATGTCACTGGAAGCCGCAGTCTCAAACCTGCATGCAGGCGGTTAAGGATATTGGTCGCCTGATGTTGACCTGGGGATGACAACGTCACTCGGCACACCCTGAACGACCAAGCAGCCTTCTCTAGGGACAGCACTGCTTGCTCCACACGGAGAGGGGCCTAGAAAAGGTGGTCTAACCAAAGCTCATCCCCTCGTAACCCCAGTTGGTTAGCCGCGGTCAACGGGCATCTTCTCATGCGGTCAGAAAACAAGAAAAAACAATGGATCCACTCTCATGACGACCACGACCGGACTCAACGTAGCATGCTGGAACATCCGAACCATGCTCGACACAGCAGACAGCGGACGCCCTGAACGTCGCTCCGCCCTCATTGTCCATGAATTGCGGAGGTTAAACATCGACATCGCCGCGCTCAGCGAAGTACGCCTCCCGGAGGAAGGCAGCCTCCAAGAACTTGGCGCTGGCTACACCCTCTACTGGTCAGGCAGGCCTGCATCAGAAAGACGGCTCTCAGGCGTGGGCTTCATGGTGAAGACCCCCATTGCGACTAAGTTGGAAAACCTACCAACGGGTCACTCCGACCGCATCATGTCCATGCGCCTCCCACTGAGACACCAGCAATACGTCACCCTTCTCAGTGTGTACTCCCCAACCCTCCTGGCAGAGCCTGCACTAGACAAGTTCTACTCTGACCTGCGCAGCCTCCTGCAGAGCACCCCTGCAGACGACAAAGTCATCATCCTTGGCGACTTCAACGCCAGAGTGGGCCAAGACTCTGAAGCCTGGAAAGGAGTCCTCGGCAAGCATGGCGTTGGGAACTGCAATGACAATGGTCGCCTACTGTTGGAGCTCTGTGCAGAGCAGCAACTTGTCATCACCAACACTACTTTCCAGCAAAAGGACAGTCGAAAGACCATCTGGATGCATCCTCGCTCCAAGCACTGGCACCTTATCGACTATGTCCTAGTGCGTCAGAGGGACCGCAGTGACGTCCTCCTCACCAGTGTGATGCCCAGCGCAGAGTGCCACACTGACCACCGCCTTGTTCGCTGCAAACTCAGGCTCCGCCTCAAGCTGAAACCCAAGAAAGGGGGCCCTCCCAAGAAAAAGCTTGATGTTGCCAGCCTTCAGCGTGACGACAAGAAAGCTGCCCTTCAGGCCGATTTACAGCGCATTGCTCAAAGACACAGTTGATCCAGCAGACTCCTCTCCTGAAACACTCTGGGAACAA
>BTPG01000008.1:124395324-124405324 GCA_036245525.1 Semisulcospira habei
ACGTTCAGTGACTCATTCGCCTACAGCACGTAACGACCTATTATTTCCCCTGCGTTGGGCGTGACGTTGTCTGCAGTGAAAACGATAGACTGAGCTGAGTTTTCAGCACTGTAGTTTCTCCTGGGTTTTGTTTAACTTTGTTAGAGTTCAAAAGTTTTCATTTGTTCTTAATTGACTTTTGTAAACATTTTCCCCCCACGTGTTGCTTCATCATGCCTGCCTGTAGCCCACATGTACATCAGTGTTCGCTGAATAAGCATGATTTACGGATAGGGCACCTTAACGTTTATCATTTATACAACAAAGTGCCCGACGCCACTGTTTTACTTTCACAACCCCAACCCTTTCATATATTTGGATTTACTGGGTCTAGACTCAGGGAACATATTAGTAACGCCTCGATCTCCATTTGTAACTATACTGTATTCCGTAGAGATGCATCATCCCCCGGTCATACCGGTATAGCTGTGTACATTCATAACTCTATCCGCCAGTACGTTACCCGCCGCATGGATTTAGAGTCTTGTCACGTTGAAAGTTTATTTCTTGAATTGAAATGTGACAAATCTTCACCCACACTAATTGGATTTATTTATCGCACCCCTTCAGCCACATTCTCATGGTATGATGATTTTGTCACCATGATGGATAAGGTGCAACAACGTCACAACAAAGATATACACCTTCTAGGCGATTTTAATATTGACCTGCTAAAGACTGGTAATGCGGCGTGGAATTGCACCACCTCATTATTTGGCCTGCAGCAGATGGTTCGGTCTCCCACTAGAGTTTCTTTGTCATCCGCCACATTGATTGACCACATCTACACTACAAATGCACCTGCTGTCACACACGTCCACGTGCCGAATGTTGCCATTAGTGATCACTTTCTTACTTGTTTTAATCTTTCAGTTAAACGTGATAGACCCCAGCACAAAAAACCACACTACCATCACATACAGGTCTTACACAAAGTTCAACATAGATGACTTTCTTCATGACCTCTCACTCACGCCCTTTCACCTTATTTATAACACTTATGATCCCAATGAAGCCCTTTCGCTTTGGTACAAGCTATTTCTTTGGGTCCTTGATAAACATGCCCCACTCAGGACTAAACGCGTTAAACACTCTACCGTTCCGCCTTGGTTGTCAAAGGACATCATTCACGCAATGAAAATAAGAGATGACTTAAAGCGACAGAAAAAGTTTGCGGATTTTAAGAAACAACGTAATCTTGTAAAATCCTTAGTTAGAAAAGCACAGAAAACGCTTGCGGAAAAAGTTATCGCAGAGGGTAAAGATACCCGAAGTGTCTGGAATGCAATCAATTTGTTTACAAAGAAGAGGAGTTCCATCAATGCTGCTACCTCTCCAGGCATAACTCCAGACGACTTCAATTCCCACTTTTTAAATATTGCTGAGTCCCTTGTACAGTCTTTTTTCCAGTGGCACTGATAGTTACAGTTGTTCTGATAAACTGCGCACACACTGTGAGTCTGCAACTGGTGCGTCATTCTCCATACCTCTTATGACAGTGTTTGAAGTAGGTAAATATATTTCTACTCTAACAAGTAAATCGTGTGGCCTCGATGGAATAAACAACATGGTACTGAAATTGTCCCTTCCATACACAGCTGACACCTTGACATTTATATTCAACCTTTCTATCAAGCAGGGTATTTTTCCAGATGCCATGAAAGATGCTAAAGTTGTCCCCATTTCCAAATGTACAGATCCCAAAAGTCCAAACGATTTCCGTCCTATTTCAGTGTTATCACTATTATCGAAGCCACTAGAAAGACACGTTCATAAGCACCTACTCCCATTCTTGGAGAATCACCGCCTCCTCGTATCTCTTCAGTCCGGTTTTAGACCTAAACACTCATGTCATACTGCCCTCGTTCACATTGTTGACTCTTGGCTCTCATCAATAAACAATTCCAAATTAAATGGTGCAGTTTTTCTGGACCTAACCAAAGCATTTGATTTAGTCGATCACAACATTCTTTTAAAGAAACTTTCAGTGTATAAGCTTGATTCGAACTCTATAGCTTTTTTCTCCTCCTACCTCAGTACCCCCACCCGGGTCTGCCCTGGGGGACTTGGGTGGGGTTAGGTATTTTTTAGTTCCCAGGGTCACCCTGGTCAGCCCCACAGGGTGGGTTTTTCTCTCTATTCTGGGGCATGTGTTTCTGTCTACCCTTTGTCCATTCACCTTTATTTGCCTTTTTAAAACTCTCCCTACTGTCTGCACTGCCTGTAGCTCTTGATATTGGATGTGTGTTGCTAAATGGTCTTAGCTTTATTTAGGCCCCATGTTGTAGGTTTATTTAACGTATTTGACCGGCTGGCGACATACATTCAATTTTCTGTTTAGTTTTTTTTTTTTCACAAGCAGTGCAGGCACGTCCTGAGAAAGCCTTGTTGCTGTCGGGACGTTAAGCAATGTACAATGTACAATCCTACCTCAGTAACCGCCGACAGAAGGTGTACTCAAACGGGATCTATCCTAGGGCCTCTTTTATTTTCTTTATTCATCAATGACCTACCTCTTTCCATCTCAAATCCTGAGGTTAAATGCGAACTCTTTGCTGACGATTCCACGCTGCATACATCTGACAAACGTGAAACGACGTTAAACTGTATCATCCAGCAAAGTCTCGATGAAGTATCAGATTGGTGTACGCAAAATTGCATGCTAATCAGTACTTCTAAAACCAAAAGCATGTTGATAACAACCCGCCAAAAGCGTCAGCTACATCCTGCCCCTCTGAAACTGTCACTTGGCAATAAACCTATCCAACAAGTATCCAGGCACCGCCTACTGGGAGTTGTAATTGACGACCAGCTGAATTGGTCGCCGCATATCGACAGTTTGTGCAAAACCTTGTCCAGGAATGTATTTCTGCTATCGAAACTTAGACATATTCTTAGTACAAAGTGCTGTACATTGTTCTTTCACGCACACATTAAAAGCCACTGTGACTATGCATCCTCTTTGTGGGACGAATGCAGTGAACTTCATTAAAAAAAACCTAAACTCGCTGTATCGTCGTTCAATTAAGTTAATTATTCCTAACCCTACTTCCACGGACGAGAAAATAAAATCCCTTGGCGTGCTTACACTGAAGGAACAACTCAAATTTAACAAATGCGTCCTCATGCACAAAATATTTCATTATCAAGCCCCGGAATATCTGCCCATGATATTTAACATCAGCCCTCGGCATCAACTTCATACGAGGAATGACTTGCTTCACTTACCCCGCCCACGGATAGATCTCTACAAGTCAAGCCTTCTATTTTCTGGTAGTTCTGTCTGGAACTCATTGCCATTAAACATTAAATCATTTTCCGATAAAACCCATTTTAAACGTGCATTGCACACTCACTTCCAATCAGCGTGACTTCACAGTTTGCCATATCAGAATAATACTGCTGATAACACGTAAACGTCAAATATTTTTCTCTTTCTCCTTACATTTGCTAACTGATCATCTATTGTCTTGTCGGTGTCTCTATACGCTATTGATGCTTCTGATTCGATGACACTGTCTTAGATGAGTATAATATTAATGCTGTGCACGCGTTTCGTTCTCTTGCTTTTTTGCATCGGAGGCAGTTCCAAATTCTCCATTTTCATTTTTTTCCTCCTTTCGATGATTCCCCTATTGTGTCCCCCCCCCCCCCCCCCCCCCCCCGTAGTTTTGCTTCCTCATCTTATTATTATTATTATTATTATTATTATTATTATTATTATTATTATTTGCATGCTGTGTTTCTTTTCCTGTTGTGTTCTCTTTTGTTTACAGGACAGCTTGTAAGACAGGCATTGAGTTGCCTAATGGCTTTATCCTGAATAAAAAAGATTCATCATCATCATCTCTCTCTCTTTCTCTTTTGGGGGTTTACTAATGATTGCTTCAACCCGTTCAGTGCCGAAAAAATTTGAAGACACCCAACTGCAAGAGGTATAGATCCTCATGAGCCCCCGCAGTTGCGGGGGCTCATGAGGATCTATGCCTCTTGATGACACCACTTTGAATCCATGTTCCTAGAACAACTAGCGTTTGTCGATATTGATTGTGAACTGACGAAGACTGCAGAAACACAGTTTCCGTCAACGAGCACTGAACGGGTTAAAGTGCTTCCCCGTCAGGTGTTTCCTTCTATAACGTGTATGATGGCATGCTGAAAAGGGGTATAGCGAACATCCTTTTAGCAAGAATTGCAGAGAATTTAACAAAGAGTTATTTTTTCGGGTGTTCTGTCGGGAGTGGGTACATACATTTATGTACCCACTCTATAAAGTTTTCCCTTCTTTGACACATGTATTGATATATTGTATAACAAGCAAATTAATATTCATGAATTTGCTTGATATACTTTCCTTCCCAAAATCGCTTGCGCGCCAAGAAGACTCGATGATCTTGATGATACTTGCAGTTTCGAAACGGAAACGCGAAATACGCTCACACTGCAACAATAACAAGCTCCTTATGTGTAATAGTAATGAAATACTTCTTAGCGTGTATGAACGCTCAAAATTTATATCCTATGCACACACACGAACGGAAAAAAAGACCCCAGGAAGAGTGAGAGTCGCTGGACTGACAAGTGAAATTAACGAGATGTCAACTGGCGATATCGACAACCTGAGAAAAGAACTAAATAAACAAACCTGCTGGCTTTTCCCGCAATTATGAGTGATCTAGTTACAAGCAGAATTTACTCGCAGTAACACGCACGGTTATACAATGCACTGATGTCTTCATAGTCAGATGAAATCTACACGCAGAGTCGACAGCGATACGCAGTCGTCTGCCATTCATGTGTTTTGTTTGAACACCGCAATCAGCCGCAAAATGAATGACGCGAGGCATAGTTTTGTTTTGGACTGGGTACATAAATTATATTGAGCAACGCTAATGTTTGATATAGTGCCGATAAACAGACAGGCGAGTTCTTCAGGACGACGATCGGTGTCCGTCAAGGATGCCTGCTCTCTCCTGTCCTTTTCAACATATTCCTGGAGAAGATCATGCAGGAAACCCTCCACGACCACCATACTTCAATCTCTATTGGTGGCAGATCCCTGTGCAATCTTCGATTCGCAGACGACATTGACCTCATGGCAGGCAGCAATAGTGAGCTTCAAAACCTGACAGACAAACTTTCAAGTAGCGCAGGGTCTTATGGCATGGAGATCAGTACGGATAAAAGCAAAGTGATGATCAACACCACAAGCGACAGCAGCAGCAACATTCACATGAACGGCCAGAAGCTAGAAGAGGTCAATAGCTTCAAGTACTTGGGAGCCACCCTGTCCAAAGACGGTAGTTGCATAGCAGAGATCCGTATCAGGATAGGTACAGCAACATCCGCAATGGCCAGGCTGGACAGGATATGGCGAAGTAACTCCATCAGCTTCACCATCAAGTACAGGCTTTACAAGTCCCCCGTAGTGTCTATTCTACTCTACGGCTGTGAGACTTGGACACTGCTTGCAGACTCAGAAAAGAAAATCCAGGCCTTTGAGAACAAGTGCCTGAGGAAGTTGCTCCGCATCTCGTACCGCGAGCACAAGACCAACGAATATGTACGGAGCATCGTCACTTCCCTGGTGGGCCCACATGAACCCCTTCTGGCAACCGTGAAACGGCGCAAGCTTGCTTGGTTTGGCCACGTGACCCGACACAACACCTTGTCTAAGACTATCCTCCAAGGCACTCTCGAAGGAAGTCGTCGGCGAGGTCGTCAGAGAAAGAGTTGGGTCGCAAACATAACTTAAAGAATGGACCGAACTCGAGATGCCAGACTTGCTTGCCACCGCCCAAAATAGAACTCAGTGGAGAGCACTGTCTGTTGCTGCTGCCTTTCAGTCCCCCCAACGCCCAGTTCGGGCAAGGGACTGATGATGATGATGAAACAGACAGATGTGATTACTTGACTCGAATCAAAATGTACTCGTCTTACGACTCGGACATTTTGATTCGGTTCTCGTAATCACATCTGCCTGTTATCGGCACTATATCAAGCTAAATGTTGCTCTTTCTACTGTAACCGCCACTGTTTTTTATTAAACAGTTTCTCTGGTTACCAAATGTGTAGAAGGTTAGACTAGAGAGTAGAGAATGTGTAGCAATAAGGGAAGCAACCGCTGAAAGTATTTGGGTAATCCAATTTTTGATTATTTCCCTTTGTTATTTTTGTTGTTAACTCTAAGTTCCGAGATTGATTTCCAGTCTAAAATATAATACAAGTTAGTCTGTTATTTATGAAAAGTTAAAGTAACAAGTAACGTAAATAATAGTAAGAATAAAAGATGTTATGTTTTATAAGTATGTATCTTTCCACTGCTACTCTGGGGTGTCTGGGAGATTCGCATATCCTTGCGCCTGCCAAACATAGTCCCTGTGTATATCATTAATTCTGGCGTCGAGACCTCCAAGCAGACATAAAGAGACTGGGAACCACCTGGAGTAGAATCGAAGGAGAAGCACAGGACAGGAGTTGCTGGAGGTCTCTCGTCGACGGCCTATACCCGGGTAGGGGTGACAGGCGTAAGTAAGTAAGTAATATCATTAATTGTTTATTTGGCTGGAGTGCACATATATTATTTTTTCAAGTTTCATTTGTATTTATTTATTATAGATGTAATTCGCTATGTAAATTTTGCAGTCGGCCAAGAAATGTAGCTGTAATGTAGTTGCAGTTAGTCACCTAGGTCTCCAGTTTCAGTTCAGTGCCTGTCAGTCCGCACGTAGGTCGTGTTTTCCGTTTACTCCAGTGTGGTTGTTTTTGGCCCGGCTGAAATCTTAAATCAGGGTTTCTGGAAGCCAGTTTGACTCACACTAAAGCCAAAACGTAGCTCTGCCACCTCAGAATGCCTACTTCCCATTTTCTTGTTGATAGCCTGAACTTACTTAGAAATTCCTTTGGTATTTTTTGTAATAGATCCTTTAGTTATTGATTGATTAGATTAGTGGTTTTTGGTTTAATGTAGTAAATTTTTGGTTGACGTTTCAGTGAATTAGTAGTAATAAAAGTTAACTGTTGTCAACTGCAACTGAGGACTTCAGCGTTTTTATATTTTTTTCATATGTATATATTTTTTCCTGGTATCTGTTTTCTGGTCTTTCCCTACTTCAATCCGCCCAGTACCTGTTGTGCCCCGTCCATGTGTACACATTGTACTGCATGTGGATCGTGGGGGTTACACAATAAATTTGGCGCCCAACGTGGGGCTGGATTGTTGTAGTGGGAAGATGGTTCAAAATTGATTAAAAAAAAACAAAACAGTTGATTGGGTAGGTTAGGGTCGCATAGTGAGGATGGTAGATCAGGAAGGTGCTGAGGTTCGGCAGAATGAGGGAGGCGAGCAGGTTGAGGCTGAGGTGGCTGGTCAAGCCAACACTCAAGTGGATCCAATGCAGTTTTTGATCCAGCTGCAGGCCCAGACGGCAGCAATCAACCAGCACCTGCTGGAGGCGTTACAGGCAAAGACCGCAACACCCCCAGTAGTCCATGTTAACGTGGCTTCACAGACCAACAGATTGAAGGTGTTTACTGGTCTTTCACCAACCAGTAAAGAGGAAGTAACATTTGCTGAGTGGGAGGCTCAGGTGGAACATCTTCTACATACCCCAGATGTCGGGGATGTGCGGACCAGCGAGTGATAGCCAGCCTGCGAGGTCTTGCATTCGAGGAAGTGCGGAACTGTCATGCAGCAACTGAAATAGTCAGGACATTGCAGAGTATATTTGGAGCCAAGCAGTCAGCAGAGGACCTGTACCAGTCCTTCTTGTAGCTGACTATGCAGAAAAAGGAGGCGGCATCAGATTTCTTGTTGCCACTGTGGAGTAGATTACTCCAAATCAACAAGACCACCAAGTTTGTAGAGGACGACTTGCATTGTAAGCTGTACAGGGCGTTCCACCGAGGACTGACGGCGATTCACAAGTTGTTGAGTCTGGAGCTCCAAACGCAGTTTGGATTCCCGGGCACCGCGAAGTCAGCTTTTGCAGATCTGCTTCGAGTTGTTCGACAGTTAGAGGAACCAGGCCAGACCCACCACAAAGAAGAGGAAACGGCAGCTCGCTGTTGCCCGCAACAGGCTTCAATGTTGACAGAACAGGACATTGAAACAATAGTGGACAAAGTGACAGAGAGATTAAAAGGGTGCATGCCAAGTAACGCTGTGGGGCCTCAGCCTACACAAAGTTCTCCACAGTCCAACCCACCAACTCACAGGCATGTGGTTGGCCTGTGATTGTGATCCTTGAACCCAAGGTAAAACAATAATAAACTAGGACACATAAAGTTTAAAAAAAGGACTTAGCCCTTCACTGTCAGTAAGCGCACATTGCCTGTTTGAAATCACTGTGAAAAAGATCCCCAGCTGTAAAAAAGGAACATGAACACAAAGTGGTTTTAGCAAGAAGCATAGATCCTCACTATCCCCTCGCAACTGTGGGGCTCATCAGCATCTATGCCTCTTGCAGCATTCATTTTTTTCTCAGCAGTAAAGGGGTTAAAAGTGCTGAGATGGACATACGCCAGGCAGAACGACAGACACATAAGCCTACATACATACAAGCATACATACTGACAGGCAGATAAGTCGACATGTTTTCTTCTTTTCTTTTTTTTTTAATAATTTTTTTATATTTGACGTGTAGACATGTTTTCTTCTTTTTTTAAATATTTTTTTTTATTTGACGTGTAGACATGTAAATTGTTGTGAGCGAGTCGGTGATTTTGAACCTTACGGTCTCCGGCCGTAAGGTTCAAAATCCCACAGACCAGACGCCGAATTATTTTCCAACTTTGTACAATCCATTACACTTGACAGTCTGTTGACATGGGCATCGTTAACTGCTAAAACCTTACACGTTTACGACACCTCCACCCAGCAGGCCTAATATGCAACAGGTCTTCGGGCAGACGCCGGCCGCTGTTGGCCCGTGCACAATTGTGCGCGGGCCAACAGCGGCCGTCGTCTGCGGCCCGACAGCCTTTTGCTTACTGTGCAAGCGGTGTTGGAAGTTCATTCAGTTCAGCCATAGTGTTACAGTAAGATTAAAAGAGCCATCAGCCGTAAGCCTTGTAGGATTTAGGGGCGTTCCACTGTTGAGGCGATTTCACAGTGATCGACGCAAAATCGGGCGATCGAAGCTGACAGTGATATACTATCGATATCTTCCAGTATCAGTTTAACTGTCTAATATTTATTTGATTAACCCCCTTGTGTATGCAGCTACCGGTAATGTAAACAGTGCCTATGGCGGCTGCGCTTTTAAGGGGGTTAAAATGAACATTGCGGTCTGTTGCTGCCAAGTCTTTCCTAATTGCCATGCGGCACATACTGTTATCATACAGCCAGTGTGGCCGTAATAGAGTCCCTTCAATAGAAATTAGGCGCTCGGCATTTAAATAAGAAAAACACCTTCAGTCATGAACATTTGTGACAGTATTAATATGTATACGCGTTTGAAATAAATAAATGAATAATAAATATATCAGCACATTGTGTAGGCACTTTATTCCAATTGACAATCGGCTCAATGCGCCGCGGCAAACTGAACACAACAAGCACGCTCACGTAAATCACGCTCATTCACTCATTTGTAGCAGATAGAAGTACAAGATGATCGGGCCGAGGTCGGCCTCTGTTGGTCCGCGTACAGCTGTGCGCGGGCCGACAGCGGTCGACCTCGGCCCGAATAGCTTCTGCGAGGTGGGATTTTATGGTCGCAGGTGCTCACTGGAATCAAATTTCGCCAGCATGCTGACAGGTATCGATAATTGCGTAATATGCAATTCAGATTTTTGGGGGACAAATTCAATGAAAAAAAAAAAAAGAAAGAAAGAAAGGAAGAGATTGAGAGACTTTTGGGGCTCATGATCGAAGATCAGTGCAGTTTGCCGCGTCGTGTGTCTAAGAGTGAATACAAAGACATGTAAATTGAAACTCGTCCCGTCATTTGCACCGAGC
>BTPG01000008.1:124410324-124490324 GCA_036245525.1 Semisulcospira habei
CTTCCTTGTGAAAACTTCCATCTGAATTAGCCTTACCAGTCCAAGCGACTTCTCCTGATGCTTTGGCCGAGGTGAAGACATGTCCGCCTGTTTCACGAAAGCACCGAGAAGGAGGCCCATTTGATCCGCCATCATGTTTGTAGGACACCAAGACTCTCCCATCATCAAGGGGGCACATCATACTAACACCATACTGTCTGGGTGTCGTCCATAGCGGAACTGTTCCATGACGTTGACTTCAGGTTTCGAGGCCTCCATCTCTCTAGTGGCCACTTGTCCTATGAAGCCACGCAACAGTGCAACAATGGCACTGGAGTGTGTGCTGCAGCGAACAACAGGAAGGTGGGCCTTCATCTGTTTTGCTGTCAGACTGTCAAGGTCGTTTTCTCTGCCGGCAATGTCCAAGTCTCACCTTTTTGGCCACAGTCACCAGCTAAAAGCCCACTCCGTTGTTTAGAGCGTGCTGCGCTCTTTTGTGTAAATTGCTCAGGTCCACAACCACCTCCTGCAACGCTTGACTTTCCAATCTCGTTCGTGGTCTAGTCCAGCAAAGCCACGGTGTCGATAGCAAAACTGTCCACAGCCTCTTTAAGGGTGGTCTGTTTTTCACGGATGAGCCTTACCTCAGCTTGTTTTTTTCCCGCTGTCACCTCTTTGATTATCAGCACCTTTAGTTGCGTCTTTGTGTCAGTCACGCATCGCATGATTCTGTTAGCATCTTAACGTAGCTGGATCTTGGCTTTGGCTGCTCAACCACTCAGATCCTCCGTCTCGTGATTCTTGTGGTTGGTTAGGGTGCACTTCATACATAGCACTTTTTCACAGTCCACTCAAAACCAGTCCAGATCGAACTTGGGATGTCTCGCACACACAGAACCGACTCAACTTTTTTCCAGATCTTCAACGTCGATGTAAATGTTACTCTGAAAAGCCGACATCCCTCTAGGGGGTACACGTGTTTCCTTACGACAAGAAGGACAACGGAACGATTTACTTCTGAAGCCTTCAGACACCAAATCTTCCAAGCACCCTTCACAAAGTGTGTGCGAACATAGTAGAAGTTTTAGGGACTTGAAAATTTCCAGACACAAGGCACATTTGAAATGTGCTATCCTTTGCTCCGTGGCTACGAAACGTGCACATCCACCAGTGACCATTTCAATAAAAGAGTAATAATTGTCCATTGGTCTCTTTATGTATTCGCTTACGTTGAGCAGTGCGGACAGTGTTCTTGAACTGTACGAAGAAGATAATACGGATAAAAGACCAGATGCCGCTGTCTTTCGCTACGCTAACATGGACTTAACCCCTTCACTGCCGAGAAAAAATGATCACCACCCACTCCAAGAGGTATAGATCCTCATGAGCCTCTTGCTAAGACCAATATTTTTCTATGTTCCTTGAACTGTCGTGGCTTTTGGCTGTTGAATGAACGGAGATTTCATAACCGAAATATTCGTCCAGTGGCAGGGAAGGAGTTAACAGTTGTAACAGCAGTCGGTCCCTATATTCAACTTCATGACAGATGTACCTAGTACAGGCACAGATTTTCTTTCTTGCTTTGTTGCTGTTTATTTTGGGCAACTCTGTGGTCAGCACGCAGCAATTAAGACCTTGATCTACAGTCTGGAAAACACACACACACACACACACACACACACACACACACACACACACACACACACACACACACACACACACACACACACACACACACACACACACACAATCCTTTTGATATTTTGGCGAGTGGTAAGAGTCTTGACACACACGCGCCTTCTCCTCCCCCTTTCCCCAGTCTCCCCCCCCCCCTCCCCCAACCTCCCTGTTTGATTTTTCGGCCACCAGAAGACGGTCTTGTGTCGGGGAGGCCTTTTATGTCAGGTTGAAGGTCCCAAACAAAACGTTATGCTACTCCCTCCCCCCCCCCCCCACACACACACCCTGGCCCCTCGATGTAACTGATCCCCGCCTGAGCTGACATGCACAGCCCATTTCTGAATAATGGGGGATTTCCTTGAACCCGGGCGTTTTTCACAACCTTCCGTGAATAAAGGGAGGGAATTGGGGACTGAGAATCTTCTCCGTCTTTTTGAAAGTGTTCCCTTGCTAACTAGCTGTGTGTTGCACTCCCCCCCCCCCCACCCCTCGCGCTCTCGCTCTCTCCCACCCCTCCCATACCTTTTCGGTTGCAGTAAGCAAAACGCAAGCAAGCAAGAAAACAATCAAGCACCCAACCAAATAAACTGACAACGAACGAATAAACAATTTCAGGACACCTGCGGGATCGCACTGTTTCTGCTTCAGTGAATTGTGAATGTCAGACCGGTTTAGTTGAAATGAGCCCACTCACATACAGTTAACTGCGGTTGTATGTCCTACATGTACCATTAGTGGAATTTAACCCATTTAGCCCCAAAGCCGCCTTTCCCAAATTTTAGAGGTGTCACTTAACAACTAAGTACCAGTTCCAGGAGACTGCCGGATCGGCGACCATGATAATTCAAGGGCAGTGCCAGATTAGTTTGGCGCCAAGCTAATCTGGCACTACCCTTGAATTATCATGTTCGATCCATCCCCTGCTGTAGGGCCTCGGGGCTCAATGGGATAACAACACTTTGTTAAAGGTCTCGACTACACTATTTATACACTATAATTCGCCTTGCATTTTGCTATTAAAGAGTGTTAGGGTGATGTGTGTTATGAATAAGCGCAACACGGTCTCGTTCTTTTGTTGACATAAGCGTTGGTGTAAAGCATTAGTGAGGTTTCGTTTGAAACGAACGACTACAGGCAACGAGCGACTGCGAAATCGCGGTTGATAACCAGCTTGTACCATAAACACAGACAACACTCTAGACATCTCCAGTTGCTGTTAGTTCGGGGTTTAACGTTCACGGCACCGGGGTGATAATGGACGGCCCTAACGGGCGAGTTATGGGGAACAGGGGCAGTTATTCCCTGTTATGGAGTACGACCTGAACACTGATCAATTCGGCCGCACGGCAAATGTGCCACGTTAATTTGCCAGTGCCTTATAGCGGACATGCTATCTGAACAAGCCCGTCAGTCGTTTTGATAGAAGCTGGTTATACGCCGTGACTTCGTCCTCTTTCGTTGTTGGGAGTCAGTCAGTTGTTGCAAAAGAAACTCACTAATTCGGTTACTACGAGTGCACCATCACACTCCGGGTCCCGTACGGGCTCACGTATTAACTCATTCAGCCCGACGGCCGTATTTCCCAAATTTGGGAGGCGTCATCTAATGAGTATGCACTAGTTGCAGGAGACGGATCGACCATGATAATTCAAGGGCACTGCCAGATTAGCTTAGCTCCGACATGGTCGACCCATCTCCTGCTTAGTGCGTCAGGGATGAATGGGTTAAGGTGAAAACAAGAAACAATATTAAGAAAAAACAAAGAAAGAAATAGACAAAGAAACAAACAAGAAACAAAGAAACAAAGGGGAGGGGGTACGGGGGAGGGGGTGGCGGAAGGGGGGCTATCAGGCGAGAGTCCGACCTCCGCAAAATCAAACAACGCGGGAGGGGGCGGGGGTGTGCAGGGTGTTGCAAGGCGATAGTCATCCAGCCTCGAAATAAAAAATCAAACATTAAAATCACAATTTTTTTTATGATATCAAAATCTTATGAGTGTCTAAAATCAAAATCCTATGACTTTCCTTTTCTGTAAATTTATGTTCTGTCCAATTTTTTTACTCCTAAAATATTCAGAGTAGAGGATGGGGGAGGAAAGGGGGCAAGGAGTACTTCCCTTTAACATTTTCTTTGGGGGGGGGGGGGATGGTGTCCCTGGCCCCTCCCGCATCCCCCGGTTCCTCTGCCACTTTATAACTGTTGCAGGTAGATATTTTTATATGACTCGACCGGGAGATTTCTCCACTGACAACCGTTCAGCAGAGAGGCACCAAGCTAATAAGGCAGTGATCGCGATTAATCCATCTCCCTCCACTGTAGCCGAGTGAAACGTCCAACCACAAAATTAACCCCTGCACTGTCGGGAACGGAGGGTGTGTGTTTGAAATCATGGTAAACTCTACATCAAGGATCCCCAGCCGTCCAAAGAACATAATCATAATATAATAATAATAATAATAATAATAATAATAATAATAATAATAATAATAATAATAATTACGGCATTTATAATGCGCTTATCTTATAATAATTATAACTCTAAGCGCGCACACAACTCACGCACGCATGTGCACGCTTTCAACAATGACTCACATACCACATACCACATACCACATTACGACAGTCAGCTGGAGGTGGGGTGTTTGATGGCGTTAGAGTGCTAGAACTGTTGAAAGAGGTGAGTTTTGAGGGCGGACTGGAAGGAGGAGGGAGAAGGTTTCTGACGGAGAGAAAGTGGGCGAGTGTTCCAGGTGGACTGATGGACCGCAGACAGAGAAGGAGCGTGGGCCCGCGAAAGTGCTGAGTTTGGTGCGGGGGATGTGGAGGCGGAGAGGGTCGGAGGCAGAGCCGGCGGAGAGACAATGACAATGCATCTTTATTTTCCAAGGATAAAAAGATTTAGAGAGAGCGGGAAGGAGTGTACGGGTGAAGTAGGTTGGAGAGATAGGCAGAAGCGTAGTTGTTGAGGGATTTGTAGCAGAGAGACAGAGTCTTGTATTGTATGCGTCGGGAGATGGGGAGCCAGTGAAGGAGTTTGAGCAGGGGAGTGATGTGGTCAGATTTCTTCTTTTTGAGGACGAGGGGGCAGCATTGTTCTGAGCGCGCTGGAGAGTGAGAGAGGTGGAATGAGGAAGGCCGGAAAGGAGAGAGTTGCAATAGTCAATGCGAGACAAAACGAGAGACACAGCAAGTTTGGTGGCAGCTTCAGTGGTGATGTATTTTCTGATCTGACTGATGCGACGGAGGTGGAAATAGCAGGCCCGGGTAGTGGCAGAGACAAAGCTGGTCATAGAAAGAGAGCCAATCGAGGATAACGCCGAGGTTCTTGGCAGAGCCAGAGAGGGGGATGGGGGTGCTGTCAAGTTGAAGATGGAGAGAGGAAGTTCCTGGAAAAGTTTCTGGCGGGTGCCTACAAGCATGGCTTCCGTTTTACAGGTAGATACAAAGTGGTCTCAGCTGGAGGCATAGATCCTCATGAACCCCCCCAACTGCGGGGATCATGAGGATCTATGTCTCTTGCAGTTAGATCGTGATGACTTTTTCTCGGTTGTCAAGGGGTTAACTTGTGCGACTAAACTCAATGTACCACACAAAACTTTAACGTGTGCATGGTTACAACTAAATCCCCACGGAACCCACCGACAAGGCTCTGTCCTTTTTTTACTAGTTAGATGTTCAGTCTTGCGCATCAGATCCTCAATTTGAGGAACAGCTGAAGCGAATCTTGGTCAGCATGAGGCATAGATTCTCATAAGCCCCTGCGACTGCATGGGTGCATGATAATCTTTGTCTCTAGAAGATGGAGTAGATTGAATGATAGACACTGTTTTCCAGTGACTGGCAGGATGTTTGAAACTTCAGCTAGTGATTTTTATTTATCAAATCTCTTTCACAATCAGAGGCACTGGCTGAGATTGAGATTTGAAATCTTTATCAAGGTTTACGTGAGTTTGTTTATTGGATGTAAGCTCTTTGGTCGGATCAGCTGCTTTGGCGCCTCTAGTTTATTTGGTAGTTATGATTAGTTGAAACACAGATGATAATACATAAAGCTGGCATCGGGACTGATAATACAATACAATACAATACAATACAATACAATACAATACAATACAATACAATACAATACAACTTTATTGTCTGTTTGAGTCCAGGCACGACAGAAATTTGCCTTTCGGCTCGTCATGAAACAACAATATAAGACATTAACAAACGCTGCAAAAGCATATCATGAAAAATTATCATTGCAGCAATCTATCACAAGCAATCTGTCACAAGATGGGAGGTAATGTTAAGTAGATCATACTTATCGCGGCGTTATAAACGAGAGTTCAAAATCGAGACAGCAGTTGGAATAAAAGACTTCTTAAAAACATTCCTTTTGGCAAGTGGCATGTTGAAACGTCTGCCTGATGGTAGCATTTGAAACTGATCAGAGAGTGGGTGACTAGGATCATTGACAATGCTAGCAGCTATCCTTCGGACAGCTCTATGGTACAGATCATCTACTGGGTACTGTCCTAGGCCAATGATCTTCTCAGCTGTTCTGACGATACGTGACAGTCTGCCCCTGTTTTTCATACTGAGATTGCCATACCAAGCAGTGATGTTAAACGTCAGTATGCTTTCGATCAGGCTTCTATAAACGGATTCTAAAACCCTGGAACTGACATAAAAACTTCTCAGTTTCCTAAGAAGGTACAGACGCTGGTTTGCTTTTTTCACAATCAGATCAGTGTTTCCAGTGAAGGACAGCCCACTATCCACGACTGTGCCAAGGTACTTAAATTCAGTGACCACCTCTACAGGTTGATTATTAATTGAGACAGGTACAAAAATATCATCAACTTTCCTGTCATCAATGACGAGTTCCTTGGTTTTGTGTACATTCATTTCCAGAAAACTATCTTTGCACCATGACTCTAATACTGCTATCTGTGCAAAGTACTCGGCCAAACTGTCTTCTTTTTGGAGTAGGCGTACAAGGGCCATGTCGTCTGAGAACCTTAAGAGACGAGAAGTGGCAGTGTGACAACGCATATGGTCTGTGTATATAGAAAACAATTTCGGAGAGAGGACACAACCTTGAGGGCAGCCTGAATTTAGCACCACTTGGTCAGACAGACTGCCGTGTACATTTACACGTTGTGGCCTGTCCTTCAAAAAAAGTCTCGCACCCACAGAATAATGTTTGTGTTCACATTAAAGTCCATCATACGCTGCAAAAGCATCAGTGGTTCAACAGTATTAAAAGCATTAGAAAAGTCAATAAAAAGAATTCTCACATGTGCCTTTGATTTCTCAAGATGTTGAAATACAAGATTGTACAGAGTAAGGCATGCATCCTCCACACCCCTATGGTTTTTGTAAGCAAATTGGAAGGGATCCAGTAGTTCGGCAACATCATTTAACAGATGCCTCCTCACCACTTTTTCCATACATTTTGACAAAATAGAAGTCAATGCAACTGGACGGAAATCGTTGAATTCATGATAACAACGTGGACGTACTGTAAATAAACTGGCCTGCGAACCTTTAACCCTTTAACTGCGGGAGCAAGGCGAAAGCTAACCAGCCGCAAGAGACATAAATCCTCATGAGCCCCCGCAGTCGCGGGGGCTCATGAGGATTAATGTCTCTTGCTGGTCCTATGTTCTTTATGCCTATTCCTGGTCCCATTTAGTTTCTGATCTTTACGCGAATGTCGATCTCTGAAAAGTGGTTTCTGACGCGAAATCCGTGATCACTGGCAGCGAAAGGGTTATAAATCTCATTATTGATTGGGTGCAAGACGGATGCCAGAATGGGAGAGTGATTGAGAGTCCGGTTACAAGCATCAATGCGAGCACAACCTGTGGGTGGGAAACATTAAAAGATTTCACAAGAATTAAACCAAGTAAAACAAGAGCCAAGTAAAACAAAATACTCAAATAAGCATACATACAAAAGGCTTTTCAGATAATTTGAGACCAAATGTTTCCTTGCAATTGCCACCGAAATAAACAAGAAAATATGTGACCCGCCACCACAAAATGAGTCTTAAGTCACCTTTTGGACATTTTGAGATATTGATATCAGCAGAAACTAGAAAGAAAACCCTTTTCAATGGTGCCAATAACATGTGAATCAGACGATTGCTCACCGAGTTATGGTTTATAGAACCTGGGGACCCCGCACATGTACCCGACCACGCCACCCGACAATTTTCAAAATGAGTCTAAAGTCACTTTTTGGACATTTTGATATATTGATATCAGCAGAAACTAGAAAGAAACCCTTTTTCAATGGTGCCAATAACATGTAAATCAGACGATTGGTCACCGAGTTATGATTTTTAGAAACTGGGGACCCCGCACATGTACCCGACCATGCCACCCGACAATTTTCACCAATAGCGGGAAATCGGGTCAGGGACATTACGACTCATTTCGTGGTGGCGGGTCACATATGTTATGTCACTTAAAGAGCAACATATCACGTAAAAGTCATAACAAAATATCGTAAATTTTTATTCTGCGGTTTTCGAGACATATCAATTTTTCCAACTTCACTTTTGGACACTGCCTCAAAACATGGTCAAAGCCTGACGTTTTCCATAACTGATTTTTTGAGCCTTCATAATAGAAAGCGAAGAAAGCACTCTGAACATTGGCGACGCAGGTGCTAACCGATCGGAATACTGTTAAAATTACCTCTGCTCCATATCAAACAACTGTTGGTGTTTAGATAATACATTTTTCTTCAGGAAATTTTGGCTTCTAAGTGAGCAAGAGGGAAGTGCAAAAACTCGACATGTTTAATAAAAAGTTAACTCCTTGTATCCAGGCAGTCGTCGACGCAGACGCAAGATATAGCCTTACTGAGATCGCTGAAGTTGACATATTACCGTACATACGTCATCTGCCTACAGAGCCTTGGCCATGGCACTTAACTCATTCTGCCTGCGACACACCGCAGCAAAATATGGCTTGATAGTTCTAGGTTGGTGGCAGAATAGCTTGGCGCCTATAGACGCCAAGCTATTCTGCCACCACCCTTGAACTATCATGATCGATCTGTCGCCTGAATTGTAATAGGGTTTTTGTATGTTACGGTTTTGTCAGCGGTTTGTCTTGTGACAAATAGCCCGTGTTTGCACGAGGCCACGTGCAACCATAGGGGAAGCGTTTTGCACCGGGGCGGGTTTTAGCGAGAGTTCAGGCGAACAGATCTGTAGGGAATTCAGTACGGGGCTATGATGTCAGTGAGGGCAGACGTGTGTGAGATACCCTAGCCCGTATTCCAAGACTCTGAAACCTAGAATTCAGGTATGTTTTATATGTATTATTAATAGCCACTGAGTTAAAGATAGTATGCGTTAGTAAGAGTTAATTCGGTTGTGTAGGGTTGATTTGGTTCAGTGTTGTTGGTTTGGAATTCGTTGAGATAACCGGTGATTTTCCTAGGTAGGTATTTACCGAGATGGATAACTAAGGAATGTGTGATGTGTATGCCTAAGTCGTTTATGAAGGTAGTACGTGGTTTAAGTATAGTCTTTTCCAATGTATGGAATAATGTATGGCGAGAGTCAGGTTATAGTCTGTTTCAATGTAGTGACAGAGTTATGGTATATTGCGAAGTAGTTCGTGTTTGAAGCACATGTGTGTGAATGAACGTGTGAGTTATTTGTATCAGCCAGGTTACGTAATGTACCTCATATCATCCAATATGTGTGTGTTAATAAGTGTTATGATATTAGGACTATTCTTGTGTGGAGCGGAGCGACGGACGCCGAGACGTCAGTCAACAGAGGCTACCGCCGAGGGACCTACTGCGAGGTCATTTCATCACTCAGGGAGTGAGCGACCGGTGCCAAGACACCCGGGTCATCAGGGACTGCGCTACGGAGCGAGTCAGGAGGACGTCCACGGTACGAGAAACGGGACGACTCGGAAGCGTGCGACGCAAGAACTACACGCCTAGACGTGGAAGGACAGAACGTTGCTGAACAAGAACACCAGGAAGCAGGTTGGATTGTGAGAGGCCTGGCGTTTACATTGTGTATGAGTATGTGGTGTTGATGTGCTTGTGGTGGGAAGGGGTGGTGTACATAATCTTTTGAGCGTTTTTGTTTTTCTATTTTTATAACGGCCCACAGGAGAAAGAGAGCTAGTGTTTGTGTTATACCGTGTGAATACGCCCGATTGAGTCAGTGGCGGTGTATGCGTCTGTTGTGCGAGAGTCTGTACGTGCGACTGGGGCGAGTCTGCGTGCGTTACAGTCATCCGAGGATAACAGCAAAATGTGGGTATTTCAGTCGTACCTCGGGCACAATGAGTTAAATACAGGAGGATGCGCATTTTTGATACTTGAGAATATGAGGTGTAGGGTGCGTTTAGCAAAACCTCGCCCACAAAAGTACAAACACTGTGGCCCTAGACGCTTAAATGAGATAGTTACATGCAATTAGTTTTGGATGTATCATTTTGATCCCAACGAAAAGGTCCAAAATAAGGACAGGGTGCGTAAAATCGGGCCTAGTCCTAAAATTGCAACAACAAAAAAAAAACAACCAAAAAAAAACCCCACAAAAAAACAACAACAAACCCCCCCCCAAAAAAAAAAACAAACAAAAAAAAAACAAACAAAACAAAACACAAACAACCCGTCACTCTCAAACTAAAGTTGTGTACGCTGTCTTTTTCGATACGGAAGTAGCTGTTCTACGGCTACAGTGCAAGACAGAAGACATCATCAATACCATGTACTTCGCAGAGTCTGTTCTTGCAGCGGTGAATGAACCGGCAGATTTTAGACAAATGCGCAGCGGTCCGTGGCGCAGTGGTTAAGGCGCCTGCCACCAATGCCAAAGGTGCGAGGTTCGAAAACGGATTCCGGCGTCGGACTTTTCTCCTCTGGTAAGTCTCACCGTTAATTCGGGCGGACCGTCGGGGGTTCTTTTTCCGGGTACTCCGGTTCTTCCACCCACCCCACCCCACCCCCTCACCCCCCACACTTTGGTACCGGTTTCAGGCCACTTTACAAATTTCAAATACAAGCGATCAAAAATCTCTGTAACTTCAGTAGCTGAACTGGCCCTTCGTCTGTCTTGTACTGTGTTTGTCTTAAATGGCGTAAATACGTGTCTGTTACGTGAGTGTGCGTGTTGGGTTTCAGTTTGCGGCGCTTTGAGTCGATTTCCCCAAAATTGAGAAAAAGCGCCTATATAATAACGGTATTATTATTATTATTAAAACAAACACTGAGATGCCTAGAATCAACCATAAAAACTCACCTGCCCACAAGTATGGGCTGGTACAAGAATATCTTCAATAGGAAAATGTCCAAACTTTCCCACGATCTGCAAACTTCCATGGTCGAACTCCATGCATTTTTTTCTTGTTCCCACACTTCAAGAAATGCCTTACTGAAAGCATTTGAACACTCTCTCAACCCACGGAATCGCCATTTTCCAGTGTCTGTCATTTATTCCCCAAAACGACCTATTTGGAGCATTTCTGCCGTGGATAGAAGCACTAAACTAGTGTGTGGCTGTAGAGGGGAAGTGATCACCTCCACTAGAATGTAAATTTTAGTTGTGAGAATCATGTCAACAATTTATTAGGTATCAAAATATCTGAAAACACCCTCGTATACACGTGCACAGACGCCCATGCATGCGTGCACACACACTGACATACAAACACAAACTCGCACGCACACACAGTGCCCATACTGATAAAGCAGTGCTGTTAGTTCATGAATGGCATTCCCTTATTTATTCTCGAAAGAACAATTTGCGCCGTTTCCCTTTCAAGCACGTAATATACTATTACTACAATACCACTATTGCAACTCGTATAACGACAAGGCTACACATTTAGCTATTCCGCCAGGCACTATCATTGAACTATCATGGCTCACTTCTCACCTCCCTCTATTTAGAATATATAAAATACGAATAAGCAGTTTATCAAACAAAGAGGACGCTTTTTGTAGCATTGATTTTTTTTTTTCCTTTTAAAATGTGAACTTTTACGTCAGTTTGAGAGAAAATCCTTCTATGCATTGAAACATAAAATTTTCCTGCATATTAAATCTTGAGGCCATCCCGAAGTCAATCCCAAACAAAAAGTTGGTATTGGACTACAAGGGGGCTGTATGAAGTTGTTAACATTGTCCAAGTCCGTCTGAAGATTCAAATCCTGGATGGCGTACAGTTCTCTTGATCTCTCTTACAATTCCTCCTCTTTTTCCTTAGATTTGGAGTCCCGTGAATACCAATACAGTAATCCAACTGTGGCAACAGCAGCTGCACCCAGCGCCATCCCAGTCCGGAAGTTGTCGGCTTGGTCGCTCTTCTTTTCACCATAACGGCACCACGCCACGAAGTGTTCGCAGTTGTCGGAGAGCACGTTGTAGCCAATGGTTCCTAGCTTGGACAGGGCGTTCTTAACAATCTGTGCCTTCGGCAAGGGTCTGGGAAAAAAAATCAGAAACAAAATAATTCAGACAGTCCAGAAAACAATGAAGAATTGTTTAAAACTCATTTGAGACAGGCCGCGTGCGAGTACGCGGCATAAAGCCGCGTATCCGTACGCGGCACGTCTCGAATGAGTTAACACAACAAAGCCAGTAAAACTGACTTTCAGTCACACTCATGAGTGTTGCCCTGTCCATCCGCCCCCCTACCCCAACACCTGCGCGCGTGCACGCACGCACGCAAACAAGCACACACTCACCGGCTCTCCTTTTCCGGGGAGTTGGGTGGCTTGGTGTTAGAGCGTTGGACTCTCGTCCGAAAGGTCGTGGGTTCGAACCCAGCTGGGGTTAAAATTTGTACAGACCTCTTTTCGGGGCCCCGTCTTTGAAATCACCTTTGTGGTGGACAAAATACGTCAATCCCTAAAGGTTAAACCTATAACGCTTCCCCTTTCCTTTTTCTGTCAAGCATGATGTTTTGCATAACCCACCTGAATTTCCTGTCCTTGCCGTTGTTCTTCTTGGCCAGGCTATTCTCTGTCACATCCCAAAATTTGTCGATTTTTACTTTTGCCTTCTGGGAACTCCGGCCGGAGACACTAAAAAAATGGGCGGGGTCGATCCTACCGTCAATGCCATCATCATCATCGCCTGCCAGATGCACAACTTCCTTATTTCCTGTGTGAAAAATAGACAATGAAAGTGTCAAATAAAACATTGTTTCGAAATCAACAATGTAAAAAAAAGACAATGTGTAAAAATAGACAATGCGCAAAAATAGACGAAAATGTGTAAAAAATTTAAAAAATAATCAAATGTGTCTCAATAAACATGTGTAAAAAAAAGCCAAAATATGCGATGTGTCAACATAAACAACACGAGAAAACACGAAAATGTGTCGAACTAAACAATGACAAGGTTTACTAAGCAGCACTGTTGAAACTTGTCCGTGACAGGCCGGTAATTTCAAACATGCCGTTGGTAGTACCTTGCCTAGAGCACTATCGCCCGCGAGATCCGCCCAGCCAAGGTTCGCTTGCAGCGCGCGTGCTTGGTTATTTTTAGCGCTGAACGTGTCATTACAAGCCGTTACTTGGCATGCACACCGAATCCATAAATGAACTATTGACAAAATTACTTAGATAATACAGACAAGATACTTAGCAGTCAAAGAGTTAATTACAGTATGGAAAGGCACTTCACCGCTGCACTAACCACTTGACTGCTATTGGCGATACACCATGATTCGGCGGAAAAGACGCGTAACAACGTAACAACGTAACAACGCGTCTTTTCCGCCGAATGGTATCGTCAGTAGCAGTCAAATGGTTAACGGCAACAAAATAAGGTAGATCACGGATTTTATGTTAAACGGTTGCCATGCACCCCTCTGTGCTGGAGAATCGTTTTGGACTTGAATCGTCCATACTCCCCACCCCTTCTCCGATCCAAACGCAGCCCTTTCGTAACAAAAAAGGTCTTACCAATGTAGAGGGCCCAATGAGAGTAAAGTCCTCTAGGAAACTCGATCATGTCACCCTTTTCAAGACTGTCCAAGACCGTCTGGTTATGCTTCCAAGCTGTTAGTGCTTGGGATGCCATTTTTGGGCCCTATCAAACCGAGACTGTGCCCCTATGAATGAGAGTGATAATTACGTTAGAGAGTATCTAGTGTAACAGTTTGTTGCACTGTAGTTATTTATGTAAGCTCTTTACCAAGGCAAGTTCAGGTTATTCTCCTTCAAGATGAAACTTTATTACACTTCGCCCCACTGAGGATAGATCTATTTAAAACCAATGTATCTTTATCAGGCGCATCTTTCTGGAGCAAACTGCCAACATGTATAACACACGCTAGCTCCCTCTCCTCGTTCAAGGAATGCCTCCTCAAGTACTTGTCTGCTGATACATAATCTACCACAAGTATCCGTATCAAACATGTGCTTATCGTATAATCAGTGCATGCTGCCGTATGGTTTGTCCATACTAATAATAATCGCCTAATTACATAATTCAAGTTTCTATTATAATCCAAGTAATTTTTGCTGTCTGAAGTGAATTTTCACTATGATCCAAATGATTTGCTTCGTATATAGGTCAAGTTATCATTAGCGCGTGTCTGTGTGTGCGCGCGAGCGTGTATGTGTGTGCGCGCGTTGCGTGTACTTTCTGTTTTTCGTTTGTTTTTGTATGATCGAATGAATGAATGAATTTTGTTTAATGTCTCTTCATGTTTAATGTCTCCTAGAGAGAGAGAGAGAGAGAGAGAGAGAGAGAGAGAGAGAGAGAGAGAGAGAGAGAGAGAGAGAGAGAGAGAGAGAGAGAGAGAGAGAGAGAGAGAGAGAGAGAGAGAGAGAGAGAGAGAGAGAGAGAGAGAGAGAGAGAGAGAGAGAGAGAGAATAAAATGAAATGAAACTTTATTTTCCAAGGATAAAAGAATAGGTGCGCAGACCTGTTTTCATTCTTGTCCTTGCTACACACTACAAAACAAAATAACGTAAATAAAACCACTCTGGCTTACCCACACACACTGACGGGCGCCGGTGTGCTATTGCCGCGTGCACAGGTTTGTGCCAGATTACCTTGTATCCGGCTACATGCGCCAAGCCAAGCCTGCACAACCCTCCACACACACACACACACACACACACACACACACACACACACACACACACACACACACACGCACATATATATATATATATATATATATATATATATATATATATATATATATATATATATATATATATATATATATATATATATATATATATATATATATATATATATATATATATATATAATGTACACATACATTGCTATCACTTAAAACTATACTACAGCAAAAGTAAAGAGCATAACGGATTTTGTACATAAAGTAACCCGCGCCATTGTTCTCATCATAAAAAATCAACACGGCTCGCTCCAACAAACAAACACGCATACACACACACCCACACACACACATACACACACACACGCGCGCGCGCAAGCACGAACAGATGCGCGAGTAGCTGCTATGTCTGCAGTAAAAGTAATCTTATAGTGACCCCGCAATCATCGCGCGCGCGGGTCGACGCGAAGAAACTATAGCACTGCCACGCGGCATCCCGTCTGGTCAGCCGAGTCCATGGGGTCAAGGATATTACATAATGCGGTTTGCTGGAGCTTGCCAGCGGTATATTACACGCGTTCATAAATGTTACAAGAGAATGCAGACTATCCATGAAATGCTGCACAAGGCATAGAATGCTACAGGTAAGAATAAACATAAAAAATAAAAATAAAATTAAGTTTTGCATAGATGTTTCAGCAGCTTGGTCTTGTAAATTTTAAGCGATGGCGCGGCTCTAACATTCGCAGGAATCGAGTTCCATAACTTTGCACCAGAATAGGACAATAGTGACGTCCTATAAACGTCCAGCCGAGGCATCGGTACTATAAGATTGTTACCTGGTGTTTGACTGGATCTCGTATGAGCAAAGTGGAACAAACTATTGAGATAGGCTGGTGTTTCTGAGAGGGTGATTTTGCGCATGAGCACCAACTTATTATACATAAACTGTTTTTCAAGTGGCAAAATATCTAACAGCTTGAACTTGTTGTCAGCACTAATGACTTCCGAGGGTCTGAATTAGTTTAATGGCTCTTATGTGGAGCGAGTTCAGACTTTTAAATTAGCATCTCTACTACCGTTCCAAATAGATGAGGCATAATCCAAATGTGACTGAATATGGGCATAGTAAAAGAGTTTCCTTGTTGGCTCATCAGCGAAACGTCTCAATTTCGACAGGAGGAATACATTTTTAGACACTATTTTACACAGTTTAGTAATGTAGCCTTGCCAGCACAACTTGTCATCTAAATTGATTCCAAGCAAGCGTTGTTCCCTGACTTGCTCTACAGGCTGGCCGTTAAGTGTTAGTTGAAGGGGAGGGGGGTTCAACTGATGCTTTTGCCGTGTGGTAATCAGCATGCATTTGGTTTTAGTGGGATTAGGTATCATGGCGTTATTTCTGCACCATTCAGATACATCGTTTAAACTGTCCTGGAGAATCTTCGCCATACATGTGTTTCATCTGATAACGAAACGTCCAGTGTTCCATCGTCTGCAAAAAGACTGCAAGTTACACTGGAGTCAGATATGTGTAATGGAAGGTCGTTTATGAAGACGGAGAACAATAATGGACCAAGAGCCAAGAATTGATCCCCGTGGTACTCCGTGCTCTGTCACCCCCTCAGGTGTGTTTTTACCATTTACCATTCACGTAGACATACTGCGTACGCCCATGCAGGTATGACTTAAGGAAGGTAAGTGTGTCTGCGCTTAGTTGATAGTCAGTAGGTTTTTGAACTAAAGTTTTCTGATTGACGAGGTCAAATGCTTTTGAATGGTCTAAAATACTGCTCCAGTCACTGATTTGACTGCTATTCATGGCAGTAAGCCATCTGTCAACTAGGTGTACCACTGCTGTGTGACAGGAGTGTTTCCGCCGAAAGCCAGATTTTAATGGATGTATGAGTTTGTGTTTTTCTAGAAAACGTTGTGAGTGTGTGTGAATGTGTCTTTCTATCGGCTTAGACAGTGTTGACAGTAGCGAAATGGGCCTGAACTTGTTAGGGTCGGCAAGGTCTTTCGTTTTAGGTAGTGGGATCACTTTGGCTGTTTTTAAAGAAGATGGAAATATCCCCTGCTTTATGCAAAGGTTATGTATATATATATATATATATATATATATATATATATATATATATATATATATATATATATATATATATATATATATATATATCTATATATATATATATATATATATATATATATATATATATATCTATCTATCTATATATATATATATATATATATATATATATATATATATATATATATATATATATATATATATATATATATATATATAAAAAAATATATATATATATATATATATATATATATATATATATATATATATATATATATATATATATATATATATATATATATATATATATATATATATATAAAGGTATATTCAATATAAGGTAGGGCCATTTTCAGAACTGAGCTACTAATACCATCATGGCCAGACGTACGTTTGTTCTTTAAGTACGAGATGGATTTTCCCACGTCGTATATCGATAACAGGTGAATGTTGAATGATGTATCAGCGTCCAGCCGTTCTGCACACAACGTCTTTAGCTTTTCTGACACAGCTGAAGACTGACCAGAATATGTATTTTGTAGCAACTTACTGGCAGCCGAGAGGAAATGCTGATTCAAGGTTTCAGCTGACAGCTGTGTACATTGTGCGGTATTTTTGGACTTCCTTAAAGCATTGATCGCTCGCCACACAGATATGACATCTTTCTTGCCGTTCATAAGACGGTGAAAAAGTAACCTTTGAGCTTTCCTCACCAAATGTTTAACATTGTTTCTTTGCCTTCGATAAGCTACAAAATCCTTATTTCTTTTATAGTCATTTCGGAGCTGCATGGCATCCTTGATTTACTTACTTAACCAGGCGGGAAGCTGGGGGTTCTTCACCCGTTTCTCTCTGAATGGAGCGTGTTTATCGAGAACACCAAGGAACAATCCGTACCACTCAGACAAAGCATCGCTGGGGTCAATATGGTAGTACGCTGTATCAAAGGGCGCGCTACTTAAATCACAAAGAAATGTTTCCTTGTTGAAGTGTTTAAGTGATCTGTATCTAATAGTCGTTCGCTGATTTTTTCGTAATGAATAACCCGCTTTCAATGCCCAGGAACAGCACACCGGGTAGTGATCGCTAATCCCTACCTGAGGGACTTCTACTCCCATCACCCTTGACTGAGTAGTTGTATATATGTGGTCTATAAAGGTGGAGGAAGTTCGGCTAACACGAGTTGCTGTTTTAACTAGCTGCTTTAAACCAAACATAGACATGGTGCACTCCCAAGCAGGGTTATTAAAAAACGTGTTAATATTGGAATCGCCTAGAATCAAAATTTCAGAGGCTGGACTGTCTGACCGTATCCATCATGACGATAAAGTCGTCGAACCATTGAACTGTTGATGATGGGTTCCTGTAAATGTACCCGACCAGCACGGGGCTGGATTTGTTTGCCCTTAACTCAACCCAAATGCATTCTACGTTTTTTGACTCCAGGTCCCCACGCCTGCGAGTAATACCGCTAATTGAATTATGAATGTATACTGCAATACCCGTCTGTCCCGGGTATTCATCATTGCGGCGCAGTACAGTGAAGTCCTGGATAGAAACGGCCTCATCGCTGATGTTAGGCGGATTGAGACGCGATTCCGTTACATCAAACAAGTGAAATGGATTGGGTTGACTCAAGAGCACACACAGATCTGGAACTTTGTTAGTTAAATGATAAACATTTAAATGGCCAATATGTAGCTGGCGATCATACGCCATGATAGCTAATGTATGTTAGGAGTACTAATGAAAAAGCTTATAAATGATACAACGGCAAATAAGAAATGAAATCGTGAAACAAGCAAAATAATATCAGTCCGCTCTAACACACAGAATGTGGGAGGCAAGTGAAAAGACTTGAGTCTCTTCTACACATTCACTGATGTAGTGACCTGCGGCCAGACAATACGTCACAACGGTCACTAAGAGGGACTAATCTCTTCAGCACACTTCAACAGTCAAGCTAAACGACCTCGCTGCGCGATAGGGGAAATAAGTCCGTCAGCGCTGCGAAAGGACACAGATATGATCGTAGTGTGAATATACGTAGAGCACCAGTAGAGAAAGTGTCACGGTGCACAAATATTAGTGCTATACGCGTCACAAATCGCACAGAGTGAGAAGATCGGTAGTCACGAATGCTGTCGGCAGAATTCAAAAGGATGACAATGTTAATATCGGACCACGTGCAGTGGTTGAGTTAAAAACAAATGAATACGTCTCTGCGCAAACACAAAATGAGCAATGGCACGCAAGTAAATCAATTCGATGCTGTTCAGTGATAGCCTGGAAAGAAAAGCAAAAATTTATGTAGGGAAGAGTAACTGAATGTTCTGGAAATGAGTCTAATACACACGCACGGGGTGGCTGTACTGTGCCCACAGTTTATACTGTGTGTATGGCGTGCCAAGCGGGGGCCGGGACGCTGAAAGGATACGATGGTTGCGTCATACTGAAGTGTCCTCATGGACCTGAATCGCGGCGATACTGTGGAAACGCGGCACTGTATGGTGGTAGTGGTGGTTGCTGCCACATAGCATACTGGCCCGGCTGTTGTTGCTGATAGCTACACTGACTCTCTGCTGTACCACCAAACCTGGATTCGCTGTACTGTGATTCCACAGAGAGAGAGAGAGAGACTAGAGAGAGAGAGAGAGAGAGAGAGAGAGAGAGAGAGAGAGAGAGAGAGAGAGAGAGAGAGAGAGAGAGAGAGAGAGAGAGAGAGAGAGAGAATCCACCCAACAGCCCAATCTGAAATGGGGACCCATACTACTGCATGGGAGATAGATGGAATGAGGACCCTGAGTAACCACTAATTCCTTACTTCCCAACCATACTAACCCCAACCCCGTTTGAGAGGGCGGAAAATCTGACCGTCCGTCACTGCCCTAACGCTACAGTACCTAAGGGTGACTAAGAGCGGCAGTTCCGACAAACTCGCTTAAACAAGGACTAAGCAGGATTTATATACCCTCCTATCCTTCTAGAACAATCTATAATGGCTTCCTTACCTGTTCGCAAGCGCACATGAACTAGCCGAATTTAGTTCTACACTTTTGGTCCTAAGATACTAAGAATGGATGAGGCGCATGAGCTAATACTAAAACAATCGTCATACCTGTTCGGCCTACTCGTAAGAAGCCGCCAGCTAATAAATGACGTCAAACCACCTAATGGTGATTCTCTAACACATATTAACGTAGAACTCTATCCAGCAAGACTCTGGGAGAGAACAGAGCAGATAACAGCAGAGAATGAAATTGGACGAAGAAGATGGGGATGGATTGGTCACAGTCTGAGAAAGCCAGTTTCCATTATCACTAGGTAGGCATTGTCATGGAACCCCCAGGGAAAGAGGAAAAGAGGCAGGCCGAGAAACACCTGGCGTCGAGACCTCCAAGCAGACATCAAGAGACTGGGAATCACCTGGAGTAAAATCGAAGTAGAAGCACAGGACAGAGTCGCTGGAGGTCTCTCGTCGACGGCCTATACCCTGGCAGGGGTGACAGGCGTAAGTAAGTCTATCCAGCAAGTACACGTGCACAGAGCTGAATGCGACCAAATAAGAGAAGGCATAAAAATGCAAGCACTGCCGAAAAAGAGACATGGTTAAGGTTATTACCAACGTAGAAGAAATTAGCATCTTCTGACGACAAAAATACAGTGGCCTTTGCCACGCTTGCATTACTTCGTATGCCCTCTCTCCGTCAACACTTTGTTTTCAATGAGTTAGAAATGTATATAAGGCTACAGCATGAAAAACACCAGCTTACATATCTAATCTTTTTAAGACTTGTAGCACACCCTACAACACACGTAAAAATGACCTGGTAGTTCCAAAGCCCAGAATAGACGTATTCAAGGCGTCTTTTTCTTACTCGGGTTCGATATTGTGGAAAGCACTCACGGGCCAAAAAGACTGAATCAGCACAGTCTGTGAGCTCCTTCAAAGCCCAGCTGCTACAGTATTTCTATCTATCTATCTATCTATCTATCTATCTATCTATCTATCTATCTATCTATCTATCTATCTATCTATCTATCTATCTATCTATCTATCTATCTAATCTAATCTAATCTAATCTAATCTAATCTAATCTAATCTAATCTAATCTTATCTTATCTTATCTTATCTTATCTTATCTTATCTTATCTTATCTTATCTTATCTTATCTTATCTTATCTTATCTTATCTTATCTTATCTTATCTTATCTTATCTTATCTTATCTTACCTTACCTTACCTTACCTTACCTTATCTTATCTTATCTTATCTTATCTTATCTTATCTTATCTTATCTTATCTTATCTTATCTTATCTTATCTTATCTTATCTTATCTTATCTTTATCTTCCGTAGTCTTGCCGACCGTTGGGGCACCACTGATGACTTAACAACCAGCTCCCTCCATTCCTCTCTGTTTTCTGCCATTCTCAGCGTATCGCCTAGCTTCAGTCCTGTCCACTCTGAGATATTGTCCTCCCATCTTTTCCTCTGTCTTCCTCTCCTTCGTCCTCCTTGCACAGTGCCTTGCAGGATTGTTTTGGCAAGCCCTGCTGAACGTGTGACATTCCCATACCACTTCAGTTTGCGTTTTTTCACAATGGCTAATAAGTCTTCATAGGGCCCGATGGCTTGCCTGATTCTGCTTCCCACTTCCTCGTTTGTGATGTGATCTCTGTATGAGATGCCAAGCAGTCTTCGAAAACATTTCATTTCAGTGGCTTGTATCCTCCTTTCAAGGTCTGCTGTGAGGGTCCATGACTCGCAGGCATACAAGAACACTGAGATGACTAAGGAGCGCATCAGTCTGATCTTGGAGCAGAGTGTGATGTTTCTGTCCTTCCATATGGTCTTCAATCTTGTCAGTGCTGTTGTTGTCTGCGCAATCCTGGACAGTATTTCTGGGTTTGATCCCTCATCTGTCACAATGGCTCCTAAGTTATTTGAATTTCTTAACTCTTTCCAGTTTTTGGCCTCCAACCATGATTTCAGAGCCAATGCCACTGGCGTTATTGGTCATCAGTTTGGCCTTCTCTGCACTGATTTCCATCCCATATGCAATGGCTGTACTATCCAGCTTTTCCACCAGCTGAGCTAGCTCCTTCTCTGTTCCTGCAATGCCATCAATGTCGTCCGCAAAGCTCAAGTTTGTGATTGTTCTGCCTCCAATACTGACAGTTCCTTCATGATCTTTCAGAGCTACAGTATTTACTCAGAAATAATTGAACAGATTAGCTGTATCTTCCAACTTTATTACTAGTATCATATTTTCTCTCATCAACACACGTTATTTTTTGATTGATGATTATTAATGCTGATTCCCTATATTGCTACTTTAATCTGCTATTACATATTTCAATTTGCATTGTGTATTTGCATGCGCTCGCGTTCGTTCATGCGTGCGTTCGTGTGTATAACGCATCGCTGGAGTAACGGGTGTCTTAAGTTACTCCTGTGCTGCCTTACAACTAGCACACGGGTGTGTGTGTGTGTGTGTGTGTGTGTGTGTGTGTGTGTGTGTGTGTGTGTGTGCGTGCGTGCGTGCGCGTGGGTGCGCGCGTATGTGTGATACTGATTTTTCAGTTACAGTTGTTAGGTTATGCTTAATAGTTTACAGTTGATATTTAGTGTTCAGTAGTTTAATTTTGAAGTTTTAACTTTACTCTTTCAGTTTTTAGTTGAAATATAGAGTTAGGATTCTTTTATTATGTATGATCACTTTTAAGTTTATCTAAATCTAATGTATGCGCACGCGCACACACACGCGCGCGCGCCTGTGTGTGTGTGTGTGTGTGTGTGTGTGTGTGTGTGTGTGTGTGTGTGTGTGTGTGTGTGTGTGTGCGCGTGCGTGCGTGCGTGCGTGGGTGCGTGCGTGCGTGATTGTAACGCATCACTCGAGTAACAGACATCATGCGTTACCCTTGTGCTACCTTACATCTGACTGAATCTGTGTCTGTATGTCTTTATTATTATTATTATTATTATTATTATTATTATTATTATTATTATTATTATTATTATTATTATTATTATTATTATTATTATTATTATTATTATTATCTTTTAAAAAATTAATTGTATTTGTCTTGTTACCTTTTCTGATGTTATATTTTTTAATGTTATTACGGACAGACGTGTAAAAAAGCCTGCGTGCCTACCATCTTCATCCTTACAAAATAAAGTTTCAGTTCAGTTCAGTTCAGTTCACAACTAGCGTTTGTCGATGTTGATTTTGAACTGACGAAGACTGCAGAAACACAGTTTCCGTCAACGGGCACTGAACGAGTTAAAGTGTTTCCCCGTCAGGTGTTGGTGATGGCATGCTGAAAAAGGGGTATAGCGAACATCCTTTTAGCAAGAATTGCAGAGAATTTAACAAAGAGTTAGGCTTCCTGATGAGTTTTGTTATCTTTTTCGGGTGTTCTGTCGGGGTGGGTACATACATTTATGTACCCACTCTATAAAGTTTTCCCTTCTTTGACACATGTATTGATATATTGTATAACAAGCAAATTAATATTCATGAATTTGCTTGATATACTTTCCTTCCCAAAATCCCTTGCGCGCCAAGAAGACTCGATGATCTTGATGATACTTGCAGTTTCGAAACGGAAACGCGAAATACGCTCACACTGCAACATTAACAAGGTCCTTATGTGTAGTAGTAATGAAATACTTCTTAGCGTGTATGAACGCTCAAAATTTATATCCTATACACACGCACGAACGGAAAAAAAGACGCCAGGAAGCGTGCGAGTCGCTGGACTGACAAGTGAAATTAACGAGATGTCTGCTGGCGATATCGACAACCTGAGAAAAGAACTAAATAAACAAACCTGCTGGCATTTCCCGCAATTATGCGTGATATAGTTACAAGTAGAATTTACTCGCAGTAACACGCACGGTTATACAACGCACTGATGTCTTCATAGTCAGATGAAATCTACGCGCAGAGTCGACAGCGATACCAGTCGTCTGCCATGCATGTATTTTGTTTGAACACCGCAATCAGCCGCAAAATGAATGACGCGAGGCATAGTTTTGTTCTGGACTGGGTACATAAATTATATTGAGCAACGCTTTTGTTTGATATAGTGCCGATAAACAGACAGATATGATTACTTGACTCAAATCAAAATGTCCTCGTCTTACGACTCGGAGATTTTGATTCGGTCTCGTAATCACATCTGCCTGTTATCCGCACTATATCAAGCTAAATGTTGCTCTTTGTACCAATCTGCGGGATGGGGGGGGGGGGGGGGGGGGTAGACAACCCAGGGGGGTGAGGTACCCTAGATGGCACTCCGACACCGCGTGACTCCCCGCTCGCCTGCGTACGGTCACCACCCATCAAAATAAATAGGGACCCCAGGGAGGTTTAGCATCCTTCGTCCATGCACTCCCTGGGCAACGGAGGGTACAACACCCCCTCCAGAGAAATACAGAAAGAAGTATAGGGGGGGGGGGGGGTTAGTAAAAATCATCCCCGGCCACCCCAAACAATAAGGGAAATAGGGTGCCGGCCTTGGACTGTGACTCCATGGGACGAAACAGGTACCTGGCACCACAGACCTACAAGACGGGATTACAAGCTTGTCCCCCAACGACCCAACCTCTCAAGGCGCGGACAGGCATGACAAAAGGATGAATACAAAATGATGCGCGGACATCAGCGACGACCAGACAGAACATAGACCCCCATCCCCCCCCCCACCCCCTGCCCCCCTCCCCCCTGGACGAAATCAGCGAGAGCTGGAAGTCCCTATCGTTAAAAATTAGCACTTGGCACTTTGTACCAAGGCAAGTTCAGGTTATTCTTTTCAATACGAAACTTTACTACACCGCGCCCCAGGATAGATCTATTTAAAACCAGTATATCTTTCTCACGCGCATCTTTCTGGAACAAACTGCTTACACGTATAACACACGCTAGCTCCCTCTCCTCTTTCAAGGAATGCCTCCTCAAGTGCTTGTTGTCCGCGCATACATAATCTACCACAAGAATCCGTATGGAACATGTGCGTATCGTAATCAGTGCATGCTGCGGTATGGTTTGTCCATACTAATAATAATCGCCTAATTACGTAATTCATGTTTCTATTATAATATAAATAATTTTTGCTGTCTTAAGTGAATTTTCAATATGATTCGAATGATTTGCTTAGTATATAGGTTATCAATAGCACGTGTCTGTGTGTGCGTGCGTGCGTGCGCGCGCGCGTGTGTATGTGTTTGCGCGCGTTGCGTGTATTTAAAAAAAAATGTATGACCGAATGAATGAATGAATTTTATTTAATGTCTCTTCATGTTTAATGTCTCCTAATCTTTCATTTTGTGTAATTTGGTACTATTACAATTATTACCCTGTGTTTGTAGAGTAGCAACGGCAAGTGTGAAAAATGGCACATGTGCTAATTACTTCATCCGTTGAGAAATAAAGTTTCATTTCATTTCATTTCATTTCAATATATTATAATGCCAGGGTCAGTAAGTTTACTGTTCTGTGTTCTGTGGTTGAGAGTGTTTTTTGTTATTGCATGTGTGTTCGTGTGTGTTAGTGTATGTGTCAGCGTTCCGCGTTTCTGTCCCAGCGGTCACGGTTGTGTGTGTGTGTGTGTGTGTGTGTGTGTGTGTGTGTGTGTGTGTGTGTGTGTGTGTGCGCGTGCGTGCGTGCGTGCATGTGTGTGTGTGTATGTGTGTGTGTGTGTGTGTGGGTGGGTGTGTGGTGTTGCTGTCACTGAGTGGCGTTTCCGTTGGTGTTCCTCGGCAGTAATTGTTTGTGTCATTAATGTTTATGTCATTAGTTATTTACTCTCTCTCTCTCTCTCTCTCTCTCTCTCTCTCTCTCTCTCTCTCTCTCTCTCTCTCTCTCTCTCTCTCTCTCTCTCTCTCTCTCTCTCTCTCTCTCTCTCTCTCTCCCCCTCTCTGTGTGTGTGTGTGTGTGTATGTGTGTGAATGGCATTATTAGTTGTATTACGAGTTAGGCTTTGTCAGTGATTCTTGTGGCTTCGAGGGTCCGGTCAGGGGGTCAATGTCGGAGGTAAGAGTCGAGGGCTTTAGATTATAATTATCAACTAAAGAAAATATCATGCGAAGCCCCTACGTAGGCTGTATACCTACTGACCATAAAGTAGTCGAAACGGCGGGAAAAAATACGGCCCCGATGAGGTCAGAGTAACAACAATAATAACAAAAATGTTATCTGCACGTGCTAGTGCTACTTTGGGTTCATATTTCATACTAAAAAGTGTCTGGAAATGTGATAAATTGACCGAAATGCCAACTCAAAGCTAAAGATACGTTTTCGCGGAAAACTGGCTGTGACAGATATTATCCACTGATACTGAGAGTTGCGTCCCCTGAGTAAGGAAAGTACTTGGCAGTTTTTTTTTTTTTTTTTTAAATCATTAGAGACGTGCCGCCTCCGGATATGTGGCATAAGCCGCGTATCCGGAGCCGGCACGTCTCTTATAAGTTAAAGGGACCCTTCGTGCAATTATATTTTTGCAGCTGAAGAGAAAATCGTGTTACGAGTAAGGCTTTGCCAGTGGTTCTTGTCGCTACTCGGGTCCGATCAGCCGGGGAGTTTATTTCGAAGATGAAATGCTCGGGATAAAGTCCTCGACTTTCATCTCCGAAATTACCTTCCTGATCGGGCCCTTGCACAAGCACACTAGCAAAGCCTAAATCATGAAATTGTAATACAGCTTAGATTGTACTATGTTGTCGCAAACGATGTCACTACTCAATGTACTCATTATAAACAGGCCGATCTCTGGCAGCAGGAGGCATAGACTGTCGACATGACACTCACAACCGCAAAGGGTCATGAGAGTCTGTGCCTCTTACAAATGGTTTACTGAGCAGTTGGCCTGCTTGAGTTTCAGTCTACACCAGTCAAAATCTGGAATTTAGTGACGAAGAAACACGCGGCAAACGTTTACTAACCAGTCGTCACAATGTATTGTAGATATGCCGGCAAAATGTACTTACGTTGAACCCTACCGTCTTGGTTGTCTCAGGTCAGACAGATGTCTTTTTTCGATCCTGTTTGATTACTTATGTGCACGGAAAACGCTAAATTTAGATTATTCGTAATACGCAAACGTATAGTCATGGGATCATTTCTCGGGAATCCACCGACGGCCTCTACCACAGGACTCGCGTATTCCGCAATGTGCTACAGGCATAGAGCGTATATATAGGGAGAGGCTATCTGGCACTTATCAGCGTGGAGGCCGCCCGCCATATTGCGGGTTCCACTAACCGCTACCTCCGCACTGTGTGTATGCTATAGCCTGTATATCTTGGCTTGACTTCGCGAACGAAGATTTTATAGGAGTTGCCCACGACGTCTGCAGGCTTGTTCGTGGCTGCGGAGGCCAATCCGAGACAGGCAGGTTCGACCGCAGTGGCTGCAGGGGAAGGTATGGCCGGGGTTCTGAGCTGCGGCATCTCTGTTTTTTCTCCTGAGCCGCTTGTCCTTAAGGCTAGCTCTGTGAGAGTCCTCAAAGGAGACAGCTGCCTTGTAAATGGTGGAGCGCCAGGTGTCACGGTCCGCAGCAAGCGAAGACCACTGGTGGTGGTCGATTTGGCAGGCACTAAGTGACTTCTTGAGACAGTCTTTGTATCTCTTCTTTGGTGCCCCTCTGTCACGGTGTCCAGTAGCAAGCTCGCCGAACAGGGTGATCTTTGGTAGGCGATGATCCTCCATCCTGGAGACATGCCCCGCCCAGCGGAGCTGTGTCCGCAGCAGCAAAGCCTCGATGCTCACAGTTTCAGCCTGTTCAAGGACCTCGACGTTGGTGACATAGTCACTCCAGTGAATGCCCAGGATGGTACGCAGGCAGCGCTGGTGGAAGCGTTCGAGGAGTCGTAGTTGGCTGCGGTAGAGGGCCCAGGACTCGTAACCATACAGCAGGGTGGTGAGGACCACAGCTCTGTACACGCTGATCTTGGTGCCTGTTTTCAGCTGTTGATTGTGCCACACCCGCTTGAAAAGTCGCCCGAAAGCGCTGTTCGCTTTTGCCAGCCTGCTGTCAAGCTCCTTGTCCAGCTTGGCGTCCGACGTGATAATGCAGCCAAGGTAAGTAAACTGGTGCACTGACTTTAGATCAGACTCGCCAATGGTGATGTGAGGAGGGCGATACACTGTCTTGGGTGCCGGCTGATGGAGGACCTCTGTCTTTTTCAGACTGACCTCGAGTCCAAAGAGCTGGGCAGCATCTGCGAAGCAAGACGTGATGCGCTGCAGGGCTCTCTCTGTGTGTGCAACGAGGGCAGCATCATCAGCAAAAAGCAGCTCACGAATCAGTTGGTCTAGGGTTTTCGTGTGGGCCTGCAGTCGTCTGAGGTTGAACAGGCTGCCATCGAGACGATACCTGATGTACACTGCATCGTCATCATCAAGGTCCACTGTGGCCTGCTTCAAGAGGGTCGGTGCCAGCACGCAGCCCTGCTTTACGCCGTTGAGAATAGGGAATGGTTCTGAGAGGTCATTGTTGAGTCTGACCTGGCCTTGCTGGTCCTCGTGTAGCTGGACAATCATGTTGAGGAACTTTGGGGGACAGCCAAGTCGCTCCAGGATCTGCCACATGCCTTGCCTGAACCCTACCGTCTTGGTTGTCTCAGGTCAGACAGATGTCTTTTTTCGATCCTGTTTGATTACTTATGTGCACGGAAAACGCTAAATTTAGATTATTCGTAATACGCAAACGTATAGTCATGGGATCATTTCTCGGGAATCCACCGACGGCCTCTACCACAGGACTCGCGTATTCCGCAATGTGCTACAGGCATAGAGCGTATATATAGGGAGAGGCTATCTGGCACTTATCAGCGTGGAGGCCGCCCGCCATATTGCGGGTTCCACTAACCGCTACCTCCGCACTGTGTGTATGCTATAGCCTGTATATACTGCTGCCTTTTAATACCTGGCAGATATAAGGATAATGGAATGCTAGGCGTGGGAACTGTACGGACTTGTACTTGGTGTGCATTTCAAAATATTACACACATTATAAAATGCCAAGTGGTCTAAAAGCGTTTTGTTTCCTTACGGCACAACCACATGAATGTTATCTTACTTTACGTAAGTTTAGACAGGACTATGACTGTGCCATGCTTGCGGAAGAGTAAAGAAGTTTTTGAATGAGTTATCTTGGTGCCTTATTTCTAAGGAATCGCGAAAGTATTGCTCTGCTATCTACTATCCTTGGTATATCCATTTGGCTCAGCCTAATGAATGCCAGTGGCTTATGGAAATCAGTCGTACATTAGTTCCCTGTTTTTACACCTCTGTGTCCCTACGTGACTGATCCATCTCCCTTGCCCCATATCATGCACACTGTCACAGAGTGCCTGTTATGTATAGTATGAGTTAAATAACTGATTAGAGTTAAAAGTCAGGTCAAGAGCCGGGTACGGGATATTGACCGAAACGTGACCCGCAAGGCTTAACCCAGAAAAATACGACCAAGTGTGGGAGATAGGTTACCTATAATCATCGTGTATCTGGTGTGATAAAGAGGTTAATTCGTATAGGTATAAGTGGCACGAGTGTCCAAACAAGGGCAGGGAAGGTCAAGTAGTAAAAATAACGCAGGACTCTTGGTGAAGGGCCCTTGTGTGAACAGAAACTAAAAATGTATATAAGAAAGGGTCAGTGTGTGTTTCGGGGGCTCCGTTGCTGAAGTGACACGTTGTGGCACCCTCGAGACAGCACACCAACCCTGAAATGTGATGTTAAGACTGTTCTCCCTCCCGGCACCAGCTTTGGTGCTGGGATGGGCCGTGTGATCACTATGGGTCGTCGTATCCTGTATGGCGTCAGGGGTGAGCAAACCATTTACTATTGATCAATGTAATATTATATATACGTAGTAAATCCAGAAGAGCCTTTGATTATGTCTGTTATGGTACTTGCATGTTTGATGTCATGTTTCTCGTGTGTACTTGCTCAGTGGTTATTGTGATTGTTTGTGTCCTCGACGGTGTACCTCTTTGCTGCCAAGCGAGTCAAACTCCCCTTATATCGGTTTATATCTGTTCATGAGTCACATGCATAGATATTTAGGATTAAACGATCCCCAACAAACTGTCGGGTGATATTGGTGGAGATGCGGTTTTGAATTTAAAAATGAAAGAAAACGGTAGAATATTAGGTAAAAAAAACTGTTTAATGTTACTGTACAAGAATTTGTTATTTTTTGAAGTATTTATGAGAATAAATTGCAAAGAACCGCTTGCTCAATAGCCACTGAAACTCTACGTTATTAAAAAGTACGCAATGAGAACAATGCAAACTGTATATAGCAAATCACGAAAATGTTTTAAATGTGATTATTTTATTTAGGTTTTGTATTATGATGGTGTCGGGAAATATATATTTATATTGTTTGGTTTAGTGATGTTATGATTTGAATTTATTTTTTTAGTCAGGACAGGTGATGTGCCGACGTTAGGTGAAATTGAGGCTGTTGTTAAGATTATGTAATGAAAGAGTGAAAATAGGGAAGAGGCGGTTTGTATTTTACGGGGGACGCTAATACGTAAAGTACAGGGAGTTGATATGCAGTGTTGGTATGAATGGGTCGTAGATTAAGCTTGTCTCGAAGTACCTTATGGGCCTGGTTGATTAATGAAGAGAATATGATTAAAGAGAAACGGATACTGTCCAAACTATTGTCTAAGGAGTGAATATTAATGAAGTTACAAGCCCTGCTGCCAAGAGGTCAGGCCTAGCTGGGAGTCGACTGTGTTCAGGGCTCTTAGCGGAGACGCACCGGGACTACGGGTCGCCGTCCGCCGTATAAGGCTGGGGGAAGAGTCGACTGTGTTCAGGGCTCCTCCTGATGCGTATAAATGGGAATAATGTAACCCCTCCGAGGAAAGGGACGGGGATTCCACAGAAGTTCGCCTCGTGTTCAGGCGGTATGCGTGAACACACATGCACATTGTGCATGGGTACAGTTTGTGTCATAGGCGGTGACCGACTGCACGGCAGGGTTGCTAATACTGATGTGAGGAAAAATGACGTACAGGGACGTACGTGTGGTAATGTGACAAAGAGAATATGGCATAATGTGACAAAGGGAAACGTCAAACTGAGCTATGAGGCACCGGGATGGTGACCTGTGACACACCCATGGGTATAAGGATTCCGCCTGATCGTGCCTGGGTCATCAGGTGGACTAAATGCGACTTCTTCTGGTTTTACAGAAGGCTTATTTATAGGACCAAATGTGTGATAATGGAGGACGACACTGACGCATGATATCTAGATAAAACAAAAGTACCTTCTTACCCTTTCTGTCTGCTCATTATCCGAACTTCTTAATATGCGCATAGGAGGTAAGGACGTTTAGAAATACATCTAGAGCCAGGTCTGGAAACGGTAATTTTTAAGCTGGGTATTTTGCATCATGAGTCGTCCCTGTTTAAGTCGCAGTATTATATGTATACGCGTGTGTATTAGAAACGCATTTAGGTCGGGGCTCAGCCGACAGAGGCAACGTACAGAGATGAGGAAGCATACGTACATGTAGTGTGACGACAGCACACAGTGATAATTGGACAGAATAAATGGTAATGACCAATGATGTGGAATTATATGGAGAGGCCCAGATAACAGTTGCAAAGAAATGCAATAAACGTTGAATAAACATGAAAATACACTGTCGAGAATACGCTCAGAATAAGAAAGACAAGTAGTGAAAACAAAAATGAAACAAGTATTGGTTGTGAAATGTGTGATCCATTGGGACACAATGCTGCCAAAAGTAAATAAGTAAACTAGAAAAGAAGAGACAAACGTTGAATGAGGCGAGGAATTATTTAAAAAAAAAACAAGTTGTCAACGTATAGTATTATTGACTATTATAGTAAATAAAGTCCCCCGTATAGGTAGGATAGATGAACTAATGATGTGTTTTGAGTTGCAGGTTATTTTTTTTTTGCGTGGACATGGAACAATTCGGGTATTCGGCGAGTATTTTATGAATACGTATTTGTGGTTGTATTGTGGTAAAATATTTAATATAAGTGACGAGGAATATTGAATATTAAGAATAAATATAATTAGAAGCAGAGACAAGTACGCAGTATGGGAGAACAAGCGACTTAAGCACAGTTGTGTGGAAAGTTATTAGTAGTCAGTCAATGTGCAACGAAAATACTTGCTTTGCCCGTGGTCTGCTGTCCAGACTAAAACCTTACTTCCTAAACCTCGGGGTCCAGAGAAGAAGGATTCATTCATCATTCATGATTTCATTTTCAGGCGCTAAGATCGTGCATGCATGATCAGTCTGATGTTGGGGTGACGGGACGAGTTCCACCCTTGGAGCGGGGCAGGGATCCCCCCGTCGGTGGCCACAGCACACCGCAACACTCAAACCTAGTATCATTATGTTTATGTATCATTATGTAAGGTGGGCGAACAACAGTAAATTTCGTTGGAGGCATGACAAGACAAGAAAGGTGGGTTAGACGGAAGTCGCAAATGAGATCGAGGGGTGAGATAAAGAAAAATCACGGAATAGTATTGTGTTATAGTATGATGAATTGTAAGGTACATGATGAATAAATAATAATTATTTTTAGAGTAATTATTTTGTCGCGTGAGCGATAGTAAAGATATGTGTATAGAGGAAATACTACAGATATAGAACTAAAGTACAATTATTTTTGTTGCAGCCGTTTGTAGTTTGACAGACACAGAAGCGGAGTATTTTATTGTTTAATGCGGACTTACGTAAGTTGTGTTTTAAACCAATCAGAAAGTAATCTGATGGACAGCCTCAGTAATGCGCGGTTTGTAAGATGGTTAAGGATATATCGTAATATTTTGAGTGCGCAAGAGTGTTTTTGTTGTTGCAACCGAACTTAGTAGTTTATAATAAACGGAAAGCGCGGGATGCCGGCAGACTTTTTATTTATTTCGAGCATTTTTGTTTTTGCTCAAGTGGACAGCCGGAGCTACATAATAGCGATCTACAAGTCTAGTCAATAAAATTGGAATTTTATGGCTGTTGAGTTATTTTAAGCACTGAATTAGTGATATGGCTCGTGATAGTGGTGCTGAATTGTCGTCATGAATTAAAGCCAGACTGGTATATCTAAAAGAAAGAAAATGTGTAAGATCGGAAGCACGGGAGTCAGACAGCTGAATAAAGGAAAGAAAAAGATAAGACGGTAAGGCACTATGATATCGACTGAGAGTCATGTCGCTAATTGTAGTGCTATAGCAAGCATTGTAAATGACTCACCTCATTTCGGCACCTTAACTCAGGATTCTCAGTTTCTGTCTCTTCTTCCTTTTTATTACTTGATGAAGACGGTATCCAACATCACAAACACGACTGTAAAGACTATACTATGGGCTTGACATGACACTTGCACATTGACCGTATGCGTGACTGACATCACTAGTATCAGCTATTGTGCACGCCACTGTCACTTCTACTTCTTTCTTTCTTTTTCGTCTCTTGAGGCATTTGTGAAATGAAGATAACTGCCAACATTTTGCACCTTGTTGACTTGTACTCAGACTGACGCTAACAGACACTGGTTTATACGTATTTTTGGTAGCGTTTGTAAAAATAATTATGTCTCTATATAAAGAGTATACGGTTGTATCAGTTTTATGTCCTGCTTGACTTGTAGCGACCTTCCTTAGTGAATTTTATTTTTCGTGTTAAGACACGACACGTTTGATTTGCTTGGCCTCTGCGAATAAACGAGAGACAAGACTAATATTATCACAATCCTAGCACTGACCACAGTAATCTGTTCACAGGTGGGGAGCTAGACCGAGTCAGGCAGGACTCAAACGACAATGATATAATGTGTGTCACGGTAATCGCCATGCCTTATCACGTACTTGAACACCCCTGCATTGGAGTTGTGTACGAAACACAATGTTTGCTGTACAGCAACCTCACGGCTTATGAAAATGGTAAATATTAATCAAATTAAATTTGTTATTAGTATATTATAAATACGATATACGAAAGTAAAATGCAACGTTAAAGCAAGCATTTTGTTCCGTTATACAGGAGTTAGTTTGAATAGTTCCTGTCTGAGCAGGCTGGTTTAATTAAGATAAAATAGTGTATGGAAAATGGAATTTGGGTTTAATTATGGAGTTTAATAAGATTGTGCAGACAAAAGGAATGACCATGCAATTATGGACTGAAAAAATAAAATGATATATTTTAGTGAATTATTTACATTTGAAAAAGAAGTTATTAAAAGAGACATTGACAAACTTTTGCTGCTGCCCATTTATAGTTATATGACATGTTTATAGTTTATTTGTTGATAAAGGTAAATCGATAAAGTGGTATTTAAGATATGTTGTTTACAATTTTGCGAATAGTTGATAGTTTCACAGAAGCAGATCCGCAGTGTCTTCCCTCTGTAGGTAAACCCTATAGACTTCCCAGCTACATTGACAGCTTGACCCCATCCCCCGACTCACAGATGGCGAGACCTGTGATGTACCCAATACCCGGAAAAATCAGACGCTGGAAACACAAGATTTGCTTTTGTGACTTGAGACTTTGTCAGCCGTATATCCTGCTACGTTGACAAGACTGAAGAGAATGCCATTCAGAGACGCGATGACTGTTCGTGTTTGAGCGCCATCATGCACAAGCGCATAACCACTGCCTTTAATTTATGGACATTGGAAGGCAAGTTACTACATGTGATGGGACTAGCACAATGATATGAACACTTTTAGAAACAATGAACAATGTGGTGTCATATTTGTTTGTGACTGCCAGTTTTATCAACTGAGATTTTTGTGACAATTATTGACACTTTTGCGATGTGCAAGTGGAACTTGTATTGGAGGTGACAACTTGACGGGGTTGTCATTTCCAGATGTTGCATCCACTGTTAATGGCAGGCCTTTTGGGGTCTCCAGATAGTCACTAATGATTATAGACTCATCACCTAGATTATGAGACTGCTGTGTGAGGACCGTTCTTCTCCTCCGACGTGACCTCCACGACCACGATACTGCCAGCCCAGGACGGCGATATTGGTTATGTGATTTGAATTGAATTGTGTGACACAGAGCATTTTTCCGGGTTTCCCTTATATCTGAGTTTGAGACTGAGATACCTTGCCATTATGTTGGACATGGTAACGTTTCTCACTCTCGCGACAAGTGTCGTCCCCACCCCACTGATGATGTTGCTGGTCTGCTTATAAATCGTTGCACTCATTCCCTGTAAACGTGCACACAGATAGGTGATTTTATTGATAAATCAAACTCAGTGATGGGCAGTAAGCGAATGTATTTTTTAAAGGTCACTTTGGTGATAGCAAATAAATGAAATAGAAAAAAGTGACTTATATTTGTGAACGAATTATAATCAAATTAGTATAAAAAGGTTATGGGCATTGATAAAGTTTTTATTTGTGTGTGTTATCTAATATATATCATCTCGTGATTGTAAGGTTTGCTCACCGATGTACTGACGATATTTTTATGTTAATATGATCTATGATGGTTTTGTTTATCTTTGATGGTATGACGGGAAGACATACGCTGACAAACTAGAAATATCAGTTAATGAGTCAGTTGACATTGGGATAGGAGTAGACAAAATAGGTATGACGCAGTATATTTTGAGTGTGCGAAGGTGTAAGGCAATTCCGCGGAGGGACCAGATGTCCTCTGTTCCAAACAACCCGTTCCCCATGATAAAATCAGAGCGGCCAGCTGACTTACGGTGACGTACAAATGGGCAGATAAAAGAATCAGTTCAACGACGGATCCAACCAGGGTCTTGTCTACTGATTGCTTGTGTGTTCAAGGACCACACATGAAGTTCGACGCCCAGACTTATGCATTCAGACTTCTGCAATTTATATCAGTGGGCAATATCAGTGGGCAAAAGTGTATCAAAATAAATTTCTTGGTTAGGCGGATGTTATAAACATCCGATTCCGTCCCCTAAGGGGAGCCGTTGGTCTCGTGAAACTGCAGATCACTTGACATCGGTATGAAAACTGTATACGTTGCCTACTCTAATCGGCCAGGCAATCTGGTTGGCACGTCTACCAGGTCAGCTCGGTTTTGCTACGTGTCCCGTGTTTAACCCCCTCTCCCCTCCTTTCCCACATATTCCGGCGGAAATGTCTCGCACTATTCAGCACACTATTGCCTTGGTATGGAATTTTGGTTTATTAGACGGAAAATGATATGAGTAATGCATGTTATTCAAATTAATTTTTGGCAATGTATTAGATAGTCTGCTTGTTGATAATGTACATTGTGTAATTGTATAATGAGTCGGGAGACTCATTTTAGAGGGAGGGGAGTGATGTCACAGAGTGCCTGTTATGTATAGTATGAGTTAAATAACTGATTAGAGTTAAAAGTCAGGTCAAGAGCCGGGTACGGGATATTGACCGAAACGTGACCCGCAAGGCTTAACCCAGAAAAATACGACCAAGTGTGGGAGATAGGTTACCTATAATCATCGTGTATCTGGTGTGATAAAGAGGTTAATTCGTATAGGTATAAGTGAAAACTACCAAGTGAGTAGGAGAAGCACTGTCAAGGGAGAGAAGTGTGCATGATAGACCAATGATCATAGATCTACTTTGGTCCAAGCACACACACACAAAAAAAAAAAAAAAAAAAAAAAAAAAGATAGGAAAGAGGGGCCGCTAAATAAGAGACTGAAAGCAATGCATATGGAAGCCCCCCCCGAAGGGGGGCGTATCACATATCCCACTGTTCCAGCCCCTAGGTGCATGGAAATTTAAATCTAGGTCCCCCAAGTGGGGGTCCAGATATTGAGCCGGTGTGGACAGCTGTTTCGGTCTTGGCGACCTCCTCAGCACACCATCGGCAAGACTGGAGGAAGAGAAGGAACTTCTGCTTACCTGCAAAGAAGACCACATTTTACTGTGGTTTTTGCAGGGGCATACATCCATGCCTCCACCTAGAGCCAAATTTCCATGCACCCTAAGAGAGAACCTACTAAAAAGGGGGAAGGGGTTGCAGTCGAAATTGTAGTAAAAAACTAGACCGAAAGGGTTGACTGCCAGTGCTTGTAATTTAGAAAAAACTACCAAGTGAGTAGGAAAAGCACTGTCAAGGGAGAGAAGTGTGCATGATAGACCAATGATCATAGATCTACTTTGGTCCAAGCACACAAAAAAAAAAAAAAAAAAAAAAAAGATAGGAAAGAGGGGGCCGCTAAATAAGAGACTGAAAGCAATGCATATGGAAGCCCCCCCGAAGGGGGGCGTATCACATATCCCACTGTTCCAGCCCCTAGGTGCATGGAAATTTAAATCTAGGTCCCCCAAGTGGGGGTCCAGATATTGAGCCGGTGTGGACAGCTGTTTCGGTCTTGGCGACCTCCTCAGCACACCATCGGCAATACTGGAGGAAGAGAAGGAACTTCTGCTTACCTGCAAAGAAGACCACATTTTACTGTGGTTTCTGCAGGGGCATACATTCCATGCCTCCACCTAGAGCCAAATTTCCATGCACCCTAAGAGAGAACCTACTAAGAGAGTACCTAGGGGCTGGAACAGTGGGATATGTGATACGCCCCCCTTCGGGGGGGGGGGGGGGGGGCTTCCATATGCATTGCTTTCAGTCTCTTATTTAGCGGCCACCTCTTTCCTATCATTTTTTTTTTTTTTTTTTTTTTGTGTGCTTGGACCAAAGTAGATTTATGATCATTGGTCTTTCATGCACACTTCTCTCCCTTGACAGTGCTTTTCCTACTCACTTGGTAGTTTTTTCTAAATTACAAGCACTGGCAGTCAACCCTTTCGGTCTAGTTTTTTAGGTATAAGTGGCACGAGTGTCCAAACAAGGGCAGGGAAGGTCAAGTAATAAAAATAACGCAGGACTGTTGGTGAAGGGCCCTTGTGTGAACAGAAACTAAAAATGTGTATAAGAAAGGGTCAGTGTGTGTTTCGGGGGCTCCGTTACTGAAGTGACACGTTGTGGCACCCTCGAGACAGCACACCAACCCTGAAATGTGATGTTAAGACTGTTCTCCCTCCCGGCACCAGCTTTGGTGCTGGGATGGGCCGTGTGACCACCATGGGTCGTCGTATCCTGTATGGCGTCAGGGGTGAGCAAACCATTTACTATTGATCAATGTAATATTATATATACGTAGTAAATCCAGAAGAGCCTTTGATTATGTCTGTTATGGTACTTGCATGCGAGAGTGGTATGTTTGATGTCATGTTTCTCGTGTGTACTTGCTCAGTGGTTATTGTGATTGTTTGTGTCCTCGACCGGTGTACCTCTTTGCTGCCAAGCGAGTCAAACTCCCCTTATATCGGTTTATATCTGTTCATGAGTCACATGCATAGATAGTTAGGATTAAACGATCCCCAACAAACGGTCTGGTGATAACACTATGTGCATATGACTTTGTGGATGAAATCAAAAACATAAGTTATTAGGACTGCCTTCTTCCTACACGCACACCGACTGCACAACACTCCGACTGACACACGCACACGCGCACACACACACACACACACACACACACACACACACACACACACACACACACACACACACACACACACACACATACACGCACACGTACACTCACACACACACACACACACACACACACACACACACACACACACACATACACACACGCGCGCGCGCGCGCGCGCACAGAGAGAGAGAGAGAGAGAGAGAGAGAGAGAGAGAGAGAGAGAGAGAGAGAGAGGGAGAGATGATGATGATGAAATGTTTTTATTCAGGGTAAAAAGTTATAGGCATAGCAATGCCTATCTTCCAAACTTTCCTGCTACTCTACACATATAAAACAAGACAGTGTATCGCCCTCCTCACATCACCATTGGCGAGTCTGAACTAAAGTCAGTGCACCAGTTTACTTACCTTGGCTGCATTATCACGTCGGACGCCAAGCTGGACAAGGAGCTTGACAGCAGGCTGGCAAAAGCGAACAGCGCTTTCGGGCGACTTTTCAAGCGGGTGTGGCACAATCAACAGCTGAAAACAGGCACCAAGATCAGCGTGTACAGAGCTGTGGTCCTCACCACCCTGCTGTATGGTTCCGAGTCCTGGGCCCTCTACCGCAGCCAACTACGACTCCTCGAACGCTTCCACCAGCGCTGCCTGCGTACCATCCTGGGCATTCACTGGAGTGACTATGTCACCAACGTCGAGGTCCTTGAACAGGCTGAAACTGTGAGCATCGAGGCTTTGCTGCTGCGGACACAGCTCCGCTGGGCGGGGCATGTCTCCAGGATGGAGGATCATCGCCTACCAAAGATCACCCTGTTCGGCGAGCTTGCTACTGGACACCGTGACAGAGGGGCACCAAAGAAGAGATACAAAGACTGTCTCAAGAAGTCACTTAGTGCCTGCCAAATCGACCACCACCAGTGGTCTTCGCTTGCTGCGGACCGTGACACCTGGCGCTCCACCATTTACAAGGCAGCTGTCTCCTTTGAGGACTCTCACAGAGCTAGCTTTAAGGACAAGCGGCTCAGGAGAAAAAACAGAGATGCCGCAGCTCAGAACCCCGGCCATACCCGACTTCCCCTGCAGCCACTGCGGTCGAACCTGCCTGTCTCGGATTGGCCTCCGCAGCCACGAACAAGCCTGCAGACGTCGTGGGCAACTCCTATAAAATCTTCGTTCGCGAAGTCAAGCCAAGAGAGAGAGACATATAAAAAATACATCAGACGATGCAGCAAAAGATAAAACATATATAAGTAAAAAGACCCATCCCCCTGCTCAGAAAAAAAAGCAAAAAAAAAAAAAAAAAAAAAAAAAAAAAGCAAGTTAAAAAAAAAAAAAAAAATATAACGTCCAACCACAAACTTAACCCCTTCCCAGCCAGTGTACGGAGATAGTGTGTTTTCAAATGTATGTTAAAGTCAGCGTCAAAGATCCCAAGCCGTCCAAGGAACACTGATACAAAGTGATCTCAGCAAGAAGCATAGATCCTCATGAGCCCCCGCAACTGCGGAGGCCCACGAGGATCTATGTCTCTTGCAGTTGCAACGTGTTGACGCTTTCTCGACAGTCAAGGGGTTAGTCTGTTCGGCTAAACTCTGCTAAAACTTGACATTTTGCATGGCTACACCGAAACGCCAGCGGACCACACCGATAAGGCACTTGTACATAGACTTCCTTAGTCTTGCGCTGAACCCGAAATAAAACCCTCAATTTGAGGAGCAGTTGAAGCAAATCTCGGTCAGCAAGAGGCATAGATTCTCATGAGCCCCTGCGACTGCAGGGGCTTATGAGAATGTATATCTCCTGCAGATGAAATGGGCTTGATGCTAGGCTGTTCACCAATGACTGGCAGCATATCTCTCTGTCTGTACCACAGTTCGCACAATAGAGACGCCGATTTATCAAATCGCTTTCACATTCAGAGGCAACCTGCTGAGTAGTTTAAAACTTTAGATTTTAATTCCATAACAAGTTGAACGTAGAGTTTATTAGTTTGTGTGTAGAGTGGGTGACTTCTGTTTGATAGATTGGCTGGCAGATGGATTATTTAGATAATCGATCTTTCCTTAGTTCTTTTTAATCAGCTATGTAGTTGTTTAGCAGTTGGTCAGTTTTATTGTTTGTAGTTACAGTAGTTGTATTGTTTGTTTAGTGAGTCAGTTAGACAGTCAGTTAGTTATCTGATTGGTTGGTTAGCTAGAAAGCTGGTATGTAAGTGAGTTAGTGAGTGGTTTAATTAGTGAGTGATTCAGAGTTAGTGAGTTATTTAGTGAGTTAATTAGTGAATTAATTAGTGATTGACTGAGAGAGTTAGTGAGTTATTTAGTGAGTGAGTTGGATACTTACTTAGGTACTTGTTTGTTAGGTAGTTAGATACTTAGTTAGTTACACTACATTTAGCTGGACAATTGTGAAAGACTATGTCACGATATGACCATGCCATCTCAAGTAAACTCTCTATACAAACCAGACCAAAACGTTGACTATGAAGCGTGTACAGCGCAGAGAAGAACCCAACGGAGAAAGAAACACGCTTAGAAAAGAAAGTTACAAAAATTTATTAAAACTTCTTCAAAATAGACAAACAAACAAGTACAGAATTCAGTCGCTGTTTCAGTCTATTTTGAAGAAATATTAATAAATTGTGTTGTAAATGTCTTTTCTAAGCGTGTTTCTTTCTCCGTTGGGTTCTTCTCTACACAAAGCCGCTCCGTCCTCATACTTGGCACTAGTTGTGAAACAGATAAGAACAATTCATGTAGGTCAGTTCTCAGCAGTTATCGGCATTCAGCGGCTGAATTAAATAGGTGTGTGCGCCGTATTTTATGGGGTGGACACAGTTTGTGAACGTAAATAAGTGAAGGAGCAAGGTTTCTCATGTTGTCCTGACTTTAGGTTCGGGTTTTGTGACAGTGTAAGGTAAGTCGACCTATACTTTGTACAAGCAGAAAGCGATAAACACGTACATATAGACTGTCATATAGCTTTCTCTAAGACCCTTTGGCTGTCGGTAGCGGTTTTGTAGCGATGATTCCTGCAGGAAAGTATCTATACTGACGATCCAAATAAATGCGACATCCTTCGAGTCATCGGATTCCGATGACTCGAATGATGCCGCATTAACTTTGCTCGTCAGCATAACTTTTAACGCACAACATTTTTTCCCTTGCTATATGTTTCTAAATTTAACCCCATTGATTGCTATTGACGATACTGTTTGGCCTAAAACGACGCGGTGCATTTACGCATCATCTCCACCTAGCGGTATTGCCAGTAGCAGTCTAGGGGTTAAAGCGATCTACTGCAAGCAATAAAGAGTTGAGCGCTCGCAATATCTTCTTTTAAACATTCCTAGTGTGTCTCACAATAATGCTGCACAAAAGGGCTAACTTGAAGCCATTCACTGCCACTGTGCGCACAGTGTACCTCTGAAATCTGTGTCAATAAAGCAATACACGACTGACAAAATAGGACCCCGGTAACTCAAATGCGATTCTATATTCTGCTGTTAACTCATTCAGCCCGACGGCCGTACTTCCCAAATTTTGGAGGCGTCATGTAATGACTATGCACCAGTTGCAGAAAATGGATCGAACATGATAATTCAAGGGCAGTGCCAGATTAGCTTGGCTCCTGTCGGCACTACCCTTGAATTATCATGGTCGAACCATCTCCTGCTGTAGTGCGTCAGGGCTGAATGGGTCACAGTTAAGACAAGACACGTGTGAGCGAACTACTCAACGGCCAAGGCCAGCAATCGGTCCAACAGTCCTCTGAGGCAAAGCCTAAAATAGCGTAGCCTTTAAACTCTTTTTTCAAAGCTCTCAACAGAGTGACATCTGTCACAAATCGCTACACGCCGTGACGCCAAACTGTTCGCTGTAGAACTTACCTCCCGTCAACGAGGAAGGCAAATCGTGTGTACAACACAGTCTAAGTACAACACAGCAGTCGGAAACGAACACTGAATTGGTTCAAAAGCGCATAAAATTGAAAGTAGGATTAAAACACTCGCAACAAGCGAGGCAACTATTTTGTGAAGCACTCAAATAAATAAGGCCCATTTATACCGACAAAACCCGTCAGTTATCTACCACTAAGTCGGTATTCACATCAGGCGGCCCACTGCCCGTGAGAAAACAACATCCATATGAACAAGTTGACACATAAGCCAACGGCAACAACAGCGATCAACAAAACGACAGCCACACCAAAACAGCAGCAGCAACTACAACACTAAGCTGCTTTTAAAGCATCATCTGTTAGATGTGCACCACGGCAACACTACGGTCGCTATCGGCTACACAGTCTACACAAATATCAGTCTGTTGCAATTGCTGCAACACAGCCGCAGAAACGGCAATATATATTACCCCAGCAGCAACATCTACAAACACGAATACAGAAACAACAACACAACATAAAGTCTGAGATTTATCCGTCAAAATGGACGAATTTATAAACAAAGAGCATGACTATCACGCGACAATAGACGTCCATGCACGCTTTCTTGTGTCTTATCGCGGCGGCTAAGCCCCGCTGATCAGGAAATGACTGACGACTTGACAGGCACAAGCGTGGGAAAAGAAAACCCGTTGATACAATCGTACCCCGACATGAGCATAATTGAACTAATTGGATCATGCACGGAACTGAAAGCGATCATCCATTACATCAATTATGCCGCGTCAGGAGCCACAGATACATGCATGGACCACACCGACAACAATTACTATGTCCAGATGTAAGGAATGAAATGCGACACAGAGGAATACACCAAGGAATGGAATGCGAATTTTAGGCCGGTTCCCTGATGAGTAAATTGGAGCCTGTAGTTACTTACAACGAATACCGATAGAAACGCCCCCGAGTGCATCACACATTTTGACTTCATGCTCAGATGTTAGTAGGCCAGAACGGCAGGATACATACTTGGGTGGGACCTGTCTTTTCTCACCCTAAAGCCAGGATAAGGGGCGAAACAATTAGATACGTCAGAACCAACAGCAACGTGACAGATCTGCAGAAAAAGATTCATATTTTTCTTGATAAAATGAGAGAGCATGGATACAAACAAACTAAAATTACGCCAGAAACTGACACAGTGCTTGCGAAAGACAGAGATCAGCTCTTAGCGAAAAGGCCTACGTCAATAGCAGAGACACCTCTCGGTATGGTTACCCCATACTACCCCAGTGTGAAACACCTACAAAGAAAAATTTGAATACACTGACATCACAAAACAAGAGACCCGGAATGCAAAACACTCTCCCCAACCCCACCGCTGATCGCCTATAAACGGCAGAAAAACATCAAGGATGCTATTATATCAGCTAAACTGAATCAAAACGGGACACAACCACGACTGCTACCGACACAAACAGGGCACAAGGAAACGACGCTAGGTACAACAACAACAACAACCCCTAAGACGAAGGGTAGTGACGTTCGACCTAGAGCAAGGAGGAGGAGTGATTCTCACAATTCCTACTACACTCTCGCTCTCAGCAACTGGAAAGGCACCAGCCACGCTCACGGCATGAAGCTCAAACCCCGTAGGACACTAAATCCACCCACCCTGATAAAGGAAATAAGAGGATAAAAGAAGCAAACGGCGCTCTGCAAAGCCCATTTAAATTCATGGACTCAACGGAACTTTAACTTTATGTAGCCGTGCGACTGAGAGGTGTGCAAAATGTGGGGGAATTAAAAGAGAGTCAAGATGGTAGTCATGGTTCTTTGTATTTATTTCTACCACAACATTAAAAAGAAAAGCAGTACCTGCAAATAAACAAACGAAATAATAAGTAATGGTGCTGAAATACAATAAGGCACTTTAACTAAACTACGAACAAGGTAATGTATTACATGGCTAATTAAAGTATATCATGACATAATATGCGATAATTGAAATAGTATCATAAAGAACATAAATTACCAAATGTCATGCAAAACAAAATGTGTAGGTGATGATAATTAGCAAGCCAAAACCCGCTCTGTTACAGCTATGCCACCCTGCCCACGGGAAGCGGAGGCTGACTGATCGCCCTTAATACCCCGACACGCTTACAGAAACACTCAGACATACTACAGGTACCCGGGAAAGAGGATGAAGTTAAATCCTCTCTCCCTCAGCTCTAAAGTCAACGCGACATCTAGACTAACGGAATGCGGAAAAAACCCACCACCGTACTCCAACGGGAAAACTATAAACCCCCATCGTCCCCAAAGACGGACATGTGAGATCAAGTCCCACTGATGAGTATCTATCACCGTGTCAAAGGAAGGACTGACTAAAGAAGTTACGCTCCACAGAGCAGCGACACTCCCCCTGAATTAATCCTATCAAGGGTGATGCGTAACTGTCAATGTCATGCTCAGCCTGAACACTGCCCACCCTGTTTACCATAGTACAAGTAACGGAATATTACAAAAGGAATATAAAGGCTGTTTGTTTCAACATGGACATTCCGGAAGAAATCTCGCACCCACCGACTTAACTCATTCAGCCTGACGGCCGTATTTCCCAAATTTTGGAGGTGTCATAATGACTATGCACCAGTTGCAGGAGATGGATCGACCACGATAATTCAAGGGCAGTGCCATATTAGCTTGGCGCCGATAGGCTGAATGGGTTAAAGATAGCTCTATGTAGCCACTCCATATTTTCCCCCTTCTTTGACACATGTACTGATATAGTGTATAACAAGGAAATTAATTATCCATGAGCTTGCTCGATATACTTTCCTTCTGAAGCCTTGCGGCCCTGACCCGCAAGTTGTTGATGGATTCTCGAGCCAGGGTCTTACGAAATAAATCACAAAATACTGTTTTGCTGCAACACTAATGCATCCTTTTAAACTATGACAACGTTACCACTTTGATTAATTTTAAACTTCTTCACCAATGCCGAAGATACTTTTTTTTGTCCATGTTCGTGCCATCGCCAGGCTGGCTGTGCTTCGGCACTCGCATTGAACGTGGAAACCCTTAAAAAGCGATGCCAAATGGCTAAAGACACTAACGTAAAATTATAACTTGAAACCATCATTGCTGTAGATATCATTGTAACGCAAACTAGAGTCGCGAAATACAACATTCCAAGCTAAAAAAAAACCCACCGAAACTGTATTAGCGTAGGAGGTAGACGGAAGAGCCAAACGCTTAAAGTCACTCAACACAGTTATCTCCCTTGCGTCAACAAAAACTATCGTCTGTTTCACATAGCACCTATAGTGGAGTCATGTTTTCTTGTTTGTTCGATATTTTTTTTTCCAAGTTATTATCGACATTGCTGTTATGGGTGTTTCATTGCTAAACTTTGCTTATGAATTAAACTAAATTAAAATCAGTTTGTGAATATGCATATGTTTTAGTGTTTCAACAGTCGTCAGTTGTGCCGCTTATAATGAGTCTCGGTATGCAAACCTAAAATGGTCGCACAGAGTGGAGCGCACGAAGCGAAGATAAAATGTTTTGTTGTTGTTGTTGACTGGGTACATAAATTATGTTGAGCAGCAATTTGCTTGATATAGTGCCTAAAACAGACAGATGGGATTACTTGATCCGATCAAACATGCCGGGATGATGTCATCCTTGTCGGACAATATAATATACTACCGACTCAGACGCAACCCCCTTAACAATAGGCCGATAAGGTTCCCTGATGAGTATACTCAGACTACAGCACAGTTTCATCCCCAAATCCATCACTCTAAGCAATATGTAGGTACATCCACGCATACCCAAACCTAACTCCTCCCCTATTCTCCTTTACCTGTGCAATGAGTAGGAATGGAGCTTGTTGGTTTTAGAGAAGTGTTTTATTTGGTGGTGAACATGTTTACCCCTAATTATTTTACTAAGGTAGATTTTAATTACGCAGCTTGTGTAATACAGTGTAATAATGTATTGAGACGTTTGTATAATAAGTAGTGAGGGTTAGGATTAGGTTGAAACACGCGTATTATGTATGCCGCATGTGTAGAGGTGGGTGTGAATGTCTGTATAAGTGCCGCTCAGTTCAGTCCATAAAAGATGTTTATGTGTGAGATGTGTAAGAGTTATATGTAAAGATTTTGTAGTGTTTACTTATCTCCATTTGGAATTTGTATCTGTGCAAGTGCAGGGAGAAAATGTTCATAATTATGTTATAATGTTTTCATGTCTTGTTTGTACTATTTGTTATAAATGTACCACAACCGAATTTCTCCTTTCGAGATAATAAAGTACTCTTATTCTTATTACTGATTCTTATATCGGAGCCTGTAGTTACACACTACGACTACCGATCGCTGGAAACGCCTCCCGAGTGCTTCATAAACTTAACATATAGTGCCTACACATAACTCGCCGGAGATTAACAGTCGTCGAAAGAGAACGGCAGGATGCATACCTGGGTGGGACCAGTCTTTTATTACCTCACGAAAAAGAGCTCCAGCCGCCCCATGAATAATGGATACACCGCAGTGGCTTTAGCTTGAATCAGTGTCGTAACTAGAAATGTAAGATCTTTCTGCTCTTCTTCTCCTGTGTACATACGAGAGTACCACCCACTCGCAACAGGGACAATAGAAAACCCGTATTACGTGTGATTACTCCCAAGATAACATTGAAAGTCCGTTGTATTCAGCATTTAAAAGCCCAGGTTGCAGCAGGTCGCTTCACTAAGCTGAATAGAATCAGACTTCGCACTTAATCATATGTGCAAAATCAGCACGCATTTGCTAGGAATAAGCCTGTTGTGCACTGCAGTGCTTGCTCATGGCTAAAACGTATTTGAAATTTAGCGGCCATGGCTTAAACTTTTTGTAACGGCCAGTAAGTCCTTTACTGCTGAGAAAAAGTAACCACGATCCAACTGCAAGAGACATAGATCCTCATGAGCCCCCTCATTCGCGTAAATTATACACTTTGGAAAGGGGGTGGGGGTGGGGAGGGGAGGGGTGTGGGTGGTCGACAGTACCGTGGTGTTAGCAAGGTTGATCCATCTTTGCGTTACCCAGATTTTCGTTTTTACGTTATGCTTGGTCGCAGTGAAGAGCTGCAGCAGATTATGGACCAAGGGAGCGAAATCCGTAACAGACGCAGACGAGTAAGGCAGTCAGGTTGAAAATCGGTTCCCTCCCTTTGTAAATGAAGGCCTTCTTCAACAGGCCACGGACCACAGTGCTTTCTCCGCAGTCTGCGGGGAGTCGGTGCTAATTTGACTCCCCGTTTCCGTTGTCTGCGCTGTGGCCTGGCTGGCCGTGTCCTTTGACTTGGGGGGCTCGAGGTCCTTGATGGCACCCGAGTGCACCAGCCACCGAGCGGCGACTAGTGCTCGGTGATATGGGCTGCCATCAATCGCCGCGATGACCGGGATGGCATCTTGCAAGAGGATCACCAGCTCCCCGAAGTCTATCCCCCTGAGCCGAGTCGCCTCCTCCTCCGATGAAGCCGGCCGCTCCCGAGTTAGTGATTCGGGGATCGCGACCGGCGGTGGGGAGTAAAGGGACTCGGCCCACGACGAGAGCTCCGAAGAGGGCTCCTCTTCTTGTTCTTCTTGTAGTACTGATGGTGGTGGCGGTGACTGGGGGCGAGCAGGGCTCGCCTCTTCCTCGTTGGTTGATGGACTACGCATTCGGTCCAGGAACGCGTCCATCTGCGGGAACATTCCCCTTGGTGGTGTTGGTGGGGGGAATCGCTGAAACGTTTCCCTCATTCTACGGTCGCATTCGGCCGCTGTCAATGGTGTGCCGTTGTTTGTTGGTCGCTGTTGCGCCGGGGGGGGGGGGGGGAGGGGGTGAGTCCCCCACCTCTTCCCAGAACGCCCTCTGTCCTTCTTGCTGGCCGGTGGTGGTTTCCTCTGTGTTTGGGGGAAGGTGGAAGTAAACTCTTCCACCTGTTCCTTGTTCGTCTTCTTTCTTGACTTGCGCCCTTTGTCCATGTTAGCTGGCTTGCTTGGCTGTTTGTAGGCTGGCTCGCTTGGTGGGAGAGACGCGGTGAACCGTGGTCTCTCCTGTGGCTGGCTGGCCGCTTGCTTGTGCGGTGTAGCTGTGTGGAGAGAGCGGAAAAAAACCGTCCTCTCTCTTCGGCTGTCGAGCTGATGATGAAAACAACCGGCACCACGCCATCGGAAACCCAAGATAAGAACACAGAGACTGAGATCCTAGCAAAAATCCTCCAAGATGCGGGTACGGACCCGCCCCCCCCAACAACAACAACCACCAGCACAGGTGGGCAACGGTTCCATCACCGGCCCACAACACCAAAGAAGACGCAACCGACCGCCCAAGCACTTCAGGCAACAGCGACCACCACTCCTCGCCACACCGCCACCACACATGCGGCTGCCACCGCAACACCGCCACCCACCACGTCCACGCCAAAGACCGACCCCTCGACCGAGAATCGACTGGCCGCCCGCACCACCACCCTACCTCCCCAGACCCATCTACAACCGGCCACGGTTCCCCCGGCCACCCCCACCACCACCGCCACCACTCCTACAACATCTTTGGGAGTGGCTGGCACACCACCACCCACCAGCCTGGCGATAGGTGACGGGCCTCCGGCCTATCACCTGCCTCCTGCACCACCAACCACCCGGCCCCGGCAACAACATCAGCCAGCTGAGCGACGGAGCGGCAGACAGTCAGAGAGACAACCTCCCCCCCCCCCTCCACAACCCCTGGCCCACCCCCCCCCCCCCCCTGGACGAAATCAGCGAAAGCTGGAAGTCCCGATCCCGTTGAAAGACTTGACTTGACCACAGTGCTGTTTCCGTACTGTCCAGTCTCTTAGCCTTAGTCAGTCCCAGTCATCCCCTAATTTTTCAATTCCCTAAAAAACACTACCGCCCACCAGCTGCACATTTGCCATGCACAAAATACCCCCCCCCCCAAAAAAAAAAAAAAACCAAAAAAAAAAAAAAACCAAAAAAACAAACAGCACATCACCCGTCTCATTTCTTGGCTATGAAACTGGTTCCTTACCAACCCCACACCCAAGCACAGCTGAAATCAGCGTGCCCCTCAAATCACTACGTCAAAGGCAACTCAACATAGGCCCACAATTGTCCACTGGATAAGCTCAGGATGGTATGAATCAAAGCACCAAACATGTCTCCTCTCAGCTAACCACAAATTTCCAGCAAATTCCAACATTCAGCCCAACTGCAAATTTTCAAACAAGGCAAAAATTATTTTTAAAAACACCGGGCCTCTTACTGCCTTAACTTCCCAATTTAAATGTATAACGTGACCTGTCAGACGAAACTGGCCCACCTGAACACCATTCAATCTGCCATCAGTGCAACCCTGAGACAATAGCTAAGTCAAACCCAAAGTGACACCCTTGAAAGTTGCTGCATCTTTATGTTATGGCCCATTATGTGAAGTGCCTTGATGTGGCGTTCACAATGCTGTTGATGTGTTGGATCATGCATATCTGATGCCATGAAAAACAGCCTAGATATGGTCAGAATGCCTCCAAAATTGGCATGTACATCAAGTAATATATCTGATCTTCAGAAATGTTGCATTTGAGACACAGGCACATGAAAGTTTATTTTTTCATATTTTTCCATTGCCTACCCCCCTACTTTTTCTGTTTTTCCAAGTTTACACACGCATGCAATACATTCAAACTGACTTCTGGTGGGCTGGACAACTGAAAAAAGTTACCATGACACTGACACTGATGAAAAATGAGCTTTTAGACCCAAGGCCATTTCCTTGTGTATCTTAGGGCAGCCCAAAAGACAACGCCCAGGCATCCTCATTGACCCTGTTGTCTGGTGACAACAAGCTGGAAGAGGCCTGTAACCAGCTGCCATGCCCTATATGCAGCTGGCAATCTTTCCTCAGGCAAAAGGGGTCATGAAACAGCTCTGCAATTTAAACATTAAGTCTACTGAGCTATCCCACAGAAAAAAGACTGCACAAAACAACCAAAACTATGCTACGCGGGACACACTGCATACGCTAACAAGTGTCTGGAGTGCTTATTTAGGAGGTAGCAGAGAAAAATGGTTATGTACAGTTCATTTTTATATAAAACACACTTGTCAGAGTCTCAAAACACCTCAGCTCATCTTGCAGATGCAGTAGGCATGTGTGTGCCAAACTTGTGAACACTCCTGTAAAAGCCTGTACTGGTGCCTGCAACTGCTGGTCCCATAACAATGCACTCAAATGAGCTTTACGCAGTGTACGAGTGCTTGTGTTTGGTTTAGAATAGACACCAGAGACATCCCTCATGACAATTACAGCAGAATGACACCTCAGATGCAACCAGAGTAGCAGGACCATGCAAAATAACACTTCTGCATGTCACATTATTTTGGCCGCTTATTTCACTCTGAGGTCAGCTGTCTGATGAAATGCACATGCTAACACTGTTTCATTGTAGTTTTTATCTTAACCTTTGACCTTAAGCCCCAAACCCCCCCACCCCCCCCCACCCCTCTTCACCCCCCCCCACATCCAACCCAAACCCCTACCCACCCCACCCTACACCCACCCCACACAACTTCAATAACTGAAAGAGTGATTTTTTTAAAAAACGCATTTATCAAACTGAACACCCCAAACCCCACCCCTTTCAAAGGTCACAGCTCATGGTCGAAGGAAAGACTCATGACTACCTGTAAGACAAAAAATAAATGAGCAAACACACTAAAACTAGCTCACAGTGCAGGTAAACAGGGTGTTGCCACGCAAAACATACCAAAACGCCTATAAAACTGCATGCACAGCGATTTTTTTGGCAAAATTTCAAATTTTTCATGATTTTCTTACTTTTCCAACTGCAAATATCCAAACTCAATGATCTGGTTACACTAAACCAGTTTCCGGTCTATGTCACATAATGCATGTGGTGCACCTGACAGGCCACGGACCACAGTGCTGTTTCCGTACTGTCCAGTCTCTTAGCCTTAGTCAGTCCCAGTCATCCCCTAATTTTTCAATTCCCTAAAAAAAACACTACCGCCCACCAGCTGCACATTTGCCATGCACAAAATACCAACAAAAAAAACAAAACAGCACATCACCTGTCTCATTTCTTGGCTATGAAACTGGTTCCTTACCAACCCCACACCCAAGCACAGCTGAAATCAGCGTGCCCCTCAAATCAAAGGCAACTCAACATAGACCCACAATTGTCCACTGGATAAGCTCAGGATGGTATGAATCAAAGCACCAAACATGTCTCCTCTCAGCTAACCACAAATTTCCAGCAAATTCCAACATTCAGCCCAACTGCAAATTTTCAAACAAGGCAAAAATTATTTTTAAAAACACCGGACCTCTTACTGCCTCAACTTCCCAATTTAAATGTATAACGTGACCAACAGTGTTTTTCAGTACTAAAAGTGCAAAGGTTTCCTGAGCTGTGGAAATGTCTCCCTACATAAAACCGCATACATAGTCAGTCATCGGGGTTTTACGCCGTGTAATTAACGCCGACGATCACTTGAAAAACAGCAGCCGTCTTCTGGTGTGAAATTCAAATTCACAAACTATACACTACATGAACAATAGCGCCGCCCCCCCCCCCGCCCCCCCCCCCCCACCACCACTCCCCCCCCTTCCCACCCCACCCCCTTTTTTATTATCATTATATAAAATAACCAAACAACTGAGTTAGCCATATCAAGATAAAATGATCGACCCTTATAGTTCAAGGGTGGTGCGAGAATTAGGCGCCAAGCTATTCAGTCTCGCACCACCCTTAAACTATTAGGGTCGATCAATCTTCTGGATTGTAATGCAGTCTGCAGATGACAAGTCGAAAATTTGAGGAAGTCGACATTAGAGGTCAATGTGTTAATATACAAGATTTATTTAGACAACTTCCGATATTTTGGTTTTAAAGGATGGACTGTAAGCGACGCTATTTTACACAGAATAACCAACGAAGAAACGGGAAACACGCTTAGTAAAGACAGTAACTGTCTTTTCTAAGCATGTTTCTTTCTTCGTTGGGTTATTTTCTGCACGTTACATGCCCGGCAGTCACCTTTCTGGTCGTGACTGTGTAATTTGACACGTATGATTGTCACATTTTTGTTCAGAGCAAATCACTGTGTACTTCTGAGAAGAATGGCTCACGCCGAATGGCCTGTTACCTCTTTTGACGGGCCCCAGTACAACACAGCCGCGGGTCCAGGCATGGGGGCTCATCAGCCCCCCACCCCTCTTCCTGGGACCTCCTCCAGCGAAGTAGAAGCAATTGATGATAGTGATCACAGCTCCCCGTACGAGGAAATCCCGGATAATGGACCATGGCAGTTACCTGACACAGAGAGGTGATCTCATATAAGTACATGCAAGAGCAGTGTGTGTAGGTATGCGATTTTGGCCCTTACGGACTAGGTCGTAAAGTTCAAGAATCAAAAGCAAGCAAACACATAGAGTAATAATTTAGAAATTCTGAAAATACGTAATCATTTTGTCACATGTTCAACTGATACTAGCAAATCAGTGTTGTTCCGATTGCAGATAACATCCCAACGAAGAAAGAAACAAGCGTATAAAGGACATTTACAGCACAGTTTTTTTCTTCTCCAAACAAGCTACTTATCTTTTCGTAGTGGCACTTGGGGACATTTCCAATATTTTAGAGGTGTCACTTCACAGCTATGTACCAGATGCAGCAGATGGATTGACCATGATAATTCAAAGGTAGTGCCAGATTAGCTTGGCGCCGCCAGGCGCCAAGCTAATCTGGCACTACCCTTGAATTGTCATGGTCGATCCATGTCCTGGTGTGGATAAATTGGTTAACTCGAGCTCAACGATTTAAGCGACCATGCCGTGGTGCCTAAACGTGAGACTGAATGAGGCTTGTACACTAGTGGTAAGTTTAAAGGTTTAAGTGACGACACTAGACATTTAATAAGACATTAAGTAACTGCAACTTTATTGTATTGTTTGTACATGGTATCAAGACTCAAAACTCTTTTACGACTAACCTGTGCAGCCACCCGGAACGGTTCATCTGGGAGCGTCCTCCCATCCTTGACCGTCAGTCCCTGACGGCCGCCGCGTGCATTCACCAGGCCCGGGCACTGCAAGAGGCGGTGAGAGACAGGGAGAGGCAGATACGCATCCTGCGCAAGGAACTGCACAAGGTCAACCAGGAGAACTACCGCCTCGTCAAGGAACTTGAAGGGTGAGAATAAACACAGTCAGCAAAGGATCTTTAGGCCGGCGTTTATCCAGGGCCCTTTTCCCTTTCTCGAATTATTAACCCATTTAACCCCAGGACCGTATTTACCAACTCGTGGGGGTGTCACCTGACGACAATGTACCAATTGCTGGAGATGGATTGACCATGATATTTTAAGGGTAGTGCCAGATTAGCAACAAATGCAGGACAAGACCACGAGGCTTGCTCCTCGTCCCAAGTGGGCCTCACCATTCACAAACAGAAAACAAAGACAATGAGGCTGAACGCAACCAGGGAAGAACCAGTCTTGCTTGCTGGCACCCCGTTGGAGGAGGTGGAGTCCTTCACCTATCTCGGGAGCATCATAGACAAAAAAGGCGGCACTGATGCAGATGTCAGAGCACGAATCGGTAAAGCCAGAGCAGCCTTTCTCCAGTTGAAAAAAGTGTGGAGTTCCAGAGAGCTGTCACAACACACCAAAGTCCGGATTTTCAACTCTAATGTAAAAGCAGTTCTCTTATATGGAGCAGAGACATGGAGATTGACAAAAACCACAGTCAACAGAGTACAGACCTTCATGAACAGTTGCCTTAGAAGAATTTTGAAAATCCACTGGCCAGAGAAGATCAGCAACGTCAGACTCTGGGAGAGAACAGAGCAGATAACAGCAGAGAATGAAATTGGGCGAAGAAGATGGGGATGGATCGGTCACAGTCTGAGAAAGCCAGCTTCCAGTATCACTAGGCAGGCATTGTCATGGAACCCCCAGGGAAAGAGGAAAAGAGGTAGGCCGAGAAACTCCTGGCGTCGAGACCTCCAAGCAGACATCAAGAGACTGGGAACCACCTGGAGTAGAATCGAAGGAGAAGCACAGGACAGGAGTTGCTGGAGGTCTCTCGTCGACGGCCTATACCCGGGTAGGGGTGACAGGCGTAAGTAAGTAAGTAAGCCAGATTAGCACCCACACACGCATTCTCTTCGAGGCAATCATATAATCATGCTTGTACTAAGACAACATATACATAGTAGTTCAGTGATGGGCGGTGGATTCTGGTGTGGGGGGTAGTAGTGGGGGTGAGGTGGGTGGGAATGGAGGGGGGCATGAGGTGGAGGAGGGGTGCGGAGTGGGGGGGGGGAAGGGGCCATAGGGGGTGTGGTGGGGAAGGCGAAGGGGAAGAGGAAGGGGGAGAGTGCTGGGGGGAGGGTCGGGTCGCATAAGCACAATATCAAAAGGTACGGCACAAAGGCGTAAAAGAAAAGAAAGAAAGATGGTAGGTGGTGGGGGTGGTGGGGTGGGGTGGGGCTGGGGGTGGGGGGGGGGTGTCATTATATTTCCCGTCGTAGGACTTTCGATCATAGGACTATCGATCAAAAATGTAAATATTTCTCTCATCGCATAGGTCTGTCGATACGTAGGGGATTTTACACGTAGGACACAATCGATACGCAAACCTGACAGGTTCAAAGGGAAGGAGCGTTTCTTTGCTGAATCTCTAATATGAAAAACGCTGCTCAAATACCTATACTTTAGTGCAATATTTTGTGCTCAGCGGACACATTTTAACTCATTCAGCCTGACGCACGTATTTCCCAAATTTTGGAGGCGTCATCTAACGACTATACACCTGCTGTAGTGCGTCAGGGCTGAATGGGTAAAAAAAAACACCAACAAAACAAAACAAAACAAAACAACAACAACAACAAAAAAACAACCAAAACCCAAACAAACAAACAAACAAACAAACAAACAAAAAAACACCCCCAACAATTTTCTGGATTTAAGAATTATGGTATTTAAAGAGTCAGCTAAAACGGCATTTTCCGCCAAAGCTGTAAGGCTAGTACCAGCTGTTAAGTTAGTACCCTAACACATGTCCTATCACATCTTTCTTTAAATTCCCGGAAGCAACATGCCCTCGGGGCGACGTCAACCTTATCGGGCCCGTGCACAGCCGTGCGCGGGGCCAGCTAAGGCTGACATTGGACTAAAGGCATGTTTCCTATCTGCGATGTCAAGACTGGACAAAACTTTCGTAAATTGCGGCTGATATCGGCACAAGTCAGCTAGGAAAAGAATTTATAGACCGGCTCGTTAACTCATTCGGCCCGACGGCCGTATTTCCCAAATTTGGGAGGCGTCTCATGACTATGCACAGTTGCAGGAGATGGATCGACCATGATAATTCAAGGGCAGTGCCACATTAGCTTGGCGCCGACAGGCGCCAAGCTAATCTGGCACTACCCTTGAATTATCATGGTCGATCCATCTCCTGCTGTAGTGCGTCAGGGTTGAATGGGTTAACGACATGGAATGGTGAGAACAATCGAAGGAAACAAAGGACCCACAGAACGACGTAGGCCCGAAACTATTGCTTACTTGAGTGTTAAAAAAGCTATGGCTGTGCCATTCGGGGTCTACCCCCGAGTAGACGCATTGGCTTAGAGCTGTTCTTAATTAGACGAACTATTGATCGGCAAACCTAGATCGGAGAAGATCGGCGATCTTTTGGTTTTTTCTTAATTGAGGTTGAACGAACCTAGGCGATCTTCAGCAAACCAGGAAAAATGGTTCTCTTTCTTAACTGAAGTGCTTGATTCGGCGTACTTACTGCCTGCGAAGGTGTTCAAAATGGCTGCCGCTAAGCCGCTTCGCGATTTGAACGATGTTTGTTTTTGTACTCCTTGCAGTAGCGATCCCACAAACAGCGTTGCGCCTCCCACAAATCAATAAGAATAGGTCTTGTTCTTCGCACGAGTGAAATATCACCGACCGCCATATTTGTTTGTATCGGTGACTGTCTTAGTTATCTCCAACGCAGAAGAGGGTAAAAGTTTTGACCAATCAGAGAAAAGGTTCGCCTTTGTTTGCTCAACACGTTGAGCGAACCTTTTCAGACAGCGAACTATGGTTTGCCGAGGTTCGTGAACTACTTCGAACTAGGTTCGCCGTATCTTTAGATCGTCCAATTAAGAACCAACCTGGTTCGTCCGAGATCGTGAACTGTAGTTCGTCAGAGTTCGCGAACTAATGTTCGTTTAATTAAGAACATGCTTTAGCCTGATAGTACCCAAATGACAAGGACTCTTCCCCCAAAAAAACCCTCCCCCACTCCCCCACACACACACACCCTCACCTACATCTCCTAATGTGTCACTACCAGCAAGCTATTACTCGCTCATTCTAGCGTTCTCTTACTACCAGATTTCCATGCGCAACCCCAAGCAAGTGACAGTTTCTTCAGCATCCTTAACTCATTCAGCCCGACGTGCGTATTTCCCAAATTTTGGAGGCGTCATCTAACGACTATATACCTGCTGTAGTGCGCCAGGGCTGAATCGGTAAAAAAACAAACAAAAAAACCCCAAACAAACAAAAAAACCAACAATTTTCTGGATTTAAGAATTGTGGTATTTAAAGAGTCGGCTAAAACGGCATTTTCCTCGAAGCTGTAAATTCCCGGAAGCAACATGCCCTCGGGGCGACGTCAACCTTATCGGGCCCGTGCACAGCCGTGCGCGGGGCCAGCTAAGGCTGACACTGGACTAAAGGCATGTTTCCTATCTGCGATGTCAAGACTGGACAAAACTTTCGTAAATTGCGGCTGATATCGGCACAAGTCAGCTAGGAAAAGAATTTATAGACCGGCTCGTTAACTCATTCGGCCCGACGGCCGTATTTCCCAAATTTGGGAGGCGTCATCTAACGACTATGCACCTGTTGCAGGAGATGGGTCGACCAAGATAATTCAAGGGTAGTACCAGACCAAGTTAATCTGGCACTACCCTTGAATTATCATGATCGACCCATCCCCTGCTATAGTGCGTCAGGGTTGAATGGGTTAAGTTGGTCACTGTACCGGAAGAAGAACAAAACTTGGTAAGACCCTCGTAAATTTTAGCGAAGCTTCAGTGTTGCAGAAAATGGACTCACTTCGACATACAACTGAAAACTGAATGTTTCCGCCGGGAATTTCAGCTTCAAGTAGAATGGAAATCATAATTTGAAAATTTTCCGCCGTGAATTTCAGCTTCAAGTAGAATGGACATCATAATTTGAAACAATATTGCAAGATAATTACGTTTGTGCAGGTGTGTGATTTTGGACCTTATAGTGACTGAAAGCCGTAAGGTCCAAAATCGCAGACCAGCTCAGGTCGTTGTCTTTCAATAATCACACTCACACTTATATTATTTCGATTATTTCTTCAGGTATAGCGGAAAGAACCGAGAGGAGTTGTTCCAAGAGAACAGAACATTGAGAGATCACCTGAAGCGAGTCGTCAAAGAGAACATCACACTTAGAGGACAGCAGAGAATGATGAGGAACCCACGTTTTTCTGAGGGCCCAGTGTCGTTCGTTTGATGCTGTATGCACTAGTTTAGATTAGATAATCCTAAAGTAGGCGACCTCGTTTGAAAGAGGCAAAGATCCTCATGAGCCCCCGCAGTATGCGGGGGCTTATGAGGATCTGCGCCTCTTGCTGGTTTTCGTTTGCAGAGATTTGACTTCGTCTAGTCAAGGGCATACTTGAAAGGACATGCAAGACCCATAGTAAATCAGGCCTATATTGGTGCGATATCGAAAGGAACGTCTGACGGGTGGGGTGGAGCTCTTATGGGCCTTTCGCGACCGATCTGAACTGAAGGGGCTAACATACAGCAAAAGGATGAAGATGGTGGACTGTGTTGCTGTGTTATATACCCTTTCACTGCCATTGGATGCAGATTAGGTTTTTGAAATATTCACTAATTTAACGCTAAAAGAAATGTAGCTGTACAAAGAACACGGATTAGAAAATGGCGTCAGCAAGGGGCATAGATCCTCATGAGTTTCCGTAACTGCGCGAGGTCATGAGGTTTTATACCTCGAACAGCTGGGAGGTGTTCAGTTTATCTCGCCAGTAAATGGGTTAATATTAACAATTGTGTCCACCAAAAATAATGAGTGGGAGCAGTGAGATGGAGGTGGGGGGTGGGGGGAGGGATGGGTAGCGGGCGGATATGGGAGGAGGGGGTGAAGTGTTTAGACCCCAACCATTTCCACGCCCAAAGCTTCGTTACAAAATAGTTCCTGTCTCTAAAATCTGCATATTATTTGGATCTTTACTACTAGGCGTTTTTTTTTTTTTGGCATGTGTTAAAAACGCGGTTCGACGATCATTTAATTTTCACGAAGGGGAATACTTTGAGCTGTCTACGCATTCACCCAATCAAACAGCTCACAGCTGCGGCCATTTGCAAGCGGAAACGAGACCTCTGGTTTCTTGACTAAGCTGGGGGCGTGGAAATGGTAAGGGTGTAACAAAGTAGGTTCTGCTTGCGGCCCGCAGTATGATCCCAATGCGCAAAAGGCCGTCGGGCCGACGGCCTTTGCGCACTGGGATAACCTCCAGTCACAACTCAAGCGTCTTAAGTTATAATCGGTAGGCGCTTGATCCAACCTCCACGCACAGTACTGTTGAAATGTCATGGTCGATGAGCTCGATGAACTCCCTATGAAGACGGCAAATGAAGTGAAGAGTCCAGGCATCTTGATCTTTAGCGACAGTGACACGATGATGATGATGAACTTGAGCAGGGACTGGGACTTCCAACTTTCGTTGATTTCGTCCGGGGGGGGGGGGGGGTGGTGGGCCAGGGGGGTTGGTGGGGAGGTTGTCTCGCTGACTGTCTGCCGCTCCGTCGCGCCGCTGGCTGATGGTGCTGCCGGGGCCGGGTGGTTGGTGGTGCAGGAGGCAGGTGGGAGGCCGGGGGACCGTCGCCTATCGCCAGGCTGGTGGGTGGTGGTATGTCAGCCACTCCCAGAAGTCTTGCAGGAGTGGTGGCGGTGGAGGTGGTGACGACCGGGGGATCCGTAGCCGGTTGTGGAAGGGTCTGGGGAGGTAGGGTGGTGGTCGGTGGTGGCGGCCAGTGGAGTCTAGGTTTCGGTGTCTGGCGCGGGACTGGGCCGCCGTGGTGGGTAGCGGTTTTGTGGTGGCCGGCGGAGGTGTGGTGGCGGTGTTGGTAGTAGGGGTGGCCGTTGGTCTTTTTTCTTCTCCCGGATTCGGATGTGGAGGGGTGGTCGTCTGCGTCGTTGATGTGGTAGGTGGGTGGGCCCGTTGGTCGGGATGGGGTCTGTGGCTTGGTCTTTCGTGGTTAGTGTTGTGGAAGTGCCGGCTTCCGTGCTGGTAGGGTGGGGTTCGGTCTCGCTGCCCGTTTCTGTAGTGGTCGTTGTCGCGGTGTTGGTGTCTTTGGCTTCTGTACGTGGGGAGGCTTGGCTTCCCGTTGACATGGTGACACTGCAAAACTTAGCCATATATACTGTGACCCTTTGCAGTATCTATGACTAAGCCACGTTTTCGCGAAAGGCGAAAGAGTCCCTACAATGTACTGTCTTTGCTACAACTATATAAGCGCAAAGGCGCCTGTCACAAACCCGTGTTGAGTCAATAGCTTATAATATTAGCTACATCAACACGGGCTTGTGACAGGCGCTTTCGTGCTATACATTATTAGCACACGGATTCTGGTTACTGCTATGTGTTTGATACGTCTGATTAGGCCTATACGTAGTTGTATCATCTTACCCAATGTGCGAAAGGCTATCGGGGCAAAGTCGGCAGCAGTGGGCCCGCGTACTGTCGTGCGCGGGCCCACTGCGACCGACTTCGGCCCGATGGCCGTTGCCTAATGGAACGTACGTGCATCAGCTATCATTAGTTCGTACGCATTGTATCTAGCGCCTGGGGTTCATTTAGCACACCACGGAACGTAGCTGATACCACTCGTGGGTCATGATCAACTCGGGGATAAATTTCCCCAGTGAGCAAAGGTTCTAGGGCCCACGCCGGCCGCATTGGGCCAGAGCGCTAGTCGTGCGCGGGCCCACTGCGGCCGGCCTCGGCTATGGACCTTTTGTTTACAGCGCAATACATGTTTGTAAATAAGCTAATCATGTAAACAAAAGCATTCGAAGGCATTCGAGTATTACACGTCTGTTAACCCATTCAGTCCTGACGCACTACAGCAGGAGATGGGTCGACCATGATAATTACTGAATGAGTTAAAGTGACCTACTCCAGGTAGTAAAAGGTTAAAAGTTAGCAACTTATCATTTATTTTAAAAAAAATGTTATTGGGCAAAAATCTAAATGAAAATATGAAGATAGAATGTCGTATTTTTTACAGCTCTCTCTGCTCGTTGGTACGCAGAAGAGTTTCTTCTGTTAAGCTGAAAAGGCAGTGGAAAAACTCAGGTACATGTGCCTACTCACATGGATTGAGGACTGAAAGGTAGAAAAGGAGAGCATTGATAACCCGTTGTATCGGCGAATTTTAGCAAATCAAAGCCCGCCATGGAACAGAAAGCTTTACGCGGATTGGAAAGGAATAAAATAACAAATTCATAAAATTCATTCAGCTGGAAACTTTCTCTGCGAAGAGTGCGTCATCATTGAATGACTAATGGATTTTAGTGATAAAACATAAATAAAGCCAACCACTGCAAACACACCGTCATACTTCATTCCTTCCTGCTGTTGATGAAAAAAAATCCTTGCTCTGTGAAAGTCCGTCATCACTGACTAATGAATTTTTGTGTTCAAAAATAAAGAAAGCTATAACCACTGTAAACACACTTTCAGACTTCATTATTTTCTGGTATTGCTGATGTAACTAGCAATTAACCCCTTCACTGCATAAAAAATGAACACAGTCCTACTGCAAGAGGCATAGTTCCTCATGAGCCCCCGCTGTTGCGGGGGCTCATGAGGATCTATGCCTCTTGCTGACACCATTTTGTATCCATGTTCCTTGGACGGATGGCGATTTTTGGCGTGAACTTAAGACTCGGAAACAATGTCAGCGAAGGGGTTCATAAAATAACTACTTTTATGTAGTTCAACCTGTTGACACCACCTGTTACGCTGTTGAAGGTACAGACATGTCTATGCGTATCCATTTACACGTGTACTTGACTTTGATACCGACAAGCTGTTGCACATTGATGCAGTAGTAGTATGACCCAACACTAAAGTTTTACCTATCAGTTATGGGAACAAGTTTGGTCTGCAAGATGCATAGATCCTCACGAGACCCCGCAAATTACGGGGCTCATGAAGATCAATGCCTCTTTGCCAACCGTTTTATCATCTGTGTTTCTCAGATTATTACATCAGCTCACGGTCTCTGAACGGGACACGAAGCTGGCGCAACATATATCTTATCTCAAGCGAAATGACGGAGAAGATCATCGATATCACGTGATGGGTTCAGACCATTCGGGGGTTTCCGTAGCCAGGACACAACGAAATCGGTCGTCTGCCGAGAACCGGGGACCAAAATCCCTGTGCAATAAATTCGACCAGTTCGGTGGTTTGTCTTCTTTGTAAACAACTATTGCTTTTCGAAAGAATGACATTGGATATTTTTCGCATCATGGACATTTTGTGGTTCGAAAGATCCGGAACACATGTTTTATAATAGATGTGTTCTGTACTAGTGTGTGAGTTTTACTTATGTGAATTCGAACTTTCGCAGCAGAGATGAGTACCGACGACAAACCTAGACCACGTGGAAAGAAAAGTAAGTCATTTAACTCATTCTACCCCAGACACACCACAGCAAAATAAAGATCGACCATGATAGTTCAAGGGTGATGCCAGAATAGCTTGGCGCCTATGGGCGCCAAGCTATTCTGGAATCACCCTTGAACTATCATGGTCGATCTGTGTCCTGCACTGCAACGCAGTCTTCAGAGGACGACTTAAAAATTGGGGGATTTCGGTCTAGGGGTAGAATGAGTTAACCCAATCAGTCATGACGCACAACAAGAGGACATGGATCGTCCAGTCCATGATAATAGTTCAATAATAGTTCTGGCACCACAGTTAAACTATCGTGGTGACATGACACTTTATCTGTAACGAAATGTAAGTGAACTAGTTTAGCCATGTCACACACTCCATATAAAAAGATATGGGTCGATCATGATACGGGTGCCAAATTAGTTTGGCACTATCGTTGAACTGTCATAATCGCCCTTGACTGAAATATAAAGTAGAACCTGTTTGGACCAACCATTTTTTTTTTGTCGTTGCAAGAATAACTAGGTCTCAATAGACATGTGATTTCTCAAGACAAGTCTTTAATTTCTTCACTGCCGAGAAAAAAAGTGTACACAATCCAACTGCAAGAGACATAGATCCTCATGAACTCCCGCGACTGAGAGGGCTCATGAGAATCTATACCTCTTGCTAAGACCAATTTGTATCCATAATTTGTATCCACAGTAAAATGTACAATTTGTATCCACAGTAAAATGTGGTTGTCATTGCAGGTAGGCAGAATTTCCTGCCTCCTCCAGTATTGCCGATGGTGTGCTGAAGAGGTCGCCAAGACCGAAACAGCTGTCCACACCGGCTAAATATCTGGACCCCCCTTGGGGGACCTAGATTTAAATTTCCATGCACTGAGTGGCTGGAACAGTGGATATGTGATACGCCCCCCTTCGGGGGGGTGCTTCCATATGCATTGCTTTCAGTCACTCTTTTAGCGCCCCCTCTCTTTTCTATCTTTTTTTTGTGTGCTTTGGCCACAGTAGATCTATGATCACTGGTCGATCATGCACATTTCTCTCCCCTGACACTGCTATAACCTACTTTACTTTGTAACCTTCCTGAAACATTAGCACTGGCAGTCTCCCCTTTTCTTTTCATTTATTACTACAATATCGACTACAACCCCTTCCCCCTTTTTGGTAGGTTCTCTTTTAGGGTGCATGGAAATTTAACTCTAGGTGGTGGCATGGAATGTATGCCCCTGCAGACACCACAGTAAAATGTGGTTGTCATTGCAGGTAGGCAAAATTTCCTGCCTCCTCCAGTATTGCCGATGGTGTGCTGAAGAGGTCGCCAAGACCGAAACAGCTGTCCACACCGGCTAAATATCTGGACCCCCTTGGGGGACCTAGATTTAAATTTCCATGCACTGAGTGGCTGGAACAGTGGATATGTGATACGCCCCCCTTGGGGGGGGGGGGCTTCCATATGCATTGCTTTCAGTCACTCTCTTAGCGCCCCCTCTCTTTCCTATCTCTTTTTTTTTGTGCTTTGGCCACAGTAGATCTATGATCACTGGTCGATCATGCACATTTCTCTCCCCTGACAGTGCTATAACCTACTTTACTTTGTAACCTTCCAATTTGTATCCATGTTTTTTTTGGGACGGTGTTGCCTTTTGGTCGTTGAATGAATCAAGATTTCCAAAACAAAAATGTACGTACAGCACACGTACAGTGGCAGGGAAGAGGGTAAAGGGCAAAAAGCGCACATCTGTCATTAAAGACCATCGTTTAAGTGGCTACAGCCACTTAAACGAGGGTCTTTAATGACAGGTGATCTCGTATAAGGGTTACAATGTAGTCTTTGGAAGACGGCTTGGGGTTTACCATCTCAGCAACGCGATCTGCCCAGTGGCAGGCGTTGATTGCTCAAGTTCGTCGATTCAACGGGTTATCAATGTCGTCGTGCCTTTTCTGCCATCTTGTCACAATTCATGTGAGTAGGCACACGTACCAGAGGTTTTCCACTGCCTTTTGAGCGTAACGGAAGGAACTCTACTGAAAAAAAGATCAGAAAAGTCTTTCATTTTACGACATTCAGTCTTCATAATTTAGTCTTTAATATTCTGATTTTTTTTTTTTACAAGCAGTGCAGGCGCGTCCTGAGAAAGTCGTGTTGCTGTCGGGACGTTAAGCAATGTACAACCAACCAGCCAACCATAATTTAGTTAGTTCTTTTGTCCAGCATTATTAAGACACACTAAGAACATTTATAAAAGGAGATATTGTAAACTATTAACCCTTTACTGCCTGGAGTAGGTCGCTTTACGCGTGCATTCCTGAACACTCGCGTGCTGTCTTAATCTTTTGTCAAAGTTACGAGGGACATCACACATAAATACCAATAACTCGATGACCCAATAAATAGCTCTACCATGAAAAGATCTGATGGCATCATCAAGCCACAATATTGGACATTTGTTGTTAGTCCCTTGTGTATCCTCCTGAGCAGTGTTGTTATATTCAACTCGAAGTATGTAACCCACTGAACAAAAGGCTTTCAGGCAGACGCCATCTTTAGCTGGCCCGCGCACGACTGTGCGCGGGCCAGCTAAAGATAGCGTCTGCCTGAGGATGTGTTGTCACTTGGGTTATCTCGCGGACTAGCCTGCAAAGTGATATGACACTATCGGTGTTTAGCCGAACAGCCTTGTCCTAATCATATCACGAAACAACATCCTCCGAGGAACTGCAGAAGCAAATCTTGGTCAGCATTAACCATGTGACCTCATGAAATAATGGGTCTGTTGTTCATGCGAGTCTGTGCATATTGAACACGGGGAGAGCTGTATTATGAGGACATGCGATTACGAACCGTTCGTTTGTGTTATGTTAGTTAGATGGTTTTCAGAAGAGGCTGTGTCCACAACAGCAAGGAAGTAGATTGTTGGGTGGCTGTGGAGATATTATTGGCCGCATCTGCGTGCCCTCACGAGGATCTTTGCCTCTGGCAGAGGATGTTATTCGCATTGTCTCGGCGGGGTTAAGTTTCCCATTTTTCATTGTAGGACTGAGAAGTGACACTTCCTTTCATAGCCAATCAAACTATAAATCATCGTCGGCCGTGAATTGTTTATTATATCAGATATATCGATAGGACGAGTTTCCGATATTTTTTAATATTCATGGCAGAGCCTCAGGAGCCAACTTCTGCGTACAGCAACACGACCTTACTGCGCATGTGCGTGGTTGGCGACATGGCAGTGGGCAAGACTTCACTGACCGCACGCTTCATGAACGGAAATTTCTGCGACGTCTACAAACCCACGTGTCTGGGTAAGTTGTAGTCTTGAATCCAGAAACACACACACAAAAAAAGTACCATACAGTTTATCGTTCACCTTCGTTGTCTGTGATGTTGAACCATACGGCTGTATAAAGGCCCGATATCACATACCAGCACACCTACATTATATTAAAGACTCGTTTGTCCAACTTTCACTTTATATACTGTTAACCCTTGATGAGAAAAATAAATCCAACCAACAGCAAGAGGCATAGATCCTCATGAGCCCCCGCAGTTGCGGGGGCTCATGAGGATCTAAGCCTCTTGCTGACCCCTTTTTGTAATCATGTTCCTTTGACAGCTGGTTATCTTGACGCTGAATTTACAATGATTTCAAAAAACGCACCGGTGTCCACTGGCAGTGAAGGGGTTAAAGCATGATGATGATGATGATGACGATGATGGTGGCAACGACCATTGTTTTCTGTTGTAGTGGCGTACTTCCACAAGTATGTGCAGACCCCGGACAAGAACGTCTTTTTGCAGATCTGGGACACGGCCGGCCAGGAGCGTCACAAATCTCTCTCCCCGCACATCGTCCGTGACACCAAGAGCGCCATGCTGGTCTATGACGTCACGAACAGAGTCAGTAACACCTACACTTGCCTCTGTTTTTTTTTTTTTTTTTTAATAACTTGAGTGGACAATCTGCTAACCCATAAATCTATTAATTAATCCCGTGAACACCACCACCGAACTGAAAGAGGTATACATCCTTATAAGTGATTACAGTAAGGATCTATACCTCTTGCAGAAACCACTTATCAGTCCATGTTCTCTTGAGGTCTGGAGATCTTTCACTTTTAATTCACAATGACTTAGCAAACATAATCTGCGTTCACTGTCAGTGAAAGGGATTAACACTTTAGCTCCAGCGCTTTGAAGCGATTCCTAAAACAACACCTGCATAACAACAACAACATTAAACTCTTCCTCTTCTTCTTCTTCTTATTAACTCCCTTTGCAGACGTCGTTTGAAGAGGTGAAGCGATACTGGCTGGGGTGGATAGCGGAGCACGCACCAACCGGGGTACGTCTCACACTGGTCGGCAACAAGAGTGATCTGGACGCAAAGGCCGAATTTCGCCAGGTCAACAAGAAGGTAAGTGGGATGCCGACGATGATGATTATGATGATGGCGACCAGCAAAATATGAGAAGAAGTGTCGAGAAAAAGTGAACATGATCCAAGTGCAAGAGACATAGATCTTCATGAGCCCCCGCATTTGCGGGGGCTCATGAAGATCTATGTCTCTTGCAGTTGGATCGTGTTCACCTTTGAATGCCACGTAATGCCACCACTGTGTACCATGCTCCTTGGATGGCTGGGGCTCGTTGGTGTTGAATGAACAATGATTTCAGAAACACGGCCTGCTTCCACTGACAGTGAAGGGGCTATAAACTCATTAAAGACAAGATTCAAGAAAACTTTATTGTCTGTTTTAAAATAAATAAAGCATAAAATTGCCTTTAGGTTTTAATGCGCTCTGTTGTTTCTAAATGACTAAAATATAATAAGACATAACAATGTGGGTACAAGTGAAAAACTCTTAAAAAACTTAATTATTCTAGCATCACACATATTAAATTATAAATATTAATAACTCTTACACACACACACACACACACACACACACACACACACACACACACACACACACACACACACACACACACACACACACACACACACACGCACGCACACACACGCACGCACGCACGCATGCATGCACGCGCGCAGCGAGCGCTATCAAAGAAAGGTCAGTAAACAATTAAAAAATCAAATGATTATATAAAACAAACAAACAAACAAACAAACAAACAGACAGACGACAGACAACAAACAACCCAACCAACCAACCAACCAACAAACACTGAAAAGCAAGCCCTCTCCCCCTCTTCATACACTCATACAAGAAGCAAAAGAAGCAAAGGCGAACTATACTTTGAATGGACTTCACTCAAGAGCTTCGATCGTTAATAACAGTTTATATGTGCTCTTTGATGTGTGTTTCTGGACTTCACAGCCAAGAGCCGTAGGGCCCAGCACTGAAGGTTTTCTTTGAACCTCATCATGTATTGTTTACATTTCGTTCTAGGAAGCCCAAATGTTTGCGGAAGCTAACGGAATGCTGTTCTACGAAACTTCTGCGAAGACGGGCAGAAACGTAGATGTGGCTTTTTTGGATGGAGGTTAGTTCAGCACATTAAGACATTAAAATTGCTGTTTGGGGAGTTGTCCTTTGTAGACTGCATGCAAAGTTCAAGAGAACGATCATTCATGAGAGTTCAAGGGTGGTGCCAGAATAGCTTGACGCCTACAAGCGCCAAGCTTTGCTGGCACCACCCTTGAACTCCAGTGGTCGATCCGTCTCCTGCTGAAGTGTGTCAGGGCTGAAAGAATTGACTCATATTCATTTTTTTCTGGATATCTGTCGGATACGTCGTTCGCAATCATCAACTTGACCACCGAAACGCATTTGGTATTTGTTACATACTGTTGCTTTATCTACCATGTTGATACCATTCCTTTGTTGCAGTTCATCTCTTGGGAGACAGCCTTGAGGACGATGAGATGACGGACTCCATCAGACTTGATCATCATCATCAACGACACGTCAACGACAATGAATCTAGCAGTACAGCTTTGAGTAGATGCTGTTTTTGAACAGGTTGCAGGTGTTGACGGACTATCAAACAAAGACAATTTTAGTGTGTGTATTTGCCCATGCGTGCGTGTGTGCATGCGCGCGTGCGTGTGTTTATAAGTCGGCCTGACTGCGTACGTATAAATGTGTGTGTGTGTGTGTGTGTGTGTGTGTGTGTGTGTGTGTGTGTGTGCGCGCGCGCAAACATGTGTGTGCACGTGTGTGTGTCTGTGTGTTCGTGCGTGCGTGTGATATTGGTGTTTTACTTTTTAATGCAATAATATGGAAAATAAACATGATCAGAAAACTGACCTTTTAAAATTTCTTTAACATAGCGTGCAAAAGACCTTACGCAAACAACGTTTTCCGAAAACATTAAACATTTTGTATATCTCTTGGATGCCGCGTACAGTTTTACAGGGAGTGTTCGACGAAAGTTGACTCAAACTCGAACTCAAGCTCATTTTGGAACTACTTACACCTCTTCACTACAGAACATGCGCGATCTACATTCAGCTGCAAAAGACATAGATTCATGAGAATCTATATATCGTGCAGGCCTCCTCCATGTCGTATGCTCGTGTCCAAAGCAGACGGGGGTTGTCACGTGGTGCATCGTCTCTCGCTGCTGGCAATGATCTGGTTACCGGCATTCCAGACATGCTGTATCCGATTACGCAGCATTAAGCCACGTATTCGGATGCGGCAAGATCTGAATGAGTTAAGTTAAAAATAGGCCACAGGTTCGCGCGCCGAAACAGAAGAGAGAAAAAAGTAAGAACGGAGTACACACGAAATAAACTTTACACAAACCTGACGGCAGGTGCGAAAACGTTGCGGGGGACTACGATAATTCCACACTTCCACCATCTTGCCAAGCCGGCCACCTCCGTCGCTCTTGGTAGGATACGACTGATTTCACCGACGCTGAAATGGTCATTGTCGCACACTTCTGACGGGGGACTGAGAGAGAATTGGATGGGGGGGGGGGGGGGGGGGGAGGAGGGGGGTATTTGAGTTGGGATTGGGGCGCTTGCAGACATTTCAAATTTCACTAAACTGCCTGCCTAAGACTTTTTTTTTTTGTTGCGAATCACGGAGACTATATTAGTTTTTCAAATTTCACGATTACTTTCCTCACGGATAAGGAGGATAAGAAAACTGCAATTGCGAATCGGCACTGGATCCGAAAACACACACACACACACACACACACACACACACACACACACACACACACACACACACACACACACACACACACACACACACACACACACACACTCAACAACAACAACAACAACAACAACAACAACAACAACAACAACAACAACAACAACAACAAACAAACAACCCGCAATCACGCTTCAGCGATTTTAGAACTTAGGATTACAAATCGTGAAGGAACCCATTTTTTCTTGTTATTAATATATCCTTATATAACTGTATATATACAGCTTGTTACATGCGAAGTGATTCACGCAGGAAGACTGCCGTCGGGACCTTGAAAAAGTGTTCTTATATCCGACTTTTAAAAAATTCCGACATCGTTGTAAGCGAAGTCGTCTGTATAGTAATTGTTTCACAGTGCACTCCGAGATCACTAGCATGTGTTACACCGCTGGATTGACTAATGAAAAGCCCATCGGAGTGCTGTAACCGAAGTACAGTTGGCGGAAGACAGTGTGCTTACCCCTTTTCATCATGATACACTATTGCTTGAGATAGCTTTGACTTTGATAGTTTAAGGGTGGTGCCAGAATAGCTTGGCGCCTGAGGCGCCAAGCTATTCTGGCACCACCCTTGAACTAAGACAGTTGATATGCCTCTAATCTTTAATGTAGCCTTCATAGGACAATAATCACATGAAACTAATTCAGCCTCCGGATGTACTGTATAATGGGTAAAAGAACACGACAATGACTATGTCAGCTTCACTACCGTCGGCAGTCCCGCACTTGCAGGGTTGGTGTGAGCAACGATTAGTAGGGGACTAACGATAATGTGCCTCCCTTTGTTCCTAACGACATTACCGCCCTTGAAGGGATGATAATCCGTCGGTCCACTTCCGCCCATCTGTCAGTGAAGACTCCGCGGTGGAACGTTTGATTTATCGGCCCCTTGACAACTCCTGAACACACAGATCTTGATAAAGACACAAAGAAAGCATAAGAAAAAAGAGGAAGGAATCGGGGCAAATTCAAAAGTAAACGGATACAGTGAAAGCAAAAGTAGGCTTTACTAAGTTTGAAAGCAGTTTCATACTTAATTCTGTCTTTAACTTTAAAAAGGTTTCGTAAAGTTCTTGTAAAGTTCATGCACGCGCACCTTACATTTGTATGGCGTCTAGAGCTTTTATTGAAAGTATAGGCGCCTTAAAAATTGTTGTTATTATCATTATCAAAAGTATTATTATTATTATTATTATTATTATTATTATTATTATTATTATAAAAACGTCGTTTCTCACATGCAAAAGGTCAAACAATATCAGTCAATTCGGAATCCAAAGTTCGTCAAACCTGGCTTGAAGCGGGATATAATATTATGTGATGATTGTCTCGCAATCTGTGTTATTTTATTTCACTCTTTTTTTTTTCTTGGCCGTGCATTTATATTTTAGTGCAAGAAAGGGTTCGTATTTGAAAATACGGAGATATGTGCGCAATACTCTGAATGTGCAGATTTTCGTTTCCCAGCCGAGAATTCACCCGTGACACACACTCTGTACACACTCACTAACTCATGGACGTGGACATAGACCTTTAGCAAAGTAAGCGCTGACACACAGCAAGGTGCAAATCGACTATACTATTTTAACTCATTCGTGGCCAGCAGCATCCGGATGCGCGGCATAAGCCGCGCATCCGGATGCGGCTGGCGGCGAGTGAGTTAAGGGTGGTGCCAGAATAGCTTGGCGCCTATAGGCGTCGAGCTATTCTAACACAACCCTCGAAATATGGCGGCTCTGTCTTTTGAACCGAAACTGTCAACCCAGGAATGGAAGCCCTGACTGGCACTGTGCAGTGGCCAACATGTATGCAACTTCTGTTGATTTGCTGCCCAGGACATGCTGCAGTCCAAGGAATGTTCGAGCGGTAACCCTCGCTGGCACGGCAAAAATTACACAGGGCCTACGGATGAGCAGTAGACGTGGGGAGAATAGCAGCGGACGTCGGCCAGACCTGAAAGGACATTACATAAGAGTTCCATATTATACCAGATGAATATTCGCACGATATCGTAAGAAAATCTAGGAAGACTTCTGATGGGTGGGGTGGAGCGCGCACGAGCCTTTCCGAGCCCAGAGATCCCATCATGACCGAACTGAACTGAACTGCAATGTAGTCAGAAAAGAACTGTGGAGCGCATCTTTACCTCAGAGCTCAGTGTATTAACCCTTTGGCTGTCAATAACGCGTTTTTTTCTCTCTCGACGGAATCACCTCGAAAAAACTCGCTATCTACAGCCGAAAGGTTAACCCTGCCTTACCGAGCTTACGGTTTCACAATCTGCGCCTCCCCAAACATCATTCTTTACCTTTCTTCAAGCCTCTTGAACTTTCAACTCACACGTAGGACACAAAACAGAGTATCTAGTGATCAGGCAGGCTCCACGCAGTGACACCTTCTGTCGTGTAAAACAAACAAGGGCAGGTAACAGAAATCAAATCCCTTTATGCAGGCAAAGGGGAAAAAACTCTTTACGGTAGGTTTCGCAAAACAAACGAAGAGAAGACTGTCATACGGTTGCTCAGCTTGACCATTTTCGGCATTTTAGCTCAGATCTCGTGAAACCCTGAGAAAACGCGATAATCCCCAACAGTCCGTAAAGCGTAGTCAGACTCAAAGAGGCATAGCTTTTCATGAGCCCCGGCAGTTACCGGGGCTCACGAGAATCAATGCCTCTTGTTGCCAGAGATGGGCTTCATTTAGGTCTTTATACTGGAGGAGTCAGTGGAGTTTAGTCCATCTACTACAGCAAAAACCTTAAGAAAACACCGGGCCCAGTGTTCCCCATGGAGTTCTTTTTTTTTTCTTCTTACCCATAGCTGCTCGCTCGATGCGCCACCCTAGATACACAAGAGTGGACATTAGAGGGCATGACTTCTTAACTCGCGTTGGGAGTAAGTCTTGAAGGCTTCCTTCGTTTGCAGGGCAAGCATGCAAACTGGACAGTTCAAAACAGCAAGAAGCGGATTTCTGATGAGGTTCTGTGCCCTGCAGGTGGAAAGAGTGATTTTTTTCACTAAGCCTATTAGCTTTGTGGCCTTGTGCCGTGTTACTTGGGAAAGACTGCAGAGACTTAGCACCATCCAGAACAGTCATCCAGTCCAATGGCTGCACGTGCACAGGCCACAGAGCTTCATTAGTCTTGTTTGAAGGCAGGTTCAGTTTAGCTGCATTTTTGTAGTTGTGTGGGTTGACATATTTTAGATTTCAAGTTTGAATATCGTCAAAGTAATCAACGATTTACTGCATGTTCCCCATATTACAAATAATTATATTGGTGTCATGGAAAAGACACCAATTTATACACCAAAAGCAACATAGTGGCACTTTTAAAGTTCTCAAGCAGCACATCCTGATTAACTCTAGGCCGACACTAAGATTGTGGAAGCCATCATTGTTTAGCAGTAGAGTTGAACTGCGTTGCACGTGCCGTTCTGTATACGATCTTGGGGAATGAAACACAGGAAGGAACTATCACGCGACTGCTAAAAGCGGGTACATCCCCGCTGTGAATGAAACATGTCTAAAATAGACATATACCCTTATGAGCAATCAATACTGATGGGGTCTATGATGGTCTATGACTCATCTTGACTATGCACAGGTAATTTCAAATGTGTGTTCCTCTAATGTCTGAGATTGCTAAGTGCCGGTACACCCTCGTTGTGAATGAAGCATATCTGAAGAAGACATATATCCTCATGAGCTATCACAACCTGCAAGGGTCTGTATCGATTTATGCCTCATGTTGACTAGGCACAGATACTTTTAAGTGTGTCTAAAAGGAGTTCAACCTGAGATGGGTTGCAAAAACTTGACTAGACACAAGAAAACATGCAAGATATATAGATCCTCATGAGCCCCCGCAATTGCGGGGGCTCATGAGGGTCTATGCAACTTGCAGATGTTTTCTTGCTGGATCCCATGAAGATCTCTGCCATTAGCTGACTATCCGTATTCCTTTGACGAACGGCTTAAATCTGTGAAGAGACTAGGTAAACACGTCTTCAGTATAAGAATCTGCCACCAAAAGACATCAGCCTTGTAGAACGTCCAGCTCGCCAACCAGAAGGTGTCGACAGGTGGTGTCTTGCAGTGTCGACAGTCATTTTTTGAGGACGGTGCAAGTTCTCTAGATTTGTGTTGACAACCAGCTGTGTCATCTTTTCCTGCAAAAAGATCGACTGATTTTGGTGAGTGAACATTTTTCTGAAGTGAAACGCTCTGGTAGATTGCTTAGCATGTACATTATAATTATATTTTAATTATAGGGACCTACTCTAGGCAATATTGGGTTAATATTTTGCAATATCTCTTTTATTAATGTTCTTATTGTGTTTAGAACACTCTACAACAATGCTAAACACAATGGCGAGGGGCATCAGAAAAAGTGTGCCTACTTACATGGATTGTAAAAAGAAGGGAAGAACATTTTTGGTTAAAGTAAGGCAACTTTCATAACCATTCATTCAACATCGGCAAATTTTAGCAACTGAAGCCAGCCCTGGAGAAGCTTTAAATGCAACTTTAGGGCGTGTCTATCAATTGATTTTGTAGCAGATGTAGGATGAACTGGCTATGGCAGGTTTTCTAAATGTGTCTTCTCGTTTTGTGTCCAAATCGGTACTGCATACCGTTGAATCATTCTTATTGATGCATCTCCTTCTGTTGTGTTTTGAAGAGTGAGCGTGTTAAGCATTACTAGTTTTCGTGCCTAACACCTTCACTGCTGAGAAAAGGAAATGGGATCCATCTGAAGCGGGGGCTCATGAGGATCTTTGCCTCTTGCTGACACAACTTTGTATCAGTTTTCTTTGGACGAATGGGACTCTTTTATGTCGAATTTAAAAAACCCAACAGAAACGCAGTCAGCGACCACTAGCAGTAAAAGGGTTAAAATACAATGGTGTGACAAGCGCCCGCAAACAGTAGTCAAGAATGAGCTGAACAGCAAAAACAACAACAACAACAACAAACAATCCCCCCCACCAAAAACAGAAGAAGATGAAGAAGCGAAATGTTACAATTAGAATTAAGTCTATATGTCTGACTGCATAGCAACCGCAGAAAAAAATCTCTCAAATGAAATGACTGCTAAATATTCTTGATTATTGCTTTTCCGCTGCCCATATAGAAAAAGTAAGACAAAATGCTGTCGGTGGTCGTGATGTGCGCTGCTTTGGCAGCTTGCCAATCATCAGTCTTGGATTCATCCACTTGGGACAACATAGACGAGCCTTGGCTGGACAACTCTTGGGGAGAGAAAGACGTTGTAGTTCGCAGGACAGAACCGCTGTCGGCATGGCAGAAAGACAAACTGAAGGATTACAAAGACCTGTGAGTATAGCCAACGCATGTGTGCTGGTCTGTCATTTTGGACCGTTCGGCTCTAAGCCGTAAGGCTCCGAATCGCAAAATCGCAACAAAAAAAAAAACAAAAAAAAACAAACCACAGTTGTGTCTGTCTTTATCGCTGTTATAGTTAGAAATACAAAGAATGTTTCTGCGTCTGTTAGAAGCCACCCACCCAACCCTACGCCCTCCCTCCTCCCCCACCACCCTAAAGAAAGAAGAAAAAAAAAATAGAAAAAAAAAATAGAAAAGAAACGAGAACAAACAAACAAACAAACAAACAAACAAACAAACAAACAAACAAACAAACAAACAAACAAACAAACAAACAAACAAACAAACAAACAAACAAACAAACAAACAAGAAACCAAGAACCCAATCACCCACCCAACCAATCAACCAACCAACCAAATAACCAACCAATCAAACAACAATAATAACAAACTACCCTCTCCCCACATAATGTTGGCGGTACATCGGCCTTTTGGCCTTCAATTCAAGCAATGCACATTTTACATTAACTCATTCGAGACGCACCGCATACGGATACGCGGCGTGTCTCGTGTATCTTAACTCCAAGCGTTTTACTTCAAGTTTTTCCCCCCACAGTTTTCCCACCCGAAACGTCGACATTTTGGGGGTAAGAGATGACCTGTTCTCCGCCAGCGACAGACCATGGCAGAGGATTCAGTCCGCTGTGTCCACTCCCTTTGGTCGCTACGAGCACCTCTCCTTCCCTCGAGGAGATGACGTCATCCCCAGTCACAGATCCGCCCTGGACGACAATCTCTTCTCGTCTCTCAGGTAAGTTAACCCTTTCTCTTCTCGTCTTTCAAGTACGTTAATCTTTCCTTTCCTCGTCTTTCAACTTCGTGTCCTTAACCCCTTCACTGCCGAGAAAAAAGGGAGACATAGATCCTCATGAGCCCCCGCGACTGCAGGGACTCATGAGGATCAATGCCTCTTGTTGAGACCAGTTTAGATCCATGTTTCTTGGACGGTGTTGGCTTTTGGTCGTGGAATGAACCAAGATTTTCAGATTTTTTTTTTAACGTTCAGTGTACGTACAGTGACAGGGATTGGAAGAGTTTTTTCTTCTCGTATTCAAATAAGTTAAGCATTTCTTTTCTCGACTTTCAGCTAAAGTTAATCCTTCTTCTCCTCGTTATTCAGATACTTTAACCCTTTCTCTTCCCGTCTGTCAACTAAGTTAACGCTTTCCTGTTTTCTTCTGTCAACTAAGTTAACCCTTTCTCTTCTCGTCGTTAAGCTAATAGTAAGGTTTCATTTGCAACGAACGACTACTACAACAAACGCGAAAGGAAATCGCGCTTGACAACAGCGAGCACCATAAGCATATACAACACTCTAAACATCTCCAAGAAGCATAGATCCTCATGAGCCCTCCGGGCTCATGAGGATCTATGTCTCTTGGAGATGCTTGGAGTGTCGTCTGTGTTCTGGTTACAACTGGCTATCAAGCGCGACTGATTTCGCACTCGTTCGTTGTCGGTAGCCGTTTTTTGCAAATGAAACCTAAGTATCATTTTCTTTACACTTTTTACAAATAAGTAACCCTTTCTCTTCTCGTCTTTAGTTAGACCTGTTTTGGAGCTTTCTTCTGTAGACTATACTACACATTTCCGGAGACGGATCAATCTGTCACCACCTTTGAGCCATCATGATCGATCCATATCCGGTGGAAGTGTGTTAGTGGTTTTTGTTTTTTAATAAAAAAAAATGCTGCTACTTACAAATTCATTTGTATAGATATATGAGAAATGTTTATTGTCCACAGACCCGCCCGCCTCCAGAGAGATGATGACGATGCTGACAACGTTTTCAGGTTTCCATACCGCCGCAGCCATCTCGGGGATGATCTGGCTGTAGAGCCCGTAGTTCCTTTCAGCCGGGACTTCGCAGATAGGGTCAGTGAGCGAAGACATCTTAGTTTGCTTATACTGACGAGCAAAACAAATTTGGAATCATCGAAAATACTAAAGTGTTTACTGGGTATTTGCACGTGAAGAAGGTGACAGGGATACAAACAAAACGGCGTAGCCGAACCAAAAGATATGAATCTTGCACTCAGTCGGCCATACTACATGCGAAAAGGTCACCTGACGTGAGACAGAATATTTGTCAATTTTTTTTATTATCTCATTCAAGGCGTCCCTCATCAATAGCTGCGCAACTATTGATGCCGGGCATTTTGACTGAGTTAACCCCTCGACTGTTAATCGACGATACCGCTCGGCAGAAAAGACGCGTAAAAGCTACGGCCTCATAAGCAGGAATCCGATACGAATACGACTGATCCGAACCCGATGCGGTGATGCAATATTTAAAAAAGAAATGCGTCATTTTCGTTCCAAGCCGGATGCGAATTCGTGTTCACATCGGGCTTATGGAAACACACAAACATGAAAAGGACTCGCACGAACCTTCCTGTTTCGGACCCGCTTCGGATTTAGATCGGGTTCGTATCGGATTCGTGTTTATGGGTCGGGCGCGTAACTCATTCTACCCCAGCACCGAAGTCCCCAAATTTTGAAGTTGCCCTCTGAAGGTCTGTATTATAATTCTGCAGACAGATCGAGCATGATAGTTCAAGGGTTCAAGGGTGGTGCCAGAATAGCTTGGCGCCCATAGGCGCCAAGCTATTCTGGCCCCACCCTTGAACTATCATGCTCGATCCATGTCTTGCTGTGGTGTGTCGGGGCTGAATGAGTTAACTTGTAACTTCGCGTCTTGTCCGCCAAAAGGCAAACGTCAGTAGCAGTCAACGGTTTCAATAGACACTTGGACAAGAAATATATATATATATATTTTGCAGGCTTACCGCTCCCAGGTGTGGAGAGTGCCCAACCGCCTGGCTGAGGTGCGCGGGTACGGACAGAGCTTTGAGGACCACGTGAGCGACTACTACAGCAGCCGCCGTCAGTACGCCTTCAACCTCGTCTCGGAGGTGCTCAGGTTCTGTGACTGCCGTGAGACCCGTGCCAGGATGAAGGTGGGGGTGGCTTTTGCCATTTTTGGCAACAGAAAGTCTAACACAGATGTGTGCTTGTCTTTAACTAAAGTTATTCCTAAATCGGGATCAGAGCAAAGACGGTAGGTTGTGCACCTTTAAGGTAAGGACCAAAGGAGCCAATTCCCTTGGATCGCCCCGATCACAAAGGCATGGGCCCTCGTAGCAGTCGTACTGTTAACCCTTCTCACAAACCAGATAGGTGAGGCTAGCGCTGGCAGAATTGTATACAAACCAAGGGGAATCACAGCGCTGGACAGACAAATAGTTAGATCCCCTGCCCCCGCCTATCAGGCACCCAATCGCCAGCCCACAGAGAAATACGCAGGTATAGAACAAGACGATCATTTCCATCCTCAAAAAGAATGGATCAGGTCTCTTATATAACCCATGTCTTTCTCCGGAACTTAGGAAGTAGGCAGTAGAAACATACATACACAAACATGAAGGTGCGCTACTATATGTGGATGGGTAAATACCCTGATTTCCCACAGTAGATGCACAGAACATTACACAACAATGTAACGATACAAATTTGCCTCGAGTTATAGATACTCACAAACCAGATAGGTGAGGCTAGCGCTGGCAGAATTGTATACAAACCAAATACAAATATATATGTTAACCCTTCGCGTGTCGGTAGCGGTTTTAGTCGCGATGATTCCTGTACCGGGTAGGTACTACAAACAGTGGATGTCAATGAGGCAGCTCCTTGCGAGTATGAGGCATAGGCAGGGTCTCCTGAGAATATACGCCTCTTGCAAATGGATCGAGCTGGATGAATCCATGGAATGTTTAAAGTTCGTGCCCCAATGGTTTTACAAACTTCTGATATCCTCTAACAATTCCCATGAGAAAAATCACTGAAAAGCGTGCGTGTGTAAGAGACATATATCCTCATGGGCCCCTGCAAATCCGGGGGCTCATGAGGATCTATGCCTCTTACTCCTAAATATCTGTGTTCAAACCATAACTTATGTTTAAAAAGAAGCTTCAAACCGCTACTGACACGCGAAGGTTTAATACCGGGTAGGTACTACAAACAGTGGATGTCAATGAGGCAGCTCCTTGCGAGTAAGAGGCATAGGCAGGGGCTCCTGACAATATACGCCTCTTGCAAATGGATCGAGCTGGATGAATCCATGGAATGTTTGAAGTTCTTGCAATGGTTTTACTAACTTCTGATGTCCTCTGTTTTGTAATGGATAAAGTACAGTAGCGAGTGGCTAGTGAGAACTTGTCGGAATGTGTACAGTCAGCTTATAACTGAATCGGTGAAGCATGCCCGTTCGCCGTGTTTAATACCGGTATTTGCTTAGTATTTAGCATGGAAATCATATTTTAGAGTTTACTGTGTGTGTGTGTGTGTGTGTGCGTGTGTGTGTGTGTGCGTGCGTGCGTGCGTGCGTGCGTGCGTGCGTGCGTGCGTGTGTGTGTGTGTGTGCGTGCGTGCGTGCGTGTGTGTGTGTGTGTGTTTGTTTGTGTGTGTGTGTGTGTGTGTGTGTGTGTGTGTGTGTGTGTGTGTGTGTGTGTGTGTGTGTGTGTGTGTGTGTTTATTTTAGTCTTAGTAACTGACATCAAGACAAATTCCGATGTTTTTATTGTTTGTTTTTTAAACATGGAAACATATGGCAATCTTATCTTATCTTATCTTATCTTATCTTAAATACTAAGACGTCAGCGGTACGTGTTTGTTCTTAACCCCTTTCGTCCTGATACACCCATACATTTGATTATGATAGTTCAAGGGTGGTGCCAAAATATCATGGCACCTGAGGCGCCAAGCTATTCTGGCACCACTCTTGAACTAACACGGTTGTTCTATCTCCAGATCTGTAATGTTTGTTGCCTTCATAGGACAATAAGCAGATCTTTAAAAAAAAAATCAGCCTCAGGATGTAATGGGTTAAACACGTCTTAACCCGTTAGTCATATCACCCTCAGTTTGAGAAGCAACTGAGACCGATCATGGCCACCGAAAGGCGTTTATGTATATGAGCCACCGTGTCTGCAGGGGTTTATTATACCCAGTGCGCAAAAGGCCATCGGGCCGACGTCGGCCGCCGTTGGTCCGCGCACAGCCGTGCGCGGGCCAACGCCGGCCGACGTCGGCCCACTTAGTCTCACGAGCGTATTGATATATTTATTGTGTCTCCGTGTACCGTGACGCCGGGTTAAACTGTTGTTGTTCATGTTGTTTTTCTTGATGAGTTCCTGCTGCTGTTTGCTGACGCTGTTGATGATGATGATGATGATGATGATGATGATGATGATGATGATGATGATGATGATGATGTTGTTACAGCTGTGGTGGGGAGGTGTGTTCACCTATGACGTGGCCGTGTACCGTGACGCCGTGGCTGCTGAGA
>BTPG01000008.1:124500324-124562824 GCA_036245525.1 Semisulcospira habei
ATGGTCCTTGCTATTGTTATTGCGTCTGTTGTTGATGGTGGGTAATTGTTGCTGCTCTTTTTGTTGGTGCTGTGGTTGGGATGCTGTTACTTTTATTGTTGCTGCTGTTGTTCTTGGTATTGTATATTATTATTATTATTATTATTATTATTATTATTATTATTATTATTATTATTATTATTATTATTATTATTATTATTTCAGCTTACTTTGAAGCGGTTCGGGTAATAAGCTGCTTTGCGTTGGTGTTCTACGCCTTTGTGTGTTTTTCCTTGTTCCGAAACCGGGCGAAGAAACAATGCGAGGGACACACCGCTTCTTTTCTGGCCTTTGTGGCAGGTGAGGCCTTACATATTTACAATAATGACAAACTCAGTGGCGTAGGAAATGTGGGGCTCGGGGGAGGGGCGGGGGATGGGGGGGGGGGGGGGGCGGCGGTAGAGAGAAGGCGGAGGGCAGAGAATCGACTGGCTCCCCAAACATTTTAGGATACTTATTTTTGGGCGATCTTTTTAGTATTTATAGATATTGATTGTTATTCTTGATTTGTTTGACGATGATCGGCGACTATCCCTGCCCCCCTTCCTCCAGATTCGACCGTGCACCTGACAAACTTCCATGGAATATAGATGGACCATGATAACTGAATAGTATCACCAGATTAGCTTTGCTTCTTGAAGAAATGACGGAATGTTTGTGAGGGCGCGAAGTAGGACATCAAATGCCATAGATATCGACAGTTAATCTGACCCAGTACGCAAAAGGCTATCGGGCCGAAGTCAGCCGGAGTGGGCCCGGGCACAGTCGTGCGCGGGCCAACTGCGGCCGACTTTGGCCCGAAGGCCTTTGCGTACTAGGTCATATTCACTGTAGATCTCTGGTGAACTAAAATAGCTAGCGACATTTATTCAGTGTCACATTCAGGGTTTTTTTCCCTTCAGTTTTCACATGCAAAACATTCATGTCCTGATTCTAAGTTTTGCTGCCATCGGGGTATTGTTCAAGCGTGCCGTGTAACTTGTAACAGGCGTTTCGCTGGGAAACGCTATGAACGTCTATTACAATACAGGATCCTTTAACTCCGCATTGTGCCCGTGGTACGAAATACCCACATTTAAGAGTTGCCATCTTAGGACTGCATTACAATTCAGGAGACAGATCTTCGATGATAGTTCAAGGGTGGTGGCAGAATAGCTTGGCGCCTATGGGCGCCAAGCTATTCTGCCACCACCCGTGAAATATCATGGTCGAGCCATATCGTGCTGTGGTGTTTCGCGGGCAGAACTGATGAGTGAAAGCGATCGGCTCCATGGCGGGCTTTCATTGCTAAAAGTCGCTGATACAACGGGTTATCAATGTTGTCTGGCTTCAGCTGAGTCGTTCCACAATGCATATGATTAGGCGCACGTGCCAGAGATTTTCCACTGTCTAGTTTCCAGCTTAACGGAAGCATTCCTCCTGCGTACAAACTTGAGGAAGAGCAGAAAAGTGTGTCTTTCATTTTACATTCAAATTTCATAATTTAACTCATCCTGCCCGCGACACGCCGCACGAGATATGGCTCGACCATGATAGTTCAAGGGTGGTGGCAGAATAGCTTGGCGCCTATAGGCGCCAAGCTATTCTGCCACCACCCTTGAACTATCATGGTCGATCTGTCTCCTGGATTGTAATACAGTCCTCTGAGGATAACTAAAAAATGTTGGTATTTCGTACCTCGGGCACAATGAGTTAAAAGGAACCCTCTCTGTTCAGCATTATTGTAAAAGAAAACTAAGAACATTTATGATTTTTGCCATCTATTAACACCTTAATGCCTGGAGTAGGTCGCTTTGACGCCTTGACTGCTGCTGACGATACCGGTTGGCGGAAAAAGACGCCGCGTAAATGGCGAAAAGACGCGTAGTTACGCGTCTTTTCCGCCCGAACCGGTAAAATTAGCAATAACCTATGTTCAACAACCAAACAGAAATGGTCGTATGATCTGTGACAGCGGGTTTGACCGTGATAGCTCTGGTGGTGTTTTATTCATCATTCCGGGGATGACAGTCACTGGAAGGAGCGGGATTCTAGACCGGACTTCTCCTGCTACCTCGTGGTCGCCGGCGGGGCTCTGGAGTTTGTCAGCTTCGTTCTCCTGTGTCGGAGGGGCATTTTCGAAAAACGAGAGGCACTGCGAGCATGCAGGTACTAATTCGATTAACTCATTGGAGACGTGCCGTACACGGATACGCGGCTATTCGCCGCGTATCCGTCAACGACACGTCTCCAGTGAGTTAATTTGCTTTCACTGCCGCTTGACGCAGGTATTGTTTCTAAATTCTTCGTTTATCTAAGCCAAAGAGCCCCAGCACTTTAAGGAGCATAGATATAATATTGTTTTAGTAAGAGACATATAGATCCTCATGAGTCCCCACCACTGCCGGGGCACATAAGCTAGAGCGCCATTGATGTCGGTTGTGTGTGCACGTGTGTGTGTGTGTGTTTGTGTGTGGGTGTGTGTGCGTGTGTGTGTGTGTGTGTGTGTGTGTGTGTGTGTTTGTGTGTGTGTTTCGTGTTGAACAGAATATCCATCCACTTTAGGCCTGATTTAGTACGTGTTATAGGACGACCACGTGTAAATACCAAAATACATTTTCCGTTTATACGAGCACGAACTCTTCTGTTTGTCCCGGAAGCTTTATTGCTAATAGTGAATATTTGTAAAAACAGCGAAATAAGTGCTGTTTGCAATAGCATAGTTGATATAAACATAAGAGGTACTTTGATGACAGTAGCCCAAATGACATAGTAAGTTTCGCGTCATGACGCGTAGATCATAATGAAGTTATTTTTATGCAGTGTAGGATTTATTTCGGGTGAACAGACACAGATAGTATCACGAATAAGTCCCTGAAACGTGCACACTCCCGGGACTTATTCGTGGCGCTGTGTTTTTTTCCCCCTTCTCTTTCTTATACCCCCAGGGGGGGCAGAAATAAACGACTTCACTTGTCTTGTCTATGTCTGTTCACATGTCCGGGACTTACTGGAGGTACTGTATTTGTATACATGGGAGTGTTCCGAGATAATCTGCAGATGGTGAGAACGTCCTATCCGGTGCACAAAGTTCATCGGGCCAAAGTCAGCCGCACGCGGGCCCACTGCGGCTGACTTTGGCTCGACAGCCTTTTGCATACTGGGTGTACTGTGGTGTTTTACAGGGAGGAGCAAGAAAGGTTGTCGAAGAGTCGGCAGCAGGAGGCGAGGCGAAAACGAGAAGAGGAGGTGGCAAATGAAAGGCGGGGAGCTGAGTCCACACAAAGCAGTGACGCTGACGACAACAGCAAGCCGAGAACTGCGACTCAGAGGCAGAGAAATGCAGCGAAAGAAACAGCAACATCAGCAGCAGCATTGACAGCTGCTAACAGACTTGCTAACAATTGCGTGGCTCCATCAGCGCCCACCCGCCCCCCATCCACCCAGTCGCGATCGTTACGCAGGCCCAGCAGCACCCGTTTAGCACCAGCTGGGTACATACCCCCTCAGGACCAGCCCAGGACCATCCATTTTCACGATAACCATTCAGACAGTGGATCATCCACAGACGTCTCCGGCAGTCTTACTATCAGTGTGACTGACGATGACGAGGATGTTAGTATTCCCCCTCTTTTCGTCAACCACTCCTCTGGCAGGCCTTTTTCACCCGCAGCGCCACCGCAGACCCCTCTCCCTTGGCTGTCTGTGCCAGACCCCGTCGGCCCTCCGCCGTCGTACGAGGAAGTCATGATCAACCCCGACTATTACCAGCCGCCGTACCAGGAGGCGGTCATCGCGGGGGATCACAGAGACTTCGCTCCACCTCCCAGACCCTCCACTGCAGACTCGGTGGCTGCCGCGATGGCTCGTAGGCACTAAAGATTGTTGGACTGTCAGTTGCCACCGATTTTGGCCAAACATTCTCACGTCTTTGTCACTTCACTGATGGTATACTGTGTATAATCTGTACTGCGACCGTCATTTTAATGTGCAAGAGACATAGATTTACATGAGCCCTTGCGGATGCAGGGGCTCATGTGATTCTATGTCTCTTGCACATCACTGACAATGAAAGCATACATGAGACGTACCTTCCATTTTCAAGGTATACGGATTCACAAGTGGATCTGTTTCTCTTCGAGGGTCTGAATCGGTGATCCCTTTTTGGCTCACGTGCGCTAGGGGCCGTCACTGACCTCGGACCGATTCTTGCCAAATTGTGATTGTCGTTCTTGCTTAATTAACACATTCAACACGCATTTAGATACGCGGCTTTATGTCGCGTGTCGGCGAATCAGTGCTGCACGTCACGGTCTTGAATGAGTTAAATAACCCCTCATCTGCCACTGGACATAAATTTTGTTTCTAAAATCGTTCTTCGTTCGACGACCAAAAGCCACAACCGTCCGAAGAACATGGAGACAAACTATTCTCAGCAAGAGACATACATCCTCATGAGCCCCCGCGATTGCGAGGGCTCATGAGGATGTATGCCTCTTGCAGTTGGATCGTGTTCACCTTTTCTCGACAGTGAAGGGGATAAACTCATTATGATAGTTCAAGGGTGATGCCAGAATCGCTTCAGTGACGTCCACAGATATTAATCGACCATGATTTCTATTGTGATATTGTGCTAATGAGACCTCAGTGTACATAACGCCTTATTTTATGAACTCCTGCAACTGATATGTCTTGAATTTTTGGGACCATAAAATCATTCAGTATTTTTATATCAATGTCTTAGTCCTTCTTTTTTAACGACCATAGCGTGTCCTTGGGAAAGAGACCTTTCTCACGCTTCACAAAATGACCATGTTTTCACGATCCATGAACTCACACAAAGGTCTTGTTAACAAAATTTACCTTTCGCGTTTCTCGACGACTTTTTTTCACCGGCTGATCACAAGGGTTAAAACTGCAATCACGGATCATGAGAATCCCGAAATCGGGAATAAAAAAATCACGATTTCAGAACTTACCCCCACCCCCAATCCTTAACATTTTCAAAGCAACTGAGCAGTAAGTCAACATTGAGGTTCAAAGCTAACTGATGAATGTCGGTTTGCATTATTGAGATTGAGTAAAGTAGTAATCACAGACAAATAAAACTGGTCCGCCTGAAGAGAAATTACTCTTAATTTGGAACCTAAGAGAGGAGAGCAAAAGGCATTGATCCTCATGAACCTCCGCACTTGCGGGGGCTCATGAAAATCTATGTCTCTTGCTGACGGGTTGCGTAGAACTGTAACCGTCTTTGAAACCCCCTTCACTTCTTTCCGTATCACTGGAGGAAGGGAAACAACTTCTTGCCCCTGTGAAGGACGGAGTACCGCCCCTTCTGTTCATGGCAAACAAGGCTGAAACAAGGCTCATTGATTGGCAATTAGCGCGCGCAAACACATCTTCGCCCCGTCTCGCCGTCACACAATGATAAAATGGTGCACTCTCGGGAATTCTCGCTGGGGACGAGATCGCGTCGCTTTGACTTGGGTCACCAGATGGCGTCTCCAAGCCCAGGCTCAAGGGAGCTAAGTCGCGGTCGTCTCTGAGAAAGTTGAGTGCCCAGGACAGTTACGAACGTCTTGAGCCAGTGCAAAGACAGTCTTGAGTTATGTCCCTTCTCCTGTATCTTAACCCATTATAGCGTGAGGCTGAATTTTTAAAATTTGATTATTGTCCTGTGAAGGCTACATTACAGATTAGGAGATAGATCAACCATTTTCGTTCCAGGGTGGTGCCTCTGGCGCCAAGCTATTCTGGCACCACCCTTGAACTATTGTAGTCACAAAGTTTATTTCAAGCAATATGTATCAGAAGGGTCATTTCGGTTGTTTAGGATTTCCGCCGTTATAAGGCGAAAGCCAGCATATCCATTTTTGAGAAAGCGAGATTTTCATTGTATGACAATGAAAATTTCGCTTTTCTCAAAATTGGCCCGACGTAATAGCTGTTGCGGGCAGATCTGTGGTCTTGCTCGTTCACCTTTTATATGAACTTTTCAGACTGAACGAGTAAACGGGGTTATTCTCACCCTACAAAGGAAAATAAAACACACACAGACACGATATATCTGCACACCTACTGTATCTCAGTTTGTTGATTTTCATTGAACCAGAGACCGTGATTATTAAGACAAGTTATCCCTAAATCAGAAGAAGGTCAAAGAGACATTGCACGGACTTCAAACATTCCGTGGATTCTTCAGTCCCGCTCCATCTGCAAGAGGCACATATTCTCAGGAGCCCATCCAGCCGCGGAGGCCCATTTGAACAGTACATGCCCTTCTCATAAGAAGTTTGTAACGTTTTACATTCACCGTTTGAGTAGGTACTTATCCTGGATTAACTCTGGTTGTCGTTAGCGGAATTTCTCGCGACGATTCCTGCAGGAATCGTCGCAACCCCTCCCCCTCCCCTCCCCCCCAAAAAAAACCAACAAAAAACAAATCCAAACAAACATACAAAACACACACACACACACACACACACACACACACACACACACACACACACACACACACACACACACACACACACACATACCGGTACTGACAGCCAAAGGGTTAACAGCACGACTGCTGAGAGGACGCATGCCTCAGTGATTGGGGCGATCCACAGCGAAGAGATTCCTGGCGTCTTTACTATAAAGGTGCGCAACCTGACTGGTTTCCAAGAAAGAACAGTGTACATGGTCTGTGATTTTGGGCTTTTACAGCTTCAGCTATCAGGTCCAAAATCACAGACTATCACACGTTTTCTATCATCAGACATTAACCTCTTAACTGCCGGGGTAAGACGAACGAAACCCAGCTGCAAGACACATAAACCATAATAATGAGCCCCCGCAGTTGGACTTATGAGGACTTATGTCTCTTGCTAGTCCTATGCCTACGCCTGTGTTTTTCTCACGAATAACGGTCAGTGTGCAGTCGTTCGTGATCACTGGCAGAGAAGGGGCTAAATGCAAGCGTATTGAAAATCCGAACCACACAGCATGAACAGATCTGAAAGCAGTGGCTGGTCGCCTCCACCAAAGCAATAGTCCACAAGCTAGGAAGGTCTACCGTGCACCCCCCCCCCCAGTACTCAATAAGATGGGTTTCAAAGTGTTCCTTAGTATGTCCTGAGATGTTTAAGCCATGTTCCCCGAAAATCCTTAGGAACACACCAGAGATATAGCCGATGGCGCAAGGGTACCCCCATTCACGCTCTTCGCAGGTGCTAAAATGAGGTTGAGAAACATTTTCCTCTAAATAAATCAGAATTCATTCCAGAAACCCAAATCAGGCAATATTATGTCAAGGCACACCTTCTGCATCCTCTGCAAAAAACAGAATGAAAAAATATTGAATCTCTGGCTCACAGTGAAGGTATTTGTGCACCCAGTAAACGACCATTTCCTCGAAATCGCAAAAAAAGACAAAAATAATGTGTCAGATGCCTTCAGACATTTTCTATAGCACTGACAGTCCATTTTCAGGTTTACATCATTAAAACAGGATGTCACAATTATTATAAACTTGACTAGGTGATGCTGTGATCACTGTGAGTGCCACAGTGGTTGATTTTGTATCCCTACCCCCAAGTTGTAAAAATACACAAAATTAATTAGAAAAAAATTGCTTACGTTATTCCATTTTATTTTGACCTCTCTTTACCTATTAAGTTTCAATAATGTGAGCATAAAGTGCAAGAAAATAAGTAAAGTCGGCATCCTTTACGGTACATTCGTGGTGAATGATAACTTTTTCCCATTTAAAATTGCCGAATTGGGAAACGTACGTTGTTTCCGGTGCCCACAGAAATTTTGTACTCAACCGATAGGTCTTTGTTAGGTTTTATTGGTTAGGATAGAGTACCACAGTTACTCCCAACCTGATTTTGTGATGCTATGATGCATTTAGGGGCCACAGTGGCTGAATCTGCTGCCCTACCCCCATTTTACCAGTACGCAAAGTAACGCAAAATAATCATAAAAATTGCTTACATCATACTCCTCTGTTTAAATATTTTTTGTTGCCAGTTTTTTTTTTAAAGTATGCATATTGAGCATAACAAGTTGTGATCATTTCATTAATTTCAATGTAACCCATCAATTTAATTGTAACTATTTTTAACTGGCTGGTCTTTTATGTGATATTTTACCTAGCGTAAGGCGGGTCTAGTAAGGTCTCCCCTTTTCCTTTCATTTATTTTCATCTAGAAATGTGTAAATATGAATGCGTAATAAAGTTTCATGGTTCCTAATAGCCAAAACAATGTTATCAAAATACTTAGTTTCCACATGTCGACCACGAGATCTCCACTTCCACCTTCTGCAACGTTCAATTTTTTATGGCCGTCTTTAAATCTTATATTGTTCTGGATGCCAATAAGTGAGCTGTCAAGAGCTAGGCAGCATGTTTTCAGAGTTTGGTGTATAGGGGCGTGTCTTCTGGTCAGAACTGCCAGCAGACCGCTTCTGTGTATGGACATGTTTGGAGAATGTGCTAAGGAGACTGATTTTCTACGCCAAATTCGCATAGGGCTGTTTCCGCATGACCCAATCCTTCGAGGTGAGTCCAGCAGGGTCCTTACGGTCTGTGAACATTTGTGAAAGTTGTTAAAAAATGACAAGGCTTTTTCAGGGCCCTGGAAAGTCTGTCAATTTCAGTCCTTTTCCTTAAAGTCTGTGAAAGTTTGTACAAAATTACAACGTGCTGGCAGACTTTTGTCTACTTCTTTTTTTTTTTTCTCCCCCAATTTGTGACTATTCCATTGCGAACGATCATGCTGACGCTTGTTGCAAGTGATCTATATTTAGCTCTGATCATAAAGTGACTGCATGGCCTTTCTGCCGAACATTCTGATTGGTTGTTTACGCTTCTACCGAAGTCCGCCATTCGCTAAGCGTTCTTTTATTTTGGTATCTCTTCATGCATTAGGCACGGAAGCTTCAAATAATTGCTGATACAGAGTGATCTGATTAAAGTGTGTAAACCTTCAGGCTTCATTTTGGGTTTGTGAAACGTTCCTGCTTTTCTGTATGGACCCAGTCCAGAGTAATCAGTGCGTAGATGAAAGATGGTGGCCTGGCTCTCCCTGTTCAGCTTGTTGATGTCATCTGCCCACGGGCTGCAGCCGCCATTCTGCTGTTGCCAATCACTTTGTTGTTGTAGTGTCTCCATTCCCAGCTAGTCCAGAATGCACTGGAATCCACTGCAGCACTATTTTGTGGACAGGGCATCCAGTCTATCTTGAAGCTTCTTGGTGAGATCAGTGGATCAAGCTGCTGCCTTTCCCTAGCTAGTGCTCTGCTGCTGTGTTGAGCACCTGCAGATCTGTACGATAGTTGGAGCTGTTGCCACCAGCTGGTAAGGAGAGGGAGGTAGTAGTGCGGTCTGCACAACAGATGTACACGCCACTTCCTTCATTCCGCACGGCATCTTGTGTGGTATCACAGCTGCTGTGAGGGTAGCGCTTGTGCACAACCTCCAGCAAGATGGCTTTGTGCGGTGCCGCGACCTTTGGCAAAGAGTCCTGGAACATTGTTTATGTTGTCTTGAAGGCTCTTTCGAGATGTCCAGGTATCTGTAGGGAGCTGTTCACACATCTTTGGGCTTGGTTCCAGGACGTCAGTGTTAGCCCTTTGCAGGACCTTCAGTTGGCGGTTCAGATTTGGGCGGTTCAGATTTGGACATTTCTGACGGTTCTTGGTCTGCTCCTGTAGTCTCCCATGCTGTCGGTGTTTAGTAAGTTTCTTCATCGTGTGTGCTGTTCTGCATTCCAGTGGCTCCAATGTCCTCCATTTCCTAAATTGGGGTGCTCCAGATGGCTCTAAGAATGTCACTGCATCATGAGAATGACCCATGTTCTGCATCTTGTCAAGCCTGGCTTTTTGGGTTTTGCAGGCAGTGTTTCATGTTGTCGATGTATCTTGGTACCGCACGACTGGTCTGACCGAGCAGGTGTTTGCTTGTGCCAGGATGCTGTAATTTGCGCCAATGTGGTCCCCACCAGTTTCTTCATCAGAGACTTTTCCTTTTTGCAGCTCTAGCTTCCATGGCTTCAATGTGAGGCCTCCACGTGAATCCAGTAATTTATTTGTTGCCAGTAAAGTTGGCCTGTCTGTCTTTGGTACTCGAAGGTCTCCAGTTTTGAGGTGACCTCTTCCGTCTGATTGAAAGAGATGGTCTAGCTCAGTTTGAGTGGCCTCTTTCAGTCCAGCTGCTGACTCTATTGGCAGCATCCTGGATTCTGGAGGATGCTATTTCTTTATGTTTTTGGAGGATGCCATTTCTTTATGTTCTGCTGCGCTCCACACTGCAAAGTCATCCGCATGGAGGATGTTCGAGACGAACCTTGGTACTGTTGTACTGATGTCATTAATGTAGACCAAAAACAGCATTAGACACAACATCTCCCTGAGGTACACCTTCCCCGAGTTTGACAAGAGTGCTGAATGTGCAGACGATAGAAGCTTCAGCGGCAGCCCCTGTTAAGCATGCCTTAAATAAAAAGAATTACAATTAAATTGATGGGTCACATTGAAATTAATGAAATTATCACAAATGTTTATGCTCAATATGCATATTTTGTTAAGAAAACTGGCAACAAACATATTTAATCAGAGGAGCAATTGTTATGATCATTTTTCGTTCCTTTGCGTACAGGTAAAATGGGGGTAGGGCAGCAGATTCAGCCACTGTGGCCCCTAAATGCATCACAGCATCATAAAATCAGGTTGGGAGTAACTGTGGTACTCTTTCCTAAACAATAAAACCTAAAAAAGACCTATCAGTTATATACAAAATTTCTGAGGGCATCGGAAACAACATACGTTTCCCAATTCGGCAATTTTAAATGGGAAAAAGCTATCATTCACCACGAACATACCGTAAAGGATGCCGACTTTCCTTATTTTCTTGCACTTTATGCTCACATTATTCAAACGTAATAGGTAAAGAGAGGTCAAAATAAAATGGAATAACTTAAGCAATTTTTTCTAATTAATTTTGTGTATTTTTACAACTTGGGGGTAGGGATACAAAATCAACCACTGTGGCACTCACAGTGATCACAGCATCACCTAGTCAAGTTTATAATAATTGTGACATCCTGTTTTAATGATGTAAACCTGAAAATGGACTGTCAGTGCTATAGAAAATGTCTGAAGGCATCCGACACATTATTTTTGTCTTTTTTTGCGATTTCGCGGAAATGGTCGTTTACTGGGTGCACAAATACCTTTACTGTGAGCCAGAGATTCAATATTTTTTCATTCTGATTTTTGCAGAGGATGCAGAAGGTGTGCCTTGACATAATATTGCCTGATTTGGGTTTCTGGAATGAATTCTGATTTATTTAGAGGAAAATGTTTCTCAACCTCATTTTAGCACCTGCGAAGAGCGTGAATGGGGGTACCCTTGCGCCATCGGCTATATCTCTGGTGTGTTCCTAAGGATTTTCGGGGAACATGGCTTAAACATCTCAGGACATACTAAGGAACACTTTGAAACCCATCTTATTGAGTACTGGGGGGGGGGGGGGGGGGGTGCACGGTAGACCTTCCTAGCTTATGGACTACAAGGGACTGTATAACGCTGCGGTCTTGCAGCTCCCTTTACTGTGTTTGTTTCCCTTGTCTCGCTAAAAGCGTTGCCGTAGCTGGTTTTGCGTAAACTACGGCTGCCGATACACACGAAATACGTTTAACTCTTTCAGCCCGACGGCCGTATTTCCCAAATTTTGGAGGCGTCATCTAATGACTATGCACAGTTGCAGGAGATGGATCGACCATGATAATTCAAGGGCAGTGCCAGATTAGCTTGGCGCCTGTCGGCGCCAAGCTAATCTGGCAGTACCCTTGAATTATCATGGTCGACCCATCTCCTGCTGTAGTGCGTTAGGGTTGAATGAGTTAAAAAACAAAAACAAACAAAACAATAAACGTATATATGTTTGTCTTCTTTCAATCTCTTTATACTTTTTCTCATTGGCCTGACTCTGTATGATTATGTTTCCCTGGTAGTCCGTTCCGGCTCAAGGCATCGGGAGTCCTCTTGTCACATATTACCAAGGTAACATGTGATAAGTAGACTCAGCACCCTTATTACATGTGACGATGACAACCAAACTCGCTGAGCAAAGCATTCTCCCCCAAATAAATCTTTGGCCAATCACAGTTTCTCGGTACACACACACTTCATTCAGTCAAACCTCTAAACTAAAATATGCCAATAAATAAATAATTTAGAGGGCTACACAACAAAAAGAAGTATATGTAAGTGCTCTGTGATACCGCTGATACTAGTTTCATGCAAAACATAACTGAATAATTGGATACGTTAGATAATATCAACGACAGAAAAATTCAACTAACGGCGAAGGCCCTATCACGTACAAAACGACGAAGAAACAAAAAGCTGGATAAACACAAATTGAGGGGGTTTCGCAACAAAATAACTATATGCACGCGTTGTGTTCGGCCTGTATTACCAATTTCATACAAAACAATGACTGAAAGTATGTCAAATTAAAAGAAATACCTGAGAGAGAATTCCAGGCGAATGCAGTTCGCGCGAGTTTGTTGACTGATAGTCAGTCGGACGTATGGAGATTTACGTCCCTTGAATCTCTACGTCAAACGTAAAGTTTGGGGTCCTTTCAACGGTATACTTTACACTATTACTTTTTACGGTTGAAGACAAAATCGTTGTACTACGAGTTAGGCTTTGCCAGTGGTTCTTGTCGGCTGTCGGGCCCGTTCAGGGTTGTCAATGTCGGAGGTAAGAGTCTCGACTCTTACCTCCGACATTGACCCCCCCCCCCCCATGACCGGACCCTCGAGCCGACAAGAACCACTGGCAAAATCTGACTCGTAATACAACTAATAATATAAATTATGTGTGCATGGCATAGATGTGTTTGTCATACTAGATAACGTAACAACCAACCAACCAACCAACCAACCAACCAACCAACCAACCAACTAAACAATCAACCAAATAAAACAGCAACGTGACAACAACAACCACAAACAACAACAACAGCAACAACAACACCACCATCAACAAAACAGCTGATCATCTTCGTCATGAGGAGAAAGGCAGCGGACGCTGGTCATTACTTGAAAGGACGTTAGAGATCCATTGTAAACCAGACGGTCAATATTGGTACGATATCGAAAGAAACTCGGGGAAGACTTCTGATGGGTGGGAGTGGAGCGCTATGGGCATCTTGACCGAGCTGAAATGAACTGACAACGAAACTGGCTTTATGGTTTCATTCAACATGCTGGTGTACTGGTTTGTGATTTCATTCTCACCGCGTACAGCCGTAAGCTCCGTCCACAATCACAGACCAGCGCTGCCGGTAAATGGTTAGTGGTAAATGCCAGAAAGTCTATTTTTGAGAAAAGCGAGATTGTCATTGTTATACAATGAAAAATCTCGCTTTTATCAAAAATGGGCGTCCCGGATATTACCATAATAACTGCAGAGCGCACATCGCTAGACAGCTGTCTTTTTGTTGACAGAAAAAAGAGAGGTGGCAGTTATTGCAGGCCTTGGTTTCTGGTTGGCCCACATTCCGATTCCAATTACACTGTTTTCTGACCAAAGTCAATCACATACCTAAAACTGCGCTGATCCTACCAGCAAAAGGCAATGATCCTCATAAGCTCTGCAATCTGCGGGGGCTCATGAGGATCGTCGCCTCTTGCGCGTGGGATATGCGCTTTGCTTCAACCGGCATTTCCGATTCAAATTACAAACGATTTCTGGCGGAAGTCAAACTACAAACATTGGCACACGCCGACTCTAGAAACAGGGGTCACCAATGATTGTTTAAATCAGATGGGTCGGAAAATAGAAGCTGACCCCAATTAGGACGGAATTTGCAAAGAATCGGGCCATTCAGCCATGAGCTATCATTGTTCAAATGTCTGCCCAAATGGGAAGTAATCTGCAGTGTCTTCTACGAGAATGTTGACCATATGGTTCAAACTGTTAAACTATACCGAAACATTGAAGATATCGTTCATTACCATTTGCCCTATTGTTACAATACATAGGAATTTTTCTCGTTGTCTATTTTCTTCCACTCATTCCAATGCAGCAAAATCATTGATACATTATATATCATGAACTATTACTTTGACTCATTGTGCCCGAGGTACGAATACCCACATTTTGGAGTTATTCTCTGAGGATTGCATTACAATTCAGGAGAAACATCGACCATGATAGTTCAAGGGCGGTGACAGATTAGCTTGGCGCCTATAGGCGCCAAGCTATTCTGCTACCACCCTTGAACTATCATAGTCGAGCCACATCTTGATGTGGTGGGACGCAGGCAGAATGAATTCAATGCCTGTGTGACATATCTGAAAGCAGACTCCTACTGTCCATGTCTGGCCTTCTTTCTACATTACCAATGTAGAGAAAAAACGACGATGATAGTTTCAAGAGCAGTGCTATAATAGTACCTTTAGGCGACAAGCTCTTCCGGCAACATCCTTGAACTATCAGGCTAGACGTTTCTGGTATGTAGTGCCCTAGAGCTCGTTTTGCTAAACCAGATGGAACATTGTAATCTGAACAGTCCCACCTGAATGAAAATGGAAGTGGCAAACAAATAAGAAGCATGAAGACAGCTTTGAGGATGATGGCGACGACGGCAGGAATGGTAACATTAAATGATAAGGGGTGGGGATGGGTGTGGGGATGTGGGTGAAGAACGGCTGTTGGGTCGTACGTACAGTTCGTCCCATCTACGACACGGAATATGGCGTATTTACAAAATTTGGCCTCTGTATGGTATCACTGTTAACAATTCTAAAATGAAAAAATATATTTTATAAAAGTTATGGGACGATAAAATTCATTTCCTGTTAAAATATTTTGTTAACCAACGTTTAAATGATACGAGACTAACGAGATGGACTCCTCTTACAAAAATCAAAACAAAAACGGCTGTTGCTGTTACGTCACTTCCTGCGCACGTGACGTACCGAATTAAGTGAGCCAATTCAATTAGTTGCTGTTAAACCTTAATTCACACAAAAAAAAACCCACAAAAAACAAAAAACAAAAAACCAACCAAACAACAACCCACTTTTGTACTGTCGATCACAAATCACGAAAATGAACGAAAACGAGGAGCTGACCTACCAGGACATTCGAAGGCATTTTCAACAAATATCAGATGTCGACAGACCATGTCACGACTCACAAAAAATAATGTGTAACTGTCACGATTTTATTGTGTGTGTAAGTGCGTGCGTGTGCTCGCGCGAACGTGTTTGAAATGTCTCAGGAAGTAACAAGTAGGTTGTGATAGGTGATACGCCCATTACCTCACACGGCGTTTTGTGAACGTGCGTATTGGGGAGAGAGAACCTCTCTCTCTCTCTCTCTCTCTCTCTCTCTCTCTCTCTCTCTCTCTCTCTCTCTCTCTCTCTCTCTCTCTCTCTCTCTCTCTCTCTCTCTCTCTCTCTCTACCAGTCCAGAATTCCAACATGGCCAAGAATGTCGAGTTCCACGCATCCTTCGGCAAGTTTTGACCCCGAAGAGAGTCAGAGGACCGTCGAACCTCAAAGAAGCTCAAAGAAGCCCGGCTTTACACTGCGGGCCTTACTGTTAGCCGAGAGTCCTCTACAAAAGCGTGTTTGGCCCGGCCAGCGTATGCCTCAGCCTTACCCCGTGTTGGTCGTCGGATTGGCAACGAGAGGTTAAGCCGGGGGAACACAGAGATCCCCCAAACCGCTGTCGGCAAATAAGTTACATTATGATTTAGGAATGGGACAGTGTCTACAATCCTATCCGCCACTCTAGCACGCAAAAAAGTCAGCTGTTGAGCAGGTTTTAGGTTCAGATGCATGTGACCCCCTCTTTCTGATGAAATGAGACCTTAATAAAAGCAGAGATGTGTAAACAAGAGGCATAGATTCTCATGAGCCCCTGCTGACGCAGGAGCTCATGAGAATCTAGGCCTCTTGTTGATGAAGTTTTTGGCTTAGGTCATTTTTGACGATTGATGCTTCAATTGTGCTGTCAATAGGCATAAAACCCTTAAATCTACTCCTTCTGAATCAGCTCTGATGTAAATAAATTCACAAAGAGTAAGTACAGCCCTAACAGACCCATATGATCCGCTGCATCCTGCCAAAGCCTATGAGCATCTGTGTTTTTTTTACCTATTGATGTTTTTGTTTTTGAGGTCATTCCCAGACGGTAGGAGCAAGTCACCAACACTTTGACAGCAAATTCTTTTTATCTGCAAAATATACAGATCATCATAAGCCCCTGCAGGTCGTAGTTAGTCGTAACGACTTATTAATTTCCAGGTGTAGTAAAGCATATTTTCCTCTGTTTTCCAGCAGCAAAAGAGGCAGTCGAAGTCTCCATGTAAGCGGAAAGTCATACGGCCCAAGATAACTCTAAAAAATATCTTTTGCAAGTGGCACAGCATCTCATGAGCCCCTGCATTCGCAAGGGCTCATGAGAATCTATGCCTCTTGCAGAGGAAAGTATTTGGACCCCGTTTTCATGTCTGCCCACTACATCCCCCGTACGTAGGGAGTTATCCTGGTTTACGTCAACGACTTCAAACGGTCCAAGACAGACCGCTAGCCAAGTCATCCCATTCATTCCTAGACGGTCCAGAAAGACGCAAGCCGAAGTCACCCAATACAAGCCTTCGTCTCTACGCCGTCTACTAACCGCAATCTCCACAAACAAAAAGCACAGAGCTTCATAGACATCCACTGCTGCTATCAGTACATTTTCCCCTTCGACTATAGCGACCGGAACGGCAAAATCTTCATCTGCAATCCTCAAATTAAGGAGGTAAGCAGTTATTTTGTATGTCACTGTCTTTACTGACCTATTCCGAGACGGGGCGGAGGGGGCAAAGTCAGAGGAAAACATAACTGGACATCTTTGCTGCTTTCTGTTTTCGGGCTTTGATTCTCGGTGATCGGAACATAAGATCTTCGCTTCCAGTTGAGATTAGTAAGTATGTGTAAAGTGTTTTGGTTTCTAATTCTATATAGGAGGGGGTGGCGAGTGGCTGAATAGAGGGATGGGGATGCTGGTGGTTCTGTGCGGTGATGGTGGTAGTTATGGTAATGGTGGTCGTAAAGGAATAGGGATGAAGGACGTAACTTTATCACTTCTGCCGCCAAATGCATATGGGAGATCGATCAACTTATAATCATGCTAAGCAGACAATACTTTTAACTGTCATGGAAGATTCATCTCCTGTAATAAATATGTACTGCATAACCGACGATTCTGTGAACCATCTGTGTGCTGGTCTGTGATTGTGGACCTTACGGCCTACGGACCTAACATACATATTGCTCTTGAGATGAACGGACTAGTATAGAGTTTCATTCGCACATCAGGCCAGAACACAAGATTGGATTTAAGCAGTGTGGACAAGCATTTGTTCGGAAACTTGTGGTTTCAACGACTTTTGATTTTGCCGGATGTCAAGTAAGCTATACATGTTTGCCAATGGCCAATGTGGACGCTTGCACGGTGTTATTGTGCATATTCAGTACAGATTAGGTTGCAGTTGTAGACGATGTACAAGAAGAAGGCCAAGATGAAAAGTCATGTTGCACTGTTGTCCATATTTGGTCATTAATTTCAGTGGTATAATTTACTTTTATGTATGTATTCTAATCTTGGGATGACTTGAATGAAAGTCTGTCACTAATTCTTGACTGTTTCAACAATTGTCGTAATCATTGTAATATTGTTGAATTCGTTTTTAAAACAGAACAAAGAAAATAAAAGCAAGACAAAACTTGAGGAGGAGAAAAATAAAACAAAGAGAAAAAGAAGAAGAAGAAGAAAAAAAGAAAAGTAAAGAAAAAAAAAACAACACAACAATAACAAAAAAAAAAACCCCACCAAAACCAAACACCAACAACAAAAAACAACAACAACAAAAAACACCCACAAAAAACAACCAAAAAAACCCCCACAAAAAACAACCCAAAGCAAAACAAAAGAACACAACACAACACAACACAACACACCACAACACAACACAACACAACATAAAAAAAACAAAGCAAAGGAAAGCAAAACCAGACAAAACAAAACAAAACGGAAAACACAAGAAGACAAAACGGCAAAAAGAAACCATCAGAACGAAAAAAAAAGGAAAAGAAAAGAAAAGAAAACAAGGGAAGGACCCCTCCACCCCATAAAAAAAGTAGAGAAAATGAAAAACAAAAGGCCTGAAAAGGATAGGAGAAGAAACTGTAAGAAAGGCAAACAAGGTAGAAACAAGTATTATAAACCCTAAACAAACCAAAATAAAACAAAAATAGGGAAGCCAGCCAACCAAGCACAACAGTGCACAGCAAAGCAAACTAAACAGCAGAAACAGCAACAGCAGCAGAAATAAAGCCCCATCCACATTAAAACATGCCAAGACATACACAAATATATTGACTGACGAGGTACTATAAAAAGGGAATATTTAACCCTTTGACAGTCGAAAAAATAAACACGACTCAACTGCAAGAGGTATAGAGCCTCATGAGCCCCCGCAATCGCGGGGGCTCATGAGGATCTATGCTTCTTGCTGAAACCAACTTGCGTTCATGTTCCTTGGACGGTTGCTTCTTTGGTCGTTGAATGAACAAAGATTTCAGAAACAAAATATACTCCAGTGGCAGGGAAGGGAACACTCTCATTGTAAGCTTATTCTTGTTTATTTTTTTTTATTATTATTTTATTTTGTAAACAAAAGAAACATAAGTACATTTTTAATATTTTTCCTTCAGTTGGTTGTATGGAAGAGTCAATTTCCACTATTAACATTTTTTTTTTCAAAGCACTTTTGCCGAGAGAATTCCAGATGTCACACAATTTTCTCTATCGTCTTTTTCAAAGAACTAAAGTAGATGCAGCCATTTCAGCAATGAATAAACGAACTTGAACTTTAGACTGAATGAATACAAGGATACACGAAAAGGAAACCTAAAACAGAAATTCACACAACAGCGACCTAATCCGCAGGAAAGCTTCTAGGATAAAGAAGGGATGAGAACCCGTTAACTATGCGCCGGGGACTACAACAATTCCTACACCGTTTTGCTTCCGCACGTTTCTACTGGTATCGCTATTTGATACCGCATCGAACGCCCTTCCAGCTTCAAGAGGCACAGATCTTCATGAGCCCCCGCATCTGCCGGGGGTCATGAAGATCTATGTCTCTTGCATGCTATATTTCTGTCTGTTATGTTCGAAGGGAAAACGCCATCATATATGCAATCTACAATAGCTTGATACCGCAACGACAAAAACAAAAGAAATCTCTTTTACTTTCAGTAAGCATAAATGCTCATAGTCCACTGTAGACTTCGGAGCACTTAATACTTAATGCATTTTACTCACCCCATTTGCGTTTGTATTTCTCGTTCAGTGTACAATGATTTGAGCCTACAGTGACGGAGGTATCGGATTGGCAATCTCCTTGATCTCATTAGGAAATGTGCCCATTCAAATGGGCATCTCTGACTTGGGCCAACGTGACGTCCCCTCATCCTGAATGCGCACAAACGTATGAATGACCATGTCGGCTCGTCCCCTGAGAGGTGCGGTGAATTCTCTTCACGTGTAGAGACGGCCCGTGGAGAGAACATAGAAGTTTGAAACATTGTGCATTTTGTCGATATGCCGTCAAACTGCAAAATAAAGAGAAAATTCCGACAAAGAATGAAACACGCTTAGAAATGACAAGTACAACGCAATAAATCGTGTTGTACTTGTCCTTTCTAAGCTTGTTTCTTTCTTTTGTTAAGAATTTCCTTGCCTTGCATTTTGCACGCTTGACAGTCACCTTTTGACCTGGATTCTGATGAAGTGGATTGTAACATTTTGCAGTCTGACGACATGTCGTCAACTGAATTGCAAACTGTTTCCAACCATTAGCGATTTAGATTCTAGGCGGAAGGGAGTGACCTCATCATTGCCGAGAAAATGTGAACACCACCCAACTGCAAGAGACATAGATCCTCATGAGTCCCCGCAACTGAGGGTTCATGAGGATCTATGCCTCTTGCTGAAACCACTTTGTAAGTATTCATGTTCCTTTGACGGTTGGCGATCTTTGCCGCTGAATTTAGGGATTGAAATAAGCTGTATCAAGAAACGGGTGTACTATAGCAAACTGAAGACGAGTGTTCTATTCTTAATACTTAAAAAAGCTGTCGCTATTCTTCTTTAAAAAAAAATCATCCGAGCTATGTATTTTTTCTGTAAATCAAAATAAGCAACATTCATACACCCTTTTGTTATTATTTTATTTTTTGGGACGTTCAAGGCTGTCACCGACAAATCAAGCCTATCGTTGTGTTCTTTTTACCTTGATTTTTTAAAGAAATATTTCTACAAGATTGCCCTCCTTAACTTAAGCAATTTATTGATTGCACTAAATTGTTCATTAACCTTCACCTAGTCACATCACAATTTGAACGGCATTTTTTTTTTTTTTTTTATGTATTATTTATGTTCATCAGTGTTTCTGGTAAATATAATGCCGTGAGGAAAGAAGTCTGCCCCGCTCCCATCGTAATGCGATGAAAATCTTACTTTTCACAAAGATCAGACTTACTGTCCTCTGCCTTCACAGGGCAGAAGTGTTCTCAAGTGCAGCTCATCTGCACCTTTTGTATCAATATTACGCGGGCGAAAGACGTCAAATCCTAAACAGACCAGCATCCACGCCCCTGGCTTGTGTCTCCAACATAGGCCGTCCCCACCTTCCTGTCCACGGGAAATGTTGCTAATCCCGATTACCGCTTCCTCGTGAAGATGTAAATCACACCCATCTCTACGAGCAAGAGACATAGATTCTCATGAGCCCCATGAGAACCTATGCCTCTTGCAGATGGATCAACAGTTCTTGGGACATATTAGTTGAAAATGAAATCGAGTTTAAATACAATCTCGGGTTCAAGGTGTAAATTATTACCCGATCTCTGCCATCAAGATTCCTTTGTTCTCTTGAGCCCCTGCGGATGCACAGGTTTATCAAAATCTATGCATCTGGCACATCTAACATACTCGACGGAAATGTAGAACAATAAAATCTAATGCAAAGAAGAGGCCAACAAAGAAAGAAACACGCTTAGAAAGACAATGACAACACAGTTTATTAAATATTTGGTCACCTTTTTCGGGTCTGGATTTAATGAAATCTAATGAAATTGACATTTTCAAACATAGCAGAGTTTTTCAACGAGAGGCATAGATTTTCATGAGCCCTTGCAACTGCAGTAGCAGGGGCACATGAGAATCTATGCCTCTTGTACACGAAATAAACGTTCCAGGGTAAATGTCGAAAATTATGAAATCGAATGAAATTAACGTTTTCAAACGTAGATATTTTTAAACAAAAGGCATAGATCCTCATGAGCCCTGTGGGGAGCATGAGAATCTGTGCCTCCTGTAGATGAAATAACCGTTCCAGGGTAAATGTCGTAAAATTAGGAAATCAAATGAAATTGACATTTTCAAACGTAGCCCTTTTTTCAACGAGAGGCATAGATCCTCATGTGCCCCTGCGACTGCAGTGAAGATCTATGCCTCTTGGGCCGGAGGGAATAATCATTCCATGGTAAATGTCGTCAAATAATGGAATGGAATGAAATTGACATTTTCAAACGTAGCAGTTTCTTTTCAAATAAAAAATGGCATAGATTCCAATGGACCCCTGCGACTGCAATCGCAGTGTCGCATGAGGATCTATGCCTCTTGCACATGGAATAACCGTTCCAAGGGAGATGTCGTAAAATAATGAAATCGGCTGGCAACATCGGCCTTCTTAATGAAACACTCTTAATTTGATACCAAACGCCCGCCGCTTGCCCTATCCCCCTTCCCTGCTGGCCTGAAAGCTCATCAATAAATTCAAATCACGCCGCCCCATTACATTCCCCGCACTACGGAGGACTACATCTCTGTCTCTCTGTGTCTCCCTTTCAAAGTCAAAGGGAGGGGACTGGTCGGCTGTGACGTCTGGGAGGTAGTTGTGAATGCTTTTCAATAAATTCAAATCACGCAGGCCCAGCGAATTTGCCGCACTATGGCGGTAGGCATCTCTGTCTCTTTCTATCCCTTTCTGCTAGTGGCAACTGCGTCTGTATCAAAATGTCTTCGGCCACACCGCGGCCGTCGTGGGGCCTTGGATCTTTGCTTATTGGGTGGTAGGGGATTAGTTGACTGTGATGTCTTTGAAGGTAGTGGTAAAATAATGCTTTTCGGTTCAGTTTAGTTCAGTTGTTCGTTTTAGATGGGATCTCCGTGCTTTGGAAGGCCCATATGCGCTCCACCCCACTCATCATGTCTTCCCAGGGTTCCAACATCGTGCGTTTGTTGGTCTGGTTTACTATGGCTCTCTCACATAATTCTTTTTCAATCTATTCAAATCAGTAATCACGTTGCTCTGTTCTCCCTGTCTTGGAAGACGTTTTCTGTCTATCTTTCTGTCCTGTCTCTGTCTGTCTCTCTTCCTTCGTCTCTGTTTGTTCTAACTTGTACAGCAGGACCTATTTTGAGCGACCATTCCTTATGAGAGACCAACTGTTATTAAAGATGATCATTTTGGTGGCTATTGTCACTTGCCCTTCAAGGCTTTTCAAGAGAGACCATTGGGACCATTGTTTTCTTGCAAAAAATGCTTTTCCTCAAAACAGAATCTACTGTATGTCTGAATTTTGATCTATCTGTATGTCTTTTACATCCCTCGCCAGCTTTGTTACATAGGTGGATCGTGGTGGCTGTACAATAGTGACGAAAGGCCGAAAAAATTATCCGCTTTTGTTATTAGTGCTTACGATTGTTCCTACATTAATTCTTAAAGGAAAGCCTGATTATAGAAGATTACACTCAAGTAGATTAAAAGAGTGCACGAGACTGACACAATCGTTTAATAAAAAGAGGTGACAAACATGAGATATATTGTCTGTCTTTGTAATTCAATGATTCTATCAAATCCGTTCTTGTTTTTGACCTGTTTCTCATTTTCGGAAAACTATTTCAAGAAACAGTTGAAATTAGATACTGTCCATCTGTGTATATATATATATATATATATATATATATATATATATATATATATATATATATATATATATATATATATATATATATATATATATATATATATATATATATATATATATATATATCTGTATGATTATATAATTGGTCTCTCTCGTGTGACGTGTACGCAGTGTTCAGCAGACGATTAACACATTTGAGACTTACTGCATTCGGATACACGATTTCATACCGCGTATCCGGATGCGACACGTCTCGAATGAGTTAATATATAAAAAAATAATCGCATCGTTCAAACGGTTCTTGAAATAAAATGGTTGGAGGGAGCCTATCTCTCTCTCTCTCTCACCACCCACCTGCATCGTCGCCTCTGGCATTGTTAATATCTTTACCGTTGTAAAATAAAGATTCATTGATTCATTGATTCATTGATTCTCTCTCTCTCTCTCTCTCTCTCTCTCTCTCTCTCTCTCTCTCTCTCTCTCTCTCTCTCTCTCAGTCTCTCTCTCTCTCTCTCTCTAATTGAACATGTATACACCTCCAACAATTCAAGGGTTCTTAGTTCTTGTGCCCTTCTGTGGCGATCAGTGACCACTACCCTGTGTGTTGCAGCTGGGCTTTGAGGGTGGACAAACAAAATCGGAAAAACCAGCATACCACTATCTATTATAGATCGTTTAAAAAGTTTAATAGGGATATGTTTCTAGCCGAACTAAATGAAACCTCTTTTCTTTCGGTTTACAATCATACGAATCTTGAAGATGCGTTGGCCGATTGGTATAGACTATTCCGTCGGGTTCTTGACAAACATGCGCCGTTGCGTGAAAAGAGGGTGAAACATGTGCATTTACCCCAATGGTTAAGCAATGACATTAAAGAGGCCATGGCTGTCAGAAATGAACTAAAGCGCAGCAAAGATTTTGGTGCTTTCCGCAAGCAGAGAAATCGTGTTAAATACATGGTATTAGAGGCCAAAAAAACCCCACTTTAAGCGATTGATGGACAACAAAACAGACACCCTATCTGTCTGGCGCGCCCTTAATGCGTTCACTAAATCACGACAAACAGCACCATGTACATCTATATCTGCAGACACATTTAACAACCATTTCTTGTCTGCTGCTGATTCGTTGTTAAGCAGTACGACAACTCACACACCATCTATATCCGAAAGGCTTACAGATTTTTGTGAGGACAAACTCGCGCCAAACGTATCCTTTAGTATTCCTTCGCTTACTGTATTTGACGTTGGCAAATCTATTAGCCAACTCAAAAATAAGCGCTCGCTTGGTCACGACGGGATAAATACATACTTTTCAAAACTTGCTGCCCCGTATGTGGTCGAGTCTTTGACATTTATTTATAATCTCGTTTACACATGGTACATTCAACAGCTGGAAAGTAGCCAAAGTTATTCCTCTGACTAAAAGTAAGAACCTCTCAGACCCTAATAAGTTTAGACCAATCTCGCTCTTGTCAGCTCTGTCAAAACCAATAGAAAAACATGTACACAGGCATCTGAGCTATTTTCACTTTACCCACTACAGTCAGGTTTTAGACCTAGCCACTCACGCCACACAGCTCTAGCTCACCTGACCAACACTTGGCTTACGTCCATGAACAAAGCTGAAATGACCGGTGCTGTATTTCTAGACTTCTCTAAAGCCTTTGATCTAGTAAATCATGATATGTTGATACTAAAGCTATCAGTGTATCACGTAAACAAAGCATCCTTGGACTTTTTCAAATCCTACCTGCACGGAAGACGTCAGAATGTGTTTGTTAATGGAAAACGTTCCGCTGAAGGCATAATAAGCATGGCGTGCATCAGGCTCATATTAGGCCCCTCTTATTTTCCATTTACATCAATGATATGCCATTGCATATTTCAGATCTAAACGTACGCTGTAGCCTGTTTGCTGATGATGCTACTCTCGACGTGTCGTCAGCGAATATCTCCACAATCAATTCCTCACTTCAACAGGGTTTAACTGATGTTTCAAAATGATGTCACACTAACTATATGGTACCAAATCCGTTTAAAACAGAATGCATGCTAATAATACACTACATATAACACTACTACTAATAACTACACGACAAAAGCAGCAGCTACATCCACCCCCGCTTAGCCTTTCTCTCAACTCTGAGCCGATTAGACAAGTTAGAGAGCAACGCTTGTTAGGCGTCATTATCGACAACCAACTCACATGGCACGCACATGTCAGCAGCGTATGTCGAACAGTGTCCAGGAATTTATATCTTCTTTCAAAACTGCGTTATTTTACAGATACACCGACAAGGAAAATATTCTATAACGCACATATTCAATCCCATATAGATTATGCTTCCACAGTTTGGGGTGGATGTAGCGATGCGTGCATAAAATGGCCTAATGCTCTTCACCGTAGGGCAGCCAAATTAATCCACCCGGATAGTAAAGAAAGCACCGACGACCGACTCAAAGCCCTCGACACGCAGCCTCTGCGTAAGTTACTCATGTACAATAAAGGCGTACTTATGTTTAAATCTACCACTCTAAAACGCCTAGATATCTAACAGATCTATTTAGCCCTGCTCATACGCCTTATAAAACGACGAGGAACAATCTATCCATACCAAGGCCACGCCTCGATATATTCAAAACTGGTTTGTCTTACTCAGGAGCCAAACTATGGAATTTGTTGCCTATCGACATTACTGGGCTCCTTCTTTGTCCACATTCATGGCCCGCTTATTTCGGCAGCTGAAAGAAACTTAAGCCCATAGTTGTGCAGTTGTGTCGGCGTTTATCGAGCACATTGAGTTGTATTGTCGAGTTTGCTGTTGCTGTTCAAATTAAGCTTCTAACGGCCATGTTTAATCAGGTTTATAGTGTGTGTGTGTGTGTGTGTGTGTGTGTGTGTGTGTGTGTGTGCGTGCGTGCGTGCGTGTGTGTGTGTGTGTGTGTGTGTGTGTGTGTGTGTGTGTGTGTGTGTGTGTGTGTGTGTGTGTGGTGTGTGTGTGTGTGTGTGTGTGTGTGTGTGTGTGTGTGTGTGTGTGTGTGTGTGTGTGAATGCTAAATAGTGTTTTTTTTTTAATTTTTTTTTATTTTTTTTTTATATCACGTTTTGCCTTTCCAATTTTATTAGTTTTAGTCTAGTCACGCGCGTGAGATTGTTGTGTGAGTGCGTGTGCAAGGACATGATTGAAAAAAGGTCTGTGTACCTAATCATTTATCCTTGAGAAATACAGTTTCATTTCATTTCATTTCATTTCATTTCATTTCATTTCATTTCATTTCTCTCTCTCTCTCCCTCGTCTGTGTCGTTGACTACGCCTACACCCTCCTTCTCAACACTCTCTCTCCGCAAAAAGCAATCATGGTTCGGGCCGGCGTCTGCCGTCGTTGGCCTGCGCACAACTGTGCTCGGGCCAACGACGGCGGACATCGGCCCGAGGTTTGTTTACTGACTGGGTTCCTCAGCCAGTCTTTGAGCGTCATCACTGAAGGGAGGGCCGAAGCCATCACATTTGTTCACACACACTTTGCTTTCTAATCAGTCGGATAGGGCGCCGGATTAAACGAAAACTGCTTCCTGTCATAACAAAAATAATTAGATAAGACCGTCTATAAAAGCGCATGCCATCGCTTGGGGAAAGTTCTTCGGCCAGCAGAATTTCTTCTACAATAGGCATAGATCCTCATGAGCCTCTGCACTCTGCCAGAACTCCTAAGAATTGTTGCCTCATACTGAAGTGATTTCTTGGGGACATGCTGACTTCTTATTTAAAATTTTGTCTCTGTCTTACTGTCTTTTCCATAATCCAAACCAACAATATGTGTCTTTTGCCGTAATATTATACTAGATCTAGGATGTATAGCTTTTGGTGCGTTGAATTTACAGCTCGTGCTGAAAGGAGTTGTTCATGTGTGCTACTCAGACTTAGGAAATCGACAAACCTTTGACGTTTTAAGTCTGTGCCTGTCTTCAGGAATCAGTATTTTGTTCCGGACATCTGTGCAAGCAGGCCAACGGAGCTTCCAAATAAACCTGATAGAATTTTCCTCTCCTTCGTATTTTCCTACCAATCTGTCATCCAGCCCCTTTAATGAGCAAGAGACATAGATACTTATGAGCCCCTGCATCGCAGGGGCTCATGAGAATCTATGCCTCTTGCCGGCCACGCCGGAATGGCTCCAGCCGTGCGTCAATTGTTATTTTGTGTAGAGTCAGACTGTTTTCAGTCTGAGATGGTCAGCCTAAACGAGTAGAAGCCGAAGCGAAATGTTTGGGGAAACAAATTTCGACGACGACTTGCTTTCAAGCGAAGAGAAATGTTGGGATTCGCAGCGCCCCCCTTTATTGTTCTCGCCAATTACCCACTGGCTATCGCGGACAGCCAAGGGGCAGTAAACCAGATTTGGACTGTTCAGTTCCGGCGACAGGCGAGACTGAAACGGAAAAAAACATTTTGATGAGTAGTGTCGCTCGGCTCTTGACAAGGTTCCGACTTTGATTTGCGGTGGTCTGTGATTTTGGACCGTATGGCCTCTGGCCGTAAGATCCAAAATTACAGACCAGTACACATATATTATGTGAGGATGAAGGGTGCATCAGTGGGTAATTATTTGCTTTTACACCACGAAGGTGGTATCGAAGATAATGGGAAGATAGAATGACAGTAAAGGACACTTGTTGCAGTGTTGAAATAGGCCGAATAGTATGTCATATGTCTTTTTGCAGAAGAATATCGAAGCAGAAAAAGACGTCCGAGTGAGCCAATGGCTCAGTACGAGGACATTAGCACACTGGGATATCATTTAGTGCAAATATAAAAATCTGCCCTTGAAAGGCAAAAGACAGGGAAAAGTCCATGTTTTGTGAAAAGTGATATTTTCATTGCAACTCAATAAAATAAAATCTCGCTTTTCACAAAACATGGACTTTCTGTCTTTTGACAGATTAGGGCAGAACTGAGGCCGACGTCGGTGCGAGGACCTTTTGCACTCTGGTGCGTCATTCGGTGCAAGTGGAACAGCCCCCACGTCACCCAATCAGTCATTCTTACTCAATAACATCTCCACCCCCCCCCCCCCACTCACCCCCTTTCTCCTCGCCCCGAAAATCACCCCGTCTGCTTCCCTCGGCTTTGATTTTTCCAGGCTTTTCACACTGGTTGTCTCCCTCGATTCGCTACCGTGACAGCGGTAGCGAATCGAGGGAGACAACCAGTGTGCAGACTGTGTTGTCCTCCCTCCGTTGCCTCCCACCATCCCCCACCACCCACCTCACTCCCGCCTCACTGTCTTTACATCAGCACCTCTGCAACAGCAGGGCAGCGGCGTCATTTTCATTTAAATAGCCTCCCGATGGCCGTTTAATGAGAGGCGAGAGGCCAAGGGAGACAAATGGAGGAGCTGATTTATGTGAGAGTTAATCCCCGTGCCACCAATATGAAATTTACATCCCGCCCTTCTGCGCAGTGGCAACAGACTGAACTCTCCGACGTCTCGCTTCCTCTGTACTAGGAACAGAGACATACACTTACATTTAACTACAGTTGGCTTCCCCTTATAACGAGGTTGGATGTAATAAAAGATGGAGATAACAAAGTTTTTATCGGAAACCCCGACAACATATGTTGTATGTAGTTGTTTATTTCGTTTAACGCCGAGCAGGCGACTAAGGCCATCTAATGGCGGTATTTTGTATGTAAATTCATTCGCTTATAACAAACTTTGCTTATTAACAACAAACAAATTTGGACCAGTGGCGATTACAGTAAAATTTGTTATGATAGTTACATTCCGGCCTTCTGTGCACTGATAATAATTATATGTCTTCCTTCCAGACTCAGTCAACTATTTGTTTGGTCAAAGAACTGTACGTTAGCCCGAGGACATTTTGGTGTAGGTACGGATATTTCTTGTCTTGACTTCAAACTCTACAGCCGCTGACAAAACAACACCAAGGCACCACAAGTACATTGAGGAGCAAAAGAAATGCGACATCCCCATGATTTTTGGAATCATCTGAAACGCTAAAGTGTTTCCGATGATTCCAAAAATGTCACATTTCTTTTGCTCCTTATTGTAGCTATCCTGAACCATTGGACATACAGTCTGAGGGCTAATGAGAATCTATGCCTCTTAGTCTTGAAGTTGTTGCTGCATGTTCTAGGTTTTGGAATTTTTGTCGTAAGTTACGTCCACGTGCCGAAGAGCTCATGAGAATCTATGCTCATTGAAGCTGACGGTCCACATTACTTGCGTTAGCATTGTTTTATGTTATAAGTCACGTCCACTAGCTCATGAGAATTTACGCCTCTTTAAAACCTGAACTGCCGAGAAAACTGACTTTGGCGATGCAGCTGCAAGAGACATAGATCCTTGCGGGGGCTCATGAGGATCTGTGTCTCTTGTTGACACCACTTTGCACCAATGTTCCCGGGAAGGCTGAATCTCTTTGGCACTGAACTGACAAAGATTTCTGAAACAGTCTGCGACCATAGTGGGATAAAAGAGTTCTACTGAATACACGTTGGTAGTGTTGCCAAAAGTTACGTTCAATCAATCAGAAGCAAGAGGGGCTCATGAGAATCAATGCCTCTTGCTCACGAGGCTCTATGTCTTGAAGTTGCGGATTCTATGGTCAGCATTTTTGTCACGAGTTATACGTCCACTCAGGAAAGGGCTCATGAATCTCTATGCCTCCAGAGGTCGCTTCCAGGGTCGGAGGCTTTACAGGCATTAAGAAAATCGAGTTGCGAGGAGATTGGTAAGGGGAGGAAATTTGGTCAGATTGTCGTAAAACTGGGGACAATTGATGAAGAAATACATCATTTTACACGGGTAATCTCTGAAAGAAGAATTGATGTTTTGGTGGGAGATGGCGGTGGTGGTAGTGTTGGTGGTGGTTAGAGTGGGATGGGGGTAGGGAGGAGTTGAGGGTGTGGTGGTCATGGTTGGAGGGGCGGGGCGTTTTCTTGCGTAATATCTGTTTTAGCCTGTGAAGGAAAAAGACAGTACGTTCATTGTTGTGAAAAGCATGATTTTCATTGTATAACAATGAAAATCTCACTTTTCACCAAAGTGGACTTACTGTCTTTTGCCTTCACAGGGCAGTGTTGTCTTGTCTGTCTATCGGCCAATGTCAAGAGGTGCTCTGTCAGACCCCTCTATCTCTGGGATCGTCCTATCTATTTTTTTTCTTTCTTACAAAATCAGTGTGACAATACACAGCTTTGATCCTATACAGTTCTGCTTTTTTTAAAAAAAAAATGTCTGAAGGCATACCGGCTTGAACACAGTGGATCTTGTGGTGAAAATTGTAGCGAAATCAGGTGAATTGTGCTGTCATTATAATTATATGCGGGTTTGTTCAAATTCGTTTTCTGCGGTAATGTTGCAGTTTTCTTTGAAAGTGAGTGTGTAACTTGCCGAAAAATTTTGTTTTTAAAGTAGAAGCGACTGAAAGGTTAAAGTTTAGAAAGTAAATTACAACTAGAAAATGTGTCTGTTACTCGTGACGTTTTATGCCACGCATGTTGTGTTGGAAGTGTTCAGGACGTATTTTGAACAACACCAAGAACCTACATGAAACGCTTCACTACTGCTCGTTTGGACAGTAGAGCTTTGATACGCTTACAGTTCTGCAAGTCTGCGATCGTTTAACCCATTCAGCCCTGACGCACTACAGCAGATGATGGGTCGATTATGATAATTCAAGGGTAGTGCCAGATTAGCTTGGCGCCGACAGGCGCCAAGCTAATCTGGCACTACCCTTGAATTATCATGGTCGATCCATCACCTACAACAGGTGCATTGTCGTTAGATGACACCTCCAAAATTTGGGAAATACGTGCGTCGGGCTGAACGAGTTAAAAGTATTTTTGCCTATCAAAACAGTTCGCGAAAACAAAAATGTATTACGGTGTCAGAGGTGACACAATTTACTTTTGAAAAACGACTTTGGAAGCCATTTTCTGAGAGAATATGTCAAATGCCCTCTTTAGTGTCGTACACACTAAAAAAAAAACAAAAGCAAAAACAACCCTAAAAAACAAAAACAAACAAACAAGAAACAAAAACAAAATATTACAAAAATACAACCCCCCACAACAACAACAACAAGTACAACAACAGAACAACAGGCAATGGTGAGAATACACAAATATTTCATTTGAATGATGTTGAAATTTCATGGTCTGAAAAGCATCTTTTGCCAATGGCCCATATCCTAATATGGAATTATTTTAATTTCCCTCCTTTAAGTGGATAAGAAATACGAGTGAAAATTCATTTGAAATCCAATCCAATCACACCACACCCAATTCAAGTCTTATTTCATCTTTCTGTCTTTTCTTGAGATAAAATATATTCTTAATTTCTTCTCGAATCGAATTAAATTCATTGGGAACTCAAAACTGTCAGCTGTATCGGTTTTGTAAGTCATTCGATACATAACTATTAGAGTATGTCACTCTTTTCCCCAGGGTTCATTTACTTTTTTTTTCGTGTTCGTGTTTATTTTGGGGTTTGTTCCTTTCTTAACCTTTTGGCTGTCGGTAGCGGTTTTTGTCGGAGTGATTCCTGCAGGAATCACCTCGACAAAAATCGTTACCGCAGTCAAAAGGTTAACCCTTTTAAGCAGGACCATCGTCCGCTGATATTAAAAAATCGTTTGTTTCCGACAAATGGTCAAATAATTTAAATACCGGATGGTGACTTGTCATGTATTTTACGCCTTATTTTTGTCCTGGGCTGGAGATATGGTGCTTAAATGAATTTAGTTGTGCTGAGATTTCGCAACAACGAACAGTGTCACAAACACGGCGGATAAGCAGCTTCTTCCACAGGCATAGGCAACACTCCAAACACCTCCAAGAGGCATAGATACCGTTGAGCCCGTATGCTTGTTTAGGTGTTGGGAGATTTCCCATGTTATAGTTATAAAATATCCGCTAAATATTGTACGGCATACTCATATAGAGATGACTGGACAATGATAATTCGTGGGTATCATCCGCTTACCCTGGCGCTTCTACACGTATGGTGTATAAATGTAATCTGGCTCTACCCGCACACTGTAATAGTAGGTCCGTTTCCTACAGCTAACACAGCGACAGAAGACCAAGTGATGCCTTAATTTCGCGTCATCTCTGGACGGTCTTGAAGGCCGTCACAGATTTTTTCCTTCTCCGTTCCGCTGTCTATTTCCAACACTGTCATGGTGAGCAAACGTTCCTCGGGCCGACGTCGGCATTAGCTGGCCCGCGCACGAAAGTGCGAGGGCCAGCTAATGCCGACGTCGGCCCCAAGATCTTTTGTTAACCGTGTCTTCTGTTGTCCAAAATCCAAGTCCTTTCTTCATCCGTGCGCATCAGTCTCTCCATCTGGGGATGCATGGGACACAGTTATCAGCAAGCGGCGTACATATATTGTAATGAACCTCTGCACATGCATGGACGCATGAGGATCTATGCCTCTTGCAGACGGAAGTCTTCTCATGCAGTTCCCCTTCTCGGGACTGCCTACGCCGCTATCTCAGCGCATCGACGTGCAGTAATTAGAAGAGAAGAAAAAAACGGAGATGCTATGAAGATAAAGCGGACACAAATTACCGTTATCCGTCAACAGACCAGCAGGCTGAAATGGACGAGAACACCCGTGTCGGACGCTTAGTTAGACGGTTCGGATTATGCTGGCGCTGAGTCCTGCTGCTGCACGAGGCACTGTCGCTCAACTGTTTGACTCATTCGAGACCCGCATAAAGCCGCGTATCCGGATGCAGCACGTCTAGAATGTGTTAACTTTCTATTCTATTTTTAATATTGGTTCTACATATAAAATTATGTTACCTCTATATCTAGAAGGGACGGAATGTTTAATAAATGTATGAATTCGCCCGTTTATTTAGTTTTAAAGGTGCTTTTATGATTCTTACATCCTTACACTCATCGCGTACAAATTGTTACGACAAAGATAAGCATGCTCAGAGTGTTTTACAGAATTGGTAGAAGGCGCAGTATGACTTTTACAAAGAAATCCAGACCAAAGAAGTGACTGCCAAGTGTGTAAAATGAGAGAAGAACCCAAAGAAGATAGAAACACTCTTAGAAATGACAGTTATAACACAGTTTATTAATATTTTCAAAATAAGCAAACAAACAAGTATGCAAATCAGTCGCTACCTATCTTGTAAGTGAGAAGGACGTCCTTCAGTTGCCATCTTCCTTCTTCTCACTCAAAAGGTCAGTTGCGCCTGATTTGAACACTTGTTTTTCTATTTTGAAAAAAAAATAGTAGAAAATTGTGTTGTAACTGTCATTTCTAAGCGTGTTTCTTTCTCCGTTGGGTTCTTCTCTTTCCTTGAGAACGCTTTAAACCGAATATTAAATAAACTGTATTGAACGTTGCCTTTCTCATTGAGTTTCTTTCCTTGTTGAGCATCTTATTTTGCATATTACGCGTGCGGCAGTCAATTTCTTGGTCTGCGTTACGACGTAACCGTACTGGTAGTCGCGCAACAGACGGTGTCCCTTTCCGGCGTAACGTAACGGGGGCGATCTAGGGGGGACTGCTTATTTCTATGATAATGCCTGCTCCCTGAAGGGATGCTCCGCGCTGACACAGGGCAAAAGGTTTCCATCCTCAATATGATTCATTCAGCGATATGTCAGAGAGGATCAAACCAACTTTCCCCTCCCGCCCTAAAACGGCCCTAAGTGGCTCCTCAGCCTGCTTCTCCCTGCTGCAGGAGCCTTAGATCCTCATGACGAACTGGCCCGTGGTTGTCTCTAAAAGTCTCACAGGTGCAATAACACCATAACCCATTTAGCCCCTACAGCAGGAGATGGATCGACCATGGTAATTCAAGGGTAGTGCCAGATTAGTTTGGCGCCTGACGGCGCCAAGCTAATCTGGCACTACCCTTGAATTATCATGGTCGATTTATCTCTTGCAACTGGTACATAGTCGTTAGGTGGCACCTCCAAAATTTATGAAATGCGGCCGTGGGGTTAAATGGGTTAACCACTTCTGCCGCAAGTACCCCTATCATCATTAACCCTTTCGTTGATATCGGTCGCAGAGAGCGTTTCTGAAGTTTTGGTATGTTGTGTACCAAACGAACTCAAACCATCTCAGAAACTTGGATGCAACGTGTGACATGCGTAGCTAGAGACAGATATGGATATCCTTAAAACCCCATGGGGTGCTATACATCTTGCTCTTGGGTTTTGTTCAGTTTTCTCTCGGTATTGAAGGTGATAAATTGTCGCCGCTCAGACTTTGACGTCTGCAAGAAACGAACACGTTCTCATGCACCCTTTTGTTCTGTGCTTGATCCGGACCCTACATTCCGCAAAAAGATATATAACTTCATCAACTCCTACGGCCACTGTTGCGAGCTGCAAAGGCTTATGATAATCAGTGCCCTTTACCAGTAAAAATGCCCATTTACTTACATCTGCAGCTCTCTCTTCTAGGTAGTCATCCAGACTTAAGGACGTGATTAGAAGTTGGAAGAAGACGCGAGGCTTTAAATATTATACAGCTCACCTTATTTTACCGTAAACCTTGAATAACTCCCTCCGAGAGAGGAACTGAACACAGAATGGTATATATTGAGCCAGATCGAGGTACAGACCTTAGGATGTGTGTCTCCTCATGCAGATGGAGTACATTTGTTTAAAAGTTCATGACCACCATATTGCCTTTGGACATAAGTTTGTTAGAGCATTGTTTTGGTGTGTTAATGCGATTCTTAGCCCTCTCAGTGCCAGTTGACGCAGACTGTGTCGTTTTTGCAGTCTTTGACAGTTCAACATTAAATAAACCTATCTGTCCCGAGAACATGGATTCAAAGTAATGTCAGCAAGAGGTATAGATCCTCATGAGCCCCTGCAACTGCGGGGGCTCATGAGGATCTATACCTCTTGCATTTGGGTGGGGTTCACATTTTCTCGGCACTGAACCGGTTAAAGGGATAGCGTCCATAAAAAAAGCTCTGACATCGAGAACTATTCCCTGCTTTTGTGTGTGTCTAGGAATCCCGCACTACCACATAAAAAAATACTCACTCAAGACCAAGTGCACCCTTCCCCCCCTCCTTCTCATATCACTCTGACTTCATCATAATTCGAGTGAAAACCCTTGCCTAACTGCGCGTGAGCGAAAGGAAATCCCAGCTCTATTTGCAAAATTTTCCGACTGGACGGCGCTCTGATTAACCTTGGCAAATCAGTGTCATCGTGAAATTAGAGGCAGCGATTCCTTTGGCCGGCTATTCATAGGGCTCTTCGGACTGTCGCAAGAGGGCTTGTTTTATACGCCGTGGGGACGAATGGTTACGTTGGAAGGGACAATGTCGGTGATTTTTAGTGATTACTAGTACACCCTTCGTCATTTGTGTGCTAGTTTGTGATTTTGGATTTTACAGCTCTAGGCCATAAGGTCCAAAGTTACAGCTGTGCACACTTTTGATCACAGCCTAATTTACCAGTTTTTAAAATGCTGATTTTGGGTGCGAGATGTTGGATGAAAATATTTCCTTTATTGCTGTCGTGTCTGGATGTTTTGAAAAGTAGTTTCAATCTCTATAATACCCATATCTGTGGGTGTAATGAAATTGTAACGTCCAAAATCACAGAGCAGCTCACGCATACTCAAGCGAATCTATCAGCAGAACCTGTTTTTAGCGATCACCCTGATGAGAGATCACCTGCCATGAAAGACCATCATTTAGGTGGCGATAGCCACCTAAATGATGGTCTTTAATGACAGGTGACACCTTTTGCCCATCAAGACTTCTCTTGAAAGGGCACCTGTCCTTTAACTCATTCAGTCCCGACACACCACAGCCAGATATGGCTCGGCCATGATAGTTCAAGAGGGGTGGGGTGGGGGTGGGGGTGCCAGAATAGCTTGGCGCCTACAGGCGCCAAGCTATTCTGGCACCACCCTTAAACTATCATGGTCGATCTGTCTCCTGAATTGTAGTGCAGTCCTCAGAGGATAACTCCAAAATGTGGGGATTTGGTACCTGGGACACAATGAGTTAAGACCGCATTTTTTTCTCTTGCGAAAAGCAGGTTCTATTGTATTCCTGTTCCGAACTACACCCATCGAGCGTCATCCCGGAGCTGCATAAGAACTGCTGCTGGAGCTAGTCCAGCTGCATCCCCTCGGCTCAGAACTCATCCTCGGCTTCTACCGCGTATCTTCTCCAGACGATCTAGAGGCAAGGATTCCTGGGCAAAGACCTCCAATGCTTGCCTAATGTAATTATGGCACATGCTACAAACATCAGGGCATTATAAACAGATCTACCCTAATCGTCAGACTTGCTCGGACTGTGTCGCCAAGCTAGGCACCGGCGATTGATAAACTGATAGAACCGTACGCTTAGAAAGTTAACCCTGGCGTAACACCCTCAGTTTGAGGGGGATTTGAGTCCGGGTTTTGGTTTGCAAGAGGCGTAGATTCTCATGAGAACCTGCTTCACAGGGGCTAATGAGAATCTACGCCTCTTGCTCAGGCGAGAGTCTCGGACGATTGATAAACTGATGGAATAAAGTCAGCTTTGCCTCGGACTTGAGACTGAATCTCGGTCTTAGCCTAGACTTGGTGTAATATAGCTGCGCCGAACAATAAACTAGTGTGGATTTTCCTTACTCGAGAGAACAGTTTTTTTTTTCAGTCGATGGACAATGCAGTTTGCTGGTCGTGCGATTGAAGAAACCTAGAACAAAATGGATTAGAAAAATAGTTAAAAGTGGATTATGTACCTCTGCGAATATACGTAATACGTAATTCTCAACCCGTTCAGTGACTGTTGACATGGCCTAGCTGTGTTTCTGTATTCTTCGTGAAATTCAAGACTAAAAATCTCTAGATGTCCCAGGAACATGAATTCAAAGTGGTGTCAGCAAGAGGCATATATCATCATGAGCTTATGAGGATCTATACCTCTTTCAGCTGGGTGGTGTTCAATATTTCTGAACAGGTAATAGGTTGTTTTGTAACTGTTTGACTGGTTGATGCAGCTCTGTGACTTACATTGGTCTTGACGGTGATTTTGAGGAACAGCAAGAAGCGTAACTGCTTGACCGGCTGATGTAGCTCTGTGAATTACATGTCTTGATGGTAGCTTTGTTACTACTCGACCGCGCCATCGCCAGTTCTTGTACAACGATTAGTATCAATATAGAGACTTTTCAATGCATAACGATCCCTCCGATGAGTGAACGCAGACATAAATGATATCAGCAAGAGGCACAGATCCTCATGAGCCCCCGCAGAATGCGGGGGCTCATGAGGATCTGTGCCTCTTGCAGTTGGTTGAACTTTACCTCACAAGTGCTGTCGTTCTATTTGCTGTAAGGATTTTGCTGCACTTCCCTCACTTTTTCTTTTTTGTTGAGATACAGAGCCTAATTCGGGTCTTTTTCGAAATCCGTGTATTTCAGTGCCAAATTCCGGTCCTTTTCTCGTGATCCGTGCATTTCGGTGCCTAAGTCTCTCCTTTCCCCCTCAAAATCCTCGATTCTTTTCAGATCTCTGTTTCAAGACCCCAGAATTCAGTCAGAAGTCCATGAATTCGCTCTGATCTCATATCAGACCCTAGCTTTCGCTAAGATTCCGCCCAAGCCCCAGTGTTCAGTCAGATTTAATATGAGCGCCTAATATTCATTGAGCACAGTGCTCAAACCCCAATAATGTACGCATTCGTGTGCTGGTCTGTGATGTTAGACTTTATTGTCTTTGGCAGTAAGTTTTAGAATAGCAGATCGGCAGACATTTAGATTTTTACTCAAACCCTGGTATTCATTCAGAATTTGTTTTTGTTTTTAATATCGAAAACTCTCTCATTCGCTTTTGTCACTTTATCAAAAGGTCTCATTCGCTTGTGTGCTGGTCTGTGATTTTGGAACTTACGGACTTCGGCCGTAAGGTCCAAAATCACAGACCAGCACTCGTTTAGATTACGGCTCAAGCCCCGGTCTCCATTCATTCATAAAAATCAGCTGACATTTAGAGTCAAGCTCAAGCCCTTGAATTCATTCAGATTTTATCTAAAACTTCCGCATTCATTGGTTTCAGATTCGGGCTCGGTGACGATGGAGGGAGATTTCCATCACTTGGCCTACGTCGAGCGTCTGCCCCGCGACCCGCAGTCTTCATTCCAACAGCAGCAGCAACAGCAACAGCAGCAGACGACGGCTGGCAGTGAGAGTGAACGCCAGCGTCAACACCACCAGCACCATACTCATCAACTGCAACAGCTACAACAACCACAGCAACAGAATACACCTGGCAGTGAAAACGATCACCATCACCATCACCAAACCATCAACCACCATCAGCTTCAAGGATTCAAGGATGCGAGGATTCAGCATCTAATCGGTCAGCATCAGTTGTCCTCACAAATCTTGTACCAGGACACAACGCTGCCTCACCATCTGCTGGCCTCTCCCTGCAAATCTCCTGCTGCTATGAGCGGATCTTCTGCTGGTACTTCTACCGATCTGGATTGTGCGGGTCACGCTTCGTTACCCATGACTGATTCCGTTCCCGGCGCTTACACGACCTCCTCTGCAGCCTCTACCAACACTTCGGAGGGTCATGGAAGCGTCACCTCGCAGGGCCGGAGCAGCAGTCACCGTCAGCACACATCGTCGGCGTCAGCTTTATCGCCTGCTGCGACGTATTCTAAGGGTTCCTCTTCTACAGCGAAAGGTGAGCAGCATTGGTGTATCTTGCATGAATACTTTATGTTGTGCAATAAATGTGATGAAATGATGACAAGGGTGTGCTGGTATGTGATTTTGGATCTTTAGGCGCTAAACCGTAAGGTCCAAAATCACAGACCAGCAACAATATTTTTCTCATGTTACATTCCGATGATCGTTATGTTCATAGACATTATAGTCATCAGGTATTGTATGGAATTATCGTGTGTGCAGTTCTTTCAAACGAACAAACAAACAAGCAAACAAACAAACAAACAAACAAACAAGCAAATAAACAGGCAAACAAACAAACAAACAAACAAACAAATAAACAAGCACGCAAACAACCATTCTATTGCCATTGATGATGACACGTTATGTTTTTTATTTTTTTTATTTTTATTGTTTTCTTATTATTTCGTTCTTGTCACGTCTGTTACTGTTGATGGTGTGGTGATGGTTGTTCGTCGTTTCAACTTTCAGTCCCACATGAAAATTTCCTTCGACTGCACATACTGCTCTTGTTTTACTTTTTTTTCTCATTGGCTTTATTGGTCAATACTTTTTTTTTAATGGCCTACACAGATATATAACACGTCAATATTTTAAAGGAGAATGCCTCCTATATTATGCACGTAGCCTAGATGTGTTGATAAAATGAGTAACAGATGCGTATAAGTAAGCAATGGTCTTCGGGCCGCCTTCGGCCGCAGTGGACCGCACACGACAGTGCGCGGGCTCACTGCGGCGAAGTCGGCTGGCTGACCTTTTGCTTTCTGGGAAAGACGTCAGGCTTATCTAAACGGAAAATATGTTACGGAAAATATGTTTCACTACAGTCCATTTGGACTTCGTTTTTTCCTCGAGAAACTTTCCAACATTTTTAAATTTTATTTTTATTTTATATATTTTGTACACTTTTGAGCCTGTCAGGCACAGTGTCTATGCGCGTTAAACACACCCACGCCTTCTGTAATTCGGGTTTATCAGGTTTGGACAAATACTCAACACGCACAGTTTTGTTGTCGCAAATTTTCTGATTCTGACATAATCGCAAAATTCTGTCCAGACTGCGCTAATTCTGGAGGGTGTTAGGAAAAGCCTCTCTGAGCCCTGGCGGGTGGGCAAACAAATGAATTAGCGGATTTCTCTTTACACGTGCATTACCGCATGCGATACCCTCGAAACTGAAACTGACGTAACTATTTTCCTGACACGAATCTGGAACACTTTGGGCTAGCGGCAGTTCACGGTGCCTTCTGGCAAACTTGCCAGACGGGACTGTGTTGTGCTAATAACCCGTCCTGCTACGGAGTCAAGCGACTCGTAATTCTAGAATCATCTGAGTGGAGAGTCTCACGAGATAGATAGACCATTACATCTTTTCTGACTTGAAAGGCCGCACCTAACTGTTCACCCCTTGGCTGCTTGAGGCTGGAAGTTCTGTCGGTGAAGGCACGCCACGATCATCACTGCCGGATATAAATCTCCGTCTGTTTTAGGATATATATGATCGAACGAGGACAACAAGAGGCATAGATCTTCATGAGTCCCCGCAGCCGCGGGGACTCATGAGGATCTATGCCTCTTGCACTCGGGTCGTGTTTGCTGTGTCCTGGCAGTGAATAAGTCTTAACGTGTTAATTTTTGAACTATCAACTTGGGTCTATCTTTCTAACTTTTCCCCCAAAAAGTAACCTTTGTTATTATTTATTTATTTATTTATTTATTTATTCTTGTTCACGAAGTTTGTTTATTTATTATTTATGTATTTATTATTTATTTGGTTTAAATAGGTATATTGCATCACAGTATATGCAAAATGGGGAAGTATCTCGGAGCAAAACAAGCTAGAAGCTAATAAATCGTGCTGGATATTTAATATTGATATACTAATGTATTATTTATTTATTTATTTATTTATTTTCGATTCATAGGGTTTAGTTGATAGATGGAAAAAAAAAAACAGTTTTAAACCATCGCAGATGGGGATCCACCCTGGCGCAAAACACTTGCCTGGCGCTCAACAGCCCAGGCCACCCTGATGTTCTTTGCTACTAATAGCGATAGAGGTGACAAAGGTATCACCTTAACCCCTTTACACACTGCAAAAAAACATGGGTCGGCCATGATAGTTCAAGGGTGGTGGCAGAATAGCTTGGCGCCTCCAGGCGCCAAGCTATTCTGCCACCACCCTTGAACTATCACGGTCGATCTATTTCCTGAACAGTAATAAAATATTATGAGTACAACTCCAAAATGTCGGAATTTTGCCCGCAACGCTTAATTTGTCGAGTTTGGTCACCTGCCGTGTTGGTCTTGACTTTTCCTGCCAAACAAACTGATTAGCGTTCAGGATGCTAATTAAAGTCGACAAAACCTCAATATCTCCCTTGTTTGACCAAGTAATATTGTGCTTGCATGCTTGCACGCCCGCGCGTGTACTGCACGTGCGCTACGAAAATGACACCGGCCTACTCTTGAGTGTCGAAGTATTTTGCTGTCAACGTATTTCCGGTGAAAACTCCTCCGGGAATAGCTAAGCCCTTCACTGCCATTGGACGCAGACTATGTTAATGTAATTGTGTTAATTTAACACAGAAGAACCCAAACCGCCCATTGAACGCGGATACAAAGTGATGTCAGCAACAGACTTAGATCCTCATGAGCCCCAGCGACTGCGGGGGCCCATGAAGATCTGCGTCTCTTGCAATTGATTTGTATTAACCATTTCTCGCCAATGAAGGGGTTAATGAAAAACTATACCTCTTGCAGATGGAGGGATATGGCAGATACACTATTGGATTTTACCCGCTCCTGTGATGCATTCTGCGTAAAATAACAACATAGAGATGACTTGAGCCAGCAAGAGGCATAGATTTTCATGAGCCCCCACACCTGCCGGGGCTCATGCGAGTCTATGCCTCTTGCAGATGCTGGGCGTTTTGCGGTTTCGGTGCAGGGGTTTCTCCGCCGTTTGATATGACAAACAAAATAAAGGGAAGTAATCGCGCGGTTTGTCAGAGGGTGTGAAAAATCTGTGTGGGGTCTTTAAGTGATCAACAACAGAAGTGTGCGTTGCACGTGCGAACACTCAGACAGCCTGACGTCAGTCTGGGGCGAATTCAGGGTAATAGCATCATATCATAACATAGCTGGAGAGTTTCCTGTCGCATATCTCATACACATTATCGTGTGCCTTGTTTCTCAGGAATGGTCTTTCATATTCCTTTTTTAATTATGTGAGAACTTACAAGTATGACTACATGACTTAATATCGTAACGTTTTGTTACCCACTCTCCAACACTTGTCAAATAATAATATTTAGAAAAAGGTGGGTAGGTCGGGTGGCTCTTCACTGCAGCGAAGCGGCGTCTTACCTGGGGAAGGCAGCCCAAATGTACCCAAGTGGGACAATGAAAAATTGTTATAAGTTGTAATAAGAAAAACCAACAATTCCACCCCCCCCCCCGCCCCCCCCCCGGCCCCCCCCCCGGGCCCGCCCCCCCCAAAAAAAAAATAAAATAAATAAAATAAAATAAATAAAAATAAAATAAAAAATAAAATAAAATAAAATAAAATAAAATAAAATAAAATAAAATAAAATAAAAACAGAAAGAAAGAAACAAACAAACACATGCTGAAACAGTGACTAAAGCATTTGAAATGCGTGAGAATTAGACTGCGATTTCAATTTCTTAGAGAATTCCAGCGCGCAAAGGCCATCGGGCCGCCATCGGCCGCCGTCCCTGTGGTCTTAAGGACTGGTCGACCAGGCAAGACGACGGGCTTGTTCAGAAATCATGCCCATTATAAGGTCCTGGTAAATCAAAGTGACACAGTTGCTGTGCGGCAGAATTGATCAGTGTTCAGGTCGTACGTCATAGGTAATAGCTGTCCATGCCCCCCATAACCTGCCCATTATGGCCGCCCATTTCACCACAGTGCCGTGGACGTTAACTCATTCGCCGCCAGCCGCGAATGAGTTAAACCCCGAACTAACAACAATTTAGGAAATGCTAAATGTTGTTATTAGATTGGTATCAGGTGCACACACATTGTTATATGGATATATAAAATCGATATTTACTACTACTACTACTACTACTACTACTACTACTACTACTACTACTACTACTACTAATCATGATAATAATAATAATAATGAACAGTTATATAGCGCTTAACCTCCAAATGAATGTGCTCTAAGCGCTTTACAAGATCAAAAATCACAGAACAAAAAGTACAAGAAAGAAAACGCTACAATAAAAGTTACATAAACTAAAGTGACACATATCAAAGGCTCACACACACACACACACACACACACACACACACACACACACACACACACACACACACACACACACACACACACACATACACACACACACACACACACACACACACACACACCATTACAAGAACAGTTACAGCCAAGGATTGCTAACGCACTGAAATCTAACTATATGCATAAGAAAACAGATAGGTCTTGAGCAGTGATTTAAAAGCAGACATAGTTGGGGCATGTCTGACATGGGCTGGAAGGTCGTTCCACTGAGGTGACTGGACCGAAATAAGAAAAGGCACGCTGGCCCTGGCTAGACTTCTTTCGCCTAGGAACCCTGAAAATACGCGTGTCTGATGCTGAACTGACGGATCTTGAAGGCGTGTAAATATGAACCAGGTCGGACAAATATGGGGTAACACAGAAGCGGTAATAGCTTTGTAACAAATAACAGAGACCTTGTACACAATTCTTTGAGATACAGGCAGACAGTGCAGGTCAACAAGTAAGGGTGTTATGTGCTCACGTTTCGGTACTCTGTAAATTAGTCGAGCAGAGCAGTTCATAACTCTTTGAAGTTTATCAAGAAGATTCTGATGAACACCAGCCAAAAGGGAATTACAAAAATCAACGCGTGAAACAACAAGGGCGGTAACAAACGTTTTAGTTCCTTCGGTAGTGAGAAGGTGTCGAATTGAATATTTATGTGTTGTGCGAGAAAAAAAAAAGAAAGAAAAGAGAGGGAGAGAGAGAGAGAGAGAGAGAGAGAGAGAGAGAGAGAGAGAGAGAGAGAGAGAGAGAGAGAGAGAGAGAGAGAGAGAGAAGAGAGAGAGAGAGAGAGAGAGAGAGAGAGAGAGAGAGAGAGAGAGAGAGAGAGAGAGAGAGAGAGAGAGAGAGAATACAAAATCAATGTGTTTGTTTACAATGCCCAGCTGTATATAGCACTTGAACTTTTTTCTTCTTTCTGTTTGCGTTTCCGCGAAATAGCATGCAAACAACATATAAGGGTTAGTATTCGCTGAAAACCCCCAACTAAAATAAGATCAATGCGCTCTGTGCACGCGGATCCAAACCCTATGAGCGACAGAAGTGACTCAACCCTTCTGAAGTGAAACCAAATGTCGGTATCCAAAATGCCGCACACGGAACTCCCCGATACGCCTCCTCTGACGAACGCAGCTGTAAATGAGGACGTAATTCAGGCTTTAAATGAGACGACCAAATTGCCAATTACATTCACAGTGTAGTATCGTCTTTTCTTGAATAAGAAAATTATACATTAACTTTACTATAGATTCTATGCTATTATCTATTTGTCTTTGAAATTCATGTTTGAGCTCAATCACTACTTAATATTGAGCAGCAAACAAAGAAGCTATCAATAAGACAACAAGATATTTTCTGAAGGACTTTAATTGAAGGTTCAACAAGAGGCATAGATCCTCATGAGACCCGCTATTGTGGGGCTCATGAGGATCTGTCACTCTTGCAGATGGGTGGCTGTTCATGGGTTAGTGTGACCGCAAAACGCGTGTGGCAGTTTGTCCACTGCTGACACAGCTCTCCAAAGAAATAATCGCCTCTTATGGTCCCGGTGCCGCTTATGAATTCCGCTTATCAAAAGCTCTTCTAAAATCAATGGGCACCATGCGTGCACATGAGAGGCACAGTTGCACCTTGAAGTGGGCCTGTGTGGAGTGCTTGTGGGTGGAGGGAACAGTGCGGAGGTGGTGGTGGGCTAATTACTCTAAATTATCGTTACACTGTCAAGCATGAGGAAATTCCAGTCGCTATTTTCCGGGGTAAAAAAACAACGAAAAAACAAAAAACCCAGCTGAATAAACGAACGAACGACCGACTGACCGACCGAATGACCGACCGACCGACCGACCGAACGAAGGAACGAACGAACGAACGAAGAACGAACAAACGACCAAACGAACGACCGACCGACCGACCGACCGACCGACCGACCGAACGACAGAGCGAGCGAGCAAACGAACGAATAAACGAAAAAACGAACGAACGATGGATCAAACCAGCGAAAGGACGGACGAACAGAACCGATTTGAAAAAAAAAGAAAGAAAAAGTTTCTGATTATCGATGGGTGCAACTATAGCAATTGTTACCTTTCCCTTGTGCTGTGTGTTAGTGTGTACTAGGTTTGAAACTCTCTCTCTCTCTCTCTCTCTCTCTCTCTCTCTCTCTCTCTCTCTCTCTCTCTCTCTCTCTCTCTCTCTCTCTCTCTCTCTCTCTCTCTCTCTCTCTCTCTCTCTCTCTCTCTCTCTCTCTCTCTGTGTTTATTACAATGTATCAACTTTAGTTGACAGGCCAAAATGTCACAAGTTTTCTATTTAAAGATTTTCTTTGTTAATTTTGCAAGGTCTTTTGTTTTATATAAAAACAAGATGAGGATTTCATCAGAAAAGTCTACCGTATTGTTTGGAGCTCACATGCGTTTTTCTTTTAGGAGCATTCAGATTTGTTTATATTTTTAGGCTTATTATGCTGATCCACTTCCCTCCTCTCTAAGTCAACCTCTGATCAGCACACACGTCGGCGCACACAAATAAAGACGGACACACGGCGCTTCCAGCCATTAGTACGCTTTGTGGGCTCGTGTAGCGACAGGAATCCATTTCCTTCTACTCTAACCCACCATGTGATCCACACACGCTAGCACACATAAATAAAGACGGACACACGGCGACTCCCGCCATTTGTAAGCTCTGCGGACTGGAATAACGATAGCTATTCTGAAGAAGAATAATAGCACGAGCAGTGAAATGACGTCACTTAAAGCTTCATGTCATAGCATCATTAGTCCCACGACGCCCGTGACGCCTCGATGTTATACGCCACTCATCGCAGTACTAACATTTGACGTATTAGAGGATCAAACTTGGCAATTTCTTTTGCTGATTTTCACGCATAGGGCTTACAGGTCACAATTTTGACCTAATCCTACCCCAGGGCCGGGACAAACAGCACTGTTTATGACAAATCATGCTGGTATTAATACCGAGAAGATAGTTTTTTTTTCGTAAAAGAACAATTAAAGTTATGTTAGCTGTTTTACAAATGACTCCGAAAAAGCGGTGCAGAAAATTGTCTGATTTTCACACATAAGGAATACAGGTCACAATTGACCTAATCGTACCCGACAGCCGAGACAAACTGTACGCTTATGTAAATACCGTATACGAAAAATCATGCGATTATTAACGAGAAGAATGTGGTTTTTTTTGTCTGTAAAAAAGATTCAATTGTTTTAAGATTAACCTATATAATTCGTGAAATTAATCCCAACAAGATGAGGATTTCATCCCAAAGTCTACCGTATTAGTTGGAGCTCACATGCGTTTTTCTTTTAGGAACATTCAGAGTTGTTTATATTTTTTAGGCTTATTATGCTGATCCATTTCCCTTGTCTCTAAGTCAACCTCTGATCAACACACACGTCGGCGCACGCAAATAAAGACGGACACACGGCGCTTCCAGCCATTAGAACGCTCTGTGGGTTCTTGTAGTGACAGGAATCCATCTCCTTCTACTCTAACACACCCTCTGATCCACACACACTGGCACACAGAAATAAAGACGGACACACAGCGATTCCCGCCATTCATAAGCTCTGTGGTCTGGCGTAGCATAGCTATTCTGAAGAATAATAATAGCACGAGCAGCGAAATGACGTCACTTCAAGCTTCACGTCATGGCATCATTAGTCCCACTACGCCGTGTTCATAGTGACGACTCGATGTTATACGTCACTCATCGCAGTACTAACATTTGACGTATCAGAGAATCAACTTTGCAATTTTCTTGCTGATTTTTACTTCTAGGGCTTACAGGTCACAACTTGACTTAATCCTACCTCAAGGCCTTAACAATGAGCAGGCTTATGCAAACACTGTTTATGAAAAATCATGCGGGTACTAATTAGAAGATGATTTTTTTCGTAAAAGAAAAATTAAAGTTATGGTAGCTGTTCTGCAAATGACTCCGATAAAGTGATTCAGAAAATTGTCTGATTTTCACACCTAGGGCATACAGGTCACAACTGACCTAATCGTACCCGACAGCCGAGACAAACTGTAGGTTTATGTAAATACCGTATACGAAAAATTATGCGATTACTAATGAGAAGATTGGTCTTTTTCGTAAAAAAGATTCAATTGTAGATTCATTTGTTTTAAGATTCCCCCATTTAATTCGTGAAATTAATCCCCAAAACGTGTGTGTATGTACTACTACTATATATATATATATATATATATATATATATATATATATATATATATATATATATATATATATATATATATATATATATATATATATATATATATATTATATATATATATATATATATATATATATATATATATATATATATATATAATTATCACTCAAAACGTTCTAGGGGTACAATGCTGGTTAACGAACTCTTTCAATATCTCCCTTTTATCTAGCTATATGCAAAATATCTAGTAAAAAAAAAAAAGAAATATTACGGACTACTCCAGTGTGGATCAACCTGTTTTTTGTGAAACAGACATTTTCCCGCTAATGAGCATCTTAATCAAAACATTGAAAAAAAGGTCTCGAGATAATTGTTTTAGAGGGAGTATCCTAAAATTTCAAAGCTTGTCCGTCCTAAGACGCGGTCTCTAGTCGCTGTCACATACGGACACGCACACAAACATAGACACACACACACACACACACACACACACACACACACACACACACACACACACACACACACACACACACACACACACACACACACACACACACACACACACACACACACACACACACACACACACGCGCGCGCGCGCGGCTCTTTGGCGCCCAAAAGACGTTCTCTAGCAAGGTTTGCGTAGCTGGACGTGACGTCATTTTTATCTTGTTATTTCTTTGCCAGAATTTCTGTCCCGCACGCCAAACACGTCATGTGCATGCTCCAGAATGCGCTCCGACCAGCCCCATTTCAAAGTCTACCGTATTTTCAATACGGTAGACACAAACTTTGTTTATAGTTATTACATCCGCGCGTGTATTGTCTTTTCTTTGTGCATATTTCCGTGAATTTCTTTTAAATTTTTGTTGTTGTTGCGCGGATTTAGTTCTATATAAGAACAATTTATTATTATTATTATTATTATTATTATTATTATTATTATTATTATTATTATTATTATTATTATTATTATTATTATTATTATTATTATTATTATTATTATTATTCGTCTTTTTCTTCTTATTACTACTACTACTACTAATTTTGAAAAATAGTTGTACAAGAAATAATGAACAAAACAATAAGGAATTTAACAATGAGTTGGAAATAATGACTAAAATACTGAAACAATGACCGCGGATTTAAAAAAAAAAGTTTATTCTATTTTTCTGCTGCCATTATTTCAATTTACTCTGTTTTATCTGCTGCTATCATTTCAGTAGTTCAATCATTATTTGTTTAAATTAAAAAATGTCCCTTCAACGGAAATCGTTTGTTCAAATAAAACAAAACATAAGATGATAGTCGAGTAAACCTCGCATGTCCGCACAATTTGAAGAACTGATTGGTAGCTTTATCTCATTCGAGACGTGCCGCATCCGGATACGCGGCATATGCCGCGTATCCGTATGCGGCACGTCTCGAATGAGATAAAGCACGACACGTCTCAAATGTGCTAACGCTGAGACACACAGAATCAGGGAGAGTACATAGTGATAATGAAGAGCGCAAACGGCTGGGTTACAGGGACCAACAGCTACCAATTAAATTATAAACAAGACCGTATGTGTAGCGACACTCGAATAAACTCCGCATAGAATAACGAGACTTTGATACACAGAAAGACACAGCGAGGAACAGTGGGAGTGAAATTTGCTAATGAATAGCGCAAACGTCTTCGGTTACAGGGACCAGTTGTTGTAATTAAGGGAGATGACGGGATCAGCTTTGTCATAGCCGCCATTGTCACGATCTCAAAGTCTCGTCACGTGCGAGATGTTGCCGGTGCATGCTGTTCCTTCCGGTTAGGCCATCTGTGAGGGGCAAATGGCTGCTCCTTTTACTGCTGTGGTGTAGCCTTAAAAAATTCAGTCCTGCAACGAACGCAGGTCACCTCCAAGAAGCAAAGCTCCTCATGAACCCCAGCAAAACTTGCGGGGATTCATGACGATCTATGATTCTTGAGATTAAAAAAAAAACTTCTCTGTGTTTCTTCCTGGGAACATTTGCATTCGTGTAATTTCTCATAAGGCGGAAGCTTAATCGGTGTTCAGTTTGCCATGGATCATATACATTAAACTTAGTGGGGTTCCCTTGTCGACGGCAGCCCTTGTTTTCCATGTGTATCTCTTCAAAACGATGCCTTGACAGGAAATCACCCGACATCCATGCATTATGGACAGCTAGTGCGAGGCGAGGATTTCTACCATCTTGGGCACAGAAATGGGCGTGAACGAAACTAATTCGTTTCCAGCAAGAGGCATAGATTCTCATGAACCCCTGCAAATGCAGGGGCTCTTGAAAATCTATGTCTCATGCGGATGGGTGGTTATTCCTAGTGTATTACGGAGGATTAGAAGGTTGGACAAATTTATGCTGGATAGCCATCTCTGCGTCGCTATACGCTGGACACCATTAATTCTGGCACCATCCGCTAGTTACATTGTTTTTGTCGTGAACAAGGAAGAGGAATGGCGGAACGGGTGTTGCTAGAAAGAATGGGGTTGGGTAGGGGTGGGTAGGGTGGGGTAGGGTGAGGTTTGGGTGGGAGAGAGCGTGGCGGGAATAGTTTGGAATAAAAGAGACGATCCCGTTATTCGGAAGCAGAGAAGCACTTTTGAACTTATGTCTGTATCTTGTTTAAATAGTTTTATTTGCATCATTGACATTCACGAAGATGAAGAATACATTCCAGAACAAAACAAGCTAACATGCTGTGGTTGTCTCTCATTTCTGTGACTGTTAGTTTTGTGTTGTTTTGTTTGGGGGAGTGGGCATGGGATGTGACATTATTTATTTTGCTGAACATTTAAAAAAAAACTTTTTGTTTCATATACCTGTTTTCGAATAGTATTTAACTCATTCAGCCCGACGCCCGTATTTCCTAAATTTTGGAGGCGTCATCTAATGACTATGCACCAGTTGCAGGAGATGGATCGACCATGATAATTCAAGGGCAGTGCAAGATTAGCTTGGCGCCTGTCGGCGCCAAGCTAATCTTGCACTACCCTTGAATTATCATGGTCGACTAATCTCCTGCTGTAGTGCGTCAGGGCTGAATGGGTTAACTGAAGTGGTTGATGTATATCATTTTGAAAAATCTTGTTTCATTTAAATACACAATTCATAGAATTCAAATATGTCGGAACTAACCCTCTTGTGTGTGTGTGTCTGTGTGTGTGTGTGTGTGTGTGTGTGCGTGCGTGCGTGCGTGCGTGCGTGCGTGCGCGCGCGCGCGCCCGTCATAGTCGTGTATCCAGCAGTGAACTACGGATGAGTCTGGTGAAGAAAAAAAAGTTCTTTTCCTAGTGCTAGGAAAACAAGCAAGCATATTTGTTTTCTGCCCCCTTGAATTAAATAACTGTCCACTGCTGGGTTGGAACTGAACAGCTTAAAAAAAAAAAAACCTTACTCTCTCTTTTCAACTTATTTTTCAATGCGACTCTTTAAATGTTTCTATTATTTTTTTTACTTTTTTTAAAAATTCTATTTCCACGTCCACGCGTTTTCATATATTATATTGTTTTAAAATTATATATTTCCTTATTTTTAAATTTATTTTTACATGTTTTGTTTTTTTGTTTTTTCCTCAAGATTTTACATTACTTTTGAGAGAGAGAGAGAGAGAGAGAGAGAGAGAGAGAGAGAGAGAGAGAGAGAGAGAGAGAGAGAGAGAGAGAGAGAGAGAGAGAGAGAGAGAGAGAGAGAGAGAGAGAGATTTAACCGAACTGATTTGACAATTCTGTCAACGGAGAAAGACTGTCGAGGGTGGGGGCCACACGGCCAAGCGCGTGCTGCGTCTCCAGGGACCACTCCGCTCGTAACCTTAACCCCTGTCATCTCCACTTTTCATTTTTCATAGATGCAAATGAACAAAACCCTACCAGCAAGAGGTGTAAACTCTCATGAGCCCCTGCGAAGCAGGGGCTCATGAGAGTTTATGTCTCTTGCAGATGGAAAGTGTGGAACCATCGACTGTCTCCTCTCTCAGCACGAGCCTCTTGATGATGACGTATGAGCCTCACACGTCACAGCGCTTGCCACGTGACCCTGCACGTTCACCTCAATATGGTGGACGGGAAGGGAGGTAATCCGGGCGTAACGAAGCACCCCTCGCTTCATTAGATCGTCAGTCACGGCAAATTGAAAGCAACTTTCTCATGCCTTTTTTTGCAGTTTCGCCTAGGATTAGTTTACGGCTGTCTTTGCGGAGGGTCCTCCTACCGGTCCTCATGCTAGTTGTGTTGTTTTTGTGGTGATCCCTGTGTTGTGTGTTCGTCGTTTTCTTTAGGTCGCCATGTCCATTGGGCTGTGAATGCTGCATAAGACTAAGAAGAAAAGACATAGGAACGTTTAGTAAACTTAAAAAAAAAAAACACCTCTTGTTATATGCCTCTCAAATGCATGTTTCTCAGCATCAATTTTCCTATCAGTACAACTACTACAACAACATCAACTACAACATTGCAGCAGTAGCAGCAGCAGTAGCAACTACAAGAACAACAACAAAAAACTATTCATTCACTAGGGATAGTTATGCACTTCTGACAAGTTCAATAAATAAAATGTATCTGGATTACTTATTAACTCTTTTAGCCCCAAGTTCCCATTTATGAAATTTGCCTAACCACTATTTACCAGTTGCAGGAGATGGCTTGACCATGATAATTCAAGGGTAGTGCCAGATTAGCTTGGCGCCTGAAGGAGCTAATCTGGCACTACCCTTGAATTAACATGGTCAAGCCATCTCCTGCCGTAGGGATCCGGGGTTAAAAGGTTAATCTTATGATAAAACCGTATTTTAATAGACTGGTATGAGGAAAAAGTACACAGTCACAACTATTGTATAACAGCGGTAAGTATAGATCGAAGATATGCTGCACAGGAAGCTGTGATTTATCGTGGAAGAGCTCATCTCGCCTCTGAAAGCATCCCCCTCCATCCTCCCCTTTGCCGACATCATTCTCTTTACCATCTCTCTCCAACTGCCTTCTGGTGCAACATCAAGACAAGAGGGGCTGGCCGGGTTGACAAAACAACCATAGATCCTGACAGGCTGGAACCACGGCCCAAAACAGTCACACGTTCTATACTCTCATTACTGCCCATATAAATATAAATGGGGTCCAGACCTTTTGGCAAGAGGCATAGATTCTCATGATCCCCTGCTAAAGCAGGGGCTCATGAGAATCTATGCCTCTTGCAGGCCTTAGGGCTGATGAATGGATCGTAAAACACCCACGTGACGACCAGCCCTTTGGGAGCATGCAACGGTTTGTCGGAAAGTCAAGTGTCTTTTTCAGCCGCCCGCTATCGTGTTGGAAAACACCTTCCCTCCATCCTCCTAGAGAATAAGATGGATGTAAATTTGCTAGACAAGAAGCATAGATTGTAACTCCCCATTCATACTGCGGCTACTCATGAGGATCCGTGCGTCTCGCCGATAGATCGCGGAGAGCTCAATTTTTGGAGTACCACTTCTGACGCTTTTTACAACTCTGAAGTGCCCGTCGCTGCTGCGGTAGAGAACACGCTGACAAAACACACTCCGACGTCCAGAGTTATTTTAACCCTTCCACTACCGGGAATATGAGAGCACAACCCGACTGCAAGAGGCACAGAACCTAATGGGCCCCCGCAAATGCGGGAGCTCGTGAGGTTCTTTGCCTCTTGCTTGGTCTCGTTTAAACTATTGTTCCTACTATGCGTGGGTTTATTTGGCGTTGACTTTGCCATGGTTTCAAGCGATACACGGTTGTCTTCGCTTACGTCAGTCTCCCAAAAAAATAAAAATAATAATAAAAAAATCTAACAACACTTTTTCATAGGCATGTCACACATGTTTAATGGCATATTTCTTCGCATGAAATAAACTTTGGATATCACAACACACAAAAGTGTTCCATGCTCGGCATTTTGCTACAGGTCTACTTAAGGTTCACTACAGTAGCTCGCTTGAGCTTGCCCTTAGCACACGTGATGTCGTGTTAGTACAGTGTGTGTGAAGCGCGTGATTCACGTGAGCGTGCTTGTTGGTCAGTCGCGCGGCGCTTGAGCGATTTCAATTGGATAAGCGCCTATTAATGCGCTTATTATATATTTATTTGTGTCCTGCTGGCGGTGAGGGGGTTAAGAGTCACGTGACAAAGAAATGCTCAGACCAGTTGCAGGACTTTTTACAGTCACTGTCTTTTTTTTCCAGGCCAGAGCGGATCAGATGGCCAAATGATGTCTAACTTAAGCAAGGTTATTAAACCCTCGCTTGCGCACCCCGACCAGTCGGCAAGAGGCATAGATTCTCATGAGTCCTTGCAGGCTGCAGGGGCTCACCAGCATCTATACCACTTTCCGGCAAAGATCGGCTCCATCTGCATCCTTCCATTTAAGGAAGTCTATCCGGGTTGTTAAACGCTTCCTCGCGCTCACGAGCGCGTGCATTCAAAACAAGGAGCGTAGATTTATATGCTAATGAGTCATTGTCATTGCGGCGCGGAGCGAAATTTAGCATCCTTGTAGCATAACCCAGGGACAGTTAACCCCTCCACTGCCGAGAAATGTTAACGCGGACCGACTGCAAAAGATATAGATCATAATGAGCCCCCGCTGTTGCGGGGGCTCATGAGGATCTATGCCTCTTGTTGACACCATTTCAAGTTGTGTCAGCTTCCTTGAAAGGCCGGAGTCCTTAGTGCTGAATTAAGAAATAGTTTTTAAACACAATTAGCATCACTATAGCATAACTCAGGAACCATCAACTTCTGTGAAAGAGGCGTTTGGTCTAAGGGGCGGGCATGGGGTGTGGGTTGGGAAACAGGCGGTACTTGTGGGAGGGTTTCGGGTGGAGCTGAGGGGTAGTGGTCGTGTAGAACAACCATTTGTGGACGGCCATACCTATAATAATAATAATAATAATAATAATAATAATAATAAAAATAATAATAATAATAACTACTACTACTACTACTACTACTACTACAAAAACGCTCTTCCGGGTCTCTGATGAACTGTTCGGCAACAGCAAAGATTCCTCACTGCCATCATGCCTTCCCAGTTCTGAACTGCCTGATAGGTTTTGTGAATTTTTCGACGAGAAAGTTTCAGACATCCGAACTGAGCTTGACGCTGACGGATAGTGTTGCTGATGATGACTGTTCCAGTCCTGTCTTTGCAGGTACACCCCCTCTCTCAGTTTGAACCAGTGTCAGAGAGATACATTCAGGATCTTTTGACTCGGTGCCCTAGCAAGAGTTATGCACTTGATCCAATTCCTGCTTTGTTACTGAGAGCATGTTCAGACGAATTACTGCCAATATTAACCAGAATTTTGAACTTTTCCCTCGTGTCAGGTTGTGTTCCTGATCTTTTCAGGCAAGTACTTGTCATTCCTCTCCTAAAGAAGCCAAGTCTTGACAAGGAATGCTTGACAAATTATCGTCCAATTTCCAATCTGCCTTTTCTTGCTAAACTTGTGGAGAAAGCTGTTCTTCAGCAGCTTCAAAAGCATTTGAATGACAATGGCTTGCTTGACCTGTATCAGTCAGCATACAGGAAAAATCATTCCACCAAAACCGCCCTGCTTCATATTGTCAGCAATTTACTGACATCCGCTGACCAGAGAAAAGTCTCTAGTATTCTTTGTCTACTGGATCTGTCGGCTGCATTTGACACCATCGATCATGACATTCTTCTGAGACGACTGCAGTGTACTTTTGGCTTAACTGACACTGCCTTACGATGGTTTGCCTCCTATTTGATAGGCCTCTCTCAATTTGTGGCTGTTGGAAGTGCAAAGTCCAAACCACTCCCCCGGCGTTGCGGTTCTGTCTTGGGACCTGTACTGTTTTCAATGTATACTCAACCCTTGTCATCTGTCGTGAGTCGGCATAGTTGTGGTTTTCACAAATATGCCGACGACACACAGCTGCTCAGGGACTCCAAGCCATGTGATCTTCCAATTGTAATTAAGGTAATCGAACTCTGTATATCATTTGTTAAGACATGGATGTTAATGAACAAACTCATGCTGAATAATGGCAAAACTGAGTCAATGTGTGTGGCGTCATATCACACTCTTTCCCAGGTCACCTGCAGCAGCTTGACTGTTGGTGAAGCTAGCATACTTTTCAAACGCTGTGTTTGTGACCTTGGTGTTCTTTTATACTCTACTTTGTCTATGCATGGCCATATCACTTCCATCTGTAGAGCAGCCTATTTCCAGCTGAAGAAAATTAGCTCTGTAAGATCTTTCCTGACTCAGTCTGCCATCATTCAGCTTGTGTCCTCACTGATTTTGAGCCGCATTGACTATTGTAATTGTTTGTTTGCTGGCCTGCCGTCTGAAGAACTGGCTCGACTTCAGAGGATATTAAACAGTGCAGCTCGCGTCATTTTTCAGAAATCAAAAACAGATCATGTGTCATCCTTGTTGTACCAACTTCACTGGCTTCCCATCAAAGCTAGGATTGAGTACAAGGTAGCTACTTTCGCCTTCCTCATTTCAAGTCGATGGTATACTGCCTCCGTACCTTTCCAGTATGTTAGTACTTATCAAGCTTCCTGCACCTTACGTTCTAGCAGTGCCGAGAAACTTTTGAAAGTACCAAAAATAAATACAAAGTGCTTTGGTCAAAGGTCCTTTTGTTTCCAGGCCCCAGGAATTCGCTTCCGAAGCACATTCGTGATTCCCGTACAGTCATTTCTTTCAAAGTCAGCTTAGAACACATCTTTTCCAATCTCACTACTCTGGCATACCAAATTCCAGTCTCTTTTCTGTTTCACAATAACATCATGATGACCCTGTGCCAGTTATTGTTGCGATGGTTGTTTGTACTTTGGGTGTGTTTATGTGCTGTTAATTTTTGAATTCGTATTGTAATATGTGTATTTTGTGTTGCTGCTCTCTATTGATTTGTGTTTAGTTTTTAACTTTGATTTGCATTGTACAGCGCTTAGAGCCTGCACTGCAGGGAGTTTGTGCTTCAAACTTATAAATATAATTGTTACTACTACTACTACTACTACTACTACTACTACTACTACTACTACTACTACTACTACTACTACTACTGACAACGATAATAATACACAAATAATATCATATTTTAGTACTTTCTTGTTTTTTACTCTGGTAACTTTTATTGTCACATGACATGCAGTGTTGTACCACACATTATTGTTCTTACTGTGGCACCGAGTGATACTGTGACCAAAATCAGGCTCCCATGTAAATGTCATTACATCAAGGGATGGAGGCAAACCAACTGACTGAAAAAAACCAACACAAAAACTTTTGAACTTGTGCACACTTGATTTGTAGGGGTAACGTAAGTATGTCCGTAACGGTTTAAATGGTCACGATTCGGATTAGAACGTCAACCGGGCGGACCGGGCCCAGTGAGCCACTGTTAACGGACACTACTGCACTAATTTGTCAAAAGACAGTAAGTCCTTGTTTGTGGAAGGCAATTTTTTCTTATCGTATTAGGGCAGAGTACATATTTCCCGTGTCAATTCTTTGACTTCAATCTGATTTTTAAGTGTAACTCCAGTTGCACGTATAGTTAAGGAACACATAACCTTCGACAGAAAAGAAATTGTCACTGATGGAAAACAGCATTCATGCATTTTTCAACTGTGCAGCACAGGCAGTGAGGAATAAACACACAGCAGGCGAGGCGCAGCTTTCATTCCAACAATCACCACCAACTGGCTTCACTGAACAACCTCTGCAACATTTCAACTGGCTCCCAAATTGACAAATCTGACTTGGCCTTCTCAGTCTGACACCCAGTTGCATCAGTCAGCAAGAGGCATATATATTCATGAGTCCCTGCGTCCGCAGGGACTCATAAATATATATGCCTCTTGCGGCATCTGACAAACTCCTGTAATTCTGTGTTTCTGAGACGCAGACATACTTTAGCGTTTCAATCTAAATTGTTCAACGAAATTGGCGATTTCGAATTTAACATTCTTCTCCAAGAAGGCCGGTGTGTCAAAAGATTAACTGATGAATGGAATTTAGCCGGAAGATTAATATTTCTCACCAGAGGGCGCTCTGAGGCCATTTCCGTTTCCGCCACGGGGCTTCATTGGCTGTTTCATTACAAGTTGTTTCCTCGCGGAATTGGACTTCTCTCTCGAAATGGATTTATGTAGAATGGTGGTGCGAGCATTAGAGGTTTTATAGCATTGCAGAATAAATCTCCGGTCTCTCCTCAGTTTAAGATACAAAAATAGAACTTAGTTATCCTTAGGAACAAGAAGCTGTATAGGCTTATGAGGATCTATATCTCTTGAGTCGGATCTTGGGTCGGACTTTGACAAAAGTTTTTATAGCGTTGCAACCTAAAATCCCGAGTTTCTCCTTACTCTAAGAAACACAAACGTAATTACGAGAAAGAGACATAGATCCTCATGACCCTGCATCATGCAGGGGCTCATGGGGGTCTATGCCTCTTGCAGTTGAAAAGGTGCATAGGACTTTGACGAAGGTTTTATAGCAGGTCTCCCGTGTTGAGGGTGGGTTCGTCAGACCTCACCGTTTAAGTGGATGATCCGTTGAAGAACGATAAATCTGGCCGAAAGAAAATCCCTCGCAAGATGGCGCCTTCAGTCAGAAGTGAGAAAATTTCGTCACACGAGTGATACCTTGAAAACAAAAGTACCATTAAGTGAGTCTTTCAGTGCCGTAGCCAGATTATTCACGCGTGTGATGGAGGAGCTGACTCAATTGAAAGTAGCACGCGTCCGAGGTATAGGAATATGAACTAGGAGACAGATCTGTGCCATCACAAATCAAAAGTCTAATTGGACTAGCACATGATTCTTTTTTGTCTTCTTTTTGTGGCCATGTACTTTTTTACTCACAAACCAGATCATTAGGTGAGGCTAGCGCTGGCAGAATGTAGATGAGGGATGTAGATGATCGTCTTGTTCTATACCTGCGTATTTCTCTGTGGGCTGGCGAATGGGTGCCTGATAGGCGGGGGCAGGGGATCTAAATGTTCGTCTGTCCAGCGCTGAGTGATTCCCCTTGGTTTGTTGTACATGTACTTTTTTGTTGTTGCTTTATTGTTGCGATGGTCCAGTTAGATCTATGATCTTTTGTTTGTGATGACTTAGTTTTCTCCCTTCCTAGCTCTTATTCCCGTCTGTTGTTACATCGCCTTGAAGAGAGAAAAAAAAAAGGCTTGCTGGAGTATTGTACCACAGAAAGCACGGTAGAATGATTCATACAAAGCAATAGTCGTTTCCTTTGACTGTCCTATTCAAACAGTACACAGTCCACAAACTTTGTTGAGCACTACCGACATTTGTGAAAAGAAGGGTATTTCAAGGGTAGTGCCTTATTAGCTTGGCGCCTAAAGGCGCCAAGCTATTCAGGCACTACCCTTGAACTGTCATAATCAGTCTTTCCTGGTCCATTTTGTAAAAATGTGTACGACTGCGTAAGTCAAGAAGGGAAGCAAAATACCTGACAACAAGTTAAAGAACATTTGTCGCCGTTGTCGAAGTGAAGTAGTTGTTGCCAAGAAAGTATTTCTTGTGGACCTGACCCCACAGGCCTCACAACGACCAAAGATGCAATGACATACACCAGCGACGGTTGGTAATCTTCTAGGTCCTGTGTTTAGTCTCATGGTTAAACCCTGATGACTTTCTCCGTTTAAGAAGCGGGGATCGCAAGACATTGTGGCCGATTTCAGGACTAGAAGGAGGCATAGATTCTCATTAGAACATGGGGATGGCTTAAAATATAAATAAGACGCAAGCAAAAGGTCAACACTGCTACGAAAGCAAAAGGCTGTAAGTCAATTTTTGTGACAAGAAAACTTTTTAAAAAATATATTTTATTGCATTACAATGAAAATCTCGCTTTTCAAAAAAGGAACTTGCTGTCTTTTACCTTCACAGGGCAGCATATACAAGTTGCAAGCATCTCGTATATCGAGGTCCATTCTGATGCCATCAACCTGCAAGGGCTCTTGAAGATCTGTGCCTCTTGCGGATGTGGCATATGGACGTCCGATCGCGTACAAGCACGAGGCATATATTCTCATGAGTCCCTGCATGCAGGGGCTCATGAGAATCTATGCCTCTTGCAGAAGGAAGGTAATGGATGGAGCACGTATTTACGAGATACATTCTTCACCTTCTGAGATGAGCCTCCGCCAAACACGGAGACTTGGAGCAAACACACGACCCTCTGACGGTGTTGGGGCGTTAACACAGTGAGGAGAGAGAGCGAGAGAGAGAGAGAGAGAGAGAGAGAGAGAGAGAGAGAGAGAGAGAGAGAGAGAGAGAGAGAGAGAGAGAGAGAGAGAGAGAGAGAGAGAGAGAGAGAGAGAGAGAGAGAGAGAGATGAAATGAAATGAAACTTTATTTAAATGAAACAAAACTTTATTTCTCAACAGATGAAGTAATTAGCACATGTGCCATTCATCATACTTGCCGTTATCATCGCAGGATCTATGCCTCTTGGAGATGTTTGGAGTGTTGTTTTGCTCATCGTGCAAGCTGGTTATCCGCAGTGATTTCGCTCTCGTTCGTTGTTAAGAGTCGTTTGGTCTAAACGTCACCTCTCTAATAACGAGAAGACGTCGTACGAATACTCGAACGATGGGTGACATAGCTCGGTGTCACATGTTATCTGGATTATTACTAGACAGAGAGAAAAAACATCAACAGCGAGCAAAATAAGGGTTCGTCGGTCCGCCTGTTGTTTTTTTAGACTTTATGTACTGCGAATATTCCCGGCCAAAGGGTAGTATTGGTCTGATTTAAGATACTTCGTTTTCAGTGCAAAAATGCTTCAGGTAAAAAGTGCAGTGTTGCGTCGTTTGCCGTGAGTTGTTTGTGAGTGTTTGCCTGGTCAGACGTCTTGCTAAGACAGAGGGGTGACAACCGCAAAATGCAACAAGTGTAACGCTGCTACAGTTTCTTCAAAGTGTAGTAATAGTACCATGGTTACAATTGCTACATTTTGGGCTTGTATCATGGGTGAAATAACTAATTGCGCTCATAAAATTAAAAAAGACTTAGCAATAAAAAAGCGCAAAGGTCGATCTTTGTTGTTGTGGTGGTGCTACTTGCAGTTTTTCGAAGGTCTTGTCGCTTCCTGTACAGTTTGCGGGAGGACTGCCCAGATAGACCTGCTCGGGGAGTATGACACAAGTCCACTGCTATTCAAATGAGATGCTTAGCATCTCATTTGAATAGAAGTGTACTTGTGGCGTACTCCCCGACTGGGTGTAGATGCCTAGCATCTCGTCTGACTAAAAGGGTACTTTGTGGCGGGCTCTCCAAATGGGTCTAGAAGCTTAGCATCTCACTTCAATAGAAGTGTACTTGTGACCTTCTCCTCGAGTGGCTCCATCTGCGGAGTACTCCCACAAGCGGTACGGGATGTGAAGTAGCGGACTTTCTCCACGGATAAACTACAAGAGAAAAAGAAGCCGTGAAAAAGTGCAATGTTCAATCGTTGACGGCGAGCTGTTTGTGGTTTTCCCTGTCTGTTGTCTTGCCGTGAGAGTCGGTGTGCTCGCCTTTGATGTTCTCCTGGCATCCCCGTGACGGGAAAGACGGCAGGCCGCCGGTATGTGTCGCCATCTCAGTCCTAGAACCAAAACTACACGACTTCCGCTGGCTGAGGGCGTCAGTGGGGCCGATCTCTACCAGGTAGAATGGGGCGGTCCGTGGCGCAGTGGTTAAGGCGCCTGTCACCAATGCTAAAGGTGCGAGGTTCGATTCCGGGTTCCGGCGTCGGATTTTTCTCCTCTAGTAAGTGTCACCGTTAATTCGGGCGGACCGTCGGGGGTTCTTTCTCCGGGTACTCCGGCTCTTCCTCCCCCTTCACTTTGGTATCAGTTTCAGCCTACTTAATAAAATTTCAAATACAAAACGATTTCCAAATACCGTCAGTAGCTCGCTTGAGCTTGCCCTTAGCACCACGTGAATGTTCTGTGTTTACTTACAGTGTGTGAGTGAATGCGTGTGATTCACGTGAGCGTGCTTGTTGGGTTCAGTTCGCGGCTACATTCTGCGCATTGAGTTATATTATAAATATGAGAAATGCGCCATATAAATACCATGTAATAGAATAGATTCTAGATCTGCAAGGGGCCTAGATTCGAAAAGGAAGCAGTCTTTCCTATCAAAAGATATAGACTGCATCTGCTAATGGCATGCTACGCCATTTGCAGATGCAGTCTATATCTTTTTATGAGGCACAGAATACATCTTAGAAAGGGGTAGATTCTTATAAGGCACAGATTCAATCTTTAGCAGGCGTAGATTCTTATGAGGCATATATTCTCGCCTTCGATAGGAGTAGATTCTTATAAGGCGCACATTCACATCTTCAAAAAGAGTAGATGCTTCTAAGGCATAGATTCCCATCTTCAATAGGAGTAGATTCATATAAGACACAGATTCACATCTTCAACACTAGTAGATTCTTAAAAGGAGCGAATTCTCAAAAGAGGCTCTGGATCCTTGTAATGAACAATTTTTTTTCTCTCGCATGAATACAGAATTTCATGACCCCTAAATTCCATTTGCAAGAGGCACAGTCTGTCATGAGCCTCTGCGTCTGCAGAGGCTTATGAGGCTCTATGCGTTCTGCAGATAGAATGATAGAATGTCAGTGAGAGCTTGTTTTGGTACAAACGTCGGTCAGCTGCCTTCAAACACCGCCGCCGAAGTAACCATTCACTGTGCTGATGGAGTTCTGTTTTGTGAGGTGACATGATCACTCCCCGAAGACGTCTATACATTAAATGTAAAACAAAACAAAATTACATTTGCATAAGATAATCATTCTCAGCACTGCACAATTCTTTATCATACCATTTAATAATATAATTAGGTACGAAATTTAATTCACTTTATATAGTAAAGAGTTGATTTAATCTTTGATATTTTGTTTGATTAGAGCATGTTTTAACTTATGCCAAAACAGGTTTTCGAATGATCTTGCTTTGCTCTTGTCCACGCGTCCTTGATTCTTGGATCTTTCTCAGTCTTTGCATTTCTCGTTGACTCTTACGATGAGTAAGAACTGACTTACTTTGTATGCCTCAAACCCCTCCCACCAATCCCCCCTTCTCCCCCGCTCTCCCCCGACTTTCTCGACGACACAAAAGACACACGAGTCG
>BTPG01000008.1:124567824-124572824 GCA_036245525.1 Semisulcospira habei
AGAACGCTGATTATCTGCAAAAGGCATAGATCCTCATGAGCCCCCGCAATTGCGGGGGCTCATGAGGATCTATGCTTTTGCGAACATCGTTTGAAATGAGTGGGACTTTCATGAGGAGTGAAGAGAAACTTACGGCCATGGCTCAAACTGTGATCGCAACTGATAGGGCTACTCATGCACAGGAGTCAAAGATCCTCACGAGCCTTGGCAAATCTGAGGCCCTATGAGGATCTGCACCTCACGTTGACTATTTTTGTCTTTTTATTCCATTTGCGGAGGTGATTTTAGGAGTTCAGACCCAGTAAAGTCGGCAGCCGACTGAGAAATCCCGATTTCCACCAGGCTACAAGTTTCTTATCCAACTTGCCAGGCGACTTAGCGGAGATTCGCGGCTAAGACCGCGGATGCGATTAACTGCAGTTGATTTTGTTAGGTTCGATCACTATCATCACTTCCTCTGCTTCTCATGCTCCGGGCTTATCCTTGGAAAACGCAACTAAGCCCCATCTGAGAACTCCGCCGCAGTGAAATACGGACCCGGAAACGCTGCCTGCATACGGAACGAGGCTGCAGCCTCGCTCCTGCCTGGCCTTCCGTCTTGTTGTCAACGTATTTGTCTCAGACCGTGCCGGTCACAATGGTGAAGACTGGATCAATTTCGCTATACTTTAGCGCCAAGGCGATCGATCCAGAGTAGATCTATCTACCAAGTACAAATCTCTCCGGGGTAGGCTGTGGAAAACTTCAAGTACATTATTACAATATATAAGATACTGGCTCAGGCACAGGAGTCGCATGTCAAAAGTTAGAAATCAAGACCAAAAAGGTGACTGCCAAGCGTGTAAAATGCAGAGAAGAACCCAACGGAGAAAGAAACACGCTTACAAATGACAGTTACAATACAGTTGTGTTGTAACTGTCATCATTTCTAAGCGCATTTCGTTCTCCGTTTGGTTTTTCTCTCCAAAAGTTAGAAGCTAGTCGTGGTATTTTGTTCATTTGATGTTTTGCTCGATTTTTTTTTAACATCACAACTGTATTGTCCAACGTCTGGAAGTGCGGACTGCCTTCCTGGATGAAGCTGCGTTGCCACAGGGCATCACCAGGCAATGTAGCTAACTTCTTTCCGCCGTATGTTTTTCGTGAGGCTGTGGCAGAATACATAGAAAATTGTAAACTTTCGTCCTTTGTGCATTGAGGTTTAGTAGAAACAGTATCCAGCACGAACGGCCAGAAATCTATCGACCATAACGATAAACAATGTGTGCTAGTCTGTGATGTTGGACCTTACGGCTTTAACTCATTTGAGACGTGCCGCCTCCGGATACGCGGCTTAAAGAAGCGTATCCGGAGGCGGCACGTCTCGAATGAGTTAAGCCGTAAGATCCAAAATCACAGACCGGCACACGCATACACCACTTCTGCCCTGTGAAAACAACCTGAAAAGACAGTAAGTCTGTCATTAGTGACAAGCCAGATTTTCATTGTACGAGTATCTGTGAAGGCAAAAAATAGTGAGTCCATTTTTGTAAAAAGCAAGATTTTCATTGTATTACAATGGAAATCTGGCTTTTCACAAAAATGGAGTTTCTGTCTTTTGCCTTCAGCTGGCTGACTTGATATACTATTGACTTTCGTCAAAATCTCGCGAGGTTGCCCCCGATTGCTGGCACGGACGGGTGATGGAGCGCTGGGCGAGCGTTGGGAGGGAAATTAATGCCGGGTGATTAGATGGGGAAATTGGCTTGTACCTCATCGGGCGCGGGCCGGACTGGGAGGGATTACTAGTGTCGTGGTTTTTCCATTTCTCTGAGCCCTCCCGCTCCCCGCTTACCATTACCGGCTGTTTGACTGCAAACATGCTCCTTCTGGGTACCGCCAACTCCCTCATGGCTTGCGGACGTTGTCTTGTGGAGGTTGACGTGGAGTCGAAACTGGGTGACCTTCTTCGTCAGAGGAATGCGAATGTAAACAGACTGAGTCTTCCGTTATGGCGTATGTCAAAATCACAAACAAAAATTGACAAACCGAGTCTTACCGCACTGTTCGCGAGAGTACTCCTCAGATTGATCCACTGTGGGAGTATGCCACAAGTGCACTTCTATTCAAATGAGATGCGAAGCATCTCATTTGAATAGAAGTGTACTTGTGGTATGCTCTCCGAGCGGGTCTATCTGGGGAGTACTCTATCGAACGGTGCGGGAAGGGGATTTTAGTTGCACGCCTTTTATGGCTCGCTTCAGTCTTATGAACGTTGTCGATGAATAGATTATGGTCGACCTGCTTCGTCTGAGGAATGTAGATCTGTGTAAAAAGACTGCATCTCACCCGCAGAAGGTACTTTTAACTGTCACTCCCATGTGGCTTCCTGCGGTCTTTTGCACGGCGTTGCATCCCAATAACTAACTTGCTGCTGTCTTGTGGGCGTTGTTATGCAATAATAACCGAATGCCCTTTTTGTTTGAAGGATTAGGACTGAGACACCGAATCTTACCTAGAGAAGAACGTTTAATTTGTATTCCCGTATTGCTATCTTTTGGAGGTTTTCGTAGAAGGCAAGCTGGGCCACCTCCGACATCTGGGGAATGCAGATGCATAAAAGAGAAAATTTTGCCTTCTCAAAGATCTGTTAAACTAATTAGGATCTGAGGTTCTTGCAGACTGATGTAGAAAAAAATTGGCTCGTGGACATGTCTGCACAGTTCCGTGAAAGCCCGTGCCTCCGGTTTGACCCATTCTGTCGTGATACACTACAAGAGGAGACTTACGACCATGATAGTCCATTGGTGGTGCCACACTAGCTCAACACAACCTATCATGGTCGACCAGCCTCGTGAACTACAAGTTAGTTTTTAGAAGACCACTCTAAAATTAGAAATAACGACCACAGGTTTCGATGAGTTTAATTAGCTAAACGTTGCTTCTTGTAGACGGTTCTAGGGGTAAAACTGGAATCTGTACCTCTTTCCGGTTACTTTACGGGCTGGTCCTTTTCCAGATGGGAGTAGTCCGCTGTCTTGTGGACCTCCCTACACCCCTGCCAGGTCGAATGACATGGACAGATGTAATGGGCTTGAACAGAGAAATCAATGGAACAGTTAGAAACCAGGACAAACGTTTTTACCCCTTCACTTCGGATGCACAGCAACACCACACATCTGCAAGAGACACAGACCCTTATGAGCCCCCTCAGTCGCGGGGGTTCATGAGGGTCTATACCTCTTGATGTTTTACTTTTACATCCATGTTATTCAAACGGATGTTTTTTGTGTGGTCTGTCTGTGATGGTTCAATTCGTGAAGTGCATGAGGCATAGTACCACATGCGCCCCCGTAGTCTCGTAGACTCATGAGGGTCTATACCGCTTATTGGTAGCATTTGTATCCATATTCCTTCTGCGGATAATTAATTTCTTGTAGTCAGTCTGTTGTGCTTTCATTAAGAGATGCCATTTTTGACCACCGTCAGTAAAGGGATTTAAGAATGGAGCCAGATTGATGACAACGATTTAAGGACTGAACGATGACAAGACGATGACAAGTATCATTACAGTATTTTCGGAAAATAATTTAGTAATTGTCAGATGATGAAAACTGGAAGCACTGAGAGAAAATGTCAGGGAAGATCAAAAATAAAACCGATTGCAAAAGTTAAAGACCTTGACAAGTGTTTTCAGAATTGAGACAGATTGCTGAGGAGCAGATTAGTGTGGTTACAATAATCATTCTGAGATTTTGAGAATTGTAATTGAATTTGTAATCGATCTGTTATACTCTATAGGAACATCGCGATATCACGCTAAAATAAACAGAGACAATGTAAAATGCACACAGTCACGACGAATTTATTTCCTTAAAATCTGGATTAAAAAGTACATTTTTGTACGAAAGTTTTAAAGCCTTTTGCGGAATTTGTAGCGATCCCTGTCGGAATCATCACGACAAAAATCGCTCCCGACTGCCAAAGGGTTAAATGGTCAGACAAAAAATGTAATCTGCGGAAAACAGTACACAATCATACTGTACACAAGCAATTTCGAGCAATTTTGTTATATCAACCGATATTTTATGTGAAAATCGCACATTTTTAGAAAAAGGAGAAACGTCTTTTTTTTTTTTTTTTTTTTTTTAAATTACTGACACACACATGGTCTTGAAAGAAAAGGAGCAGCAATGACAATAATAGGAAACTTTGTTTGCTGAATTGAATCGGATGTCCGACGTGGTCATGCACAAAAATGCCCATATATATCAACTTAGAGCACTTACTTATTAAAACTATTACAACACCACGAATAATAATAATAATAATAATAATAATAATAATAATAATAATAATAATAATAATAATAATAATAATAATAGTAGTAGTAGTACAAGCAGCAGCAGCAGTACTACTATCTTTTTTTCTTATTTGTAATGTGTCACTAATTCCTTTTTCTTTTTCGTTAGGGGTGTGAGATAGGGGGTTGGGGGAAGGGTTGAAGGGGGGGGGGTGATTATAACATTTTTTTCGAATCATTCGAAGGGGGGTGGGGGAGGGGGAAGGTTGAAGGGGGTGGGGAGAGATTTAGAAGCATTCACGAATGAATTGACAGGAGGGATCTGTGGGGGGAGGGGGGGGGGGGAGAGGGGGGGAAGTGGGGGGAAGGGTTGAAGGGGGTGTGGGGGGAGAAAGATTTCGAAGCATTCACAAATGAATTGACAGGAGGGATCTGACTGGCACTAGAAACGACTTCATTAACTCATTCGCGGCCAGCCACATCCGGATGCGCGGCTTATGCCGCGAATCCGGATGCGGCTGGCCGCGAATGAGTTAAACCAGGCTGCTGCAGCAGCACTGCAAAATCGTGATGCTTCGGATCAAGCATACGTGAGGCGTTGTGAATTCAGTGAGAACTGACCACACTGGAGATGCAAGATGTGACTACAACCCGTTCACTTCCGAGAAAATATGAACACCACCCAGCAGCAAAAGGTATAGATCCTTATAAGCCCCTG
>BTPG01000008.1:124577824-124615324 GCA_036245525.1 Semisulcospira habei
GAAAATAGAGTTGAATGAGTTAAGTTTAACTCCTTTTCTTCTATTGACTGCAAACAAATAAACCATGGTGTATAAGTTTAACCCCTTTTCTGACTATGTCCATTGATTGAGTTTTTGAAACCTTTGTTAGTTCAACGCCAAAAAGCTCCAGCCATTCAAGGAACATGAAGACAAAGTGGGGCCAGCAAGAGGTATAGATCATCATGAGCCCCCGCAAGTGCGGGGGCTCATGAAGAACTATACCTCTTGCAGTTTGGTTGTATTCAAATTTTCTCCGCAGTCAGTGGTTTAAAACGCATTTAAAATGTCCCTAGTCAAATTGGCATCGGACAATAACTTTTTTTTGTTTTTAAATATTTGTTTTAATCTGAATTCGAATTACACTTAGAAAACGACTTCATCGTCATCGTCAACACCCCCCCCCCCCTCTGCCTCCCCCCAACCCCTCTTTTCCCTACACACACACACACACACACACACACACACACACACACACACACACACACACACACACACACACACACACACACACACACGCGCGCGCGCGCGCGCGCGCGCACTCTCTCTCTCTCTCTCTTTCTCTTCAATGATGGAGTCTGACAAAGGACAGAGAGAGGGAAAGAGAAAGACAGAGGAAGAGAGAGCGCCCATCGTTTAAGTCAATAAGTCTGGGAGGCGCCGAGTAGCGAGTCGTGAGCGATAGAGGTGTGCTGTAAGCCTCCTCTTATCCCCCCGAAATCCCTCGGACACTTGCGGGTGTTTTCAAGGTTCATCCCGGGATCGACTCCTCATACGTCACCAATCTGCAAGAGACTTAGATCTTCATGTGCCCCCGCATGCGCGGGGGCTCATGAAGATGTATGCCTCCTGCTGATTTATTTTCATCTGTGTTCTTCAGGCCAGGGAGATGTTAATGATTTGAATCTAGATTGGGCAAGAGACGGGTGTTTTGAGAATCAAGTCAGGAACTTCATCAGTGATCCAGCCCATCCCAAAATATGTAGATCTAAATATGCCAGATCTAAAATAACATACGCACATCCCTTCAGCAAAACTTACCTCACCATCTCTCAGCAAGAGGAGGTTGTGAGGATGTCCTCTTCACCAACTGATCAGGGGCGGTAAGCGAGCTGGTGGTCGCGGCTTGCGTCGCTTACCGCGCCTGACCGGGGTCTCAAAACAAGGATCTGCAAAGACTCAGCCAGGCACTTACAGGCGATGACTTTGGACTTAATGTTGAACCCGAATTCACGCGCTCCGGAGCCCCCGCAGTGTACTCAGTTAATGAAATGAGTCTTTGTTAATGTAATGAACCCACAATGGTGCAAACCCTCAGATTTTCCTGAGATTTCCCTCGCAAATGCGGCGAATTTGGTCAGAAGCTCTGCGCACACCGGGTTGCCTCAACAGATTTTTCGTCGTAGAATGGACGTTTGATCGAGTTTTTTTTCGGGTGAGAAGCGCAGACGTTTATAACAGTCAGCAAGAGACATAGATGCTCATGAGCCCCTGCGAATGCAGTGGCTCACGAGGATCTACGTCTCTTGCCTTTGGGTGGATTTTTACTGCACACACACAGGTTTACCTCCAACTTCTCTTAGAGTAGCGAAATATGGAGAGCTTGGGCCGAGATTAGAAAGGGAGCTCGCTCGAGTGATGAGTGTTGACCCCGAGTGATCTCCTCCTTATCTGGCTGCGCGCGCTGCATAATGACGCGTTGATGACACACCGAAAGGTGTGCACACAAGAGCAGATCCGCACATAATGATACAGTATGTGCTAATTTTGGTTTCTTGGAGGAGTTTCCCCCCACCCCCCCCCCCCCCCCCCCCCCCGCAGGGTCAAGCTAACATGCCATGGCACGTTTTTTACTTTCTTCCTTCACAACTGATAACGTATCATTCCTCTGTTGATTTATTTATTTATTTATTTATTTATTTATTTATTTATTTTTTATTTTTATTGCATTAAAGACTCTTCACTAACAGTAAACGTGCATTTTGAAATCTTTGTTAACTCATTCTACCCCAGACACACCACAGCAAGATATGGATCGACCATGATAGTTCAAGGGTTATGCCAGAATAGCTTGGCGCCCATAGGCGCCAAGCTATTCTGGCATCACCCTTGAACTAGCATGGTCGATCTGTGTCCTGCACTGCACTGCAGTCTTCAGAGGACAACAGCAAAATTTGGGGATTTCGGTCTTGGGGTACAAAAAGTTAATGCAACGACAATGAGCCCCAAACATCCAAGTAACATGGATAAAAAATGGGGCCAGCAAGAGGCATAGATCCTCACAAGCCCCCGCAACTGCCTGAGCTCATGAGGATCTGTATCTCTTGCAGTCGGGTCGTGTTCACCATTCTCGGCATTGACGGGCTTAACCGTCCCTGAAAGAGGTTATATCGACGACAGGGGGACAGAGAATGTCAGAACAGTTTTGGTCTGTTATTGGAATCATGCTTGCAGCTTTAATATGTCGTGAGTTCGATCAGAGCGCGTTGCCACACATGAGCAACGAGCTGTCACCATACAAATATTTTGCGACAGAATGTGTGTAGGTCTGTGACTTTTTGGACCTGCCGGCTTTATGCCCTTCACTGCCCCTGGAAGCAGCCTGTTGTAAACGTCACGTCAATTGAAAATTCCCAACCGCCCAAGGCACGATGGATACAAAGTCATTTCAGCAAGAGTTATAGATCATGATGAGCCCCCGCATCTGCGGGGGCTCATGATGATCTATACCTCTTGCAGTTGGGTGGTGTTAAGTTTTTCTTGGCAGCGACGGGGTTAAGATGATTCAGTGGAGTTTGAGCTGGCTAGACTGGATGCGTGAATCATTGCCCAAAAAGGGGTCCGGTGCTCTCACTTCTCCGGACTGAAAAAAAAAAAAAAAAAATGACTGCAGCAAGCAGTTTAAAAATGAGCAGACATACAAAGGTATCGGACAGACGCACATGGATACGCAAACGCAATCAGACAGATAGACTGACAGGCAGACGGACAGACAGGGAGACCGACAGATCCATAGACACAATCGAAGAAAAACAGACTCATACGTATATAATATGCTTAAAGACTGGCAAACTGACCGACATATTCTCTGATAGATACACGGACAGACAAACAGACAGATGATGATGATGAAACTTTATTACATAACGGTAGAAGTTTTGACAGATACAAATACGTCATTTTTCAAACTTGCCGTTTCTAACGTTCTACAACATGAAATATAATGAAGACAAACAAAAAATATTTAACGCAAACAAAAAACATAACTAAATAAGTACAGACACACGCAGTACAGAAAATTATACTACTAAGGTAGCAATAAACAAATACAAAAAAGGAAGTAACACTCCTCAGCACAAATTACATAGGAGAAAAATCATAGCACAGCAAAAACAAGCACAAAGTACCAAGAATCAAACATATATACACACACCTTTACAGCCATGTAAATGCACGCACTAACATATATACATTTACATAACCTTTCATCAGAATGACAGGATAAAAATAATATATCTAAGCAGTTTCCATCAGGTATATGTGTAGTTTTGTTTTAAAGGAGGAAAGGTGGGTTAGTGTTTTTAAATGTTGAGGAAGTGAATTCCATAAAAATGGTCCCGAAAAGGCTAGGCTTGATTTGAATAAGTCAATGCGAGGTAGTGGTAATCGAAGAGTACTGTTCCTCGAGGACCTTTCACACTGTCGTGGAGTAAATTTAGCTGTTAGATACTGTGGAGCTTTCTTGTGGAGAATTTTAAACATAAGTATGCACTTGTAAACGAGTTGTTGACGAAGGCCAAGAAGTTTGAGATTTTGCAGTTTTACAGCGGTAGGAATGGGTCTTATATCTACATGTTTAATGGCTCTTTTGTATAGTGAATTTAGTTTTTTGATATGCACATCACCGCTACCATCCCAAACAGTGGAGATGTAATCAACATGAGATTTAATGTGTGCATGAAAAAACATTTTTCGTGTATTTATGTCACTCACACTTCTCAATTGTGATAAAAGAAAAATATTTTTTGATAGACAGGCAGGCAGACAGACAAATCCACAGAGAGAGAGAGAGAGAGAGAGAGAGAGAGAGAGAGAGAGAGAGAGAGAGAGAGAGAGAGAGAGAGAGAGAGAGAGAGAGAGAGAGAGAGAGAGAGAGAGAGAGAGACACACACACACACCTACACACACACAAACGCATGCGCACATAAAAAATTATACGCGCACAGCACACACACACACGCAAACACACACACACATTTTATATATATATATATATATATATATATATATATATATATATATATATATATATATATATATATATATATATATATATATATATATATATATAGATAGATAGATAGATAGATAGATAGATAGAGAGAGAGAGAGAGAGAGAGAGAGAGAGAGAGAGAGAGAGAGAGAGAGAGAGAGAGAGAGAGAGAGAGAGAGAGAGAGAGAGAGAGAGAGAGAGAGAGAGAGAGAGAGAGAGAGAGAGAGACCCATCACCCCAACTCCGCCACCCTTCGGGCACAAACCCACACGCACGCACCCACGCACGCACGCACGCACGCACGCACGCACGCACGCACACACACACACACACACACACACACACACACACACACACACACACACGCACACAGAGCAGTCTGAGTGCGATTAAAGTGGCGTCAGTCCTAATGCAGTGTGTGTTCATCCCAAAGACTTGCTGGCAGAGAAAAGGGCACAAGGGCAGGTAATGCTCGCTTTCCCGAAAATTAGCTTGGTGTAAAGCTGGCGCTGATTCCCATTTATTAAAATAGCTAATCATGTTATGTCCCGGGCCCTATTCACCCCATCACGTACGATCCGGCACAGCCGTGTCCCGGACTGGTCTCGGCGAGTGGCTCGTCTCCGTGCTCCCAAAACGCTCTGTTTGAAATACAGTCGTACCCTTTTTACCCCCCAGACACCTTTCGTCATCTGCAAGAGGCATAGATTCTCATGAGCTCCAGGGGCTCATAAAAATCTATGCCTCTTGTAAATGTTGAAAATCTATGTTGTTCGCATGTTTCGACCACAAATTCGTCTTGAAGCTGAAGTACTCATCTAGGCCTGTTTCAAATACACTTGCCCCTTTTAACCTTCCATCTGATAGTTCCGCCTGAAAGAGGCATATATTCTCACAAACTCTTGCAGCTGTAGTTGTAACCAATCCTTTACAGCAAGAGACATAGATTCTCATGAGCCCCTGCATTCGCACTACAGCACTACATTAATCGACATTTGTCCGGCGGAAAAAAAAAACCCCCAAAACAACGCATACATTTTGTGTGGGAATAAACAATTGAGAACATATGCAAACACCCCCGGTGAATATTTTGTTGCTATTCACAGTTCACTCATATTATGTCTTTCAATGTGAGAAAATAAAAGTCAGGAAATTATTTATTTTAAGGTTAGTTTAACATTATTTTAGTGAGTTTAAAATCATTTAATAATCAGATATTTTGTTATCATCTGTTCACCTTATATTGGGGAGAGGCAGGAATGATCAGCAGACTAAACCTTTGATGCTCGGACAGAAAATGAGTAGGTATCTTGACAGAAATGAAACTGAACTGCAGAATTGCTCGCCCAGACCAGGCCAAAAATGTGCGAGCAAAACACGTAAAAAAATAAAGAAATCCCAACAAAGGAGGAAACATGCTTAGAAAGGACAATGACAACATCCCAATGCACAAAAGGTCATCGGGCCGACATCGGCCCGATGGCCTTTGCGCAATGGGATGGTGTGTTGTATTGCAATTGCGTCGTATTGTAATTACCCTGTTTCTTTCTTTGTTGAAATTGCTTTCCGCAGACCGTTACATAACATTCAGCTTTGAACGCCATACATAACTGTGTACTGTTGTGTGAGCTTACATCTTGCGGGCTAGAGTTACTGGAATACACTCGCCTGAAAGGACAAGCGGAATGAAAGGAAGAAGAAAATAAAAAGCTTCATTTTCCAACTATCTGACTACAGTAACTTTGACCTACTTGACTATCTACTCATGATGCGCAACGATTTTCGACTTTAATTCGTTCACACCACTCTCGCATAAACACCAGTACCGTAGAAGTGCCCGCACACGTTTGGGCTAAGCCGCAGGATTAACGTCTCCAACTCAGGATGCAATAACTAAATGGACCACGATGTGAGGGCACAAAATAAAGTCGGTCCTTTCAACACGTTTGTAGATACGGCCGAAATTGAAAGAATTTCTAAGATCTGCAAAAGACATAGATCTTCATGATCCAGCGGGAGGCTCATAATGATAAATGCCCTTTTTTGGCAAGGACAAATCCTATTTATGTCATGTTTCCAGAAAGATGAATATTATTGGCAGTTTAGGCCCAAAGTGAAAGCGTTTCGTCTGCAAAAGGCGTAGCTCCTCATGAGTCTTACTAGTCGCGGAGGCTTTTGACGATTTATGCTCCTTTGACTCATCGTGTTTCCAGAAAGAGGAATATTACTCGCAGTTTAGCTCCAAAGTGAAAACATTTCATCTGCAAAAGGCATAGATCCTCATGAGCCCCCGTGCAAACGTGGGCTTATGAAGATATATACCTTTGTTGGCAGGGACAAGTCCTTTTTGCCATGTTTCCAGAAGATACGAAATGCACTTCTCAAGTCCGGCACGGTGACGCCTCTTCGTCTCCAATCGAAACTATACCAGTGTACGGGGAGGAACGGACAAAGTGATGCGGTGGGTACAGCCAGCGCAGCCAAAGGTCCTCGGGCCGATGACGGCCGCAGTTGGCCCACGCACATCCGGGCCAACTGCGGCTGTCGCCGGCCCGAGGAAATTTGCTCATTGGGACGGCAGCCAAAGTACGGCTGAAGTGGGCACTAGGAGTTTTTGACGACATGAATGTTTCATGCAGTTTACAATATGTGTCTTTAGTTGTCACCAACAACAAATATATTTGTTAGTAAAGAGAGTAGGGAAACTGGGATTTGTGTAGCTTTGAATTTTGCGGTCTTGAGTTGTAAGGTAAAAAATCCCAGATCAACACAAATGTATCTGTAGTCGATGGTTTTATTTTTGAAATACAGAGTGGGAAAATGAAAGATGAGGAGCGAATTGTTTTATATTCTGCTTATTCACTTTGAGAAAGGGTTTTAACCCGCAAATTTAATCAATCGTGTTGTAATTGTCCTTTTTTAGCGTGTGTCTTTGTTGGGATTTTCTTTGATGGTTTTATTCTAGATTTTGATTCAGTATGCCACAAAACATTGTCGTTGGCAAATTGGTAGAGTACTCGAAAAAGACCTGGCGAGCATATGCTTTAAAAAATCTAGTAGTCTGTCATTTTTTGATAGCCTATTACATAAGAATGTGTCTAAAGTTTTGTTCCCGTCTAGAAGTTATGTCTGCTTACTATGAGGAAAAACACGTCGCCATCATATCTGGTTCAGCTGTTGCATGCTGGGTAAAAAGTTGACATGAATACGTTTTAAGTTTGTCTTCAGAAGGCCGTGAATAGCTGTGGAAAGAATGGCGAATCCTCGACTCTGCATGTCCGACAAGGATAGCTTTCACGAAATCAGATTTTCCATGAACTGCACAGCTTCCCGTTTGATCTCGTGATAAAGCCAGGCGCGTGCGCACAGAGAAGGACTTCAGTATCCGCGGCCGTTTGAAGTCAATTTTATGCCGTGCAGTTCTAAAGCCATCTCCTAAACCTGCAAGAGGCATAGATCCTCATGAGCCCACGCAGAATGCGTGTGCTCATGATGATCTATCTCTCTTGCTTATACCCTCTCGCTAGCCTGTTTACATCCGTGTTAGTTAGGTTGGGTGAACTTTCAGGTGGTTGTTCGTCACTGAAGTTAATATTGAGTAGTACCTGAAGGGAGTGACGCATACCTGCAAGAGGCATTGATCCTCATAAACCCCCGGAAGTGCGGGGACTCACGAAGATCTCTGTCTCTTGCATCTATCTTCTTCCTGGTACTTGTTAATCTGTGTTAAAAGAAAATGCTCGTTAGTCGCTTGAACAAGTTGAAGTTAATACTGAATAGTTCCAGAAGGAAGTGACGCGTGTCTGCAAGAGGCATAGATCCTCATGAGCCCCCGCAACTGCGGGGGCTCATGAGTATCTATGCCTCTTGCTGACTTTAGTTACATCCGCACTGCTACAGCTTAGAAGGAGACACCCCTCTCCACTTTTCCGGCCGTCCCCCTCTCTGTCACAACCGTTTGAAGTTAAGGATATGTGTGTGTTTCTCGACCTTCCGCTATTGGGGTGGTATTTGTGAAATGTACCCGTGCATTAATTAAATCACTCCTGCTTTTCTTACGCGAACTGAGGCACAGGCGAGGCGTCGACCAAGAAAGTTCAGCGACAGTGCTCGGAGCACTAGACATACTGGTTGTCTCCCTCGATTCGCTACCGCTGATCGCGGTAGCAAATCGAGCGAGACAACCAGTGCGGGTTCTAGGCCTATGGTCCAGAATTATAGACAAGCACACATGTCACCGTGATCCCTCGCAATATGTCCGGATTTCGCTGAAGAAACGACACCCCTTTTTCCCCTTCCCACGCCTGTCCAATCCTCTCGGTATTTTGAGTATTTGTACGGCTGAGTGTATGAATGACTTCTTTAATAGGCGGGTACTTGTAATTTTCGCTGGTTGGTGTGATTCTCTAGTAAGGAATTAGAGCTGAATGCAGTGTAATCCAGAAACAGGTAAACAGATTATTAAAGGATATTTGACATTTTTCATTGTCAAAAGTCTGTTTGAGTTTTTTTTAATGGCATACTGAAAAGAAAAATAGGCCACCGCCCAACTGCAAGAGGTATAGATCCTCATGAGCCCCCATCGATTGCGGAGGCTCATGCGGATCTATACCATTTGCTGAAACCACTTTGTATCCATGATCTTTGGACGGCTGTTTAGCATTGAATTAACAAGGATTTCAAAAACACAATATGCGTCATCTGGCAGTGAAGGCGTTAAAGACATCAATAGGAGACATACTTAAGACAATTATTGCTTTTTTCTCTCCATAGAAATCTACATAATATGCCGGTACTTTATTTTTCTTAATGAATTGCGTAAAAATACATCTACAGCAATTACTCCTTAACTCATTGTACCCCAGACACACCACAGCAAGATAAGGATGGACCATGATAGTTCAAGGGTGATGCCAGAATCGCTTGGCGCCTATGGGCGCCAAGCTATTCTGGCATCACCCTTGAACTATCATGGTCGATCCGTGCCCTGCACTTCAATGCAGTCTTCAGAGGACAACGGCAAAATTTGGGGGGTTCGGTGATGGAGTAGAATGAGTTAAGGTGTATAATAGGATAATAGGGTGAGGAGGCGGGCAGGTGGGCATTCATTTCGAATGAGTTCGTCCGGTCAACTAGATCATTGTTATCAATCTCCGAGAATCTATTAATTTATTTCATTACCTGGCTGTGTATTTAAATGATCGTTTATCCGCGGTCATTTGCATATCCGGATTAACGGTCGGACAGATTTTGTTGATATTACTCCCATTACATCGGCCATACTATGCTGGTCTTTTGTCCTTGCCATACGAAGAATTGCAAAGCAGGAATGCGTCTTTCGCTTGAGGTGTATAGACGAAAATGGACACTAGCAAGACGCAAAGATCTTCATGAGCCCCCGCGAATGCGGGGGCTTATGAAGATCTATGCCTCTTGCAAATTATTTTGCTAAGGAGATTGTGGAAGAAAAGCTGTGCCAAAGTGTAGACTTTTACAGCATATTACGCATTAGAGCTAAATCCGAAATTCATCTGGCTTAAGACCTTAAATCCGCGCTTCATCCCTGAAGGGTGCGCTTTATTTGACAACTCGACAGCGCCACCATGCACAAGGTTCATTGAATTGATCTTTTTGTGACACCAGTTTTTACAAAGTATATCATCGGTTGAATTCACTGCGAATGTCCAAATGTGAGGAAGACAGATGTAAATGGATTCAAAAGAGACATACATTTTAATTATCAAAAATACAAAACTTAGGAATGAATTAGAGAAAGAGAGAAAAATTTTAATCTCGTATGATACACTAAGTATCCATAGTGTGTCTGATCCTCACAGATCTTCATGGATGCAATATCTACGAAGCTAACAAGACGTATAGATACTCTGTATATTGCGGGGAGTTCATGAGGATCTGTGACTCTTGCAGATGGGTGACGGTCACTAATGGAGGCGTTATTACACCAGTTGTTTGGTCGATTGGATTTGCGACCGTTATTGCATTAGTACAATTCGGTCATTAAACTAGTCCACGTACACCGTCATCAACCCTTTCAAACGCTTCCTTGCCACTGGACGCATATTCTGTTTCTGAAATCTGTGTTCGTTCAACGGCCAATAACCGCAACCGTTCAAGGAACGTGAATATAATTGGTCTCAGCAACAGGCATAGATCCTCATGAGCCCCCGCAATAGCGGGGGCTCATGAGAATCTATACCTCTTGAAGTTGAGTGCTGTTTGGATTTTTCTCGGCAGTGAATGCGTTCAAGTTATCGCATTTGAGCACGTAGACACCGGTAATGTATTAACCCCTTAGCGCACGCAGCACCAGTTCTACATATTGCAGTACGTGTGGCTGCAACCATAAAGGGGTCAAACTTCTTCAATATAACCCCTTTACCTCTCTCCCAAATTTCCTCTCACATCACAGTGCTCGCCGCAACACATCATTTTCCTGCTAACATGCTCTTATATATATATATATATATATATATATATAAGAGCATGTATATAAAACATGTGTGGACTTCAGGAAATACACTATATTATAAAGGTCACATATTTAAAGCTTTAACAGAGATTGTTTTTGTATGCATTTATATTTGTTGTTTTTGTACATATTTGGCCTTTTAGATGGCAATGGTACTTACAAAATTACGATGATCAGCAAAACTGTGGGAAAAAAAACCAAGTCAAGCAATTCTTTCTTTATTTCACTTAGTCCTGATTGCAAGCCCCTAAAACGTTCAATCTACGCCAGACCTGTGGGTAAAAAAAATCCCCAATACATTATAAACGATCAAATTTAAGTGAATGTCAACAGCACTGAAATCTGTCAGCGGTACGTCCGCATTTGGCGCTGATAAAACACGAAAGTTGTCCCCTCTTGCTTGACAGCACTCTCCTGTCAGTGAGATAAGTTGTTCCTTTTCGTGTAACAACCTTAAATGTCGTCTGCTCGGAACCCTGAATATCTCACCATAATTAAACAATCTCTGCACAGTTCGCTATCGAGGTTCTGATTTCTTCAAGAGGCATAGATTTTCATGAGTCCCTGCTGTCGCAGGGGCTTATGAGAATCTATGCCTCTTGCTTGTGAAGTATAGTTTCAGGTGTTGCTATAACTGAGAATGGTGCTTGGGGCTGAACGATCTGATTAAGCGCTACTGTGTTGAGGGTTTGGGATAGGGGTCTGGGTAATTTATACTAGTGTGACATTCTTTCCCTCTGGGTTGTCACAAAAATCAAGTGTCACAGGGGGAAGTTGGCGGTGACAAAGTGCATTGGGTGTGAGTTGGGGGAGGTGATGGTGTATGTGTGTGTGTGTGTGTGTGTGTGTGTGTGTGCGTGCGTGTGTGTGTTTGTGTGTGTGTGTGTTTGTGTGTGTGTGTGTGTGCGTGTGTGTGTTGTGCGCGTACATGTGTGTGTGAGTGTATATGTGCATGCGTGTGCGTTCATGCGTGTTTGTGTGCACGCGTGTGCGTGCGTATTTGTGTGATAGCATGCGTGTGTCTGCATGTGTTTGTGCGTGCATGTCTGCATGTGTGTGTGTGTGTGTGTGTGTGTGTGTGTGTGCGCGCGTGCGTCTATGTATAATTGTGCGTGTATGTGTGTGGTTTGTAAGTCTGTGTATGTGTGTGTGTGTGCCGTGTAAGTCTGCATGTTCGTGTGTGTGTGTTAGTGCGTGCGTTTGTGTGTGTGTGTGTGTGTGTGTGTTGTGTAATTCTGCATGTTTATGCCTGCGTGTGTGCGTGTGTGTGTGTGTGTGTGTGTGTGTGTGTGTGTGCGTGTGTGTGTGTGTGTGTGTGTGTGTGTGTGTGTGTGTGTGTGTGTGTGTACACGTGCGCGCGTGCGGAGCACGGTTGGGATGTTTGCAGTTTTAGTTTCAAGTAATTGCAACTGATTGTAGTTGAGTACAGTTTGATATTATTTATAATTGTTTTCTGCAATATACAGTATATACAAAGATCTGTCAAACTTTAATTGCAGATGTGGGGTGTTTACAGTCCTATTTTCAACTGATTATAGGTGCTTACAGTTTCATATTACGTACAATTGTTTTGTCAGTAATAAGTAGTCTACAAAAACAGCAAACTTTGATGTGACCGGAGTGCGACTGCCACTGATTACCTCAATCTGTCAAAATATATTTGAAGGCTCCGGCCATCGTCAAACAAAGGAGGGCACAGACTTGTGACTCGTGTAGATTAATTCTTTTAGGGCACACCCAACTGCAACAGGCATAGTTTTTCATGAGCCCCCGCATGAGCGCGGGCTCATAAAAATCTAGGTTCTTACTTGTGTCATTTGCATTTTTGTATCTCGGGAGCTGAATTGCAATGATTTTCGGAGAGGTATGACTGGGGTACAATCAATTATGCAGGTGCGAATCCCTGCCGGCGGAGGACATAGTGAGATGACACATTTGTGACAGGAAGAGCGTGCGGACCCTCAGACAACTAACACATTCTGCAAACAGTTTTACATTGTGTGTCAGTATATGTCAGCTTTTCGTTACAATCACCTTTATAAATTAAGTTACCTATATATTTTATTGCTTCCGTTCCATTCAGTTCAGTTCGGTCAAGATAGGATCTTTGCGCTCGGAATTACCCACGTGCGCTCCATCAGAAGAAGTCTTTGAAGTTTTTTTTTCGATATCGCGTCAATGTTGGTCTGGTTTACTATGCAAAGAAAAACATAAACGGAGAAAGAAACACACTTAGAAAAGACAGATACAACACATTTTATTAATATTTTGGGAATCTTTTTCAAAATAGACAACAAACAAGTATAAAATTCAGTCGATACTTATCTTGTCAAAACAGACAAACAAAAACGAAATATTAATAAATCTTTTCTAAGCGTGTTTCTTTCTCCCTTGGATTCTTCTCAACATTTTACGCTCTTGGCAGTCACCTTTTTGGTCTGGATTTTTGTTTACTGTGGATCTTTCAAGGCCTGATGCATACTGGCTGCTAACTTCACGCGCACAGAAAACAACGGAGATTATTCGAGCGGTTTCTAGACTCTTCGGTATTCAACTCCGTATATCAAAAGACAATCAATTCCGCTCTCTGTGCGAACGATAGCGAAAACTTACTACAAAGGTACGTGATTCGTAATCAAGATAGCTCAAATAAATATCGGATCGTTTCCTACGATTAATACACACATGCTCCCAAAGAACAACACAACCACAATCGTAACAATAATTATTGTGTGTCGTGGTGACTCTGTATTTCATTCCAGTCGCTTTCGTAATTTAACTCATTCAACCCCACGCACGTATTTTCCAAATTTTGGAGGCGTCATTTAACGACTATGCGCCTATTGCAGGAGATGGATCGACCATGATAATTCAAGGGTAGTGCCAGATTAGCTTGGCGCCGACAGGCGCCAAGCTAATCTGGCACTACCCTTGAATTATCATGGTCGATCCATCCCCTGCTGTAGTGCGTCAGGGCTGAATGGGTTAAGATAGGCGTACTATATAACTTCCTTGTACCAGCAGTAACAAATACAACAAATATTTGTACAGTGTGTGTCGCCAAAACTCTACCTTTCTTTGCCATCACTGACCTTTATGAACCAGGATCATTTTTATCGCATCATTAGAAAGCTAACACATAGCGCAAACATTTGTATTGTGTGTCCATTTATAACTCTGTCTTTCGATAAATCACTTTAATACACTAGGCAATGCTTTCTTACTTCATTACGCCACTTTCACATTTATCAAACAGTTTTGTATTGTGTTTCGTTTTAACTCTGTATTTCGTTGCATTTACATTCGTTAACACATTCAAGGCGTGCTGCATCCGGATACGCGGCTTAAAGCCGCGTATCCGGATGCAGCACGCCTTGAATGTGTTAATCTAAATATAACTTATTCTAGCATGGGACCAGTATATGCTGTGAATTTGACTATGTAATTTTAGCACACTGATATTGCTTTGTCCTTTTTCAATCCGTTTGTTTTTGTTGTTGTTGGTTATTCTTTCTTGCGTTTGACGCTTGGCAATCAATTTCTGGTCCTAATTCACAAGACGCGTCACATAGACAGCCTTGTACATTTTATTTTTCACATTATCTTCCGGTATATAATCCATGTTATGCTCCAGGAAATTAACTGGATATGAAGAAAAAAAAATATGTGAAAAAAACCCAAATAAAACCTTTAACATTGAAATGTATAGCTAACCAAAATTCGCCATTTTGAGTTTGATAATTGTATTTGTTTTCCTCCCTGCGTCACACGACCAGTCACTTTAGCGCAAACCGTACCATGTGACCTTGATATAAAAACCCCTGTAGCGAAAAATGGCGGACGTTTTGTAGCCCTCTCGATGACGCATCTTGGATGCCAGTTTTGTTTTATAAAAGATCGCCAAACGTTCTAAAGTACAAAGTTACTTAGTGTTGTTCGAAACAACAAGCTGACATTCAGTACTGGAGACGGCAACGTCATGACATATTTTAAATTACGTCATAAGTCATAAAGGTATATTCTTTTGACGTCACTCATGTCTGGCGTGATCCAGGTCGCGAGATGACTTCTTGATTTCTTTTACGAAAATAGTGGAGGAATGAAAACAAATACGTTATTGGTCGGAGGGGTTCGCTGCACGGGAACCATTGTACCCCTCAGGCCTTCGGGGTACAATGTTTCCTTTCACCTCCCTCAGGCCTACAAGGGTCCGTGTAGCATACCCTTCCGACCAATAACTTATATTATCAACTCCTACAGCACATGCGGTCTTTGACCGATACTGTGACACTGACGATAACCAGTGCGACTTGAGTATAACAGTTCCGGTACCAACTGAGCCATCACGTACCGCTATGTATCTTCCTCCCACGCAGGTCATCATCAAAGGCTGCTTGTCACGGCTTCATTCAACACAGCGTCCCTTCCCCTCCGCCCGCGTCCCCAACTCATTATGTGCCAGGTCATGCCTAACTCGTGGGCGCCAGGTGGGGGCATGCAGTCAAGGAGATACATCTAACGTTGTTTAAGAGGCAATAGGAAAGGATTCTCATTAGCCATTGCTCATGAGAATCTATGCCTTTTGCAAATGGAAGAGACAGGTTTGGAAATAAAGTACAGCCGCCTTTGAGTAACCACTTTTGTTTTGCAAGAAGAGTGGCCTTAAAAGACAGCAATTGCGTCCAGGAAAGTCGTGAAGGACGAAAGTTGTCTCCTGTCATTAAATACCATCATTTGGGTGGCTACAGACACAGTCACAGCTAGAGCCACCTAAATGATGGTTTTAAATGACAGGTGATCTCTCGAAAGGGTGGACGCTCTGCTGTATAGCCAGCGTTAGTACACGTACGCGTGCTGGAGAGGTTTAGAGTCTTACTCTTAACAATGACACAGACAAGTTTACCATTTAACATGACTATAGAATGAACTTACGTATGTGACCAGATCTTGTGGACACATTGACTCTAGAATAACAGTCTGAATGTCTAGGCGACAGTGGATGCATGAGGATCAAGTCCTCTTGCTGACACTACATTGTATCCATGTTCCTAAGACACCAGGGGATTTTTGCGTTGATTAACACAGAGTGTTATAAAGAAAGACAGTCTGCGACCACTGGCTGTGAAGGGTTAAAAAATATACTAGAACCCATATGTCTTTTAATGTTAGCCGAGGTATCTAGGCTGTTCAGTCTTCGGACAATTTTACCTTGATTTTACTTACACACTCTGTAGACCCATCCCTGTATGCGCCAAACCCTTCTTACTTCTACAGACACAAATTCTCAATTGAATTCATGACACCTCTGCCTTGTTCCGGTAGCCTTGCTGGTAGCCTACCAACATCTTCAGTGCAAAGGCTCTGGAAGGACTGCTTCCTCAGTCTAGGGACACCATCTGGGTTCTGCACCTCAGACTGTAGACCTTCTCCTACGTCATTGCAAAGGACCGTCACTGAGCAGACCAGCCCGCGACCTTGCGGCTTGACCCCGTTAAGTCGCCCATGTTAGGAATCAGCAGTAAATCCAGTTAGTCCGTGATGGTGTGAAAAGAGGTTTCGTGAATTGTCAGTTCCCGTAATGGGCTGAACCCTCAGCAACATGGTAGCAAATACAAGGACAGTGGAAAACGGTTCCCACATCTGCAAGAGGCATAGATTCTAATGAGCCCCTGCTTTAGCAGGGTCGCGTGGGAATCTATGCCTCTTGCTGGTCGGGGAAGACCTTTCATGCACAGCACCACACCTCGAACGACGGTATGGTGAGCTATGGCCAAATACAAGGACGTCTAAAAAAAGCTTAAACATCTGTAAGAGCCATAGATCCTCATGAGCCCCTGCTAAAGCAGGGGCTCATGAGGATCCATGCCTCTTGCTGATTCACTGCGAACGACTGATAGGCTGTTTTAGCTCTTTATCTTGGACGGACGAAGGGACAGGGATCCGTGACGACATACAATCATACAAGGACAGCTCGGTTCACGTTACATCTGCTAAAGGCATAGAATCTCATATATTCTCCAAAGCCCCAGAAACTTGTAGAAACTATGTTTCGTTGCTGAAGGGTGCTACCTTGTTAACTCAATGACCCTCAGATCGACAAGACCTTTGGGGTTTAGGCGTGAGGCTGGCTACAACGACCAGTTGAGAGCACCTCCGGCTCTCTGTCTCTCTCTCTCTCGAGCCGAGCGCGCGGCACAACCTCGCTGTGTTTACCTGAGTAACAAGCCATGTTTGATCGGCAAGGTAAATTTGTTTTAGCGAAGATCACCTGTGATTATTGTACATTTTTTGAGATCCTCAGCCCCTTTGAAGTGGCCCCCGCTCCGTGTTTGCTGCGATTGCCTCTTTGAACTTCAAACCCTCCATGTTTGAACCGTTTGGGTTCCACTGCGTTTCGTGCCCAGGTGATTCACGAGGGCCTTTTTCGTGCCCAGGTGATTCCTCAAGAGCCCTTCGGAACATTTCTTGCAGACATGATTCCTAGAGAAATTCACTCTATTTTTTAAAAGCTTTTTTTGTCAGCTCGGTGAACAAGGGGTTGACAAGAAATATTTTGACTGAATAAAGGGTTTCTCTGAGACAGTCTGAGAGAGAGAGAGAGAGAGAGAGAGAGAGAGAGAGAGAGAGAGAGAGAGAGAGAGAGAGAGAGAGAGAGAGAGAGAGAGAGAGATCCTTCCAGCAAAGAAGCTTTCCATTCAAAGACATCAGCCCAGACGAATTTCCTCTGTCTGACGATCATTGAAGCAAGATGCATAGATTCTCATGAGCCCCTTCGACTGCAGGGGCTCATGAGAATCTATGCTTCTTGCAGATGTTAGGTATCTGCTGCTGAACTGCATGTAACTCCTACTATTTTTTGGCTGTGACGGCCGTTTGACCATGTGCAATGGTAAATAACGAGCCCTCGTGGAAGGCGACCCCACTTCTCTGAACGCGTAACGTTCACATCTTCAGCAGAACCTCCACGACCCCCCTCCGCATGAAAACCTTGAACGTAAACGACTCCACATTTCTAAGATGCTACTACCCATTTGCATGAGGCATAGATCCGCGTGAGGCCCCGCAAGCGAGGGCTCATGAGGATCTATGCCTCATGCGGGAGTTTACTGAAGGAAACAGTCTTTCTTCTGACCCTGTTCCTCAGTCTTGTGTTTTGGCGGTGTTTCTCTCAGAACTGGTTGTTCCTTCTTTCTCTGGTTTTCCGGCGACTGCGGAGGGTCATGGCGATCCATGCCTCTTGAGGGTCAGTGATTTTTACTGCAGAACTGTTTTCTTTCTTCTTCATCTGGTTCTTGGGCGCTCCTGAAGGACTCGCATGCCCAGGTGTTCATGGCTGCTTCTGGTGTTTTGGAGTGGGACCGTCCACACACCTATCGCTCCAAATAAATACCAACTTCCGCTGAATCGCCACCTTTTGGGCTATGTCAAAATCCTCTAATTGTGACGGTCAGACCGCCACCCCCACCCCCTCCAGTATAACAATAGATAAATAGATAGTCTACTGCATTTATACTCATAAGTCCCCGATCACTTTGTGCCAGTGGGACATAAAAATGGAGTAACGAACGATTTGTACTCAATGCGCAGCGACATCAGGTAACAGTTCTTACCAGTAGAGGTTTATGTAGCTCTTTGGCGGTCTTAATGACTGCAAACCGCAATGTAGCCTTTGTGCAGAGAACTGTAGAGAAGAACCCAACGGAGAAAGAAACACGCTTCGAAGAAAACTGTAGTCGCCTTCTAAGAGATGGAGAAGACTATTTATTACCAGGTGTATTTGCAGGACAGAACTCGATGTTGCCGCAACAGGTCTCTGACACAGAAGAACAAGAAATTGTTCTTGAAAGACACAGCATACCATCCAGCACAGAGATTAGGGTATGTGTGTTGAGATGTGATTAGTGAGGACACGTTTACGCCGAACGACTCCCAACAACTAAAGCGAGCGAAATCACGGCGGTAACCAACTTCTACAATAAGCATAGACAACACTCCAAAAATTTCCAAGAGGCATAGATCCTCATGAGCCCTTCGGGCTCATGAGGATCTATGCCTCTTGGAAATTTTTGGAGTGTTGTCTTTGCTTCTGGTGCAAACTGGTTACCGCCGTGATTTCGCTCGCGCTATTGTTAAAGTAATTCGGTGTAAACGTAACTTCACTATTGTGAAATTTGCGGCTCTCAGGCGTAAAGTCCAAAATCACAGACCAGCCCATATTTTTGTCTCTGTCGTGTGAGCCTGAGACCTAGGCGCTATATTCTTGCGTGAAAGATCTCAACTTTAAACCTAACTTCCATCTCTCTTTAGTGTCGTGTCTTTCGAATAACTTTCATAATGACAAAATATTTTCAGCACTAAACTTTTAACGCCCTTTTGATTTGGCACATTCGTGACCGTGAGGGTCTATCTGCACATCTAAAGCTACAAAGCACACATAAAGGTCAAAATGAAAAAAAAAATTGTTTTATAATTTTTTAGAGTATAAGCCAACATAAAGGTGTGTGCCAATGATGCACGTAAGCTTCCATGAATTTGTATACATTTTTCAGGTGGCTGAGTAAGCTGTTTTGGATTAAGGGGGCTCAGAGGGAGTTTAGAGAAGGGGATTATGAGAGGAGGAGCAATCTGAACAAGTTGAATTTTTGTGCTATAAAAAAACGTCAACACTTAATGTGGGGACGTCCTTTTGCTTATTTCTATCTCGTCAGCGATTAGAGACATGCACCTGATACAACATTTTATTTTGCTCAGTTGTTTTAAAGACAAATTTAACCCTTTCCCTGTAAAAAAAAAAGTCAACACCGCCCAACTGCAAGAGGCATCCTAGTAAGCAAAAGTCGTCGGGCCCACGACGGCCGCAGTGGGCTCGCGCTCGGCTGTGCACGGACCCACTGCGGCCGTCGTGGGCTCGAAGACGTTCTGCTGCTGGGGTTAGAATCTCACAAACTCCAGCACCTGCATGGGCTCATGAGATTCTTCTGCCGTTGTGTATGTGTGTCCTTGCTGAGATTTTATGTCGCTTGCTCTTTGTTGCTGAACGTACAATGGACAGAAACACAACTTGTTGCCACTGACACTGAAAGAGTCGAATGCTGAAAGTGCGCTTCAAAACACACCCAGTTTCAGCAGAGACAGATCCGCTCTGTTAGTCCTACTCCAAGGTTGTCCCCGCTAAGATGTCCAGCGTTTCTGCTCCAATCGTATCTGTAACCACTATCTCCTCTTTCATGAACACAGACTAAATGGGATTGATGCTGACCAGCAAGAAGCATAGATCCTCATCAGACTCTGCTTCCGCAGGGGCTCATGAGGATCTATGCCTCTTGCATGTGCAGGGATTTGTTTAGGACCTCAGCAACGGATTCCAGGAATGATGAACGCTGGACATAGCGTCCGTAGTGTGAGCTGTGGTTATGCCTTTGAAACTGTTGCCGTATTGGATTTTTGAAAGGGTTTTGATCCACTGTTTTTATGTAGTCTTGGAGGAGTCCGTCTGTTTTTTTTTTTTTTTGTTGGTTTTTTTGTGGTCTGTCTACGTCTCGTTTTTATTGCTATCTGCGCTACAACTGTGTCAGAAGGTTTGTGAAAGACAGGAGGCGTCTATCGGACAATATTTTAAAATAGCTATTTGAGCGGAAAAAAATAATGAATAAATGAATAAATAAACAAATCCATGTACCCATCCATGAATCCATGAATCTATGAATCCATCCATCCATCCATCCATCCATCCATCCATCCATTCATCCATCCATCCATCCATCCATCCATCCATCCATCCATCCATCCATCCATCCATCCATCCATCCATCCATCCATCCATCAATATTCCTGCCAAACGACGACGATGAAATGTAATTATGCTTATGGTGGATGACAACGTTGTTGCTGTTGTTGTTGATTATTATGACGCTAATGATGATAAGGACGACGGTGGCAACGGCGATGATGACAGTTGGAAATAACGACGATTATGATGATGTTCACGATGATTATTATTTTGATCCGATAACAGCCAGTAGACTGAAATGAAAAACAAACACACAGTCACACAAGTCAGAGGCTCCTCCGCATCGGTTAACTACATTCAAGACGTGCTGCATCGGGATACGTGGCTTTATGCCGCGTATCCGGATGCAGCACGTCTCGAATGAGTTAACGTAGGAATGAAAGGCAACAATGAGCTGTACAATTGTGTGAGCGTGTGTCAGTTAGCATAGCTAGGTGGGACAACGCACCTGTGAAACGAGTTAGTGTCGGAAACACCTGCAAAGGGGGCACCTCTGTTTGTCTGTCATCCGGTATACCAACAGGACCAAGAAACTAGCACGAGTTGTCCCTTGACTGCGGATCCTCAGCTTCGTGGTGTACAATAGTACGTGGGCCCCGCCTGAAATGGCGTCACGGTAGGTGAATGTATGGCTTGAATATTCTTGATTTGCTTGGGTATACAAGAAACGTATTCGAAAGACATATATAGCGCTCATCCATAACAAAAATAAAAAGATAAACAAATGGAGGAACAAAATATTAAAGGAAAAACACTGAAGGAAGGAAAGGGAAAGAAAGAAAGAACGAACGAATTCACGAACAAATAACACGAGGAATGAAGAAAGAAAATAAACCCCGCACTCTTACGACGATAACAATTAAAAAAAGGATATTATCAATCAATATGGTCGTGATTCTACTATGCACAGAAGTAAAGTTTACTGCCTTATTTCTTTAAGATTTAAAAAAATCTAAGCATGGATACGATATTCACACAAATAAATGTGACTCCCAAGAGTGTAAACGCAAAGAAACCCCCCAAAAAAGAAGAAACACGTTTAGAAAAAGGACAAACACTAAACATTTTACTCAACAAAGAAGAAACACGCTTAGAAGGTTTAAGCACAATCCAACTTTTGCGCGTGTTCGTGTTTCTTCTTTGTTGGGTACTTCTTTCTCAACAATGGTACGCCAATGTTTCTGTTCAAAGATACCATATTCTCTTCACAATCGACCCCCAACCGGGACTGTGTATGTTGCTGTCAAGAACTGGATTAAAAGCGGTAGATTTTCAGAATAAAAATGAGCACCATTTAGCTGCAAGATGCATAGATCCTCATGAGACCCCAGGGATTCAAGAGATTGCAAGTTAGCTGTGCTGGTGTTCAGGCAGATTGTGTTCTTTGGCGTTAGACCGTACACTGATTTTAAGACAACTTCATGGGCAATTGCGGTGCAGGGATTAACTAATTCGAGACGTGCCACATCAAGATACGCGGCTTCAGCCGCGTATCCGGATGCGGCACGTCCCGAATGAGTTAAACTTTGACGGATCTTCGCGCAAGTGCATGGGTGTGAAGCACTCTTAGAGGTCTCCTTGGAAGACCAGACAGTGACAGTGGCCATGAATGAAATGTCTGAATGTCTGAATCACATCCGCTTGAGCAACATGGCTATACAAATTAACCATTCGACTGCTACTGACGACACTGCTCGACGGAAAAGACGCGTAACTGCGCGTCTTTTCCGTCAGCAGTATTGTCAGCAGCAGTCAAGGGGTTAAAAATGTTACCGGATGTGTGAATGTCGGATTTTTTTTTTCTTACTTTCATAATGATAACTAAACAAAGTTTCGTCAGCTATTGAAATATATTTCTGTGGACAAAGCGTGAAAAATATTTGTGTGTGTGTGTTTTAACTCATTCTACCCCAACACCGAAATCCTTAAATTTTGCCGTTGTACTCTTAAGACTGCATTGTAGTGCAGGACACAGATCGACCATGATAGTTCAAGGGTGATGCCAGAATAGCTTGGCGCCCATAGGCGCCAAGCTATTCTGGCATCACCCTTGAACTATCATGGTCGATCCTTATCTTGCTGTGGTGTGTCTGGGGTAGAATGAGTTAAGTCACCATCATCGTGAGCATTCAGCTGGCTACAAAATGTGAATACATTTTTCGTCGCTTTCGCTTTCATGTGCAGTGAAAATGAAAGGCATTGAACTAAAAATTACTAACATCATCAATTTAATACAAGTGTCAACTATTTGTTTGTTGGTGTGTAGTTTTAGACTTTGGTTCATAACCGTAATGTTCAAAATCATAGAACATCAAACATTTATAAACGTAATACCGTAGTCGCCGACTGACATCCTTGATCATAAAGTAGCAACCAGGTATACACGCAATATCGCCAGATTCAAGATTCATTCACAAAATCCAAATCCCTTTAAACCCCTCGTCCCCTTTCCTCGTATGACTTCCACAATGATATAGCCATTACTTTAAGCCTGTCGAACTCACGACCTATGAAAAAGGACCAGGCAATAACCGCAGATGATGATATTAATCACAGTGTCAGAAACGCGCATGCGTCGTGACCGTTTCCGTCATAGACACCCGGATGTAATTTGAAGTCAGCAAGAGGCCCAGATTTTCATGAGCCCCCCCGATTTAGCGGGGATTTCATGAAGATCTACGCCTCTTGTAGATGGATGATATTCGCTGAAAATTGTTGAGTATTAAAGTGGCGACGGGCAAAGGTCTACCGGCGAGGGGACTTGCTTTATCTTGGTGTAGACGCGGGGCAACGCGGAGCGAACCATACTCTCAGTCACACCCCACGTTGCTGTTTTCTCGAATTCTATCACGCCTCTGATCGGTCATGATCTAATGCCCTCTTAAATCTCCACACCTTGTGTTAGTTTCGACGGTATGGAAATTCCTTCTGTTAAATTTAATGCGGTCTGGAAGGGGTGGGTGTGGGTGGGCAAGGGAGCCCTTCGGTCAACCCTTAACATCTGCAAGAGGCGTAGATTCTCATGGGCCCCTGCATTCGCAGGGGCCCATGAGAATTTACGCCTCTTGCTGGTAAAAAGTCAGGTCTGTTTACAAAGTCGACTTCGCTTGTAGCAAGATGTGATATAACAAAAATTAGATACAGTAAACTTCGGGTACAACACATCACCAGCGGACCCATTTTTTCCTTGTTATATTCGAAGCTTTTTATCAGCGAAGTCGTTTACATAGAAAGAATGCTTTCGAGATCTCTGATAAAGAGTTGTTATATCGGCCTGTTGTTATATCCGACATTGTTATAAGCGAAGTCGACTGCATAGCAAAGCCTTTTTAGAAGTAGCGACCAAAAAATAAAAAATAAAAAAAAAAAAAAAAATAATAAAATAAAAATAAAAACTCTTGGCCTTTTGTAATATCCAAAGTTTCCTGTATTAAGTCTGTCATGTTCAGAGGGAGAAAGTGGTCAGGGTTTAAGTTGTAACTGAAAAACCAAATGACTTTTGTCGCTTGTTCCAGCTGCGTGCGTCTTATTGCTCGCCCCGTGAGACAAGCACGCTCCGAACTGCAGTTTAGGGGTAAAAGAATGCCAAGGGATCAAGGCTTTAAGACAAATGATAATCACGATATTAAATGTGTCCTGGCTTGGACGTGTTGTTTTGCTTTATTGAGCGCCGGGGCTAAGGCTTGTTTCGGGTGGATGTAATCAGAGAGTTTGGAAATCTTCGAGATCAGCGCGCGTCAAAAGCAAAGTGGAGCATGATTATAGCGACAACACGCTTTCTGTTGTTTGCCCCGCCAGTTGCTTCATTAGCCCATAAAGCCCTGACATGCTACGACAAAGTGTGGATTGACCATGATAGTTCAAGGGTGGTGTCAGGCGCCAAGCTATTCTGACACCACCCTTGAACTATCATGGTTGATCTGTCTCCAGAGCCGTGACGTAAACCTTGAGAGATATCTTAACAATATTGATAACTTCATCCTCAAAATGTATTGAGTTAGTCTGGTTCGTACTTGGGCTGTATATACCACAGGCTAGGGCGGAGAGATGCCTTTTCACCATATACATCAATCCACAGTATTTGTTTCTTCTAGTCAAAATAAAACTAGAGTGATCCCAACAAAGAAAGAGACGCGATTAGAAGGGACGATTACAAGACAGTTCATGAAATTTTAACCCGATCAGTGCCAGCTGACGGACAGTGTGTTTCTGTATTCGTTGTTAATTTAACACCATGTGCTTGCTTGCGCAGGAACGTGGATTCAAAGTGGTGACAGCAAGAGGCATAGATCCTCATGAGCCCCCGCAACTGCGGCGGCTCATAAGGATATATCCCTCTTGCAGTTGGATGGTGTTCAGATTTTCTCGGCACTGAGCGCGTTAAATCCCTTTTCAAAATGGACTTACAGACAAGAAATTAATTTACTACCGCAGTGCTACATCTGGCAAAAGATTAAATGGTCTGTAGGTCCATTTTGAAAACGGGCTCTAACCCGACAATGTAACCCGTTAACTGCCGGGACAAGGCGGGAGCTCGTGATGCTTTATGTCTCTTGTTAGTCCTATGTTCTTTATGCCTGTTTACACGAGGACCAGCAAGGCCAGGTCAGACTCAACAATGACCTCTCGGAACCATTCCCTATTCTCAACGGCGTAAAGCAGGGCTGCGTGCTGGCACCGACCCTCTTCACCATCTTTTTTAGCATGATGTTGAAGCAGGCCACAGTGGACCTCGATGATGACGATGCAGTGTACATCAGGTATCGTCTCGATGGCAGCCTGTTCAACCTCAGACGACTGCAGGCCCACACGAAAACCTTAGACCAACTGATTCGTGAGCTGCTTTTTGCTGATGATGCTGCCCTCGTTGCACACACAGAGAGAGCCCTGCAGCGCATCACGTCTTGCTTCGCAGATGCTGCCCAGCTCTTTGGACTCGAGGTCAGTCTGAAAAAGACAGAGGTCCTCCATCAGCCGGCACCCAAGACAGTGTATCGCCCTCCTCACATCACCATTGGCGAGTCTGAACTAAAGTCAGTGCACCAGTTTACTTACCTTGGCTGCATTATCACGTCGGACGCCAAGCTGGACAAGGAGCTTGACAGCAGGCTGGCAAAAGCGAACAGCGCTTTCGGGCGACTTTTCAAGCGGGTGTGGCACAATCAACAGCTGAAAACAGGCACCAAGATCAGCGTGTACAGAGCTGTGGTCCTCACCACCCTGCTGTATGGTTCTGAGTTCTGGGCCCTCTACCGCAGCCAACTACGACTCCTCGAACGCTTCCACCAGCGCTGCCTGCGTACCATCCTGGGCATTCACAGGAGTGACTATGTCACCAACGTCGAGGTCCTTGAACAGGCTGAAACTGTGAGCATCGAGGCTTTGCTGCTGCGGACACAGCTCCGCTGGGCGGGGCATGTCTCCAGGATGGAGGATCATCGCCTACCAAAGATCACCCTGTTCGGCGAGCTTGCTACTGGACACCGTGACAGAGGGGCACCAAAGAAGAGATACAAAGACTGTCTCAAGAAGTCACTTAGTGCCTGCCAAATCGACCACCACCAGTGGTCTTCGCTTGCTGCGGACCGTGACACCTGGCGCTCCACCATTTACAAGGCAGCTGTCTCCTTTGAGGACTCTCACAGAGCTAGCCTTAAGGACAAGCGGCTCAGGAGAAAAAACAGAGATGCCGCAGCTCAGAACCCTGGCCATACCTTCCCCTGCAGCCACTGCGGTCGAACCTGCCTGTCTCGGATTGGCCTCCGCAGCCACGAACAAGCCTGCAGACGTCGTGGGCAATTCCTATAAAATCTTCGTTCGCGAAGTCAAGCCAAGAGAGTCCTATGTTCTTTATGCCTGTTTTTGCCCCATTGTCATCTGTATTCTTCCCGCGAGTGTCCGCCAGTGGGCAGTAGTTTTAGACACGAAATTCGTGATCACTGGCGGCAAAGGGGTTAATACGCTGCGTTGCAGTCTTCCTTTCTAAGCGCATTTCTTTCTTTCTTGGGATTTTCTTCGCATTTTCCACGGTTGGCAGTCACCTTTTTCGTCTGGATAACTGACAATCAAGCTTCTAAGCTTCGTCTCCTTGCCACGTACGAAAGTTTTCCCGTTGTGCACACGGGGCGTAGCACACCTCGCTGCATGTGCCTACGTGTGTCTACTTATACAGCTTTTCAAAATATGTGTATATGAAAGTCTAAGTTAATTTGAGAATCCGTTTTATTGGCGAATTTTAGCACGCAAAATCTTTGTCTGGAACTTCAAGCGAAATTGTGAATGACTGTTTACAGCCTGCGTACACGTGTTTTAACCATAATATTTTTAGTCATGATTTTCACAATATTTTTATGAACCTATATCGTCCATCCGTCTGCGTCTTGTCCAAAGCAAAACCTGATGCTTTCCTCTACAAGAGGCATAGATTCTCATGAGCCCCTGCGAAACAGGGTCTCATGAGAATCTATGACTCTTGTTTGACATGACTAAAACCTATTTACATCTCTCTTTCTCAGAGTAAGCAAGATGTCGAGGGTTAGGCCCGAGACTTTCACTTGCTGTGGAATTGTTTGATCAAACCACGAAACACAAGAGCGCCGAACGACGGGCAGAGGAGAGGAAGTGACAGATAGAAAGATGAAAGCAAAAATGTCCCCAATGCGTTTGCGACAACTGAAAACGGGAATCTTTGTTGTCCAACCCATCCGCAAGAGGCACAGATCCTCATAAGTCCCCGCGTACGCTCATGAGGATCTGTGCCTCTGCAGTGCTGGCCCTCATTTGAATCTACGTTGTTCATAGGGATAAGTTATATGGCGTTCAACTCAGGTTGGCATGTGAGTGAAGGAGATTTTAAGATGAGAGATGAGGGGTGTGTGTGTGTGTGTGTGGGGGGGGGGGGGAGGTGGAGGGGTGGGGGTGGGGGTGGGGTGGGGGTGGAACGCTGTGGAAGAAGAATCCTAGATTCTGACGCAGATTCAAATCTGTCGCGGTAAATAGTTCGAAGACAAGTGACTTCAACAGCATTTGTATTCGCATGTATAAATATCAACTTCCAAGCGTATCTAACAATTGTGATGTCGTGATAACGATTAAATTAAAATTCACACAACACACATATTTATTCAGAATGTCCCAAAACGTCCAGACTTTTCTGGACTTTGATTCAAACGTTAATTTTGATTTCGATTATATTCCTTCTGAATAATAATTTTTGTCGTATGACTGAACACAAAATGGATGGATGGATGGATTAATGGATGGATGGATGGATGGATTAATGGATGGATGGATGGATTAATGGATGAATGGATGGATGGATGGATGGATGGATGGATGATGGATGGATGATAATCAGCCGACCGGACAGCCAGAGTGAAGGACTGACTGCTTGCTTTGCAGCACTAACTGACTGATTTATTGATCGATCGATCAATCGACTGGACTTTACGATCGATTTTTTTTCATTCATTAGCATCGACGTAGTGTATGAACAACCCAGTAAGCGAAGGTCATAGGGCCCACTGCGGCCAACGTCACCCAGAGGACCTTTTGCTTACTGAGAAAAGATGAAACACATGTCTAGCTGTAATATCCAGATGGAATGGTCATGACCTCTGCTCTCACTTGTGTGAGACTGAGCGCACGGCGTCACAGAAGCGTCATTTTACAAAGGCCCGCCACCCCTTTGGTGTTCCGCCTTGTCCTTAATGCTCTCCCCTGTCACAGACATGGCCGCCGCTTTCTGCATGCCCAGCAAACATGGACGAACTGGTCACCATCACAGCCTGAAACCCAATCGATTTCCTCCGTCTGAGATTCAGAGATGTGAGTAAAATGCTTCTGAATCACTGATAACAAGAAGGATAAGTTCTCATGAGCCCCTGCGTCTTGCAGAGGCTCACGAAGATCTATGCTTTTTGAAAGAAAAAGAAGAAGAAGAACGAGGCTTGATGAAGGATTGGCCAGAAATAGAGAAACGCAAAGAAAGTTATTTGTGTGCTGTTCGGTGGTTTTGGACCTAACGGCCGTAGGCCGTAAGGCCCAAAACCACAGACCTGCACACATGTTGTTTTCAGAAACGCATGGTCCCAGTGAGGGACTAGTTCGTCATGGACCAGTTTCTCTACTTCTTGATATTCTTGTGACAAGACGTGCGTCTAAGTGCACCTTATTTGCAACAGTCAGTATCTGCCTGCCAGCGGCTTTGTTTGAGCTATTCAGAAATCTCACTGCAGTGCAGATGTACTGGCATGGACAAGTTTTCTGCAACTGACGGCTGAAGCTGTCAGACCCCATATTGCAAGTATTTCCAGAATACCAGATCAACGCAGTATCTGTTGGCCTACAGCAGCGTGGCATACTTGATACTGTGGGTCTGACCCGTCTCTGTTGGATATCTGCATTCATCAAACTATGAAATACAATATATGAAAATTAAACTAAATATGTAAATTGCTCTTCTTGGCTATTCTGAAGCGCTTTTTTTTCTCTCTCTCTTTGGTTATTGAATTAACACACACTTTTAGGGCTTAATGTCTTTTGTCCACCAAGAAGGTGATTTCAAAGACGGGGCACCGAAAAGAGGCCTGTACACATTTTAACACAGCTGGGTTCTAACCCACCACCTTTCGGGCGAGAGTCGAACGCTCTACCCAGATCTACGAGCCACCCAGCTCCCCCTGGTATTGAGTTAAGTTTTACACGTTTTGCGTTTTCCGAGCTGGTCTGGATTACAAAAATGAAGACGTGAGCAGGCTAGAAGAACTTTCCAGTGAGATTAACACTGAAAAGGGAAAATAGGGCATGAACATGACGAATTTAACCCCGTCTGCAACAGTGGCGCACTTCAAGGTTCGCTCCGCACGCGGCTTCTGTTTGCATCTGGTCAACTTCGACCCATTCATCTGCAAGAGGCATATATTCTCATGAGCCCCTGCGATTGTAGGGGTTCATGAGAATCTATGCCTCTTGCTTGTATGCTTTCTTCACATGTAAATCACTGATTCTCGGACAGAGAATTCAGGTGGGTTTAGCACGCTATGGCTGTTTGCTGTTGGTCACCTCCGACCCTCGCTAGGAAGCTCGGATTTAAAATATTTCGCTTTCATGTATCTAAGCCTGCACCCGACATTCATTGTAGAAATTGAAATTTGAGTGAGACACAGTTCATACGAGCCGCCTGTCTAATTCATTGACAGTCTCCGAGCCATCCCCTTCCACGATCTGCAAGAATTTTATATCCTCATGAGCCTTAGTAGCAGCAGGGCCTCAGGAGAATATCTGCTTCTTGCTAGAAGAAAATCGGTCAAATTTACATCTTCAAACTTAAATTAAAAATTCCAATGGTTTACGTCTTCGACTGTTTTTAGATGTTGAAAATAAACACGCATTACAATAAGCTGCCCAGAACGTGCATGCACATTTTCCATGTTTCCGCCGGAACTCGGCGAAGAAGACCCAAAGACAGAAGGCATAGACTGTGATCATCAAGGCCCAAAGGCAAGAGACATAGATCCTCATGAGCCCCCGCAATTGCGGGGGTTCATGAGGATCTATGCCTCTTGCTGGCATAAATCATGTCCGCAGACCACAGGCAGACGGGAGTTATATTAGTATATTCAGCTTGCCATCGAGAAGACCTGTGAAGTCTGGTCGTTCTATATGGCCGTGTACACTGCATTGTGAGCATCTGTGTGTGTTGGTCTGTGATTTGTTTAACCTTACGGCTCTAGGACAGATCATCATCACCAGCTTCGTCTTCTAATATCATCACCATCATCTGTTTCTTCATGGTCGTCCCCCCCACCCGGGTCTGCCCTGGGGGACTTGGGTGGGGTTAGGTATTTTTTAGTTCCCAGGGTCACCCTGGTCAGCCCCACAGGGTGGGTTTTTCTCTCTATTCTGGGGCATGTGTTTCTGTCTACCCTTTGTCCATTCACCTGTATTTGCCTTTTTAAAACTCTCCCTACTGTCTGCACTGCCTGTAGCTCTTGAAATTGGATGTGTGTTGCTAAATGGTCTTTGCTTTATTTATGCCCCATGTTGTAGGTTTATTTAATGTATTTGACCGGCTGGCGACATACATTCAATTTTCTGTTTAGTTTTTTTTCACAAGCAGTGCAGGCACGTCCTGAGAAAGCCTTGTTGCTGTCGGGACGTTAAGCAATGTACAATCAATCAATCAATCTTCATGGTCGTCGTCATCGTCGTAGTCATGATGATCACCACCACCACCACCACCACCACCACCACCATCAACAACAACTTATAGTAACAACATCAGCAGCAACAACAGCATTAATAATGATAATAATAATAATGACAACAACAACAACAACAACAACATTACAACTACTACTACTACTATTAATAATAACAATAACAACAATAACAACAGCAGCACGACTTCAGATTCAGATTCAGACAACTGTATTGTCCCATGCACGTTAAACCCTCCGCCTAACAAAACTACCGAGTGTCGCGAGGGAGAACGACGAGGGCGGTTGAAAGAGATAGGAAAGTGTATCGTTTGCGGATTAGCCTCCGATACACGCCGCCAATGGCGCGGCGGCAAAGTTGTTTGTTTTGTCCCTCGCTGTACGCCGCTAGTGCACTTGTTCGTTTTCTCCCAACTCCGTCGCAGACACCAGCCAACTGTCGCGATTAAAAAGAGTGAAATCCGTCTTAGACTGCTTGCCTGTTTCATCCGCGGAGTAAAATACACAGATGTAATGCCTTCCAGCAAGAGGCATAGATCCTCATGAGCCCCCGCTTTGCGGGGGCTCATAAGGATCTATGCCTCTTGCATATGTGTTGAATTTGTCACAAGCGGTGAATATTGTCCTGCCCTCCCTCCGCATTGACTGCTCTGTCGACGTTCATGCCGGTGAGCAAAAGGTCCTCGGGTCGACGCCTGTGTCAGTTGGCCCGTGCGTGGGGCGAGCCGGGCCATCTGACACTGGCGTCGGCCAGAAGACCATTTGCATAACGGGGATCATGTTCGGTGTAATGAGATTGGCATGGATGTGAGCTAAAGCTAATATTTGAAGAAAAAGAAAAGGCACTTTTCACGGCGTAAACTCGCTAAGTTTGATTACATTCTTACAAGATTACAAGATTCTGAAAAGAAACGAGAAAACAGTGTGCCCATGACTTTTCTTTACAGATTTTACAAAGATAACAGTTACCGGGTGCAAACGTGTAACTTACAATGTAGATAAACGCAGACCCGCATAATCTTCAATTGGTCGTCTTTCATTGTAAAGAGTCGACCAGACCTCACCTGGGAAACGTTAGTCATGTTCGTGGTCCCAAACATACTCCGTGGAGCCGAAAGGTCTACTACAGATTCTGCAGAGCTGCCGGCATGAAGTGGATGTGCGTTACAAGTGGACATCATCATCATCATCATCATCATCATCATCATCATCATCATCATCATCATCATCATCATCAACAACAACAACAACAACAACATCATCATTCATCATCATCATCATCATCATCATCATCATCATAATCCTCCCCCCTTTACATGTAGGACCCACAGAAGTTTCATTCGGCGAATCGAGTTTGTTGGCTCACGAGAATCCAGACCAAATACTGTGGAATCCACGGAAGAAATGTGTTTTCCGCGGATCGGCGCTACAGTTTGTTTCTGGCTGCTTTCAGGTATCAAATGTACTAAGCAGGATTCAGTTGGCAATATAGTGTCAAACACAATACAAAGCACAGACAAAGAGACCGAGACGGATTATAAGCAATTACTACAGCCTACCCAGTAAGCAAAAAATCCTAGGGCTGACGTCGGCCGCAGTGGCATAAATCGGCCTGAGAACCTTAGCTTACTGGGACAGAGGCTCATGAAAATCATGCTCTGGAATCAACGGAACTTGCTAGCAGTGGATTGAAAAAGGCTAGTTTGCCCTGGATGCTTAGGCTGAATTGGACAGTCAGCCCACACCCAAAATATCGACCTATCTGTACGAGTGGCCAAATCTCATTTAAATTTCTAAAATGTTCAATGTCTGTAAGTACTAGTGTAGTAGCAGATGTAAAGACAATGATTCTAGAAAGTATGGTTGTATTTTGGGGCTGGGGGGAAGGATGGGGGTACCGGCAGATGGTGTCACTGACCAATTGCAAAATACTGTTTTCAGCATTATCTTTGTTTGCCGCTTCAATATGTCTGCTATTTCAATACAGTTTTTGTCACATATATATGCACACTCGCATCACACGGAATATTAAGTGGGAGTTTTACCTTTCGGCCTTGCCGATACATGGTTGGGTCCAAAATCACTTGATGGCACACAGAAAACTGAGCATAATTTTCTGAACTCTAATGACACCGAACATGCCAAAAAATCCTTATGAGAATTTGCCACTGGTTTGGTACCGAATAAGGTCTTGGCTGACGGACTAAATGGTCTGGGCCGGATTGTTGCCGATATCAAACACAGCGTGCTAACGTCGCCTGGTCATTGAGCGGGAATTCTGGGGCGTGATGGGTGAATGCTGCGGATTCTCAGGAGCTGTGGCCGGAACGTGCTAGCGGGAATGACCTCGCGTGGGGACGCGCCACTCGCACTAATTACTCTGCCTTCTGGACCGCGCCCAATACAGAAACAAGAAGGACAACTCTCCCTAGGAAGGACAACTCGAGCTGTTTTTTTTTCTGTTCGTTTTAAGTCCGGCAGTGAAGTATCCCATGAGTTTTGCACAACGATTTAGATGTAATTTCAGCTTAACTCATTCAGTCCGACGGCGGTATTTCCCAAATTTTAGAGGCATCATCCTATGAATATACACCAGTTGCAGGAGATGGATCGACCATGATAATTCAAGGGCAGTGCCAGATTAGCTTGGCGCCGACAGGCGCCAAGCTAATCTGACACCACCCTTGAATTATCATGGTCGACCCATCTCTTTCTGTAGTGCGTCAGAGCTGAATGGTTAAAGTGTGACTTTACGAGCATTTTGATTTACTTGACTTAACTCATTCATCCCCGACAGACCATAGCAAGACATGGATCGAGCATGATAGTTCAGTCAAGGGTGGTGCCAGAATAGCTTGGTCATGCTCGATCTATTTCTGGAATTGTAAGACAGTCCTTCAGAGGACAACTTCAAAATTTGGGGATTTCGGTCCTGGGGTGGAATGTGTTAAACAGGCCTATAACTGAGAGTTATTTCTCAATTAGAATCAGGTCTAAGACAGTGGGGAGCCCCTTTATAGTATGGAAAACAGTAGGAGGCGCCCCTGCATACTAAAGACTAAACCCAGTAAGAAAAGGTCATTGGGCCCACGACGGCTGCAGTCGGCCCGCACACGGTTGTTGCGCGGGCCCACTTCGGCCGTCGTGGGCCCGGAGACCTTTTGCAACTGGGGAATGGGCCCCCGGTTACTGTGGCAGCGTTTTCAGTTCGTAACAGTCTTACTGTTACTACTGAAACTGTAGATGTCATTGAGGCGGCTCCTTGAGAGCAAGAGGAATCTAGCCCTTGCGACTGCAGGGGTTCATGAAAACACACGCCTCTTGCAGATGGAATAGGCCGGATGAATCCACTGAAGTTGCCACATTCCTTCTGCCAATGAAGATAAGTAGCGGCTAATCTCTCTGTTTGTTTGTCTATTTTGACAAAGGGTATTTACCCGAAATATTAATAAATTGTGTTGTACCCGTCTTTTCTAAGCGTGTTTCTTTCTCCGTTGGGTACTTCTTTGCATATTACACGCTTGGCAGTCACCTTTTTGGTCTGGATTACTGAAACTGTAGATGTCATTGAGGCGGCTCCTTGAGAGCAAGAGGAATATAGCCATTGCGACTGCAGGGGTTCATGATAACATACGCCTCTTGCAGATGGAATAGGCCGGATGAATCCACTAAATGTTTGAAGTCCGTGCAAGGTTTGAACTACTTCTGATTCAAGGAAAACCCCAATTGCACCTTAAACTCTGATCTACCACGTGTCACTGTATAACTGTGGTCCTAGTCTGACCTTTCAGGCGGCAAATTTTATATAGGTCCGTCCATGGCACATAGTTAAGAAATTCTTTAGATCTGTGGTCCGTCCGCTAAAGGAGGTGAGCATATCTCCCACAGACTGTGCAGCAACTTCCGTTCTGTGCTTTGAGACTAGAAAAGACTGACGAGTTGGTTCACGGGAGATTTGCTAGCGAATGTAATGAAGTCCTCGCTAACAATAACAATCGCACGCTTAAACCCCAATCACTTCCGCCGTCTCGTGATGTAAATGAGACCAATCTATATAAACAAGAGGCACAGATTCTCATGAGCCCCTTGTATGTTGAGCAGACTGGTTGATGACACAAATTCGTCAGTATTGTAATCAGACTTCGTGTTAGTGACAAATTCTTCCAGCGAGAAGATGTGAATGTTATTAATAATAATAATAATAATAATAATAATAATAAGCGCATTAAATAGGCGCTTTATCCCAATTGAAAATCGGCTCAAAGCGCCGCCGCGAACTGAACCCAACAAGCACGCTCACGTGAATCACGCGCATTCACCCACACACAGTACGTAAACACAGAACATTCACGTGGTGCTAAGGGCAAGCTCAAGCGAGCTACTGTAGTTTTTGGAAATTCAAGATCGTTTGTATTTGAAATTTGATTAAGTGGGCTGAAGCTGATACCAAAGTGGAGGGGGAGGAAGAGCCGGAGTACCCGGAGAAAGAACCCCCGATAATAATAATAATCACAAGAAGCGTAGATTATCATGAGCCCCTGCATGCGCAGGGGCTCATGAAAACATATGTCTCTTGCAGGCTGACGAAGAAAAATACGTATGGTGGTGCGGTTATTTTTGTCCGTGGTAACACTTTCTGTGGGGGGAGAGGCAGGAGGCAAGGAAAATCCTGTGGATTTTGGGGCAGTCTCAGAGAAAAATGGAAAAATACGTGTCAGTGTTTGTAAAACCTATTCACGTCGAAATAAGAGAGAGAATGAGAAAAGAGAGATATATTTGTGAGTGTATTCTAAGCGGACGATCATATTGTAATGCAAAAAGTATATTTTAAACCATTTTTTCTTTAAAAAGTACATTGTTTTATTTTATTTTATTTTACATTTATTTTATTTATTTATTTATTTATTTTATTTATTTTATTTTATTTTATTTTATTTTATTTTATTTTATTTTATTTTATTTTATTTTATTTTATTAATTCATTGTCTTTTATTTGCATTTATTTTGCATTTTTTTTATTATACATTTTGTTTCATTTTTTTTTTACATGCATGAACAGAAAGTGAATAACCTCTGTTAAATAGAGCCGGGACAGTGAAAGAAAACAGAACGCCTGTAGCCAAGGAATACTTAAAACAGCGGAAGTGGGGAAGCCGTCACGACTTCAAAATAAGAAACAGCTTAGTAGATAAAGTTATTGTCAAGTACCTCTCCACACGCATTACGTATAGATCCCCTTCCGTCTTCGCACAAGATCTATGTCTCCTGTTCAATGATGGGTTTAAGCGATACCCTAATCCGTATCTTCTTGCTCGAGACATGCCGTAAACGTTGGGCACGCCGCAATGAAGTTAGTGTTTCAGACATGCCGTATAGCATGCGGCATGTGTGGAAGACTAACTTCATTTGCCGCGTATTGTATGCAGCTCGCTTGAGTACGGCTATAGAAGCCTGTCGGAAGGCATACTAATAACTGAACACTAATAACTAACCCATAAAGTTCAGACATGCTACGACAGGATGACCATGATAGTTCAAGGGTGGTGTCAGAATAGCTTGGCGCCTGTAGGCGCCAAGCTATACTGACACCACCCTTGAACTATCATGGTCGATCTGTCTCCAGAACTGTGAAGTAGACCTCAAAAGACATTTTAAAACAATTGATAATTTCGTTCTCAAGATGTAATAAGCTAACATGTGAGGCACGTCTCGAACGAGTAAAAAAAACAAAAACATATTGCGACATTAGTGCAGTGAATGAGAAAAGAAAAACGAGTCTTCAAAAATTGGTCGTCAATTTAGCAGATATCACTGGCTGTCAAATGCTTAGTAGATGTACATTTTTTGTCAACTTTGGACAAAATTTTTTTTTGCAACGTGTAGTCTGTCATTTTGGGCGTTTCACGCAAAGACGGTCAACAGGTGATTAGGGAGTTAAAAATAATGCAGAAGACAGGTATGAAGTTACATTTTAATGCTTACTCGTAATCCCTTTCATACAGTGATATTTTGTGGGTGGAGAGAAGAAAAGACAGCACCCAACATCGTAGGGGTTGGGGGTGGTGTGTGTGTGTGTGTGTGTGTGTGTGTGTGTGTGTGTGTGTGTGTGTGTGTGTGTGTGTGTGTGTGTGTGTGTGTGTGTGGGTGGAGGGGGGGTGCTTGGGGGGGGGGGGAGGGGGGCAATTGAGAGTGGTCTGGGTGCGAGGGGGTTGTGCAAAAGACAGTCCAATTTTGCAAAGGAAAAAAGTCATTGTATCACTTTGTATAACTAATAATTATACTTGTACGCATCCAGTTTGAGCACAGTTTATTTTTTATTGCTTAATATTTTCGACGTTTTGCTCCCTTTCTCTGGGTGGTTTTTTTTTTCAGGATTTAGGGGTGAGGGTGGGTAGGGAGATGGGGTCAAAGCCAGAATCCGAGAAGACTTCCCTCAAACCAATCCTTATAAGAAAAAAAAACTACAAAAAAAAAAAAAAAACAACAACAACCCAGCAACAAACAAACAAAAAGAAAAAAAAAAAAGTGAAACATCGACATTGCATTTTGTACATGACTTATATGACGTATTAAAGGGGTAAAACTATCCGGGGTATTCAACTCTGTCCACAAAAAAAGTGTGCTGGTCTGTGATTTTTCAACCTTACGGCTAAAAGCCGTAAGGTCCAAAACCACAGACCAGCATACAAATGTAGGTGCTACACTAGCG